>CM057000.1:1507500-2707500 GCA_029891345.1 Dryococelus australis
TTTTTTACATGTTCCAACTTCATAGAGTTTCAAATACATTTCTTTACCTTTTGATTTAACTGCTCTACTAATTTCCGAAACTCCTCCGAGGAATAATCAAGGTGCTGTTAATGCTGGAAATATGAGCAGAATGATTCCTCCTTTCTTTGGTTTTTGTTTAGTTTTAATTTTTAAACCCATGTCTTTTTTAACCTTTGTGCACATTACTTTATCAACAATCCAGGCACCTAGCTTTTCACTTGTTCATGTAGAAGGATTCTTCCTTATATTTGCAGCTTTATCGGCTGGGATTGTATCTGCTATGTCTTTCCTTCAAATTGTTTGTTCCATCACAAACTATATCATGTTCTTTACAATTGTTATCCAGAGAGTTTATTCATTGATTGTCCCACACCAGACATTTGGCAAGTTTAGTACCTAGTCCACAATAATTGTATTTCAGTAAATGCAATTAAAATGGTAATTTATTAATCAATGTATTCAATACACAGCTTCCTTTTTTGATACATTTAGTATGAGCTATTATTTTCAACTTAACGTGAACCTATATATAGTTTTGGATTTATAGTTTTACATTAGTAGATTACATAATACTGTCTAATTGTGTAGAAATGGAAGTTATAAAACAAAATCTACATCTGCTGGTAATCATAAATGCGAAAAAACCGAATTGAACAGAAACATGGTATTCTTTTACCATAAAATATACTATGTATAATAAGTGGTCCTTCTTCATGTGGAAAAACTTGTTTTATTATGTCGCAGTTGCAATATACAAATGGACTTAAATTTGAAAACATATACGTGTTTTCTAAAATAATAAAACAAGATAAATATCAATGGTCAGCATTTTCTCATTAATTGAAGGAATGCAATATTTCCCTTTTACTAATATAGAAGATATAGTGCCTCCAAATGAAGCAGTACCCTATTACAAATTTATTTTTGACGATGTTTGGTGTTAACTGCAGGGTGAAATACAGCAATATTTTAGTTTTGGTCGATTCAAACATTTACTGTTTTTATCTTTCACAAATCTATGCCGGTATACCAAAACATAATTTGAGCGATAATGAAAACATGGCAATTGTGTTTAAAATGGATAATATGAATCTGCAACATATTTACAATGGTAATGTTTTAGGTGATATGACCTTTACAAAGTTTAAAGATGGTGTTTTTACTATTAGTAAGATAACTAAAGTGTTTAATGATTATACCAACGGTTCCCTTAAATAGAGGCAGATATAGGTCTGGTTTTGACAATTTTTTACTTCCAGGTGAAGAACTAGGAGAATTTCAAATTTAGACATAGAAGTATAAAACATTATCTTTACAACAGCATTTTAATAAAAAGACACAATGGGAATTGTGATTTGAACAGACATATATTATGTAATATGTTATGGCTGTAAATGGTACTGATGTGGTAAATAAACATTATGTGAAATATTTAAACACACTCACACTAAATGTATTTAAATCACAATCAAACTATGTTAAAGAGAAATTAAAAAAGTTAATTCATTTTGATGACAATTTTTATGAAAATATGAGTGTAATTGCAAACATTTTAACGAATATTCAGAATGATTTGCAGATTAATAAATTTAGAATAGAAGAATGTATAATTGGTTTTAGTAATGACATTAATAATATGTCAACCATAATTTTTTACAACTCAATTTGCAGAAATGCAAGATAATTTAAGAGATATAATTAATTAAGTGGTAAGTGCTACTATCACAAAACGACTTGAAACATGAATGGAATAATTAATGCAATATATAAGTGATGGATTGATTAATACAAAATTTGGTTTACTTACAAAACAGGTCTGAGAAAACAAAATCATGATTTGGAAACACGAATAAATAAATTTATTAATGATTTAATATGTATGACTATAGCTAAAGTATGTTTTAAGTAAAATTGATAAGATTGAAAAAGCCCAAACTATTCGACCTACTTCAACAGTTAGAACACCAACTACTTAATTCATATATAAGTTGTTTGAATTTAATATAATATAATAAAAACATACCTGCCTCTGCTTCAGAATTACATAACATTATATCTGCTGTAAAGGAGAAATATTTACAACCTATATGAGCCCGAATAGAATGGGATGTTTTAAACAAAGAAATATTCAAATGTGTTATGAGTAGAATGGATAATTGCTTTCTGTGTTGAATAAACCTAAAGAAACAGCTTTGGAAATTAAATCGGAAGAAGAACCACTATAAAAGAAATGGCCAACTCTTTCTCAGTTAACGCATCGTTATTTAGCATTAAAACATACTTCACCTCTGCACAATACGACATATGATGTTTATAGACATGAAAACATCTGGTTCCTTGGAGATTCAGTACTAACATTTTTGCCTGATAGTAAAATTTAAATAGGTTATTACATAACTAATGTGAGTCCAGGATTGTTTGAATTTTTTTAAAATATCCAAATGGATATTCCGACACAGATTCGCAGAAATATAAAGAACTTGTTCGTCTTACAAATGGGAATAACCATTTAGGAGATGAAAACCACCAAAATCTAAATTTAGTAGTATATATAGTCGAAAGTGGAATATATAAAAATGAAATTGCAATAGGTTTTCAGCTGTATATTGGAACAATCCTAATGAATTGGCGATAGATTAAAACTTCTCATAGATTCAAGAGAATCTGGTAATAATTCACATACAAGCGAAATTGTTTATATTATTGAAGAGCTGAAATAAGGCGGTTATATCAGCAATGAAGTTTAGTAATATTTCTGAAGAACTTCATGGCCCTGCAAGGATAAGATATCCCAGAAGAATAGTTATAGCTTAAGGGTTCAATTATGTTTTTCAAGCCAAATTGTGTGAAATGATATTAATTTCCAAATACAATAACGAATACAAGTATATTTAAACTGTAATAGATGTTTATTCGATACATGGTTGGGGTATGTCTTAGAAAAGAACTGGGAATCATGTTAGCAATGCAATGAAGATCGTTTTGAAAGAGGGAAAGCCAAATTCGCACCATACGACAGAAGATTCGAATTTTTTTCTGCCCCATTCCGGAAACTAATGACAGATTATGGTATTAATCACTATGCAACATACTCGGAATTTAGTATTGTAGAACAATACAAGAAAACAATTAAGCAGTTAATATATAAACATTCCACATCTAAAGGGACTTACAAATGGGTTGACATCTTGCCTGAAATAGTTAAATTTTATAATTTCAGATACCATAGAACTATCAAGATGGTGCCCAAAGAAGTTACGGATAATAGTTTAATGAAAACCATTTATACTAACGTTAAAGTCATCGAAGAGAGAAAACAAAAGTTCGAAGTTGGCCAATATATATGTATCTCAAAGCAGAAAGGAATCTTTGAGAAAAAATGTATGGCTAATTGGTCTTATAAAATATTTGAAATTATTGTAATTAGACAAACACATCCAAGAGTGTATTACGTAGAAACCTGTGATGGAGAGCCCATAAAAGTAGGTTTTTATGAATATGAACTGAAAAAAGTTACTTCTCCAAATGAATATTTGATTGATAAAACCATTAAAAGGAAAGAGGATATATCATTGGTTTGATGGAGGGGTTTCTCAAAAGCACACGATTCGTGGGATAAGAATCAATATGTTAAAAGATTGTAATACAATGTTTCTAAAAATTATGATATTAAATAAAATATTTTTAATCATATTTGATGTCTTATTTTATTTAATAAACCTCTGGATGGGGTTTCGATGTGTAATCATTCCACTTGTTGATTGGATTATCATTTCATTGGATTAACTTTTAAGCAATGATCCAATGTGCTTAAATCATAATAATTTTACATTTTCTTAAAATAAAAAGAAACATTAAAAATATTCCAAAAGTATTTCTTAACTTGATTTTTTTCTCCAAAAAAAAAAAGAATTCTATGTAGGGAGAGTGTAAAGTTTTCCATAACCATTGTATATTACAAAACAAAGGGAATATTGATCCTGTGTTAATGGTCAGATAAAATGCTGTAGAGAGAGTTTAGAAGAAAGAGTGAGATATGATTAAATATAGGCCACTGTACATTGTGTATTCCTAGTATTGCTTTCATGTAGTTTCTCTTAAAAATCGAGAATGGGTTAAGACAATCAAACACAAACTTTGGTATTTATTTTAGAAAAGAAATGTTATAATTTCATTTCCTTCATTGCATTAAATTCGGTAATAATAACAATGAAAGAAATTAAATTACTTTTCGGAAAAAGCTCATTAAAGATTTATAAAAGTTTTCACTTTGCTATGCGGAATTTGGTGTAACAGGGGTTAAAAAAATCATTTAATGTGATATGGAAAGTTATTCGGAAACAATAAATTACATTTCCATAAATACAGTTACATATCTACTACTATTATTTTTAATATAGTTATTATTAATGTTAAGGGATTTTTTTCCAGCTAAATTTCTTAAATATTTATTCGATGGAAATAAAAGTTCAACCACTTGAGACTCGAAATGCAAGAATTTTTCAAACATCCACTGGCACACATGTTTGAAGGCTGCTAACCTGCTCCAGGTATGGCGAGTCAGGGGAAGGAGCTGGCTGGGGGTTTACCCTTTTAATGAAATCGATTAACCCTTTTATTCCATTTGATTAACCCTTTCAATAAATTTGATTAACCCTTTTATATCTAATTAATTAGCTCAATCCAAAAAGGCGGCATTCCTTTGTATATGAGACCTCTACGCCCTACTGCTCTGATCGACATCCATGTGCCTGTTGACCAGTTGCCCTCCGTGACATTTGACTGTCGACTCGCTCTCAAGTCCCAAGAATATAATTAAACTTCTTGATTCCAGGTCAAAGTTTGTTGAAAATCACTAACTTCATAAGGCTTTGTTTGGATTTTGGTAAACATAATATGTACTGGGAAATGATTTTAATAATGTGAAATATGTATAAATACATTGAAGGAAATTAATTTTGCATAACTGATTTCAAAACAGAAAAATCTCGCTAAGTCATAGAGAAAATAACATAATTATCTGAAAAATCTGCAAATTAGTCATGTCAGTTTACAATTTACTTCTCATAAATAGATTATCGGAGTGCTAAGATGTTGTGTTCAACACGCGGTGTTGATCTACACGTAATCAGAGACCTAAACGTATCTGTGCGAAGGACAGATCTGTCCTTCCCAGTTAGCTTGAAGACTGCGAGATGAGAATTGTGCTTGAATAAAGGGACTGTTAAAAATGTTCTCAAACTGCTTATCTCGGGAAATTAAGGGAGAACTTAGATGAACAGAATTAGCTTCTCGCTACAGATTACAAAACATTATCGACGTGAAATAGCCATTGTTACAGTGAAATCCAGCAACACACGCTAGCGGCACGTTGGAATGGCGTTTGCTAATGAGCGCCTGGTGACCTGCTCGCCATACGGCTGTCCAGCTAATTGCAGCTCGCCGCGCAGTAGCCAATAAGAGACAGGCCCGTTACAGAGCCTCGTGCAGAGATTGGGCACGGCTATATCAAAGGAAAGGCCACGCCATTACTACTCTGGGTTCTCTACTTTGAGGCATACCTCGTCATGTTTCCAGACTCTCAACTTATATAAATCTGTACAGATGGTTCACTGTTATCTCAGCACTTTCACAACTTGTATTTTGAAAATGACATGCCTGGCCTCGCACTCACTTGGATACAGCTGTCTGCAAACAAAGAGACAATTGTCTGCGCACTGTTTGCCGAAAGTATAGAGACTGTACGCAGACTGCATGGTGAGTGTCTGCAGACTGTATGATGAGTGTCCGCAGACTGTATGATGAGTGTCTGCAGACTGTATGATGAGTGTCCGCAGACTGCAAGGTGAGTGTCCGCAGACTGCAAGGTGAATGTCCGCAGACTGCATGGTGAGTGTCCGCAGACTGCATGGTGAGTGTCCGCAGACTGTATGATGAGTGTCTGCAGACTGTATGATGAGTGTCTGCAGACTGCATGGTGAGTGTCCGCAGACTGCATGGTGAGTGTCTGCAGACTGTATGATGAGTGTCTGCAGACTGTATGATGAGTGTCTGCAGACTGTATGATGGGTGTCTGCAGACTGTATGATGAGTGTCTGCAGACTGTATGATGAGTGTCTGCAGACTGCATGGTGAGTGTCTGCAGACTGTATGATGAGTGTCTGCAGACTGTATGATGAGTGTCTGTATACTGCATGGTGAGTGTCCGCAGACTGCATGGTGAGGTCTGCAGACTGTATGATGAGTGTCTGCAGACTGTATGATGAGTGTCTGCAGACTGCATGGTGAGTGTCTGCAGACATTACGCCACCATCTGTATGCAGGGCCGTATTTCCCACGTTGCAGCCTGTAGGGCCATGAAGAATTTCCGTCCCCTCCGCAACCTGCTATTTTTTTATAATTTTTTTCTTTATTTATTATTTTACAATCCATAGCAACGAGATCATATGCGTCATCATTACAACATTAATACGTTATAAATTACTGAACTACAAAGATAAACAAGTAATAGACAAACACAAGATAAAATTTAAGTGATTCAATTAACTTGTTATAAAACTTCATAGTTTACGATGGTAAGCTGAACTTTGTATTTAACGACGTAGAAACTCAGCGAAGTAGAAAGTCTCATGCCCCAACTATACCAGTTTCTGTCCCCTGATAAACGTAAAACTGGAAGGTCATACTGGTGGTTACCAAGGCAACAAGGACCTTCATTAATATCATAAAGCAATTAATACAATCCCTGAAGTGTCAGTTTCGTCTTGAACATAACAAGTTAACGAAGCTAAAAAAAAGAGGTGCACCGTCTAAAAAAAACCTCGTGGTTTGGTAAAGAGCCTTTTCTTTTTCCTCTCCAAGGAGGAGCACTATCAAGGACAAGCAGGGGTATTTGCGATGAAGAACCAATACCGCAAGAAGCTGATGGGCAGGATAGCCAACTGACAGCAGGCATGGATGAAGAAGACGTTGTTGCAGATAATCAGGTTGGTAATATGTTCCTGTGAAATATATTGTAATGGTTGCCAGCAATTTTTGTTCATTTTGAAAAATCATGATAGATGATAACGAGATACTAATATGCCGCATACGTAACTCAGATTACTTTCATTATCCTCCTTTGAGGTCATATCGTCACATTGCATTCCATGGCGTATGTAAACTATGTTTATAAAATAAATCCTAGAAAAAAACATCAATGCATAAGTATGTCGTAAATTTAACATGAAATGTATAATTTTTTCTAGTTCTTACTTGACAACTCTGTTTTGTTATAAATAATTAATTGATTACAATAATATATATCAACAACAGTTTCATTTACAATAATAACATATTTCATAATAATTAACATTTTATTACATAAGAATTACTAGGAGAGATTAACACACGTCTGCGGTGTTTGAACATCTATATTGAATGAGTGATAAATTTAATTGTTGCACCCTTGAGACTCAGTATTCCTTTTTCTGCCCTTTCTTGTAGTAACAAAAAAAAATAGAACATGCACGAAATGATTTTTGTTTCAACATACATTGTAAGCATATTTAATGTTTAGTATTAGTATGAAATGGAGTTTCATGTAATGAATGTGACATAACAAAGAGTCATGAAATTATAATAATGGCACAATCATTCTTCGCTTTTTCAAACTCAGACTTTAAGGCGCACTAGTATCATCCTGCCTTTAACGTAACAAACTTTGACATATACAAAATGATACTCGCCATGTCCTCAAATGTTAATAAAAAAGAGCTTGTCTGATCCCCAGTGATCATTCTATACCTTTGAAGTTTATTTTAAATTTATGCATAAACTGACTGCCAGGGAACTTCACCTTGCGGAGATATAAATAGTATTCACGAAACTCGTCTCTCACACATTCTGCATTCGATGAAGGCTTCCTTGGCACTCGCCTTAACTGGAAAACCCCAACATTCTCGTTTAGCTCTTTCCTCCATGTGCCAAAAATAACATTTCCTGTTTCTAGATCCTCGTAGTCCATATTTCCTGGGCGTGTATAACCGTTTACAGACTGAATGTTCCGTCCGAGAAAGTTATGCAAATAAATGCATGTTGAAGCAAGTACCTGAATCTTGTCAGGGTGCAATGCAATAGTTGTATGCAAAGTTCGAAACTTTGATGGAAGTATTCCGAATACATTTTCCACAATACGCTGAGCCCTGCTTAAACGGTAATTGAGAATACGCATTGGATTCATGCTTCCTGGGTATTGACTTTTGTACGGTTTCATAATATTTTCTCTTCGAGTAAAAGCGTCGTCGACAACAATTACATATGGAACTGGTTTCTCTCTGCCAGGCAAAGGTTCACTAGCAGGCAGCTTAAGTCTCTCTTTCACTAAATCATCGTAGAAACTTGTGAAGGATAGCACTTTCCCGTCAGTCAGTCTTCCTTGACAACCTACATTACCGTATTGTAATTTGCATCCACCAAAAGCATTATTATAATACTGTGACAGCCTTTGTTATTGAAAACAAACTTCTACTGTCAGCTGGAGCCTTGATTCGTATGTGTTTTCCATCCAAACTACCAATGCAATGTGGGAAGTTCCATCTTTTGGAATAACATTTCGCTACTATCCTCCACTCCTTGGAACTGGGTCTCTGAAAACGAATTGGAATGGTAAAATATCCAATTGATTAATAACGATTTTTAATATTACCATCATAAGTTTTTGAACAGTAAATAAACTTTGTGACAATTCACGTCGTTATTATAAATTTACACATTGCGTCCAATTTCAGGAACGGCCCCATGATCCCGACCCCAGGATGGAGACCGAAGAAGAAAAGAAGATGGTGACCAGTTTCGATGGCCTAATAAATGCAAAATGAAGATTGGTGTAAACACTGAAGCAGTTAAATGTATGAGAAGTTTGGCGGATTCTGCTGCTAAACGAGATGAATTCGTAGTTTACGGGGAACATATAGGCAACAAATTGAGGAACTGTGAAAGAAGCAGATATGAAATAGTTAAAGCGCAACATCTTATCGATGACATTTGCTACAAGCTTGTGGCAGGTGAATTTACAAGGCGACCCTCATCACGATTCCCCCAGGAAATACATTCTTTCTTGGTTCCATATACCTCAATTAACAATCCTTCTTCACAGTCACCATCAGCTACTTCTTCATCTTCATGTTACAGTACACTCCTTTCTATACCGAGGCCGAACTCTGTACCCATTTAATATTCGGTTTTAATAGAACCTTCGTCGCATTCGCATGTGTACGTTCAAGATCTGTCTCATACCACAATCACCACTGATGATGGGACTGAATACAACTTGTTGTTCAAGATCTGTCTCATACCACAATCACCACTGATGATGGGACTGAATACAACTTGTTGTTCAAGATCTGTCTCATACCACAATCACCACTGATGATGGGACTGAATACAACTTGTTGTTCAAGATCTGTCTCATACCACAATCACCACTGATGATGGGACTGAATACAACTTGTTGTTCAAGATCTGTCTCATACCACAATCACCACTGATGATGGGACTGAATACAACTTGTTCGGGGTTGGATCAAAGCAAAATGGATGGGAGTAAATTAATTAATGTGAATGTAAACTTTTTTCTTTCAACCTCATAAAATTCACATAGATTTAAATTCTCACGTGATAATCAGTTTTTGCTGTAATGTTCCATTTTTATTAAATCATTCATCTTTATTTAGTTTTGATTTCTTCATCGATAATGTTTACTTTTGCACACTATATATTGAATTTTATTTCGGGGAAATAAATCAAGTTAACAATAACACTGTCTATGTTTTACTTGTATGTGTAAAATATAAAATAATGATATTACCTTAGTGTAACTCTTGAGAGAAGACATAATTGCATCAAAAACTATTGGCATATAAGAGATGAGATGTTGTGAAATCTTGAAGGTGTATTGAAGACTAGTGAAACTATCCCCTGCCAGCCTTATCTGAGGAGAAACTGCCCGTCTGAACTTGTTCTCATTTCTGCAAATTAGTGGACTCACTAGCTGTAACAGTTCTTCAAAGTCTGACATGGTCATGCGAAGAAAATTTCTAAACCCTATTCCATTCTCAAACTTAAGTTCCCGTTGTGGGTTGTCTGCATACTGCCCCACCGCTTCTAATTATCGCTTAGTTTTCAACTTACGATTCGACAGAATACCTACTAGCACAAATACCTGCGAAAGCCACTGCGTCTGCCATGATTTCACACCAAACCAACGCGAAGCGTGGACACTGTGAATTTGTATGCGACATACAGTTGTATTCAAACAAGTGCCCGCTTATATATGTATTCATACACCTGTGCACATACATTTGTCTGCGTGGGGGTGTAAGTGAACAGGTGTATGCAAGTGAGTTCGAGGTCTCCTGTAATTGTGCGTAATCCAATTAAACCTCGATAGACATAAACTGATTCATATTGGCAGACAATTAGCGTAAGTAGTTTAATATAGTGAATTATTAATCCTGTTGTTTTTAAGAGATGGTCGTTGCATCGGTCACTTTTTATTTGCCGAATGACAGAGCAACGAGTTACGTAATATAATTTTTTTCTAACGAGATCGTGTGATTGGCTCATGAATCGCATACTTTTAAATTTCCTCCAAATTTAATATTTAAATAATATCCGGCAAAATACAAAATGTGAAACAGTTACCTAGATATGAGTTAGCGACCTAAATTTTAAAATAGCCGTCATTGAGAAAATAAACACACATCGTGGTTTAAAATTACATAAATCTAATGTCTTAAATAAGTGCAATACATTTGTGTACAGAGTTTGGTGAAACTAACTTTTCGGGTTCAAAAGTTCATAGGCGGCACATACACATACACATACACGCACTTAGTCACCCTGAGAGGACAATTTTCTCATAAGCCTATCTTATCTTCGTATATTAAACTAAAACTGCTTCGCTAATCATTCACCATTCGATAAACAAAATTCAAAATCGCCGAAAATAATTATTAAAACTTTCGTCACTAAACGGAAATTTTCGACTCACGCGCATTTCCACATTGCTTCTTATCAACATCGCTGTCCTTAGAAATATCAGCTTTTCAGGTAAATAAATTTTGTTCAACGCTCTGTTATTATTTAAATAAAAATAGTTTTTTAAAGTTATGCCCTTGTAAGAAAACTACAACGCTTGCAAAGGTTGTGAATGTTCTTTTCTTCCAAAGAAATTGGTATATATGTAAAAAAAAATGCTGATGAAAACGGATCCTACTATGTCAAGGATAGGCTCTAATGCAAAAGCCTATACTTCAATGTAAATGAAAACTTTTAATTTTCTGGTAAAAAATCTCTTGTTAATATTAACTGTTTCATTTAAAGTCCCTCTTGAAACTGCACATTGTTAATGCATTCAAAACCTAACACCTGTATTTTAAATTATTAAAAAGATTTGTGATTGTAGCCATCCAATGGGAATTAAATTATTACTTTGTGTAAAATAATACACACGACTGATGTCTGCTGCAATTTTCAAAACTGTAATTATTTACACGTAGACAATTTTTTAAAATGTTTCTTAGAAGAATATTTCGTCTACTATTTGAGGATGTAATAGTAAATGGACCAGATTTTCCACATTCCTGGTAAAAGTTAAAATATGGCGCAGTAACGAAATGCCCAAATGTTTATTATCCCACCGTTAAAATGCAGGCTATCTCATTCAATTGGCATTATACTACTTCAGAATATTCGACGTTGGTTTTGGAGAAAAAATAAGTTCCGATAACGAACAAAAGAACAAGGAAAATCTGCGATAATGGCCACGTAAAAGCAGCAATAATAATAACTCATCTATTTTGCTTTCCCTCCGTTAGTCAGAGCGAATGTTTTATCTCTCGGGAATTTGCAATCTGAGAAATTGTACCTTTAATTTACGTACGTTTCCAAGAAACGAGCTGTAAGATATTTATTGTTGTACTTTATGAGAACCCGCGAAGACCTGGAACTAAGGAATTGAGCAAGTTTAGCTAGACATATTGCCTCATATATTAGTGATGGCAATGTTGTAGTACTATACACGGCATTGTTCCTGCCAGTTGGTCAAATAAAATTATTTTATGAACGCGTGGCGCCCACAAGAACAATTTGCATTTTCATTGAACTGAAATATTTTAAGGGAATTTTTGGCGTTTTAGGAAGTTTAGATTATATCAATTAATTCTATGCCATTAAGAAATTACAGTGTGGTGAATAATTGTTTACAGTTTAGTTAATTAATTACCATAGTTTCATAGGAGTTTCAATTTCACTATTTCGTCCCAGGTTTATGTGAACACAACTGAATCACGATTCATTAAAGACATCAGACTGCCTTGCGTAGTTTCTAGTTTGAGACCACACGAAGCCATGTTTAAAATTAAACTTACCATTAACATAATAATACTCATCCAAGCGTCGACGGAGAGAAACTTCGCAATTACCTGAAACATTAATACGTCACTAATACGCCATCTACATTTTCATGTCTGTTAAACAAAATAGAAACAAAACTGAGCTGTCACCAATTTTTACCTCACCATTTTTGTAAGACGTTAGTAGTAGGGAAATGTATGTTAACGCACACAAGGGGATCCAGAATAGGAGCCAGGAGCCGGCCGGACGCCATATTTTTATGTCACTGGACACCATTTTCCCCCCTTTTTCCCTAAAATTTTCCCTTTTTTCCCTAAAAATTTCTCTAATTCCCTCAAAAATTTTGAAGCCCCCAAAAATGGTAGAAGCTCCTCGTGCAGAAAGAAGCATTTTAAATCCAAATTTCGCTCAATTTAATTAATTTGAGGGATTTCTTAGAACCGACAGCAGTGGCGGCCATATTGGTTTTATGGTCATAGGGTATGCCAAACTGATACAAAGATCCAGGATCGGAGGTAGACCTAACCATCGGCTATTTGGTTGTCAGCCATCTTGCATCCATATTGTATGCAGGTGACCTATGACCTTTGATATTGACATTGACCTTAAACCTTGAAAATGTAAAAAAATCCGGGTAAAATTTCAAAAAATTCAAAAAAATATAAAAAATATGAACAAATATATAATTAATAAATTAACTTTAAATTTATTGAACTAAATAATAAAAAAAATTAAATATTAAAAAAAAATTACCTCTCCAAAGGCAACCCCCTCCCCCCGCACATACCCATTCCGCCATCTTGGTAGGCGACCACCACATTGTCAGACGCCACATATCCGCAATATTCGATGCCAACTACCTCGACCTTAACCCCATGACCTTGAATCACCTTGGAAACAAAAACATGAAATTCAGCAAATATAAGACATTATAGGCTACTACCACCATATTATATGCAGACCACCTCGACACTGACCGCGTAAACTGGAATGATCTTGAAAACGAAAACTCGAGAAAAATCTATGCAAATATACAGATTCTAACAGAGACTAAGCAGGTCGAGGCCAAAATGCGGCCGTTCATATTCGTAATTCATCTTCGCGGTATGACAGCAATCTGAGAAAACAGAAATACCCGTAGGGAATCGAACCTGGTTCGCCTAGATGGGAGGCGAGCAGTCTAACCACTGCACCACCTCGGCCCCACAGATGGTGAAGTGTTTGAGTTTGCCGAGTGTTGTACATTGTAAGTGCTCGTATGACGAGTCAGTGAGTGTTGTACACTGTAAGTGATCGTATGAGAAGTCAGTGAGTGCTGTATATTCAGGGGTGTATAAACATACTGCAGGGGAAGCAGTCGCTTGCACAACACACTCGAGCAGCACATGCCAGCAAAATAGTTCCACTGGCCAGCTACATGTCTGAAGACCGTGGCCAATCAGCGCACTTGCAAGTCAACAGCCCAGGATTTCCGCAGCAAGCAGTGGCCAATAGGAAGGGCCACCTGTTTTACGCAGAGGCTAGACTTCAGTGTGCTAAGTGCACACTTGCAGACTTCCTTTGGCTATTGGCCGATTGTCTTTGTGTGAAGAGCGCCTTTTACATGAGTGATCCAATCAGAATTAAGTTTCTCAGATACTGGCTATTGATCCACCACCTCGCGTGATGCAAGTCATATGTCGGGTGGTCCAGTAGACCTAAACAACACATAACCTACAAGATCAAAGATGGCGAATATAAAAGGGGTGGATCTGGTTGCTCCTAACTGTGTTTTGTGAAAAGAGGATAACAACTTAGGCCGAATAACCAAAACCTATAATTAACATACAAGAAATCATCTTACACAGAATAACAGTAATATGAATATTTAATATATTTTAGCAGTAGGGCATAGTTACATTTTCACCATAAGAAAGGAATCAGGGAAATATAAATTATGAAAGAACAACACTGTGTACAAATATAGTGACCAATAATTTTAATGACTCCTTTCGTAATGTAGATGTTGTATGTATAAAAATAAGTAGTTGTAAAATATTATTTTCAGTTGCTGAGTTATATTTTGTAATATCATGGTTGGGTTCACAAAAGTTATTGATTTTATCTTAGTTTCAACACATCAAAAATATATAAACAAACTAAACAAGCCAGTAACATTTGCCTAGTAACTGTCATGAGAGCCACAAAATGTCAGACCAATTGAACAGAGTTGATTAAAATTGAGGTGCGCCTCTCGAGAACTTACAAATACTTGAACTCCAAAAATTACGTAACTACTGTTTTGATTGCTACAAAGTGTTGTTTTGATATTGATTTGAACGGGTAAGAAGAATGTTCATTCTTGATAATTACAGTGGGTGATAGCCCCACACACACACACACACACACACACACACACACACACACACACACGCACACACACACGCACGCGCACGCGCACGCACGCACGCACGCGCGCACGCACGCACGCACGCACGCGCGCACGCGCGCACGCACACACACACACACACACACACACACACACACACACTCACACAGAGTTCATCCCATGCTACAATACATTTTAGAATAAACAAAATTTTTTCTTTCCCGATTGAAGCAGTGCAGAGGTGAGTCATTCTTATTCCTTCTGCTGAAGGTGGGCAGGCACACAGTTGCTAACGACTTGGCAGAAACGCGTCGTTCACGAAGTCAACATGGCCGAAACTACATAACCTCCATGGTACAGCAAACAGTAAACTGCGACCTCACCGAACAAAGATTTTAGAGACAAAATAATAATTCCGTGGAAATAACATTTATATCAAAACAACGCCGGGAAATAAGTAACACTTTAAACTTACCGATGGTGGCGGAAACAATACATTTGTATCATATCGAGAAAGGAGAAGAAAGGACATTGCGTTAGCATGTCTATACAGCTTACAGATATATACAACTATCGATATCTCTAAGGTTACACTTATTTAGATGGGGATTGCTCAAAAAAATTATTATTCAAAGTATCAGGATTCTAAATAATTATCTTAGAAAATTTTATGGCTGCTGATATAGACATTAATTGTAACATTATTAATAAAGAAATAATGAGATTTACAAAAAGTTCTGACCTATTTAACATTAAATTTAACCACAATATAAATTAAAGAGACAATACTTACATGTGGTGCCACCTATAACGAAAAGAAATGCAGAAATACAAGTTAACAGATATATGATTAAATACCCTTACCAAAATTAGTGGGATACAAAATTTTAAAATTTACACATGTTAATTATTTTCCTACATTAATACCATTAATTCTATATAATACATGTAATGACACAAACATTATTTGAATAATAAAGTTACTTGAGCACAAAAGGGGGGACAATTGTTAGCAATGAAAATTCCAAGGAAAAGACTTTGCCTTAAAAGAAAAAAATTACCTACAAAGGCAAACACACACAAAATACAGTGAAATAAAGAAAAAACATAAACCATACCCTTACCGTGCCACAAAAATGGCACACTATTCGTGATTCGCGGGTAGATAGATAAGGCACCTTACAGTTCCAATTATCCAATCACGAAAGTGATTCTGAACTAAAGTGTTTTGGAACACAACTTGTCCTGATATCTCTTCACGAGAAACAGGTGTCCCTATGAAATAAGATTGAGCCTCGCGAGACCAATCAGCGGATAGGGACGCCAAGATGCATGCAAGGAGCCTCCAGATATTTCGCTTCTGTATACTGTAACACGTGCAAGGAAACGAGCTACAAAACTGCGAACAAATCCTCTAGCGACACCGCTTGCTCTGTAGTATGATCATATATAGTCTACCCGCGGTTTCTTTACGCCTATTTAATCAAACCCTTGTATGACGTGCTTGCTTATTTCCTAATTATTTCATAAATAATAGGCATGTTACAATTTTGCTAACGGGCCTGCTGTCCTACCAAGCCGGCAGTCGCGAACTTCAAATGGGGAGCAATGTTAAACGAAGTTCGTTCTCATTGCCTCAATTTTTAAGCTAACTATTTCGAACCAAAAACAAGTTGACAACATTTTCTCAGATAATGTTGTTACATAAAATAATTGGCAAAAATATTTTAGCGTAGCATCATTCCTTAAGAAATTTCATGTAGAATACTTTTTGTTGGAAATAGTTATCTTTAAAATGTACACAATGAAAAGGAATTTTGTTTAACATTGATTCCCCATTTGAAGTTAGCGGCTTCAGAAAAGTTGGAAGAGTTCTGCAAGAAATTCCAGCATTTCCAGCCAGCAGGCAGCTTCACCTCAGTTTCCACTATAATGAATATATATGTATGTAGCAATGATACTATTCCAACATGGTGACATGAATATGGAAATTTACTACACAACGAAAATTAATTGTTGAAATGTAAAATGTTTTAAAAGCGGGAATTATTTACTTATAAATGATAGCTTTGTATTAGTTTCGAAATATTTCGGATTATATAATAACATCAACATTTCTTGCCATTAGGTTATTTTTTACACACTCGCCTATGATATTAATATACAGCTGTTCGGTATTTGTGTAAGTGTATAAGGTATTGTGTTCAATGATTTTAATTACTTTCTCCTGTGTGCCCCGATGGAATATACTTTGCAATATTCTATGCAATCTTACATGATAGTTGGTATGATCTATAACCGTGGAAGATTTAGCCGATTCCTGGCGGATTTCATGGAATTTGGGCAACTGGTCGTATGCAGTTTCCAGTGGAATGTTTTTCACAAGGTGGACATTTTAACCAAATAGTAATAGGAGGGGTTGTATGATGCTCTGAGAGACTACAGTTGTCATTAAGTTTATGTTGTTTTGAGACAAACCCACAGAACCAAGAAACAAGTTTAAAAACACGTAAAATGAGTTATATCGACACCATAATAGCCTACCGTGGAAATTGCAGTAAATATTTACGTTTATTTAACACAATTTTCTAACTATCACAGCGAAACAGTTAGGCTCCGTGAATTAACGAATACGGAGAGTAAATCTGTTCTGGAACCACATTAGCAGAAGTGAAATAAACACGAATACGCGCCGGTATTCCGGCATGGCAGCAAGTATTACGTGACAGGTTGTTACGTAAAAATGTCCATACCTGCTTGCATACAGACTCGGCTTGCAGTTCTCCTTCAAACGTCTCCTCGAGTTTGTGTGTAGCATCACATCTTGGCATACTGATCCTTCTCACTTGCAAACAAGGAACAGAATAAGTACGACTGTTGTCATAGATCGTCATTCCTTGCTACAAGTCGCTACTTGCCAACGCTACAGGCAAGTATAAATCGTTCCCGAGTGAGAAATAAACATAACTGCATGCATCCTACAGAACATACTAGCATTCAGGTTCCTTTATAGTTGAACTGCTACCGATCACAGTTCCAATTATCGACGACGTCATATTGCGAGTGTAATGAATGTCTAGTCGAGTTGGGGTTTAACAGCGTTATACAATTTAGACTACAGAAATTGCATATAAGTGGAGTGGTGAGAGTTGTGGTGGTTCGTAACATCGAGTTCTTCAGAGCTATTGGGGTTGAAATGAGGTGAGTATGTAGCAGCGCCGGAATACAAGGCAAGACTGGCGGAAACGGGAGATCCCCGAGAAAACCTGCCGACCAGTGGCATCGTCATTCACGATTCCCACGTGCAAAAACCCAGGAGCAGTCCCGACGGCATTCGAACCTGGTTCTTATGTGGGAAGTGAGTATTCAGACTACTTTTCACATTATTCTAAATAGAAGAGTCTACACGACTGATTAAACCAATGAGACCCCTAAATATTATTATATTATTTTATGTGTCTGGTTCGTAATAACCTATAAACACCAGTTCAAATGATAAATTTGCGTATGGTGGAAGGATACAAAACTAGGAGAAAAGTAGATCCTGAGCCAAGCTTTCAAAAACTAACCATGGACATATACTGTGTCAAATACACGAATGTTAGAACCTGGACGCTAGTGAGAAAGCATGAGGTGGGTTTAATATATTCGCGGTTACGTCCCAATTTTCTGAAGCCTTTGCTGAGGCTGTTCCACAGTCAAGTGCAAACAAAACTTAACAAAGTCTACAAAATGTACACATAAGAAACAACGCAGGTTATTTGTGTATACGCTTCTTCGTAACATATTGCGTGAGGAGAAGTATTTATTACTAGGCATTACCAACACACCTGTTTTCTCTCTATATTTATTAATATCCATTTTTAATTAAATATGATAATGTATAGATAAATTACAAGTGAAACTCCCAGCACACAAAAACAAAGTATTTTTATGTTAACAGAAATATAAAACGATTGTGATACATGACACATTTAAGAAACAACCTACATGTCCTACATAGGCGATATTAAAAATATTTGATTCAAAAAGAAGTTTGAAGTTAATGTGAAGACTATCAACCACGTAGGTCGACTGAAGAGGGGGGGGGGGGGAGGAGAACGAGTTTCGTGGTAACGGTGCCATGAGACGGATGTGTGGTGTCACTTCCGGTTGCCGCGGGGAGCGCTGGTAGTTTCATTAGCAGTCCTCGCGGGGTCGGGGACGAAGGGGAAAAGAGAACTGCGAGGGGTTGTGAGGGGATCAGAGGGGTTTTTAGGGCTGTTGGGGGGGGGGGGGGAATTACACACCTGCTGATGACGTCAGAAGTTGTCGAGTGGGAGGGTGCCGCAACAGCACTTCGCTCTCGCTGATTGGCGTGACTAAGGCCGCGGCGTGCCTGCCGGATGGGAGGGGAGTTACCAGCCTGGGTGACGTGTGTTTGACTCTTTGACGGGGGGGGGGGGGGGGAATTACACACCTGCTGATGACGTCAGAAAGGTTGTCGAGGGGGGAGGGGTGCCGTAACAGCACTTCGCACTCGCCTGATTGGCGGTGACTAAGGCCGCGAGCGCTGCCTGCCGGATGGGAGGGGAGTTACCAGCCTGGGTGACGTGTGTTTGACTCTTTGACGGGGGGGGGGGGGGGTGGGAATTACACACCTGCTGATGACGTCAGAAAGGTTGTCGAGGGGGGAGGGGTGCCGTAACAGCTCTTCGCACTCGCCTGATTGGCGGTGACTAAGGCCGCGAGCGCTGCCTGCCGGATGGGAGGGGAGTTACCAGCTTGGGGGACGTGTGTTTGACTCTTTGACAGGGGGGGGGGGTGGGAATTACACACCTGCTGATGACGTCAGAAAGGTTGTCGAGGGGGGAGGGGTGCCGCAACAGCACTTCGCACTCGCCTGATTGGCTGTGACTAAGGCCGCGCGCGCTGCCTGCCGGATGGAAGGGGAGTTACCAGCCTGGGTGACGTTTGTTTGACTCTTTGGTGAGGAGGGGGGGAATTACACACCTGCTGATGACGTCAGAAAGGTTGTCGAGTGGGGAGGGGTGCCGCAACAGCACTTCGCTCTCGCCTGATTGGCGGTGACTAAGGCCGCGAGCGCTGCCTGCCGGATGGGAGGGGAGTTACCAGCCTGGGTGACGTGTGTTTGACTCTTTGACGGGGGGGGGGGGGGGGGGAATTACACACCTGCTGATGACGTCAGAAAGGTTGTCGAGGGGGGAGGGGTGCCGTAACAGCACTTCGCACTCGCCTGATTGGCGGTGACTAAGGCCGCGAGCGCTGCCTGCCGGATGGGAGGGGAGTTACCAGCCTGGGTGACGTGTGTTTGACTCTTTGACGGGGGGGGGGGGGGGTGGGAATTACACACCTGCTGATGACGTCAGAAAGGTTGTCGAGGGGGGAGGGGTGCCGTAACAGCTCTTCGCACTCGCCTGATTGGCGGTGACTAAGGCCGCGAGCGCTGCCTGCCGGATGGGAGGGGAGTTACCAGCTTGGGGGACGTGTGTTTGACTCTTTGACAGGGGGGGGGGTGGGAATTACACACCTGCTGATGACGTCAGAAAGGTTGTCGAGGGGGGAGGGGTGCCGCAACAGCACTTCGCACTCGCCTGATTGGCTGTGACTAAGGCCGCGCGCGCTGCCTGCCGGATGGAAGGGGAGTTACCAGCCTGGGTGACGTGTGTTTGACTCTTCTGCCGGGTAGGGTGGGGGGAATACTCCTGCTAGGGAACCCTCCCTCTTCGTCCAGGAATTAATGGGTTTATAGTAGTAGGGGCGCACGGGTGCTAATTCACAATGGAATAATTGGGATTAATTGATATATTATCGATTTGATTGAAAGAGTTGAATGTATTGAAAGGGTAAATTTTTAATCGCATAAGTTTTTTATTTTTTGTATGTGTTTGGTGCAAGAGAGGGTGTTCTTTCTTTCCTTTTGTGGGAAGCAGCTGTGGTATGTCCTCACCCTTGGAGCTCTGGCACTCTGGTGATATATATATATATTTGTGTGTGTGAGTTTTGTGCAAGAGTGGCGTAAGTGTAACTCTTAGGTTTGGTAGTGATAATGCTTGTAGATGGTGTTGGTAGATAGTCGACTTTGGAAGATACTATTATTCCAAATGAATAACAGTATTGAATGAGAGAAATTCAGAGTTTTTAAAACGAGTTCTACATATGAATAAATTACACACACCGAATCGCAAATTTCAAACGATCACCACCATGTGGATAATAAGTGCAATTGTGTGACTCTCCAGGTGTCTTAAACATAAAGAGATGGATTAGTCTACCCGAGCTTTATGCTAGCAATATAATTTACACGAGAGAGATGTAAAATGAACAAACACAACTACATGCATATTAGAATTAAGTGAGTCTCCAGGTGTCAAAAAATTAATGAATGACTTCTACCTACAACAAATAAAAACTGTTCCTCTAAATTAAACTGCTAATGAACACAATAACAAGATATATCACACTACTTGACGCCTCTCGCACATACCTTACATGTCTGTCTTCCTGTGAGACTGGTGAGGAGGAACTTTAGAAACATAATCCACATGTAAAAAGAAATTAATTGATTAACATGCATAAAAAAATTAAACATTTAATATACGTCGATTCGCTCAGTGAAGCACTGACTTGGATATATGAGTTACGTCAACTTATAACCTATGTATGATTATAAACTAAGGTGAAAAAAATAATTACTAAACATGTAATGAAATTGTACAAGGAGCTCTCTCAAAACATATACATTCACCTCTTAGGTCAGTCAATGAATGAGTCGAGCTTACATCGAGAGCTTGACTATATATACTTGGAGCATGTTCAGGGGCTGGCAAATGACTAATATTATAGCTACTCGGAAATAGATATGAATACGGCTTACGTGACAAATGGATAAAAATTATGTTTATGATGCTCATACTAATATATAAATCAGACTAGTTTAATTAACAACAAATTAAAAAACACGTAATAAAATCGTACAAGGAGCTCTCCCAAAACACATCCGTCCACCTCAGGAGTCAGTCAATGAATGACTGGATCATATGATGTGCACCTGCTTATAAGCTGTTATATATACATGGAGCATGGCTGAGTTGAAATGTACGACTGACAGAACCTATTTCCCTTCTAAGCTACTATGAACTACTTGAATACACTATTAGTCCTACAAGTACGTGAATTTGTGAAGTTAATTATTTAAAAATAACAAACGTACTGCAATTTTTTTTCCATCAAGTCTGTGAAATTCATGGTACTTTGTACTAAAAGCGCGATTTGAAAATGCTAAGAAGTTTCGTCTACCGAACACAGAAATGTGGTTTACACTATAAAAGCACTATCACATGCTAAATTAAAGACTTATAAGAAAAAATATTTCACAATATAGTTTATGAAGGCTGTGAACGAGATCTAAACCCCAAAGCATATAATATTGCTTAACGAAAATCACAGCTATCACACTCCGAAGGCTGGTAAAGTCAAGAGTTCTAGTGTCGCATCTACACAACATTAGGGTTGGTGAAGATGGCGGAAATCCACGAGAAGCCTCTGCAATGCTTCTGCCCAAGGTCAACCATCCCTGTCCCCTTATACCGGCCAAGAGCTGCCTCTGTTGTCCAAGGAAGGTGCTGCAAAGCCTTCAGTATCGATTCAACACTGCAAGAATCTGTTTACAGGCAAACACTTCCTCCACCTACACCACCCAAGAACTACCCCATCCAACACTGCACTTCGCAAAACCTGCCGCCCCCTGTCCACAGAGGGTGCTGCACCCTCACTGTCGATCCAAGGCCATGCGCCTCCTCCCCTTACAATGATCAGGAATGCGTTTTTCGGATATCTGGGGAACAGGCTGGTCCATGCAGGCCCCTCCCTTCACCCCCAGAGTGCTGCCTCGGCTATGAATGGAGGTTTTCTGCAAGTTCAAAGCGATGCTTTCCCTAGGAGGGTAGCAGTGGATTTTGAACTGACCTTAGCTAGCTGCCTGCCCCTCTCTCCTCTCCCTTCCTCCCCACAAACTGCTATTTTCGCTGGAACATTGATACTTCGTCCTATTTTTCAAGATGCATTAGCCTAACATATTCCCAGCAAAATAAAAAAAAATCACAAGTCTCTCTGATAAAACTATATTTTTCCTCATCACTAATAAATTCATTCCAAATGTCTTTAACACACAATAAATTCAATTTAAAAAAATATAAACTTTATTCCCGTTTTCCAGCAAACTGTTAACTAATAAATTATTTATTTTCATACCAACACAGCTATAAGACACATTTTTTTGTAAGTAATGACAAACACACATCTTTCCACATACACAAGTTTTAACTATTACGATGTAAGCAACTACTCAAGTTAAACTTTATTTTCAAACATTTCAAACGTTCGTTAAACAAACTTGTTCGAAATGTTTTTTTTTAAATATTTATTCACATAGTAGAGAAAACATACAGATTCGATACGTTTTTTTTTTTTTCCAAAAATGTTATGTGCTTATAGTTTTCCCACTTCTGAATTTATACCATAAAATAAGTATATATTTACAAATTGTTGTCACTAGAAAATAAATATCGATGTGATACTATTGAAATTACACATATCCAACTTGAAATGACTGCTAGCAAAGCTGAAATCTGTTAAATTTCACAATATTTCAACTGATTTTCTAAAAGGACAAATTTATCGTAAATTTAAAGGAAAATGGCAGCCATTTTGTATCCGTTTACTATATAAGTAGGGATAAACAATTTTTTCTCAATGTTAACTTGTCATCTGCTAAGGTCACTTCATGTGTGTATGCATGTGCATAGCATTAGCACTAGTGAGACTTAGGCATATACTATGATGCCAAATGTCCACTACATAACCAAGCATCCACTACAACTCCAGGTGCCTACTACAATTCCAGGCATCCAGTACAACAGACGGCACTACAACGACAGATGTCTACTGCAATGACAGGCATCCACTACAACGACAGGCATCTACTACAACTTCAATACACATAATCTAGATCTACAGGGGATTTTATATCTGCATCAGCTCGCAACAGGTACAATGCATCAAGATCACTGCTGTAACAATTGTGACTCTGAACGTTCAATGTGGCTTTAGCTTATGGGAAGGCGAAAACATTATTGAGTTTAGACTGCTCCTAACTGCGAGTGCTGCCGAAATAATTTATCATTTCTTTTGCGGGGCACAAAATAAAACTAGAGTATCTGTTCCTTGATGAACATTTACAAGCTGATGAGGATTTCATATCCTATTTGCCATTTTATGACTGTCTTTACGGCATGCCTGCCTTTTCTAATGATGGGAACTTGCAACATAAGTGGAGGGATTGGCTGTCGCACAGGCTGGAACTGCTACTTGAAGCTAGAATCATTCCAGATGTAGTAATGGATGATTCAGGAGTCGATGAAGTAGATTCTGAGGCGAGCACTGTCATCTTATAAATGAATTGAGAAATTGTTTTTATCAGAGACACTTTTTGTAAATAATGTATAAAGAAATAATGTAAAAATTATGTGTTAGGCTCAGGGTTTCGAAAATTACCACGACAACTCCTTTGTAATTAAGGAGCTTGCTATTTATTATGCTACTGATGCTAATGACTCTAAAGTATTATGCTTTAAATCTCCCAGACCTTGGTATAGTTTAAAACCTGAAGTTAAAATGATGTTTCGGGAACAGACTTACGAGATACATAACCTGAAATGGGACTCAGGTTACATAGCTTAAGAAAAAACATTTTCAATGTGTAAATGATGTGTTACTCGAAGACTATCCCATATACGTGCTTGGAAAAATGGAAAAGGAAATTTTAAAAAGTTTAACCAATGCAGAAGTAATAAACATCCGAATATACAACGACTGTTCGAGTATTAATTCAAATGTCAAACGCTATAATACTAATCACTGTGAGGAAAAAAAACATAATTTTCACAATGTAAAAGCGAAGCTTTAGGAAAATATTTATACCTACATCCTACCTATGTAGAGATATATTAATTTTCGAAAACAAAAAAAAAAAAATAGTTTGTTCCAGGTAGTGTAAGATTTAAAAACGATGGAGTAATTAGACCAAGAGAAGACATATTCCAGTATTTTTCGAGGACACAAGAAAGTATGGTTCCAGTCTCTAGGCAACATAAACTTCCAAGCACAGATGTGTGATGGAGATGAACATTGGAATTTTGCAAAAAGTTCCGGAGAAAGCATATATACAGAACGAGTGTTTTGTGTTGAAGAAGAAGACCGTCCAGTTTTTAATATGCGGCCTGAAAGCGAGCTGCCCTGTTCTTCTCGGGACCTATGTTTTAAAAATCGCACTGTAGAAATAACCAAAGAACCAGGTTTTCATCAAATCAAGTATAAATTGATTAGAGAATTTTACGACAGCTCCACCTTATGGACTAAAACACACAATAATAAGGAACACATCACACAAATACATGACAGTAGCGGACTTCTAAGAGCGCCATATGGAATGAGGGTTTGTGAGGTTTGGTACAGCATTGTTTGTGTTTGTAAATTTGATCTAACAAAGTTGTCTTTGAAGAACTAATTTTATTATAACCCGGAAGAACATCTGACTATATAAAGAGAGATGGAGGGGTTCCACTCATCATCTCCTTATGCTAGTGTTACTCCAGAATTCAGACGAGTGTGGTTTAGAATTGAAGATGGAAATAGTCCACTACAGATACAGATGTGCAACGGATATGAACATTGGTGTTCCTCATTAATCAGTCAACATAAACTTTTAAATTCTTCAATGTATGTTATGAGCGAAATTATTGTCATTTATATACTTTACATCCTGACAGCAAACTACCTTGTAAGGAAGGTAACTAGAATTTGAAGCTCAAAGTGGTAACATCATCAAACGCAAGTTCCACAAGAAACTCAAATATACGTCATGCAGGAGTGTAGTTGCTGTTCTCTTACTACAGTTTGGACAGAACAATGCAACAACAAGCAACATTATAAATACATCGGTGATGAAGAATTAACATATCTGCGTGGTGTGTGGAATTGTAAAGATTTTCAAATCAATAACAGTTAAAAATGATAAAAAAAAAAAATTATTACAACAGCTATATAAAGTAGAGTGTTCAGTATTAAATCGTCAGTCATGGCTAGAATCTTCAACCCTACAGACGTATACGAGGTCCTACAAATTGGACACAGAAGAGATTTCTTTAGACCATACGACGGTATTCTACAAGTTCATGTCTGTAACGATATAGAACATTGTGCTACTCTTTCGACAACAGTATCAGTATTCGCTTTGGTGAAGGAATAGAATGAATCGATTGTGCTTTGAGATATCTTCGCCCCGACAGTGAGTTGCCAACAACATTAGAAGATTTGATGATTGCCAGTCATAGCAAGGAAATATAAGAGGAACAAGGAAACAGACTAATCGCCTACCAGCTCATCAGACCTCACCAGGGAATCACTATTCGTTGGAAGGAGACCTGGCATGGGGACATCCAGAATTTTATTTTCGAACAAGGAGGATTCGTTTTCCCATCTATGTGTAATTTATATGTGTGTGAAGAAGCTAATTAAGAATAATGTTCCCAATGAAATAAAAATATGAGTTTTTTTTACAAAAGGTCTGCAATCTGTAACTTATAGTTTATTATATTCACATTTTATTGTTATGGAAATATGGGAGTCAGATATGCATTACAAATGTATGTATTTCTCTCAAGCTTTTACAACATATAGTAAACCAATAAGTTATGATTCCACTTTAACTAACTATAACAGTTATGAATGACTTGTAAATCAGTACAGACCACACAGAGTAGATCGCAAGTGCAAGCTTAAGGGCGAGCGCATTGTAACGTCATATTGCGAGGAAGGAAAATGTTTGAAACATCATGTTTATAATACAATCACTGTTTTCCATTTCAGTATTTCGAAGAATATGATAATAATCTTCATACTTTATATCATTATAGCAAAAACAAGTTTGAGTACACGTCTCATATTGGGTGTGTTCATCTAAATGTCATGTGCATCGAGCAACAAAATTAGCAAAAATTAAATTTAGCCCCCATACATGTTGCAACTTACAAATTCAGAGAATGAATTATATCAATATACATACATTGTTGATGGCTAATTGTCCTCAGTCGAGTGTTTGATATCATGGCAGCAACATGAAGTATTTTCAACCTGCAAAACATTACGTCAAAGCCAAACAAAGAAGGTCCAAAATAACTTATGCCCTATGGTGCAACGAATTCTTGCGAGAATTTACAGAAACTTATGTCAATATTTTTCATTTTAAAGTAATTAATTTTCCTCTAGGAGTCAAAAAGAGTCACAAACACATACAGCGCAGTGACGATAAGAAATGTCCAGTATTTTATGACTGTGACGCCCAAGAGAATCCAGGACAACTGAATAAATTCAATTTAAAAAAATACTTAAATCTAAGTATTTTTAAAAACAAATATGATAAAAGGAATGAAGCGCAGAGCATTATAAGCATTGTCAATTAAGCTGAAAATATGCTTTCAAAATCTGCATTAGATTTCATAACATTAACACTACACTACCAAATAGAAAGATAAATATGTTCGTAATGATTTAAATAATGCATGATATTTTTTATATATTTTCTTTTCTTTACACAAACCCAAAATGGTCAGAACAATATTCCTTTTCCAAATTTTTGAGCAAACAAATAGTTTATAATAATATTTCAATAAAAATATTTTGTCCCACACGGACTCTTTAACTACATTTTTCCAGATTTGTTTATAATGATATTTCAATTATGTCTATAAAAAATATCTTGTTCCACACGGACCCTTAAAACATATTTTTGTCTTTAGCTTTTTCTCAGAAAAATGAATGAAAATTTTTTACGAAGATTACCCATCGAGTATAATCTAAGAGTTGAGCCAAAAGGATTCCATAATTTAAATTCAAGTAAAATTATTAACAAGGTAAATATGACTCGTACTGTATTTCCAATCATGACGTTCCCTATCCATGAAATTTACAGCCACTTAAAATTTTATCTTTGGCTTAGTACAACATTCATATCTCCCTAGCCACCTGAGATCTACCATGGCCATTTACAGGTTATTTTAAGGTAACTTTCTTTTACTTCAAATACACCAGTCACTATTAAAAAATGTAAATCCGCCACTATTTTCAAATTAATACAGAGCAAAATCTCTTGCTTTTACACCCTGTCATAGGCAAATTAATCTTCCCAAACAGCCCGTTTACAAAACGGTGGATGAAACAAGACTATGAATGAGGCTATTCGATCAGCCCGAAAATGGCAGAGAACTGACGACATACAAAGTATCATTACTGGAAAAATTTAAAAATTATTTATGAAAAGAAAAAAATTAAGATTCCTCATCTTATATTTTTATGATATAAATGGAAGCGATTCCTATTATGTTATGCAGAAAATACTTATTCTGCTCATATTATCCAAAAATTATCCTAACTTTAAATTAACACTAGAGCTTCAAAGTGACGTTTATGCATATCCTTGAAGGCTTTACATTTAATTATTTTTACCGAAAGTTCCTGACCTGTTATCTGGGGAGAGTTCCCTCGCAGCCAAGCATCTGACCCTGATACCAGGTTTTAGCACTGCTTATATAGAGAAATCGAGCATTGCCTCGCTATGGGGGTAGTTACAATAATCCACCAATAACGAGCCAGTGTCGAAAAAACCAGTCACTCAATCTCTCCCTACCGGGGTACCCAGAAATCAACAACATGAAAGACTAGTCCAGTGCATTTTCTATGATGTCACGAGCATTCATTTGAACTTTAGACATTCAAAAGTGTGCGGGCCGGGCATGTGTCTTCTGACGTGCATCGAAGAAGGAATACCGCTGACATCTGGTGGAAGCCAGCGTCAACTCCAGCCAGGCAGTCCGCGCTTCGCCTATTTACAGCGACTGCTCGGGGACTTCAACGCGGCCGGTATATGTCCAACCAAGAACTATTATCTGTGCGGGAATTATGCTACTACGAACCGAAACTCCATCAACGTGAACATCCGTCAACATAATTGTAAGTGTTCATGATTATCAAAGTAAGTTTTTCAGCGTATTTTGTCCATTTTTCCTGAATTTCATTTCAGCCAACGTCGTCCGATCAATACTTTTCCATGGCGGGCGCGTGAAAACGGTCTTGCGTGGTACAATTGGGACAGGACGGAGTGATACTGTACGCGTACTTGTAAGCGTACTTAACTCAACTACAAACACACCTCTTCCATTTAGTATTGAAGATGTGTACTCTAATTATGTTTGAATTCTATCCCGACTTGGTTGAAGCATTGTTTTATATGCCTCTACTTGTAAAGATGTTTGTGTAGAAACAAACAGGTTAAAACCAGGACATAAAAACGCTCCTCCTTGAAAGCAGAGCTCAAGAATGGATCTGGATCCAACATTAAGTAAATGTATGAAATCTTTGTTCACCGAAGTTGTAACAGATTATAAATTAAAAATTTTTTTTTAAAAGAAAAATTTTGTATATATTCAAATCACTCGTTGGTTTGTCCATGTTTTGTGTTAGCCTCAATTTGTTTTGGAGCAAGGTGTATTTGTTGGACATATATTTTTGGATATACCTGTATAAAAAATAATTGTGTAATTTGTGTGACATCCGTATTTGTCAATGTTATACATAAATTTCTGTATCATTCTATACTTCTTTGATTTATGTTCTGGACTTCCTGTGCTTACTAGTGTATGTTTTGAACATACTATGCTGCTTCAGCGTTAAATGATTTTGAAACTGCCTGGGTTTGTAAATATTTTTATAAATATATGTATCTTGTAAAATGAATGTTTTTTATTAAACTATCCTTTTAAAACTGAATTATTCTGTAGAAAAATATGATAAATACATGTCTTAAGAGGCATTGCGAGAAAGTATGTTGCATTGATATGTTGAGTGGTGTAAAGAAATATCAGATAGCAAACAAACTAATAGTTCACAAAAAAGAATCTTATTCAACTAAAGATATACAGGATGAGTCATCATCTCTGTGACAAACGGCGAGAGTACGTTCCTTGCAAAATTTCAGTTAGAAAATATCTGACAACGAACAATAGGAAACCACTCCTAAGGGCAGCAAATCCTTGTGAAGACGGGGGTGCAAATATTAACTTTATTTAATTACACTGAAACCCTGTGATATTAAGGGGTGAATTTCTGTAAGCATGCCAACCAATTCAGTTACTGTAACATGCAAGTACCCATGTTGATCTATCGCAAACCCTACATAGTAAAATAGGGGTTGCCACCCCTTCGAATATTGAAAAAAGGGTCTTCATACATCGTTACGTAAATTATGATCACGGCCTATTAATTACCATTGCAAAGACATAAAAAAATGTCCTCTTAGTAGAAAACCTTCAATGAATTGTTTGTGAGAAAACAGACTTCCAGGATATTAAATGCCTCATAAGCATTACGTGGTATTTAATATCTTGGAGGTGTGTTTTCTCGCAAACCATTCGTCGGAGGTTTTCTTCTCAAGAGGAGTTGTTTTCAAGTTTTGCTATGGTTATTAATAGGCCGTGATCATAATTTATGTAACGATGTACGACGACCCTTTTTTCAATATTCGAAGGGGTGGCAACCCCCATTTTATTATGTAGGTTTTGCGGAAGATCAACATGGGTACTTGCATGTTACAGTAACTGAATTGGTTGGCATGCCTACAGAAATTCATCCCTTAATATCACAGGGTTTCAGTGTAATTAAATAAAGTTAATATTTGCACCCCATCTTCACAAGAGTTTGCTGCCCTTAGGAATGGTTTCCTATTGTTCGTTGTCAGATATTTTCTAACTGAAATTTTGCAAGGAACCTACTCTCGCTGTTTGTCGCAGAACTGATGACTCTTCCTGTATATTCGAATCTGACAAAGAAGTCTGGTGGAAAAACCTGAGTAACGTTATTCTTATAAATTGCTTTAAATACATCAAATTAATTATAAAATGTCGCCTGCCTCCGTAGAGTAATCAGTTTATACAAGGAGGCTCTGGATTCGAATCCCGGATAAGGGATGGTTGATATAAAATGTGTTCGAGCCCCAGTTAGGTTATGTTTGATAATACTAAGTTTCAGGGTTCGAGTCCCGATTAGATCATTTACGAATGTAATCTAGTTTCTGACTTTCAGTGACGGGTAGGTATGATTGAAATATATAGATTATGAGTTCGAGTCCTGGTTAAGTTATGTATGATTGTAACGTTATTACATAAATGGAATAACGAACGAAACACGCAATGAAAAAAAAATAAACACAGTAGCTTGATAATGGTTTTTTTTTTCTTTCGTGTTAGGGTGTAAAAACGTAGTATTAAATTCATTTCACCTCGTAATGTGAAAAGTTTGTACTGGAATAACAATTGTTTGTGTACGATATCGTAAAATAAGAATATAATTCAAATCTATTGGCTTAAAACCGGACAAAAACACATTGTATTCTAACATATACACGTTAAATTTCGCGTAACATTATTTTAAATGCGTTAAATTTGCTTAAAAATGTGTTAAAACCGTATCTACTATGTAATATGTACGTTTAATACATTTGATAGCGAACTACACAATATCAATATTTTTGATACAAGAGAGGTATGTGTGGTATAAATAGGACCGCCCAACCCCCAGCTCGCCATTTGATGATTTATCTTCGTGGAGGTAAGATCTCCCACCCCCTCGCGCTCGGACAGCCTGTGGAACATTGCCTTGCCTTGATTGTTCAAGGACATCGGTCGTCCGTACCATTAGCGGGACCTGACAAGATGGGGTTCTGCGGTGAACGAACTTCTCGCTTCAGTCTCGCTTCCAATTGTACCGCCGGCTGGGGAATCGGCCCGCTTTCTTGGGTAGTCGGCTGGAGTAGACAGCCCGGACTTTCGCCTGCCTGAGAGGGCAAGCTCTCAACCAGGTTGACCTTTAGCTCAGGTCTCGTTCGAAGCCTACCAGCTTTGCTACCAGAGTTTAAGTAAGAGGTTAATTTCATGGTTTTTAATTTTTTTGTGGTATCTTGCAAAAAACTTTTCTTAAAATTAATTAATTTATTTATTTTTTTCATTTTGACCGCATTTCATCTTTTAATAACTTTCTTAGCAAATCGTATATCTTTTACCGGTATTTCAGAAACTTTTCTTAAAACGATTTACCATTTATATGATTTCATGAAACTTTTTTAACAAATCGATCAACTTTCTAACAAATTGAAGGACGTTTCTTTAAAATCGTTATAATTTGAATGACAATTAGATAACATTTTATTCAGTGTGTGATACTTTTTAGAATTTGTTAAAATGAAAGTTGTTTGTTAGTGTTAGTTAATGTAAATGCATGTGTGTGTGGGTGGGTGCATGACTACGAGTGTGAGTGCAACGAAAAATGGTTTTTTCAATGAATTTTAGTTATTTTTATGTAGTTTTAAGAAATGTTTAAGGGAGAGTTGTTGTGTGTATGAGGCATGAACTATGGAATGGCTAAAACAAGGGAGAACTACGCCGCTCATGCCAAGTATGAGGGGTTATGCATCATCTCAATTCCCAAGCATATTCAGTATGAGTTACCTGGTGAAGGACGATTGAAAGATGGATAAATAAGTCTTGAGTATTTGTAACGAATGAAATGTTTCTCATGTGTATGTGACGGGGTGGATTAGGTATTTAACTTAATTTTAAGAGATTTCATTTTGAAAGTTGTTGGGTAAATTCGAGTTCAGTACTAGTATTTTTATTTTTTAAAATATTTAGTTTTAAGAGTGTTTGTTTAGTGAATATCCAGTGTGTTGCTCCCTCGCTAAAATGTTTACACAACATTCATTATTAAATTTACGGTGTACTCTAGAACATATTTTTGAAGGTATACTCTAGAACGAGTTATTACGGTGTAGCCTTGAACGTATTTTTGACGGTGTAGTATTCATTAATTTTTTATGGTGTACTATTCTATTAATTTTTAATGGTGTAATTTTTTTTTATGCTGTCGAGTTACTCACAGTGTTTTTCAAAAAGCGTGCGTTTAAGATGTAAAGTTCTTTATACTTGGCTTAAAACTCAATGCAATATTCTAAAAGCAGTCTGCTTGCTTTAAAACTTGTGAAAAACAGGCGAGGCACCTGGTTCCAGGATACACTGAATTGTATAGTGGATGCAAGCTGCAGAGCAGTAATACGTGCCGCAGAGAGAAGTTGATGGTGTGACGTGCCTGAGGGAAAGTGCCCATTCTCCCTCCCGCTGGAGAGCATCCTTGCGAAAACGTTGGAGTTACAGTACCCATGTGTATTTCTCCTGTGCGTCATAACAAACAATTGGATATTTTGGCGATTCGCACGAGTGAAAATGCTGTTCATTTATATTTTGTATTTATTAGAAATTTGTCTAAGCTGGTTGGCAGTCAGCTGAGTAGGGAGAAAAACAGGAAAATTGTTTTCTAACGTTGTCTCGAGTATTCCAGAACTGAGGAGAAACTCGCGAGTCACACTGTTCTTTGCCATCAACAGAAGGCTGTCTGCAGTACTTTCCCCACTGGGAATGACAAGTACTTGGAATTTAAAGATTACAGCAAACAGCAGAGATTGGGTTTCGTCGCCTATTGTGACGTAGAAAGTTGCCTGAAACCCATGTCTACTTGGTTGCCTAATGATGAAACTAGTAATACAACAACCATCAACCAACATGTTCCATATGCTTGTAGCATTTTGTTGGTCTGCTCATACAATCCAAATTGATCTATTTTGTGTTTGTGAGTGCTGATTGTATGTACCAATTAGTTGATAAATTAGTTGAACTTACAAAGTGGGTTGCAGTAATCTACAGAGTGATTGTTCAGATGAAGCACAAAACCCCTGCTGATGAAACTAGGTTGGCTGCTCAGAAAAGTTGTCACATTTGTAAAGAACTTCTCGGCACAGATGATATTGTGGTCGATCAGGACCATCTGATGGGCGAAATCAGAGACCATGCACATAATAAGTGCAACTTGAATTTCACACTGCCCAAAAGACAACTTGTCGCTGTTTTCCATAACCTGCAGAATTATGACGCTCACTTTCTCATAAAGCCATTGGCTGAACATCATGTACCGCAACCCAATGGAATCGTGTTAATCGAAAACCCAGGTAAAATTCATGTGATTCGCATGCCCCTTGAAAAATACAAATGTATTACCAAACAAGTTCCTAATGGGATTGATTTCAATGTAAAGGTACAATATTTCAATTTACATTTTTGATTCATTCCAAATCATCAGCGCCTCTCTGGGAACATTGACAGGTAATTTACTAACTGCACAATTGTGTATCGCCCACTCAATGTTTCCAGAGAACACACAATTCGAATTGACAAAACAAAAGGTAGTTTTTCCTTATGACTTTGTTAAGTCGCGAGACAGTCTAATGTGCAAATCACGCCCACCAGAGGACGCATTTCATAATGCGATGAAAGGCGATGGAATTAGCGATGAGGACTATGCTGATGCCAAGCCACATGGGATGCATTAAACTGCATAAACTTGCTTCAGTATGCCGTTCATTACTTGTCATGGACACTTGTTTGCTGGCTGATGTGTTTGAGGATTTCAAGACCATATTTTTGGCTCACTACGGTCTTGACCCTGCCATGTGTGTCACAGCTCCGTCACTTTCATGGGGAAACACGGAGGCAGTACTTGATATATGGAGCCAAACTCGACTCTGTTAATCGCGTTTTGCGCTTTGAGCAGAAGACTTGGATGGCTCCGTATATCGAGTTTAACATTGAGAAACACGCCCAGGCTGCGAAAGAATTCGAAAAATCTTTTTCAAGTTAATGGATAATTCCAGTTATGGAAACACCTTGCAGAATGTCCGCCAAGAAAGGGACATCGGAGCCATTTCGAAGTATGACACGATTCTGGGGCTGCAGAGCTGATAGGACGTCCGACATTCCAGACAAGACAGATTATCGATGAAAACTTGGTCCTTATCGAGATGTCAAAGAGTTCTGTTGCGTTCAACAAACCTTTGCACACTGGTGTTGCCATTATTGAGCTTTCTAAATTAACACTCTACAAATTTCATTATCAGTTCATGCGTACAAAATTTCTTCCACGATCCTTACACCTGCTTTATTGTGACACTGATTCTTTGGTATATTCTGTAGCTTGTGAGGGTATATATATTTTTTAAGGCGAGGTTTGATACATCTAACTATGCACTCAATAACCCACAGGAATTCCCTCACCATAACAAAGGTCATACCAGAGTGATGAAAAATGAATGTGCTGGTCGCATCATCACACAATTTGTGGGTTTACGTCCGAAGCTTTATGCAAACGTTATTGAGAATGAACAATGTATACACAAGGCGAAGGGTGTAAAACCTAATGTGTTACAGTCACTCAGGTACGAGGATTATCGAGATTGCCTCGAAAATTGCACAAGGGCTTTGGGGACCCGAGGATGAGTTCCGTTCGCATGCTCATCAAGTCTACACTGAACGCGTAACCAACGTAGTATTGTCAGGTATGGACTATAAGCAGTACATCGAGGCAGATGGAATATCAACCTTACCTTGGGGGCACTACAGAACACCTAAGTTTATTTATTTTACTCCCTACAATAGTTTCATCATCACAATAAATGAAGTCCAGCCCACGACACCACAATTATCGTCACCACACCATCGATTACATCCATCTGCCAACACCACCACATGTCCCTCCTGTTCCACAACCAACTTCACAGCTAACTGTTGCTGCCCCACAACATCTAAGATGATCTACAACATGTATTGCATCACCATTCAATGCTGCTGTTCCCGGTTTACATATCTGTAAGGCCTATCTGTATCACGAATACAACTGTCTTCAATACATAATAATAATAATAAGAAAGTCACAATGTGACAAACCATCTACAGGAAACTGCATGTATGTGAGTATGTGTGATACACCTGTTGTCGCCATGTGTTAGTGATTGGAAAATAACCCGGATGTGACAAATGAATGCCCCTCTGTGTGTGTCAACAAACACACCACCCGAATGTGTTGTTAATGAAAAAAGTTGCTGTAAATAGATAGGGCAAGAATTTCAAACACAAATAAAATTATATTTCTAAATATGTTGTTAATTTTTTTGTAAATATATATTTTTTGATCTTGTAATCTGTGTGAGCGAATTTAGTAACAGTAGTAGTAGTAATAGAAGTTGTAGTAGTAGTAGGTTCCAGACGTGAATAAGTATGATGAAATATTTGGACGTTTAAATTGTAAAACATCATTGATAAAATGTTTTGTTTTTGATAAAATGGCTTATTGTTGTTAATAATGTTTGGTACTTCAGGTTGTAATATGTATGTTGAATATTGCATTCTCTTGTAGTGTTTGCTTTAAAATTATGAAATAATGGTTTTGTATAAATTTATTTCATTGTTAAAACATAATGAGATTGAAAATGTCTTCTAGTGTGTGTAAATGTTTATTGTAAACTAGTTATAAATATTATTAGCTGTTAAGAATTATTTTTTTTGAAAAGAAAATGTTTTAATAAGTTTTTATATGTTAAAAATTGAATACTGTGACTTATTATTTATTAGTTTGAAAATGTTCACTCTGCCACTACTTTGTGAAAAATTGGATGAGTCATAAGTACTTGTATATGAAATGAAAACAAAATGTTCTTGAGACTAGTAGGTGTTGGTAAGTTGTTTGTTGGAAAGATTTTAAAGTCAGATTATCTGTATGCTCACTTTCAAGAATAAATTTTACAGGTTTATTGATGTTAACCTGATGAGGGAGAAAAATTAACATTTCAATTAAAACACAGTCTGAAGAGCTGAGGAGAACAAACCTTTTCAGGGCTAAGTAGAAAGAGCCTTTAGCGACACATCACAATGTTTCCCCGCTGTCCTACAAATGGGAGAGTTCAACCAACCTTGAATATTAAATATATATTTTTGTCACAGCAGCACCAGCAGCAAGTTTACAACTGCCAACACAAAGATACTTGCTGGTAAAAATAACAGTCATACTTTATACAAAAGTCAGGAAACAAAATTGGAAATTTTCTTAAAAAAATTAAATTCAATTTATCACTAAAAGTGAAACTTACGTTTAAAAAAAAATTAATCATTTCATTCATTTACTTGTAGGATGAAAAGTGTAATCAAGTGGTTAAAAGTAGCTTGGTAGGGAAATAGGTTCTGTCAGTCGTACATTTCAACTCAGCCGCACTCCACGTATATATTACAGCTTATAAGCAGGCGCATATCATACGATCCAGTCATTCATTGTCTGACCTCCGAGGTGGACGGGTGTGTTTTGGGAGAGCTCCTTGTACAATTTCATTACATGTTTAGTAATTTTTTTATTTTCACCTCAGTCTATAATAAATCGTAAGTTATAAGTGACATAACGCCTATATCCAAGTCAGTGCTTCACTGAGCGAATCGACGTATATTAAACGTTTTATTTCCTTACGCATATTAATCAATTAATTTATTTTTACCTGTGGATTATGTTTCTAAAGTTCCTCCTCACCAGTCTCACAGGTAGACAGACATGTAAGGTATGTGCGAGAGGCGTAAAGTAGTGTCATATATCTTGTTATTGTGTTCGTTAGCAGTTTAATTTATAGGAACATTTTTTATTTCTTGTAGGTAGAAGTCGTAAATTAATTTTTAGACTTTTGGAGACTCATTTAATTGTGATATTCACGTAGTTGTGTTCGTTCGTTATACTTCTCTCTCATGTAAATTATATTACTAGCATACATCTCGGGGTAGACTAATGCATCTCTTTATGTTTAAGGCACCTGGAGAGTCACACAATTGCACTTATTATTCACATACTTGTGATCGTTTGAAATTTGTGAATCAATGCATGTAATTTATTCATATGTAGAACTTGTTTAAACACTCTGAATTTCTCTCGTACAATGCTGTTATTCATTTGGAATTATACTATCTTCCAAAGTCGCCTAGCTACCAACACCGTCTACGAGCAATATCGCTATCAAAAAAAAAAAATTACACTTAGACCACTCTTGGACAAAACTCACCACATAAATACCACGTCACCAACACGCCACACCTCATCGAGTGCGAGAGTTCTAAGGGTTAGGAAGTACCACAGCTACTCCCCGCAAAAGGAAAGAAAGAACACCCACTCTTGCACCAAACACATACAAATTAATAATAAAAGAAATTTATCCGATTAAAAATTAACCCTTTCAATACATTTAACCCTTTTAATAAAATATAAGCCCTTTCAATCAAATTTATCCCTTCCAATAAAATTTAACTGTTAAAATTTTTGATCGGATTAAGGATTTACCCTTTCAATAAAATCGATAAAGAATCAGTTAATCGCAATTATTCCCAGGTGAAGTAGGACCTGTACGCCCCTACTACTGTGTAACTATAAAATACTTAGTAAGTGGCGCGAAGTAACCAGTAGCCTTGGCTCAAACAATAGTCCATCGCAGAGGAGTTGCTTCTGCTTACTGCAGGGAACATATTTTGGGACTTTTAAGTTTAGCCAATCACCGAAAATCATACATTAAATGAACATATCTTACATTTTTCATTTCAATCTATGCACTACAATATTAATTTATGTTGATCTAATATGAAAAAACAATCGACAATAAAAATACAAATAAATACACACCTGTTTTAATTTTCATGAAATACATTACACACTAAGATGCGTTATTTTGGTTAGAATTGAGCCGTAACTTCACTATTGTGTCAGTCGAATTTTGGGACCCATTGCCAAATACTAACTGGTTAGCTTTTTATAGTGTAATTCTCTTTACCAGCGTCTTTGATGGCATCCTTTGGAATGTAGATAACTGTAAACACTCGGCTGACTTACAATGCCTTGGAACAAAATAAACAATAAACTCACCCCCATTTTGTTAAATATTTCTCTTCTAGCGTTTCAAATATCTTTCCGTAAAGATTATCTTTTCCCATCCTCGGTTCTGGTGGAATATTTTTCCTATTTCATAAATTGCTCTCCATTTTGCTTTTTAAGCACCCATATAATAAATTATTTTTATATTGTTCATTATTACACAAGAGAACAGGATTACACACTACTTTTAGAGCACGTTGAACATAGTTCCACGTTAATGAAGTGTAAGATTTTCGGCCGTAGTTTAATATTGGTTTTCGCCAACTTTGTGCGTAAATCATTTACCAATATTATGCATTTTTGTTGAAATTTTAACTTTACAAACATTTGCATTTCGTTTCTGTAGGATCATGAAGGGGCCAAAGATCTGTTCGTACAAAATATCCTGTACCACTTAGCACTGTTTGCGTAAATTTCGAAACACAATGGACCTTATCTGTACAACATATGTGCTTATCGGAACCAAAACTGTCATATAGACACAATACAAACATATTTAAGGGGAAAATTCACACTTACCAGGCTGCATGTACTGCCTATCCATATTGGTCCAGTAAGTATCCACTGGAATCATTAAAAATAAGATATAAATGACATATAAAAATGCGTAAATATAATGGTAGGAAAATATTCCAGCAATATGTTCCAGTGTCACATTTTGTTATTTTGAAGTTGAACCTGTATTAGCGAGTGACCCTATATATGCGAACTGACTGTACCAGTGCAGGCCAAACTCAGGGACTACTTCGAATATTTAGAATATGTATTTTTTCACTATAAAAACTCTACATAAGTCGAAATTATTTCGTAAAAATGGATAGCCAAAAGTTTTATATAAATGTATGTGAATAGTGTTATCTTTCTGGTGATATTTTTTTTACAATGAAATAATAGTTCTCAAAAAAACCTGGTGTATACTGTAAAGTTATTAAATCTGATAAGCTGCAGCATTTACAGTGCATATAATTAATTGTACGAAAACATATTTTCCCCGTGAGAGTGAACATTTCTTAGTAAATAGAAATGCCAACATTTCACGAAATTCAGTTTTCCTAGAAAAAAAAAACTTCCACGTATTATATATATATATATATATATATATTAGATGATCATTCAGATTGTAAGTAAACATGGAAAAAAAAAACATTAGTATAGACGGAACATAAGATAGGGATGTGACGTATCACGTAAGTTAAAGACACAACTCATTGGTGTTTTTGTTATATTCCGGTAACAACAGGGTAAACTGGAGCGCATAAACATGCATATATAAAACAAGCGGTGAAAATCTTCCTATTCTAAAATGCAATAAAATTATTTGTTATCCTGTAAACGTGTTCCTGTATATGTAAATTAATTTTTCACTGCTATAATCGCGTGTTTACAATATACAAGTATTATTGTGTCTGATTTGTAAATTATCTTATTTTTACCTAAGATCAGAACTTTCTGGCAGGGACGATGTTCAATACTTCTTTATACAGGTTGATCCGTCTAACGTGTAAACCGCCGAAATTTATACAGCGGTTGCAGATAACGACATGCGATTTTTGCTAAACAAAATTACGTATGGGGACAAGTAATTTGCCGCAAAGTAACAATCCGTAACACGTGTATGGGCAGAAGTAATTAAACCACATATAATTTTTCCCCTGGGAACATACATTTTTAAAATGGTATCTGAAAATACGAGCAAAGAGAAATTCAGTGATATAGCATATGCAATGAAAAGTATAACAGAAACGGCCATAAATAATGTGAAAATATGATAAAGTTATGTGGACTAGTAGCATGGGGCAGGGGACCTGTTCTCACAGCAGAAAGGAAGAAACATGCGCTGTGACTCATCCTTGAGGGACCACTTCCTAATAGCAGAGCAGTAACAGTCCCCGTAATCTGTTAAGTGGTATTGCAGTGCGTGGTTGTACCTACGGAATGAAGTTTACGAATAAGGAAAAACTACACGCTCTACTTATGTGTGGTGAGTGTGTTAGGAATTCCAAGCAAGCCATCCAAATGTAGTAGAAGGTATCCTGATCGGATGCCATCCAACAGCAAACGATACGAAGAATTTGTATAGGTCTCTTGTCACGAGGTAATAGAAATTCCACAACACGAGTACGACGAAAGATGCTACGGGTGAGACGCATCAACACGATGTGTTTGCACGTGTCGATTCAAACCCCCATAAGGAAACGCGAGAACATTCCAGTTTCATAGCACAAGTGTGCTACGGACACTGCGCCTACGGAAATTTCATCCCTATCACGAGGCCCTTTATCAGGCATTACATGAAGGTGATTTCCAGCAATGTGTTCACTTTTGTAGGTTTGTTCTGATGTTTGTATGGGATGACAGAAATTGTCTGAATAAAATACTATTTACTTTTGAAGTGACCTTCAAAAACCATGGGAGCGTAAATTTACGAAATATGCACTACTGGGCGACGGAGAATCCGCGTTGGGTCCAGCGCATGGAGCATCAGCGACAGTGGAAAGTGAATGTGTGGTGTGGAATCATTGGAGATTACGTCATAGGGCCATACTAAATTCAAGGGACAATGGTCGGCTCTACGTATGTCCATTTCCTCATACAGGCCTTACCAGAACTTCCGGGAAACATACCGATCGACGTACGTCGTGATGTGTGGTTTCAACATGATGGTTGCACTGCGCATTTCACTTTGGTGGCGAGGTAAGGGTTAAATGAAACGTTTCCAAGCTGATGGTTAGGGCGTGGTGGAGGTGTAAGTTGGCCAGCTTGCTCCCCCGACCACGCACCTATCCTCAATTTTTTCCTGTTGGGAACACTGACAGATAGGGCGTACATCACGATTCCTACGACGCCAGAAGGCATGCAGGAACAAATTGTGCCAGCTTGCAGGGGCATTAGGCCAGTAACACTCCAGGCTGCTAGTTACTACCTACATGTGCATTTACAGATGTGTATTGCTGCCAATGGTAAACACATCGAGCACATTTTGTGAAAAGACTTAATTTGAAACATTTCAACTAAACTGTGCTCTTTTGTACCATGCATGCGGATACGATTGCATGTCTCCTTAGGTTGGTTTGCTCCATTTTTGTTGTGCACTTGTACGCACTCGTATAACACATTACAGTTTATGACTAGGAAACAAATATCCTGCATTACGTTGGTATCTACATAAAATGTAATTTATTAATATCAGACTTGAACTCACATTACCCGTATTCCCTCTACTGCGATACTCTACCTTGTCCAATATAGCATCCATTGTCTCTTGCTCCATTAAGGTAAGCGATATGCTGCTATAAGGAAGCGGTCCCACCAGGACGAGTCACAGCGCGTGTTACTTGCTTACAGCTGTGAGTACAGGTCCACTGCCCCATTCTAGCGGCCCACTTAACTTAATCACATTAGCACATTATTTCTTTTTCGTTTCAGTGGTACATTCCAATGTGCATGCTATGACACTGAATTCTTCTTTGCACGTACTTTCAGATGCTGTTGAAATAAAGGTATGTTACCAGGGGGAAAACCATATGTAGTTTAATGATTTCTGTCCATACACATGTTACGAATAGTCACTTAGAAGCGAATTATTTCCACAGTACGTAATTTCATTTAGCGAAAGCCGCGTTTCGTGATCTGCAACAATTCCGAAAATTTTGGGGGTGTCCACACTAGGAAGACCATCTTGTAGTGTTTCAATAATGCTGGGACGCCTGTGCTAGCGACTACCAGCAAAAATTTTTTTTTTTTTAGCTGGGTGGCACTAGTCCCTTGAATGGCACTAGTCCCTTGAACTAGCCTCTTAGATGGCAGAGCATGTTGCCGCACTAGCCCTTTGAAGGACAGAGTGGGTTGCCTCTCTAGCCCCTTGAAGTGCAGAGCAGCTTGCCGCACAAGCCTCTTTAAGGGCAGAGTGGGTTTGCCGTACTAGCCCCTTTAAGGGTAGAGCGGTTTGCCGCACTTGCCCCTTGAAGGGCAGAGCGGGTTGCCGCACTTGTCCCTTGAAGGGTAGAGCGGGTTGCTGCACTAGTCTCTTGAAGTGCAGAGCGGGTTGCCATACAAGCCCCTTCAAGGGCAAAGCTGGCCGCAAGGAAAAACAACCTACAGTTTATTCGCTGTTTCTCTACACATTTTGAACCAAACCTTTAAAAAACCATCCTATGTAACACGTGTTTGATTGTATCCTAAATATGTATTGTATCAGCCGCGTTTTGTACTTATGTTACCATAAAAGCACCTTGATATTTGTTAAATTAAACTTTTTACTTATTTTATCTATAATATATTATTTCAACTATATTTAGAATAAAAACAAGGAAAAGTAGGTATGTTGGTAGTCCCTAGTAAAAATAGTTGCCATGCAAAGTATTAGTTCACTGAGTGCACAGCAATACGGTGTGGTGTCAATATGATGTAATTTTCTAGACTCGGTTAAGATTTGTTTGCATGAAGCAGAGTGATATAATAAAAATATAATTTTTGCAGGACTTCAGAAAAGTTGGAAGTAACGGTGAATATGCTTTTTACGATCATCAAAGCACTTTTGAAAATAACCTTTTTTAAACGCCACTGGCCCTACCTGCACATATTTTGAAGAGCAAACTCAGTGGCGAACCCCCGCAGTAAAATTAGCAAGAATGTAAACCCATGTCTTAACGTTTAATTAAAACTGTTATGTAAACATTTGGGAATACTGACATGATTTGTTTTGCTTTGTTATTTTATATCGCATTTATGTGCGGAATTAGCAAACATTAAAAATATTAACTTCCTTTGCAGTTTCATACTTTCACTTGACTGACGCTGGGGCCGACGGCAATAGTAACTTTGCACACCGTGGAAGATTACTAAATGTGCATAGACATATATACTAAGCAAAGCTTTCGAAATCGCTTATTTAATGGCGAACCGTCAATGAGGAGTGGCTCCCGCCAAAATAACACAGATAATAGCAAACTTATTTTGCTCGCAGGTACTTCATATAAGCGACAAGGAGCAGAGTGAAAATGTTTAGGTTGATCTTGACAGCGAGGTCTTGAGAGCTGAAACGGTGAAGTGAGGTGGATATGGAGGAGCGTGGGAATGCAAGCGAGGAGGAAACGGGAGATCCCCAAGAAAACCCGGTGACCAACGGCATCGACCCGCCCCTTTCCCACATGCAATTACACTGAGGATGCGCCATACTTAGAGATGATTGTTTCCTGGAGGAGCAGTTGTCTGTTCCCTTCATTTCACCGTAATGTGCACATATATGGACATTTTCTTCCAATATCGGTTATAATGTATGAATAAAACTAATTCTTTATTCCTCTGTACCAATGATAATGCTAACAAAATTGGACTAAAACTTTATGTTTGGTCTGCAAAGTGCCAAACCAGTCATACATAAGGATGCTACAGTGTTTTAAAAGACATGTTAGCTCAAAAATTTGTCGGGATTTTCCTGTATTTGGTTCCGTACTGGCGTACTCATTCCAATGTTAGCTACGTGAGGGTTTTACGTCACACACAGAAGCAAAATAGAAACGGAATGCGTTTTGCCGTCCCCACGTACTTCCCTGTTACAATGTTTGTCTTCATAATTGAACACACAAAATATTATGAATCAAGTATGAAACAGTATTTCTCGCCATGTCAGCAGTTTCAGTGATGGTACATTCCAAAATATATGAGGAATTCGACCGCTGCGCTGCGTACATGTCGGTACAATATTAGTGCTAATATTTGGCTGGTAACACTTTAAGTGAATCACAAAGAGAATGTGGAATTGGGCCAAATATTCATTTGGCCGACCAGTGGTTTGACCGAAAATATGTACTTTAAGTGACAGACAGGTGTCTGGTCTAACAGAGGTGTGTCCAAAACCATGTTTTCAAAATAATACAGGCCTTTGGCCGGCCAGGCGTTCGGCAGAACTGGCATTCCCCCCCCCCCTGCCCCCGAGATATCGGTCTGAGATCACAGCTGTGCGTGTGACAGAACAGATGCTCGGCAGAAGATTTTCAACGAAATAGCGGGTTTTCACAACTGTTGACGTCAGTGCGGTATCGTCATAAAATATCGTTCGTCCCTTTATTGTGATCCATCACTTCAATGAAGTAAAGAACTGGTTTTGCTATACATGGATAAAACGCATTTGTGCAATGGTACACAAAGAAGAAACCTTTCAGTTCAATGATGCATCTTTCTCAAGCATTCAGGTACCAAAATTGTTTTTATAAGAGTATAAGATATAGTTATAAGAATTAAGCGCCAACTTTATGAAAATGTATGTAAACAAATATTAATAATGAGAGTTTCACTACAGTTTTACATAACGATTTTCAGCAAACATAGTATTTACTGACTTATAAATAAGAATTGCATAGATAATTAATTGATTAATTAAAAAAAATAGTAAGTCAGACTCGTATGTCAGTTTGTTGGACGTCCATCAAATATACTGTAAAGCTCTCAGCTGGCATTTTCAGTTAAAAAGTAATTGACATTTATTATAGTTTCTACATTTGCTACTTCCATATTTGTTTTATTTTGGAATTCCGTTTGTTTCTGACACATACTTTGTCCTTGCAAACTTATTATATTCATTTAATTCTGAAGAAAATATAGTTTGACGAGCGTTCCGATTCCTGGCAGAAAGTTCTCTAATTTTCTGCAGAGCTGTCTAAAGGAAAACGAAAGAACGTACATGTAAAATTACTGCCACATACTATTTTTTCTCTCTCACCAGGAATCGCAGTAGTTGTATCATATTAGGAAGCGTCCCGTTGTTAAAAAACTTTATTTGAAAACCAATGTTTTCATATCGTGTACGGCTAGCAGTAAGAAGAAAGCCATGTTACAAACACATCAACATTCATATCCCGTCGCTCTCTTTAAAAAAAAATTGAGGAAAATAAATCTGGTAATACCGTTGGACATTTATGACTTCCGAATGCAAATCAGACGATTACAACACTGGCTCTTATACTTAAATAAAATGCAGGGGACTAATTGTATTCTGCATTGATCTGTGATGCTCATCACATCACGGGACAGTTCAAAAGTGACATGCACAGGTGTTTACCTGTGTATTTCATTTAAGTGACTGGCCTACCTAGTTCTCGAGTGGGTTTTAGAATGATTCAAATACACATTATTCTACGAAACTATTTTACGCTTGTGCAATTCGCTAATGAACGACAGCAAAAAATACTTCAGACGAGGTTTGTTGCGCGGTTTCAAGACGTCATACATATTATAAACATTATTGTAGAGCATTCCGCCATAGCTGGAACATTAGTGCAGAGCGTTCCAACATAGCTGGAACATTAGTGCAGAGCGTTCCAACATAGCTAGAAACCAGTTTTGAAAGATCTCTATCTCAAAATATAGGTCTCAGATACATACAAACGTACTTAACTGCAAATGATACCTTCGACGTATGAGAAATTCCGCTTGTCTGCACCACAGATACCGTGCAGGTAGCAAACTGTTTCCCATATCTCTTTCTCACTCCCGTGTTTCAGCTCTCGCTTTAGAACGCGAGGATTTCCCAAAGTGGGATAAAGATCTCCAAAACAAGACTGTCCTCAAACAACTACCTGGGAACCACCACATGCCAAATGTAAACTGCTAGCGGATAAACCAGTTCTAAAAAGGCAGTTCATTCCCACCCTTTCACTGCTGCTTGTTGATGTTTCGTTCTCATCAATTTTAGACGAGCGAGTCACGTGGCGGTAGTTTGCAAAGTTTCGGAATTTGAGTACAGAATTTCATTGTGTGTATTGATGTTTGAGAGTGCATTTTTTACATAGTAAAGAACTTGTCAGTGAAACACAAGAAAATATATGTATGTGTGTGTATGTGTGTATATATATATATATATATATATATATATATATATATATATATATATATATATATATATATATATATATATTGCATAAGAAAATAAGATCTGCCAAATTCAGTTTTCTGTACACAGTTAAGAAAGTTAGATAAGGAAACAATAATGATCCATAAAATTAGAAATTTCAATACCTTACACAAAGACAAAGATAAATATTTACAATATTTTGTATTATGCTACTAGTGTGTAGCTGATGTGAAAATATACACATGCACAGTTAACTGTTCACAAACATTGTTTAATTAAGGGTGGAGTTGAGAGGTTTGGGTGGCTATCATCTAAGGTCTTGAGAATCGATGAGGGATGGAATGGGGTAGATTTGGAGCAGCATCCAGAATATATGGGTGGGTGAAACGGGACATCCTCGAGAAAATCGTCGACTAACAGCATTGTCTAGGCACGATTCCCACACGTGAAAATTCTGGGAGTGACCTCGCAGGGGATGGAATCTATATCGCCTTTGTGGAAGGCGAGTGCTCTAGCAGCTTGAGCATCACTGTTTAGTGGTTAGGAATGAAAGTTCTTTAAACATGTAACAAGTAGTGTTAGATTTTTTTATTGGACAATTTGTATCATTATTTCATGAATGAGAGTGGTCGATCATAATACCAAGGACACGGGTGTTCATAACTAATAATTTTGTGTTATTAAATAAATAGAACTCCTAAATATTTAGTAGCATTTGCTAATTTTGCGCAAAATATGCTGAAAATGTATTTTCATACATTTGGTGAATAATAATTCGTTTACATTAGCTAACACCTAAAATACTCAGATTTGTTAACGTAGTTTCTGAATGTATACCGTACTTGGAGTTTTGCAACTGCGTGTTTCATTAAGTATGTTTGGGATTATTTGACGAGGCAGCAAAAAATCGTTCTTGCAACTGCCAAAGGGAGATACTTCAGTATGTATATTATTTTGCTGTTAAACACAAGCTCTACGGGGTCGCTTGAAATTTGGTTGCATATTTTTACAAAGAATAGTGTCTAATATTCCATAACAAATGTTATTTAAGTCTCATTAAAAAAAATTCGCTTAAAATATTGGAACACCAAAACGAACGTAATTCGAATAGCCTAAAAACAATGTAATACCAATAAAAGTTATGTAATATAATCAAGTTTTTAAATAGTTTTTTTCTCAAACTCTCCTTGTAGCTGCATGACACGGGGGGAAAATTTAGCTACCAATTTTGTTTTACATACGAACAATGACTGGACAAACAAGCAGCGAACTATTTCCACTCCAGGCCAACATAATTACAGTAAATCATGGGGAGAAATCTCTTCTGTACTGATACTTATACAGTAAGAAAGGCTTACAATGACTTGTACAGGATAATAACACAATATCGCAATTACAATGCACTAAACTGGACAGCAGTTTCTTCAAATTCCTGGTAGCTGTTAATAGATATTAGTAGACCTATTCATGTAGAACCATTCCTGCCTTACATGCTAAATGAAGCTGGCGTGTAAGGTAAATTACAAGCTATATTGTGGCAGTTATTTGTAATACAAAGACCAGTATGTACAAAAAAAAAGGAATTTACTGCGAATTAGTACAGGATACTTTAATGAATACAAGAGGAATAACGAAATCTTCTTTGCAGTAAAATATGGGTTAAAACACGTTAACAAATAATCTTTGTAGCTTTTGAACGCACATTTGGTCTCAATGCAATTATATGTTTAGCAATAAATCGTCTAACAATCATTTATTACACAAAGCTATCACTTTTATAGGCCATATCGGAATTTAGGTATTAAAAATAACATTTTTTCTCCAGAACAACTCATTAAAATTCTTATAATAAGAAAGCGTAGCAGTAAAAAAGCGGTCCACTATGTTAACGTTACATGACAGTGATAAGTCGTACTTTGTCCATGGACGGGTGTAAAGGGGCATAACCAGCATTCTATGGGAAATAACTTCAATGATGATCACTATCAATATACTCTATTATAAAAGTATTCCCTGACTAATAAATCTGTTAGTGAAAATTTGGAACAGCTGTGTACTCGGCACTATGTGGAGCTGGAAAAAAAAACTGTTTACTCTATAAATTGATAGAAATTTGTCGGAACAGTATTACTTACTATGCCTGTTATGTTAGGGCTATTTATTTATTTTATTTTATTTCGTCTTTCTTTGGCGAAGCTAGGCTAAAATGCCGTCTCCCACACTTAACAAAGTTGAATACGATGGAGCACACACATAAAGGTTATTTTAAGAAACTGTACTCTGTTAGGTATTTTGTATGATAACTTTACACATGATTGGTCGGAACACAGAGAGGCAAGGGATTTGGATGTTCCTAAACAGTGAGCAGTGAGAGGTGGATAATCCGTCTCGTCTATCTCAAATCCACCCCACACCCGTTCTGAATTCTTATCGTCATGAATATATTTTGTTTCGGTGTTGGCGTTTTATGTGACAGGAGATGATGGTATCTCTTGAAATATAACTTCAGCTGTACCACTGAAATTATTATAATAGAGTAGTACTCTTTTGAATGCTATTATTGATAATAAACAAACTAATAAACTCAATAAACTATGGTAATGCGTAGTGGCTGATGTAGTAATTCATTTAAAAAGGAGTTGAAAGATTTGGGTGGCTCTTAACAGCGAGATCTTGAGAGCCGATGAGGGTGTTATGGAGCAGTGCTGGAATGCAAGGGCAGGGAGAAACGGAAGATCTCCGAGAAAACTCGCCCGCCACAGGCATCGTCCGGCACGAAACCACACCCCGGGGGGGGGGGGGGTGACCCCGCCGGGGAACGAACACAGTTCGCCATGGCAGGGTCCTAGCGTCCTGGCAAGGTTAATTTGAATTAAATGGGAAGACGCTGCACTACGCACAGCTGGTTGTCATAATCGAACGGGCATGATATTCCCTCTCTGAGTAAAGATTGCTGGAGGTGACATGGCATACGGGTATGTATTTCTTTGTATTTTATTGTGTATTACTGCAATCAATTTTATACTAATAGACCAAATTGACATGTAAAGACTAAGGGACGGCTCGCAAAAAAATGATTATAAAAACTTGTTTTCTTTTAAAAGTGGCACTTGCCTCCGTAAATGTATCCATAATTCGGATGTCTAGGTTGGTGGTTCAGAGATACAGCAAATAACTTGTCCACGGAGGATCTTCATTTGAATGTTGATTACTAAGTCAGAAAAACCTAGGGCTCTATAAAGACTTTATATTGCCTTAAAAAAATTTGTTACGTCATAAATGCCGGAAACAAGAGCAGACAAGTGATTATTATTTTCGAGTGTATACATACAGTGATTCGGAATGTCCATAGATCTTTAACAACACACAATACCTAGGACCCACAAAGCAATAATTACATATTACCAACACGTTTAGCAGTTTGTGATAGCATAGCAAAAATATAGCTTCTTAATGTACAGATAAGTAATTAAATGCCGGAAAAAAACAGTTCTAGTCATTATTTCATTACATTTAGTGTTTTTTAATTGATTGAACACAATGTTGTGTTATTCAGTGATATGAATCATGTTCTCATTTATCACATTTCCGATATTACCATACTGAATAAGTATCGATAAAGTAAAAACGCAATGGTATTACCATTCATGAAAATAGTGTCCATTTAATCGATGAGGCCATTAAAAAGAACACGTAATTTAACAGAATTATGAGAATGTAGTCCGGAGTGACAAGCAAAGAGACACGAAACGAATTCCAACACGAAAAAAGTAGGTGTCTGTGTATTCTCGTACAGTGATATTAAGAATTTTAAAATATATTACTTTAATGAGTACAATTTAAGACATCACATTTGTCACTCTTAATTACCCATACTCGTTAATTTACGTCCCGATTGATTTGGCATGCCACGTAATATTTTCACCATTAAAATTATCAAGAGTTATATAATTGTGAACCGAATCGCTTGCACTGCGTCGCAGCTCCAATTATACGAGATAAGAATATAAAGTCATTACCTACCGTTGGCATCCATGTTCGTCATAACACCAGGGGTAACATCCTCTTGCATTAATGTGTAATAATTAATGCACATTATTTACTCGTCATGTACCTTCTTATAGATAGATGTTGACAGTTTTTTAATATCCAAAATATGAATTGGGATCAATTCCGACTTGTATGTCTTTTTATAACGCTAAATTAATTTTTTATGCATTTTGTGACGTGTATATTCTTTTTATCTATATTCTTTCAAATCTCACTAAGCGATCTCGAAGTCATTTTATTTTAATATATACAATGCATGACTCATTAGGTTAAGCTAAATTTCAGTGCATCTTCCGAGCATGTAAGTTACAAAACACTAGATTACAATTTGCCATCAGAACTGCACAGAAATGCCATGCAAACCATTTTTAGGTTATTAGTTCTGTAACAAATCTAGGCTATCGTGAAAGATTACTTTATGTGATAAGATCGAAGTTCCATCAGAACTCTTTCAAAATTTTTTTTTAAAACTAAAAACATAATTATGTTAAAAGACTTCCCTGCCAGACACCCTCAGGCTACCTGGCGCCAGGTGTGAGACGGGTTGCATCCGAGATATTACGGAATTCCAGGCGTGAAGAAAACATGAAACATTTTTTGTACCAGTTTTTAGCTATAATAATAAAAAGCCGAAGTTTTTGCATTTTGAATTAAAAGTATATAGATGTAGTTACTTCATGAGTGTATTATTTTTCTCTTTAAATTATTACTTTTTGTATTTAATGAATGCGAAAACAACCGTGTTTTACATCGTGCACATTACAAACTAACAAATTTTTGAGAATTTCAAATCACATCAGTCAATAGTTTAGATAAAGTTCTCATGGTATCCCAAAAATTAGCCAGTTTCCTCTTCTGGCTCTCCAGAAATATGCTGCAGCAAATGAAAAAGAAACAACACAACTTCAAGAACCCATAGCTCTTAAACTATAAGTTGTAGCGATTATCATTTTGGCTCAAAAGCTAGTCTGTGCGATACCAATATGTAGGCATAATAATCAGCTATAAAAATGTTTGTGTCCAACAGTCTTAAGGGCCTCACATTGGAGAACTTGCTACAGTCTATCAACTGGTAAAATAATAGGTTCAGTCCCTTAAAGTCATAAAGGCAGCTTACACGCAGCACAACCAGAACACTTCACGCCAGTTCAGAGTCTTGTGCGTAGTGGCGATGGAACACTTGCTGTGTGCCGCGCTTCTCGGCATCAAATGCGGAAGATAACTCCATACAGACGAAACCCTTAAGAAGCTTGGAAATTTCTTATCTCTCAGCAATGCTCCTACAAGCTGTGGAATTTTCTCACCTCATGTTGCGGTGAACTCCTGCTATAAACGCAACTTCTAGTTTCTCCAGTGTGCTGCTGGACCTTTCTTTCGTCTGCTCACAAAGATAAAACTACCCATGAGGGTTGTTTTGTTTCATCAGTGTTTTCGCTGAACTAGATAAGTGTTAAATGATCTATTAATTTTGTTGGTAGGAATCACCCTCATGCATATGTGATTACAATTTTGAAATTTTGGACAGATTATTGTGTCCTGGCTCAGAATGCCATTTTAAACCATTTTATAATTTAGTCAATTATATAGTTACTTTGTATCAGGTGCACCCTGCGTCGATAACGTTATAATATATTACTATCTAGAGTCAACATAAATATAAATTAGATTTACTGCAATTTTATTAGTTCAATATTCAATTATATTTGCAGGTAAAGTAGCATGCTTTGTGTGTGACGTGGAGTTAACTACGCTATGTTTCCCAGAACTTAATGAATGTTCTGTTGTTAAGGCAAAGAGACTAGAAAACGTGCTGATACAGTTCACTTGTCTGTTTTCTTTGAACTCTTTTTATTAAATGATATTTGATTCCATTTTATTATATGTTTTAGTGAAAATAAAAGAATGAATGAAAGTAAACAAAAATATTGAATTAATGCACAACCACACAATGAGACTTATTATTTGATATTTCTTTTCCCCTCTGGCGTTTAATTACAACATATCTTTATTGTGTTTACTTTTGAAGAGTGTAATAGTGTTTATAACCTATTGTCATTATTATATTTTGTGATATGTGGGACCACCCAGCATCAGTGATTGTTTGTTTACATCGCTTCCTTGTCATTTCGCCACTTCTCTTGTGGCATATTTTGCTGTTACGTCCTTAGGTTTTTTGTATGGTCTGAAACTACGTGTTACGTGAATTTTTGTGGTTTCTTTATATTTATTTTGGTTTCCAAGGACTGAAGGCAGTTTATTTTGGGGCTAAGTGTTTGTTTACGTTTTGGTCAAGACTGCAAATCGTCCTACTATACATACACGCCATACTTTGCATAAATTGTGATACACACGTTTACCTGCAGTACATACTTAACACCTTTGATTTGATTTTTCATTTTGAAATATTATACTAATTAATAGTGAATTCCATATTGGAGTGACTAAATATATTTTAATGACTTCAAACCTGTCATGATAGATGCATTGGAAACCAGAAGCGAAAAACTATGCTTTAAAAGGAAAATAAAGATTATCAAACAACATAAAGTCCATGAAACGTGCGTCAACAAATAAAAACGGCACAGTTTTTGACAACTTTAATCATCTCATCCAGTGGCGTATGCAGACGCATTATTCGGAAGGGGTAGCCCAAATTGTTGAAGAATTAATTTTGCCATGGGGGGGGGGGGAGAGCGATATAAAAATGCGCACTTTCAAATGGTCACCTATGAAATATGGGTCCAGGGTTTTCTCCCTAGAGAAATTGTTTCACCTTCAAGGTTTGTCAGTTCTCAGAAATTCCTCTTGAAGCAGGTTTGAGTCCTGCATGATATGAAAGCTTGGTCGGAAATGCAAATTCGTGTCAAATGGCAAGCCTGCCTCAAGGTTACATGTGACATGGCTTATTTGCTAATGGTTCCTCGAGAAGAGCGCACGCGCAGAGGCATCTAGCGGCCGCCCGAGGAACTATGGAACGTTAGCATAGAGAGTGCCCCCTACCCCTCCCCTGGCCTACCCACCGGATGGGTTGGAAACCCTTCTACATCATCGGCAGTGTTGCATGCCGACCGCGCTGATTCCATTATTCACTTGTTGCAGGGTAGAACAAGAGGGAGGGGGGCGCAGATGCATGGGTGATGTGTAATTTCCATTTCATTATTAGAAACCATGTCATCATGGAAATTGGTGTTGAGGAAGGGACGCGAAAAAGAGGGAGGAACAAAAAAAAAAAAAAAGGAATTAGGGAGAGGGAGGGTTTGGTTGGATAGCTAGGAATCATTGGAGGGATTAAAAAACAGGAAGCGAAACTGAATCAAGAGGGGGAAGAGAAAGGGAAGAGAGAATGTGTATGAAGAAATGAGAAGTCTTCTACACCATTCAAAAACCTCGGCTGCGAGGGAGGAGAAAGCGCAAAGTTTCTTTTGATTCCTTTTAATCCCTCTAATTTGTTTCATCTGGCCATTCGGGAACCTCGTTAGAGGGTTATAAATAGTTTGGGGTGGATAGTTAAGAGTTCAATAAAAGTAGAGGGAGCTAGGCACCGGGGAAAAGATTTGTTGCACGGAAAAATTTGCATTTCTCTTTAAGAAGAAAGATATATGCAATAAGTTCGTGGCTTACAGAGGAGCGAGTCGCAAACTTTGTTAATTATAACTGAAGTCATCATTCGTATCTGAGATTGGTAATAGGCAAGGAAAACATGGAATATTTTTCTCTGTAACGTCGAACAGCATAATGTATTACGTTCTAGACTATACATTTCTACTAACGAGAAAAAAAAATTAAACTGTTATTCGGAAGTCAAAGTATTTAGACATCTTCGTTCCAAACTACTAGCACTGACTACATTTAGGGTTTTAACAAACACATCCTCCAAAACTTGTAGTAAGAAACATAAATTTACTTCTAAAATGTAATTCCTTGCACAGTACTTATATAATCTATCCTGCTATTTATTATATATATAACACACACATACACACACCCTCGCTTCACTACACCCTTCTCCAACCACGCACAGCGAACCGGGTTCGAGTCCCTGCAGGGTGGGAGGAACGTAGCGCCCGTTGCAGTGGACCGGCTGGGTTTTCTCGGGGCTCTCCCGTTACCTCCGCCCTCGCATTCTATCGCAGATCAATCCTCATCTCACTTCTCCCTCGCTGGCGCTCAACACCTCGATGCGAAGAGCCGACTTCTAACTCTTTACCACCACATGCCTTTACTAACCTGACATACCCAAGACATTCGATAGTATGCTTCTCCTATTGTAAAGATCACTTAGGTTTTACCTTTCCGATATAACTAATAATTTAATGCAGCTAACTATGCTATCATTAGTTAATAAATTAGAAAAGAAACTATTTCAGAAATCTTAGGGGTAAAATAAAATTACCGTAGTGAAATAATTTAATGTTGGCTTTTAAGTTATCAGAAGGAAACTCAGGTAACATATTAAGGGAGTTGAAACTGAAAAGCTCAGTCAAAGAGGGCATGCCATACACAAAATTATTATTAATTTGACAGTTAACCAAAAATGTGGCTAACTAGGGCCATAAGCAGTTTGGTTTCTTTTGAACTATTAACTTTTTGCGTGTATGAATTTTTTTTTTCAAAATGCTTTCCAGATGGAACATGGAGGTAAATATTAGGCTTACAAGTTACAAAAGTTGTCATTGGTTGCTTCTACCTGTTAACATGAAGAACAAACGGATTTCTATGGGCCGCGATACACTGTCTGACAACAGGCCACTAGGCACGCCTGTGTTGGCAACCCTGCCGTTGCAGTCGGCACAAAGTCGGGTTGGCACCGCTGAGCGCTCCGCGCGAGGTGATACACTGTCTGACAACAGGCCACTAGGCACGCCTGTGTTGGCAACCCTGCCGTTGCAGTCGGCACAAAGTCGGGTTGGCACCGCTGAGCGCTCCGCGCGAGGTGATACACTGACAACAGGCCACTAGGCACGCCTGTGTTGGCAACCCTGCCGTTGCAGTCGGCACAGTCTGGTTGGCACCGCTGAGCGCTCCGCGAGAGGTGATACACTGTCTGACAACAGGCCACTAGGCACGCCTGTGTTGGCAACCCTGCCGTTGCAGTCGGCACAAAGTCGGGTTGGCACCGCTGAGCGCTCCGCGCGAGGTGATACACTGTCTGACAACAGGCCACTAGGCACGCCTGTGTTGGCAACCCTGCCGTTGCAGTCGGCACAAAGTCTGGTTGGCACCGCTGAGCGCTCCGCGCGAGGTGATACACTGACAACAGGCCACTAGGCACGCCTGTGTTGGCAACCCTGCCGTTGCAGTCGGCACAAAGTCTGGTTGGCACCGCTGAGCGCTCCGCGCGAGGTGATACACTGTCTGACAACAGGCCACTAGGCACGCCTGTGTTGGCAACCCTGCCGTTGCAGTCGGCACAAAGTCGGGTTGGCACCGCTGAGCGCTCCGCGCGAGGTGATACACTGACAACAGGCCACTAGGCACGCCTGTGTTGGCAACCCTGCCGTTGCAGTCGGCACAGTCTGGTTGGCACCGCTGAGCGCTCCGCGAGAGGTGATACACTGTCTGACAACAGGCCACTAGGCACGCCTGTGTTGGCAACCCTGCCGTTGCAGTCGGCACAAAGTCGGGTTGGCACCGCTGAGCGCTCCGCGCGAGGTGATACACTGTCTGACAACAGGCCACTAGGCACGCCTGTGTTGGCAACCCTGCCGTTGCAGTCGGCACAAAGTCTGGTTGGCACCGCTGAGCGCTCCGCGCGAGGTGATACACTGACAACAGGCCACTAGGCACGCCTGTGTTGGCAACCCTGCCGTTGCAGTCGGCACAAAGTCTGGTTGGCACCGCTGAGCGCTCCGCGCGAGGTGATACACTGTCTGACAACAGGCCACTAGGCACGCCTGTGTTGGCAACCCTGCCGTTGCAGTCGGCACAAAGTCTGGTTGGCACCGCTGAGCGCTCCGCGCGAGGTGATACACTGTCTGACAACAGGCCACTAGGCACGCCTGTGTTGGCAACCCTGCCGTTGCAGTCGGCACAAAGTCGGGTTGGCACCGCTGAGCGCTCCGCGAGAGGTGATACACTGTCTGACAACAGGCCACTAGGCACGCCTGTGTTGGCAACCCTGCCGTTGCAGTCGGCACAAAGTCGGGTTGGCACCGCTGAGCGCTCCGCGCGAGGTGATACACTGTCTGACAACAGGCCACTAGGCACGCCTGTGTTGGCAACCCTGCCGTTGCAGTCGGCACAAAGTCGGGTTGGCACCGCTGAGCGCTCCGCGAGAGGTGATACACTGTCTGACAACAGGCCACTAGGCACGCCTGTGTTGGCAACCCTGCCGTTGCAGTCGGCACAAAGTCTGGTTGGCACCGCTGAGCGCTCCGCGAGAGGTGATACACTGTCTGAGAACAGCAAGAGCATTCACAACACCGTCTCGGCAGTTGACAAAGGCGTCAGCTGGGGTGACGTAGTCCACTTCGCACGTCATATCCGCTCCTGCAGACAGGTGATGCAAAGACAGAGCGCCCCACGTGCGTCCGTGAAGGTACGTGGACGTGACGTCACATGCCTGTACAAACTTAAGAAAAGTATAGAACCAACACTTGACATAAACATAGTGAACACTAAAATATAAAGAAAATTACAACGGTTACAGCTGGATAAAGAAGACCCAGCTGAAAATAGGCCCGCCTAGACAAACGGAAGGCGGTAAGTATGCCATATGGCCTAGCTGGAGCCAGCTTAATACAAACTAAAACTCACATTAGTTCTTTCTAGTAATCTTATTCATTAACATTACGCGACGTAACATTTTGATAAATAATACTATAAACAGTCAAAAGTACAATCAAAGTACCGCCTGATATGTAATTGAATGTGCCCTGATCAAGGAAAGAAAAGGGGGTACTGGTTGGCAAGTTTGTGTAGTAATCTGGCGCGAGTCTGGTAATTCGTTGATTGGAACGACATGATCATTGATAGTGTCTAGTTGTGTAGGCACCTTAATAACACATTATTCGTTCGGAAATCGCAATGGAACTGGTACTGCCCTGAAAACGCGCCAAGGGTCAGTGGAAGATATAAGTATTGCAGTGACAGTGTATAGATTGTGTTCGTGTAACGTTTGCTGACCAGTATATCCATGTACAGGGTATAAATCAATGTATGTAAGTTTGTTTGGTCCAGCCGGACAGCGTGAACGTGTGATAGAGAAGTAATACAGTAACATAGTGGAACACTGAACTGTAAACCTTTTTGACTTCAAGGGGACGCCAAGAACACCAGCCAGCATGTGGAGGGTGGCGCCAGCTGGAGGAACACCAGAAGGGTGAGTGTTGCAGCTCTCCTGGGCAACACCATGGCTGCGGCCACCACCATCCTCTAGCCACGCCCACGCCCGAGAGCGGTATAGGGGATACCACCCAGCGGCTGTCATGCATGCCTGGGAGCAGTAGAGGTGATACCACCCAGCTGCTGTCATGAACACCTGGGAGCGGTAGAGGTGATACCACCCAGCGGCTGTCATGAACACCTGGGAGCGGTAGAGGTGATACCACCCAGCGGCTTTCATGCATGCCTGGGAGCGGTAGAGGTGATACCACCCAACTGCTGTCATGCACGCCCAGGAGCGGTAGAGGTGATACCACCCAGCTGCTGTCATGCATGCCCGGGAGCAGTATAGGGGATACCACCCAGCGGCTGTCATGCATGCCTGGGAGCGGTAGAGGTGATACCACCCAGCTGCTGTCATGCATGCCTGGGATCGGTAGAGGTGATACCACCCAGCTGCTGTCATGCATGCCTGGGAGCGGTAGAGGTGATACCACCCAGCTGCTGTCATGCACGCCCGGGAACGGTATAGGTGGTACCACCCAGCGGCTGTCATGAACACCTGGGAGCGGTAGAGGTGATACCAACCAGCGGCTGTCATACATGCCTGGGAGCGGTAGAGGTGTTACCACCCAGCGGCTGTCATGCACGCCCGGGAGCGGTAGGGGTAATACCATCCAGCAGCTGTCATGCACGCCTGGTCGCCATAGTGACAGCTGCGCTGGGCTCTCGTCCTCACTTGAGAGACAGGCGGAGCCATACTTTTAAAGTAGTACAAACACATACTGCAAAATATTAGGAACATTTGAATTCCATGAAATGGAATTATTGTTAAACACATAAAAACACTCATTTGCAATGCGCAATTTTCACATTGCGCATACTGACGACGTCCAGTTTTGGTGTGCCTGTCTTATTTATTTGAATTTGTATTGGCGATGGGCCACGAACACTGACAACACGAAATGGGCCTTTGTACTTATTTATATGCGGGCGCTTTTTGTCTCGCATGGTTGCACAGTTACACCTACTCTCCAATTTTAAGGGTGTTGGATCTATACCATCTCTCAAATTGAACTTTTTGAGCCTTTTGCGGGTTCATAAGAATTATTTTAGCTTGTTCTGTGTGTCGGACTACATTCGCGCACCATTCGAGGCCTCTTTATGAAAAGTGATTCGCAACAACTTGATTTGGTTGTACGACTTCCATACTGTGAAGGAGATAGAAAGGGGAAAATTTTGTACTTGAGTTGGTAGAACAATTGTAATTAAAAGTAATGAAGGGTAAATATTAGTCCCAATACACGGGATCGCAGTGTGTAAAACCAGCTAGCTGGGTTCCTAGAACTTGGTTCAGAGATTCCACTAGACCTTTGTATTTGGGATTGTACGCTGTAGTTTGAAGCTTGGTAATGTTAAGACTCTTTAGTAGTTCAGCTACTAGGGCATTATTGAATGACGTGCCTCGGCCTGTCAAAATCTGCTGTGGACAGCCGTATTGTAACATAACTTCCTTTATAAAATATGCACAAGCTGCTGGATCAATGCTAGGCACCACCTTGGTTACCATATACCTAGTAAAAAACTCTGTCATCACCAGTATATATTTATTACCCCTTGTGGCAACTGGCAACGGCCCTTTGGCATCCATCGCCCAAGATTTCAGGAGAGAAGGTGGAATAATGGGAATTAATTCACCCATCGGTTTGGCGTCAGAAGCCTTAATTTGTTGGCATACTGGGCAATTTTTTACATAATCCTTAAAATCCTTGGACATCGTGTCCCAATAATAAGTATACTTAATTTTAGCTAATTTTTTGAAAGCCCCAAAATGACCTCCACAGAGCACAGCGTCGTGGTTAGCTGCAATGATCTCCTGGACATAATATGTGGGTACTAGCGTAAGTAATTTTTCCTCCACTGGGGTGCTAATCTTCAAAACAATCTCCCCAGTGGCCGCTATTCCATATCTCCTAGCTAATTTTAAATACCGAGGTTCAGCCTTCTGGGGGACAATGCGAGCTACTTTAAGCATTGCTATATGGGGATCATTTTCACATTCTCCCATAAATGGGGAGGGGTGGTTGTTCAAAGGTAATAAATGCAATAACTTATAATCATCTATTTTAATATATTATTGTTCATGTGTGAAAACTGGCCAATAGTTAATTTCCTCGGTTCCTGGGATTATAAGTATAAGTGCAATAGTGGATCAATAGAAGTAGTGTGGATTTTCTGTGAATGGTTTTGCATGATAATATCCACATTAACTTGGAAAGTTAGTGATATGATTTTAGCTATGGCAAATACCAGAATGTATTCTTCATTCAAAATACTCTTACTAACTATGGATTTGTCTTTAATACTTATTTCCGGCCTTATATATGGTTTGACTTTTGTCCAATGATTAACCACATATTTGAAAATTATATTTTGATCTCACTTTACTTATTAGGGTTCTGATACAAAGTCTCTGCGAGCATCTGTATAAACTGGTACACATTGACATGCCCTTTTTAACCGTTAAGGGACACTATTTATCACTACTGGGTGTGTATCTGCTGGATGGTATATCAGTATATGGCTCATGGCATCGGCTAAAACATTGTGTTTACCTGTTACGATTTTTGCCTCAAAGTCATAATCCGCTAAGGCGATTACGAGTTTTTGAAAACTCAAGTTGTGTTCTGCCATGGTGCGGAAGTAGCGAAGGCTAGAATGGTCTATTTCTGGAAAAAAATGGCGCCTGTAAAGGTACTGTCGGAAGTAATTGCAGAATTATCTGATTGAACCAAGTTCTCTCTCGGTCGTGGACCAATTTGTTTCCAGTATGGAGAATTTTTTGGATTAATAAGCAATGACCTGGCGAGTATTTGTTATAGTGTCTTCCTGCATAAGAACGGCCCCAATAGCCGTTTGAGAGACATCACATGCCAAAATTGTGGGCTTGTGATCGTCAAACTTATGTAGTATTGGTGCCTCCTGTATAGCCTCTTTGAGTTTAGAAAATGACTGAAATTCGTGACGCCATTTATACTGTGCAGTTTGCTTGGTTAATTCAATGTTGCAGCTATTGTAGCACAGTTCTGTGTGTAATGCCAGAGACAGGACGTCACTCCCAGAAATGTGTGTATTTGCTTTATATTACTTGTTGGTGCCATCTGTTGGATGATGCGAACTTTATCTGGGTCAGTGGAAACGCCATTAGGTGTGATATAATGTCCCAATATCTTTATTTCTTGTTCCCCAAAATTACATTTGTTAATGTTTACGTTGATGTTGAATTCTGTGACCTTTGAAATACTTTGCGAGGACAACTGTGTGAGTACCGAGATAGTCCTTGGTTCGAACCCTGTCAGAGGTAATTATATTTTTATCATGTAATGCTGTGTGATTAATTAGTTATTATAATTACAAACAATGAGAATGTGTAACGAGAGTTTTCGATCAAGTACTGAGAGTAAGTGCACAAGTACAAAGTTCCTGGTGGAACCGGCGCTGGCCTCTCCAAACCTCCCCTCCAGGTGTCCGATACCTATTAAAAGGTCATACCTGGTGCTCTACTTTCTATCCCGACTACTTTAGCCCCCACAAACAAAAGCTAAAATCGGCTCTTTTGATCTCAGGTACCACCGGGAACTTTGCAATTTTGACACTCCCATGCTGTCCGAAAATGGAAAAATGAAAACTACACTAATCTACTCACTCAAACTAACTAACTACCTTCCGCGACTGCGCATATCCTTTCTCAATTGATTTTAAGCATGATGGTATTCCCATAACTGCCATCTCGGCTCAGTGTGCTCGGGTTGTGCAGGACTTAGTTTTGGGGGCTGTCCGGTAACCAGAAACATTCCCCACCACCTCGACCCCGGGCGCAAAGAGCTTGTGTCTACACCCAAAACTGCTGCTCGATACGGCACTCATGCCACACACTCCTATGTAACCAACACTGCTCTCATTTGCTTTGCTTGTTATCCAACTGCATACTACATACAGGTAGAATCACCTTTGTCAATTTGTGAAAAGATGCCTGAGCTTTGCTCAGTTGACATCTGGTCTTTATCGGGTTGTCTTAGCTGGTATTTCTGACTGGCCAGGTGGCTAGAGGCTCAAAGAGGAATAGTTCCTTTTCTCCTTTTCCAAATGTGCTACATCCAAGGTCACGAGTCTTTTGACTCCCAGACCTTTTCTCCCCCAGATCCTCGGCCCACCCAGACAGGCCCCTCCCAAGGGAGGGCATGTCACATTCTGTGTGGCGTTTCCAAATCATTTGGTAGAGTGCCATCCGGGATTGGAGGATTAGTACCGGACCACAGTGTACCCATTGAAGGGCTTACTGTAGTCGAAAGTACGCCTCCCGTATATACGGATGGCATCCTGAAGGACGCCAGATTCGTTGAATCTTTTGCCCCTACGCCAATAGCATTCCTTCAGCAGAGCGATTAACTCTGAAGGTTTGGTGAGCAGGCCTGTCTATGGTTTCCATTCTTAGCAGAACCCTATCCCCATCCTCTATATTTCTTATCACAAGGGCCAGAGCAGATGTCAACGTAGCTGGGTCCTCCAGTTTAGTTAACATTGCACCCCTGATTAGCTCGTTGTACAACCACTGTGGGTCGTCCGGGTCAGCTTGTGCAGGCCATGCCTGTACTGCGACATCAACCATGTTTTACTCATCAAGCCAGTCGATTTCAACGACCTTTGTTCCCCAGGTGTTGCTTCAGATTTCCTGGTGAGGACCTTATGGAGGAAGACTTCCATTTCAACCTCGGTTTCCCATGGCTGATCGGTCCTTACCTCCTCCATTGGTACTCCCATCGACCATACCTCCCTGGCTCTGGTCATGGCACAGGCTGGCGTCGTCTGTTGTCGCGTTTGAGCTTGCTCATGTTACTAGTAACACGAGCAAAGCCCTCCTGCACGAACACCACAGGATTCCATGTTCACGGCCATTCAGGTGTTGTTTGGTCTTCAAGATCATGGCCACTTGTCTTGTAAGGTTCTAGATCTATAACTCTCGTTATAGACGTAGACCTGGACAGCTGTAGTTCCCTTTTTCATTTTGCTTCATTTCTGGAGGGAGGTGCACAGGGATCATGGACCATTGCAGGTGTTATTCCCAATGAGGGAGGCGGATTACAAGGGCCACCCCCTTCATCCAAACTGACGACGTGTTCACCCATTTTGGTTCACAGCACCTATCCCAGTCTCATCTTCATTATCCTGTACCTCCGACATGTCCAGGTCCCTGCTCAGCCGAGGGCCAGACCACCAGACGTCAAACTCCTATCTTCTTTTACCAACTTTGGTAAGATGTTGTAACACTGTCCTTATTGTGTTCCTGTCCTGGAGCATCTCCCCGAGACGGAGAGGCCCATGGATCCCCTCGAATTCATTCGTCAGGTCTTCAACTTTGGGCACTCCAGTGCGTGGGTAGAGGTGTCTTCCACCCCACACACCACGTACATGGGGTCTTCCACCAGGCCCAGTGAGGACAACTTCGCACGGAAGTTACCATGTCCAGTCAAGTACTGGACGGAATAGTGACCCACTTCAAGCCACCTCTCCAATCGCAGTCTCTCCCGAACACAAGGGAACAAACCGTGTGTTTGGCGACCCTTATTGCTAAGATCCCATCTGGTCTGCCATGCTGTTAGTGTGGCTTCCTTTATTTCTCTCAGGTCAGCCGGGGGTATTATTCCCCGTCTTCTCCTACGAGAATTTTCACCCATCTGTGCCACTAGCAGATCCAGAGGGATATCTCCAGCTATCAGCTGGAGAGCATCGCTTGATGTTGTCCTATAGGCCTTGGTTATCCCCAATAGTGCTGCTCTTTGGGCACTATTTATTACTCTTTTTCTGTGTACTCTCTCCGCCTCTGGGTACCACATCCCACACACATATGTGAGGATGGGCAGGAACATAGACTTATACATTACATTCAACGTCCGATAGCCTAACCCCCAGTTCGCTGGCGCCACTGTCCTGAGCCGATGAAACATCGTCACGACTTTGTTCACCGCATAACGAATGTGGGCATGGAATGCCAAACGACTTTCCAGGATGACACCGAGATATTTCATCTCAGTGACCATGCTGATCACTCTATCCCTGAACCTAATCATGGGATTCTGCTTAAGGTTTCCCTTAAGCAGAATTGCATTGCTCTTTTCTACTGAGAAGTCCATTTTGAACCTCTCAGACCATCCTTCAACCATTTTCAATGCTTGGTCTGTTTTCTCCTCAAGTTCTTTACGTGACCAGGCAGGGGCAAGGAGCAAATCGTCGTCCGCATAGCCATAGACCTCGCAGATCTGCGGGAATTTCAACTGGAGCAGACCCTCAAAGATCACATCAAGAAGCCCTGTATCAGTTCGTACATGTTCTTGGAGCACTCCAACAAGCGTAGTTGCCACAGAATCTGCGGCCACTATGCATTTTCAAAAGCCCCCGAGATATCCAAGGATATAGCTTAACATATGTGTGGTCGTAAGTTTTCACCTGATCGACCATGTCTAAGATTGCCATCTCAGTACACTTGCCCTTCATGAACCCGTATTAGCGAGGATGAATACCATGGACAATGCCCAGGTATTGCATTAGCCTCTGGTTTACGAGGCGCTCCGTCTTCCCCATTACTGGGAGAAGCGTTATTGACCTATACAAGTTTGCCTTTCTCGGGTTCTTCCCAGCTCCCTTGTAGATTACAATCAGGACACCCTTCTTCCATCCTAAGGGGATTCTTCCTTCAGAGAGGCAATCGTTGAACAGGTCCAACATGTCATGGCGTATCCAAGGGTATGCACGGAGGAGCATTTACCTAGTGATCCTGTCCAATCATGGGGCTTTCCTTAACTTCGTCTTCTTGACTATCGTATCAAGATCTTTGAGTTCTCTGTCGTTATAGGGCTTAGATGTGCTGCCCTGATCCTCTCGTGATACTCGGTTTCCCCCACCATAGTATCATCTGGCAAGAACTTTGCAAGCAAATGCTGTGTGATCTCTTCGGATGTCTGCAAGAGACGGTCATCTGACTCAAGGGCAGGAAGCACCTGTGAGCTTCTGATCTTACCTGTTACCATCTGGTAAACCAGTCCCCAGGGGTCTTGGTTTCCCCTATCCATAACAAGCTCTCTCCAAGCTGTTTGTCTTTTCCTTCTACGTATTCTTCGGTACTGCACTCTGGCAACATTGTACTGTTGGACCGCTTGCTGTCTCAGGTCTGGGCGATATGTTCGCTTAAATCGCTTATGCAAGTACTTGACTTGTTTCCCGTTGGTCTCTAACTCATCATCCCACCTGGGATGATGAGTCTTTTCAGCCTGTTGATCCACAGACAGAAGTGGTTTTTCAGCTCTGTACTCATTTAGGTAACTAAACAGCACTCTGTCAAACAGAGGCCAGTCCGCCTTGGCAGTAATGTAATGGGGACGCTCTAGTCTGGTTTGGTGGATTCCATTCAACTGGATGGTAAATAGGATCACCTTGTGATCAGACTCGACCTCATCTGAAACTCTCGAGTCCCCAATACAGCCAGCAGCACACGTCGTTGCCACGGTAATGTCTAGATACGATTCCGAATCATGGGCAGGGGACACATAGGTGGCCATGTGTCCCGGTCTGTTGACCACCTGCAGGTATTTCTCCATTAGGTATCTTATTACCTCCTCTCCGTGCCCGTCCGTCCTCGGGGAATTCCACAATTCCGACTTGGTGTTGATGTCCGTACCAAGTATGACTTTGGTGTCATTGGCTCTCGTCAGTATGTTCTCCCACTGACTTCAGTGTTGGTCGATTGGGTCCTGGGGTTGAAAGTACGACGAGACTATCGTCATGCTTCCTCCTCCGATCTCCAAACGAACACGCATGATGCGGGTTTCGAGAGAGCCTCTAGTGGTATGTAATTTATCTCAGGGTTACATACCCAGATTCCCGCCAGTGGATTTTCCCCAAAGAGAGCGAACCGGCCTCCAAGAGTTGGCACTTTCCCTCTGAGAAGGTATGGCTCCTACATCAATACCAAATCCAGTTTTTGCTCCATCGCAACTTTATGCAGTTCCATGGTTGGAACTGGAGTTCTTTGCAGGTTTATCTGCCCTAGCCGTAGCGGCGCATGACTACTAGTCATACTGGGTCCTGTCAAGCTCCAGCGCCATCATTCTTTGATGGACCGGACAGTCGGAAGTACCAACAGGGCGAAAACAGTCTCGGCGCTTGTCTTTGAGACAGTTTACGCATCTGGGCTTAGTATCCTTGACTTTGCATTCAGAGACTTTATGCCCTTTCTCTGAACAGTGGGGGCAGACTAGCTCGCTTTTGCAACGTTCCTTTATGTGGCCGTACCCCTGGAACTTATAGCACCGGGTCGGCATCACATAATCCCTGACTTTGCAGCGCTGGAACCCTATAAATAGGGTTCCACAGTCAACGAACAACTTTCTCAGGGGCGGAGTAACCTCAAGGACTAGATTGACAACGTCCTTTTCTCTGGGCCCGGTGCGGAAACGCTCTGTAGCGTATTTCCGCACCTCCTCATCAGAAATCTGAGCGGCCCTGGAATTCTGGAGGCGTAAAGTATCCATGAATTCAGGTCCGTCGTATTCTCTTGGCACATCATAAATGATAACCTTGGGCCCGCGCCTTTTTGGGTCTGCTACCCGCAGACCCAAAATGTACAAGTACAGACACCCTAATTTCATGTCTGCTCCGTATCACTCCCAACTGTAGACTGAACTCAGATCGTGTTTATGAAAAGGTTCTACCCCTAGCCCAACTACCGCTCAAGGCCAACTGTCAATGACAGTCCAGCCACTGCTCAGCTACCCTAACTGCCTAAGGTCCCAACACATGTTATTTTTAAATATTAAATGAAGTGTGTGAATTTTCAGTATAGTTCATTTTATTATATAAAATGTCTGTTTCAGTAAAATAGTATTTGAATGAAAACTGTTACTTCGTCCAATCGAACTATGTCGTTTAAAGATTAATAATATGTATTTAACTCGTGAGAGCGCTAGGGCTTGCGAAGTGCGTTCCTACTACAATTGAAAGTGTGCAGCAAGCGAACAACATCTACTGTTGCGACTGTTCTCGCACATTTTACAACCTCTTCGAAGTTAGAATTTAAAATTATATATATGAATAATGAAAGCGTGTCAGGCTTTCAAATGCGAAACTGCTAAAGTCTCAGTTCTCCGACTTAATAAATTGACCAACCAACTTGTGCCACACACCTGGCGTTATTTCTCCGATACATATAGTTACATTTCTTCTCTATATTTCAGTCAAGTATTATATACCCTAACACAAATGTCATTGTACATCGCCTCGTATCGTGTGACTGTCAGAGACTATTCGTTGGTACTTCGTATTATTTGAAAAAATATATATATTTTTAAGAATAATTTATTCAAACACTTTAATAATGTTCCTCGGTGTTAACATTTTAATATTAGGTGCAACCTAACTTATATTATGCTAGTCATGGTGTAGCAATGTACGGGGCACAAGCATACTCCAATCACATTGCAACACAACAACTCTCGTATGTACCCCACTGAACTGATACATTGCACGGAGATTGCCGGCCACTGTGGCATTCATCGGCTCTCACATCCTGACCAGCACGAGGCACCAACTCCAGATCCTGCAAACCTTAACGGCGCCTAAAACAAACTAATTATTTAATTATGTGTATACGTGTTACTGGATATTTACTGTATTTGAAACATACATTATTCCCACTCATGTATTGCAACCGACGTGTCCTTTTTTTAACGTTTTAAAATAATAAAAATTAAACTTGCAAATAACATCACTAATTACTATTCTAATGTGTCTGAGTCTTCAGTTGTAGGTAGTCGCGTAAGGGTCTGAGAATTATTTTAAAATTTAATTATCCTGTTACGTGTTAAAATATTGGACCAATCCGATTTACTCTCCAGAAATTTATTATACTCCTTGTTGCATAAGAACTTAGCAAAAAAATTATATTTAAGCATTAAAAAACTACGTTTGGGTTATTTGGTAAGATTATGAGAGGAAGTTCAGCGGTGGAGGTATTCAAATATGTCTTACTTTCCCGCTCTTCACTTCCAACATCCTCTACAGAGGGAGCTCCTGAGTGACCAACCTTCCGCTCTGCTCCGCTACTGAGCTGAAGTGCCAGCAGACACCACCACTGGTCATCTCTCTCTCTCCCATCCTAGCACTTCGGCTGCTCATGACAAGTTTTCTGTAACTATACAGCAAGACAAGCCAGCCGAAATTGTATGCATACGCAAAGCTATTTTCGCTCTCTCTCTCACACACACACACACACACACACACACACCAAATCAGCGTTCTTCATTTAATAATGGTATGGATTTGCTAACAAACATAATTTCCCATATACCTATAATTTGTTCAAGCAAGCTTTATATATATATATATATATATATATATATATATATATATATATATATATATATATATATATGTGTGTGTGTGTGTGTGTGTGTGTGTGTGTGTGTGTGTGTGTGTGTGTGTGTGTGTGTGTGTGTGTGTGACATTCAAGCTACGCGTCGTCTTATCATCACTTATTATTGTGAAAATGTTAGTCAAAAAAATCACGTACGAGAGAAATTACAAACAATAATTTCTAACCTGAAGAGCTAACGAACATAAATAAAATGGAAGTATAAAAAAAAGTCTTACAGTAAGTTCGAAGCCGCTTAACTTAGGTTCACCCATCGAAACTGTCTTTATTCAACTATTATTAGTTTGAAAATCGAACAGTGAATACCGCGATTCAGATTAAGTGGAAACGAAAAATTGTAGTGAAACTATGCAGGATTTGTGTGTAAGAGATGACATCTGTTTCAAACTGAATCTCCGTGTAAGATTATATTACCAGATAACTTTTCGAAAATCCAGAGTTTTTTTTTCTCCTGAAGCATTTTCCAGATTGACAAAGTCAAATTTCTGTTACATTTTATTTCGTTAGTATTTCAATTTTCTAGAAAGTCAAATTTACTCATTTTAAATCGTGGTTTGAGATGCTTCCTTTTTAAAAAAATCAATAGTTAATAATAAGTTCCGTTTCATTCCGATACAAATGTATACAGTATAATTCAACTCATTTGCACTTACCATACCAGCCAATTGCAAAAGCCCTAGCATCAAACTTTTCAAGCAAAACTAAATAATTGACCACTATATCATATATCTCAAACTAACTAGACTCAGGAACGGCCATATTATGAGACCATTTCAACCTATAACAATAACATCATACCACCAGACAATCTTTCCAAAAGATTCAAACAAATCAATCCAGACAAGATAATATTACCTTTCAATATATTTTATTACATATTAAAAAATTAATGCTTCTTGTAAATCGCATACCGTCTCTATCACATCGCAGAAGTTCGGAAATCAGTACTACTTCCAAACATTCGTCTTATTCTAGACATCATATATTACTAAAAGATTTATAGTAAAAACACCGGTATTTTTTCCATGCATCTAATATTAAGATAAACGAATAAGCTCAGTACACGATTTCACATCGTCAGAGAGACATACATAATTTTCAAACAAATACGATCTCCTATACCCTAACTACTGTCAAGAGGATTGCTAGTGGAAGTTGGATAACATTTGAGATTCTACCAATGTATGCTATTTTCTCAATATTCAAAACGGTAATTCTTAAGAATATGGGATTTTCTGGAGAAAAAATCTCAGAAAGTGGTATAATTCCACTCTACTAATTACAAAGAACACGAATTTACTAGGGACATCAACATTTGATCAATAAAGACTCAGAAAGAATAATGGGGAGGGCTATGAAGATCAGGGAAATTGTGGGGTAAAACGAGTGAAACATATGTACATGATGTAATATTCATTCATGAAAATACGTTGAAATGAAAAATGACTTAACGAAACATTACCTAAATTGACAATATTACCAATAAAAGCTACAAATACGATAGTGGAGAGGGCTGCGAAGATCAGGGTTATTGTAGGGTAAAAAAATATATAATATGATGTACATTTACATGATAAAATTTTACCCCACAATTTCCCTCCAATTCAGAGCCCACGCCAGTGTCGTATTTCTAAATTGCATTGGTGGCATTGTCAATGTACCTATTGTTGAAGTCTATCTTTTTGCAATTAAACCTGTTTTCATAATACAATTTTACAATAATATTACAAACAGCACGAAAATATGTTAAATTGCAAAACAGACACACATTATTTCCCAGTGCAAATGGACTATGCATGAAAATAATCTCTGGGGAAAATCCAAGCTTTGTCGATGCGTAACGCTTTACGTCACCAATAAGAAATATTGCTGGCACTTCTTGAATCACTCTTTTAGGGATTTACTCCCCGCGGGCTCTGGTGCATGAGGTTTGACTTTGCTTGTACAGTATATTCCCCTGACAGGTGGCGGCTATGCTTGAATATCATACAATACCACTGTAACATGTAAGTGTGTGTGAGCGTATTGATCATATTGTGAAATTAGGTATTATCGTGTTATTCCGGAAATAGTCGTAATCCTTTATCGCGAAACTTCCACATACATATAACCTAAAATACCTAAATTGGCAATTCTACCATTACAAATTACAAATTTGATAGTGGAGAGGGCTATGAACTGAAGGAAATTTGTAGGGCACGATTTTGTCACGCAAATTTATATTTTACGCTCGTTGTACCCCGGAATTCTCCTGATGTACATAGCTCTCGCCAATATCGCATTTGTAACTTGTATTGTAAAAATTCTCAATATAGGTATTGTTCGGTTAGATCTTTGTGCAATTTAACACATTTACATTATTAAATATTACGACTACCTACATATTTTGTACTTTTTATACCACACAACTAACACAACTACACACACACTATTACGCACTATTTTTCACATTATAATACATTTTACACCTAAAATTTAAAATGTATTACATTACTCACCAATCAGTTTGTCGTAAACGATAAACCATGACACAAGGTGTATTCAATATGACCACCCTCAATACACTTAAAATACTGCACACATATTATATTTTAATTTATCCTGATCAGTTTAATATAAAGAGGGAATGAATACAAACAATAGTCTTCCACAAACTTAAACTTTATTTCACACAATATACAAAATTACGTATTATTACGCACATACACTCAATAATATTATTCACTCAACACAACTTTTGTGTAAACAACCCAAACATATTTACTACAACCTTAAAGACATTGTACAAGATTTACATATTAACTACAAATATATACAGTAATCATGAAAAAACAATCACTACTGCATTACATTGTGCTTACTTTTGACTATGTTTGTCATTAACAGACGTTCTGGTAAATGTACGAGAACATATCATACACAGATGTACGATACACTCGGGATTCTTTAAACAATTGCTCAAGTTATAATACATTGTAAAAATAAATCGAAAAATTACCTGACAAATGTGAGGTAAACAAAGTTTTCCTGATGGGAAAGGAAAAATTACCGCACTCTGGAGTAAAATTCACTTACATGGTAGTGGAAAATCTCATACATGGATGGGAATATTACCTTACGACATGTGGATCTCCTAGTACATTTTTAACTATTTGACAACTGCATTATATATTTTTTACCTTAAAATTAATTATTAACGTTTAGACATATAAGCTGTCCAACATGACTCTTTGTATATAAGGTATAATTACCGCACTTTAGTGACAAATTCACGTACATAGCGGTAAAAAACCTATACATAGATGGGAAAATTACATCATGTCGCGTGCATCTCTTCAGCAGAAGAAACAATTATTTAACATGCTAATATTCACTGATATTGTCGCGCTGTCGTCGTGGTGTATTAGATAATGCTTCGGCCTATCGTGATAAAAGATCATGGTTCGCGCCCACCCGTCAGCGATTATCGAAGATTTTAGTATTGAGGTTTCAGTTACTATTCATCAGAAGGTATAGGTAATATGATATTTCAATATATGGTTTCATTGCACACTATAGTTAATTTTCCCTTACTTTCATGGGATTTTCCCCCTACTTTTGGCAGGCACTTTTTCCGTACGATTAGGGAATAGTACTTTACTTGTTTGGTAAATTTACTCTAGATTTAAGAGATATTACCTTATACTAACTAGCTGTACTCTGTTCATAACTGGCCCAGGTTTAGTGAGCACAATGGCCCAAGCATGGCTTATGTGCTTACAACAGCAATGGTCCATCGATGTACCACTTCACAGCCTTCAGATGGCCTACAGACAGCTACCCATTCTTTCAACAGCAATATGTATAGGTTATGTGCTATCACTGCTGGAATACAGTTGGTAGACCATTTATGGGCCATTAACAGTTCACCTACTCTTAACAATCAGTTTAATTCCCATCAACATTCCACCAGTGTGCGATAAATAGCACGCCAAATTGCATGATGCCAACAGTTATCCAGCAATGCCATCAGGAAAACCACAGAGGGCTGGCTGACTGTCTTTTGCCACGTGGGATTGAAGCAGTCTTCGAATTGCTTCTCTCATCAACTACACGATCAACGTGCTGTGTTTCACAACGAGAACTGACACATATGACAACAGCTGCACTGCACTACGCGCCTAACTCTTATGAAGACGGCACAGCAAGTTCTATGCTGCAGGTAAGACGTTATTGTTAGTCGTCAAATAAACAACTGCACCTAAATTCATCTCACATATTAAATCACTCCTAGAAAGTATTGTAGAAGGTATTTTGTGTTATTGCTGGTTTACTCTGTTTAACTATTAAAAACCTGGTAGAGCCGTATATTATTATTTTTTCGACAAGTTCAAGTTATCCCCACAATCTATTTATACCCAGTAAGACCAACATAAATATGTACCTAAACTTTTGCACACAATGGCTTTGTTTGGACTGTACTTTACACTAGTAGTGAGTGTACGAAGGTAGTGTAGAGTGTCAAACTGCGAAGTTCAGGGTCCAATGATCTTCCCTGCTGGTAACTGATTATCAAGCCGTCCTATTGGTCTAGGTTACGATTGGTTCATATCAATATATTAAAACACAACGATTTCAACTCATTGGTAGTACTAATGAAATAAACACTGTGCCATTTTAAGTACAGCAAGCTTCATAAGTATATTTGCAACGACTTAAACTACAAATGTAAGCAATTTAAAAATAAATGGCTGAGACTTATGTTAAATGTTTGTTCTATTTACGCAACAATATATACTATGTAATCACAAAATGCTTAGACTTATTATTTCTTTTTATTTTTTAGCTGTATTACGCGAATTTCTTCTTAGTGAAATGTTAAATGCTTTTGTCAGTAGTTGCCTGCCTTTCACATCAATAAATTTTAATTGAGTTGAGTTGGGCGTCTCGTAACAGCAAGGTCTTGAAAGCTAAGGAATGTGAGATTGGAGCAGGGCAAGGTATGCAAGTGTGAGGGAAACGGGATATCCCCGACAAAACCCTCCAGATAGTGCCATCGTCCTACACTATTACCACTTGCGAAAATCCGGGAGTAACCCGTCCAGAGATCGAACCCGGTTCATATCGGTGGGAGGACAAAGTAAGACAAATCGATAGAACACAATCTCGTATTCAGTTAATAAACACCGCATGTAACATAACGACTTGAGGTGATGTATAAAACTAATATATGTACTAAATGAACTAGATGACACACAAAGTAAGACAAATCGTTAGAACACAATCTCATATTCAGTTAATAAACACCGCATGTAACATAACGACTTGAGGTGATGTATAAAACTAATATATGTACTAAATGAACTACATGACACACAAAGTAAGACAAATCGATAGAACACAATCTCGTATTCAGTTAATAAACACCGCATGTAACATAACGACTTGAGGTGATGTATAATACTAATATATGTACTAAATGAACTAGATGACACACAAAGTAAGACAAATCGATAGAACACAATCTCGTATTCAGTTAATAAACCCCGCATATAACATAACGACATGAGGTGATGTATAAAACTAATATATGTACTAAATGAACTACATGACACACAAAGTAAGACAAATCGTTAGAACACAATCTCATATTCAGTTATAAACCCCGCATATAAAATACCGACATGGGTGATGTATAAAACTAATATATGTACTAAATGAACTACATGACACACAAAGTAAGACAAATCGATAGAACACAATCTCGTATTCAGTTAATAAACCCCGCATATAACATAACGACATGAGGTGATGTATAATACTAATATATGTTCCAAATGATACACATGACACACAAAGTAAGACAAATCGATAGAACACAATCTCGTATTAAGCTGTTAAGTTTGCAAATACTAAATAACACATAACAGTATTTGCATTATTAATCCCTTAAGTTGATACAAAATTTTTCACACACACGCTCACACACACACACACACACACACACACACACATATATATAAGAAGAGGTAAAATGTATGTCCTGAGCAGGAGTCAGGAGGCGGCTCTGGCTCCGATCGCCTTCATCTTGAATTACGTAATTTCCGGCTGCCATCTTGTCAGATAGTATATATCTTCCAACTCTGTTATTTCGGTTATGTGACCACTATCTTGGATTGCGTCATATTTGATTCCGTCATCTTGGTAGCCAGCATGCCGCCATTTGGTTTTTGTACTCCATGCTCTATTATCCCAATCACATGAACGCCATCTTGGATTCCGCCATATTGTTTTGCACATCACGCTCTATCTTTCCATCTTACATATGTTACAATACAAGAGTTTTCTCTGAGTGCTCCCATTTTTTCTCCTGCATCTTTCCTCCTTTCCTCTCTACCTCTTTATATTTCTCTCGTCTTTGTTTGATTATTCGCTCCATCACTTTCTTAAAAATTCCAATTTACCACCAAAAATAATTCCAGCGACGCCATATTGGATTTAGCCTCTGGCATTAATACCTTTAGCCAACTCTCGGTCTTCCTTTTTTAGTCTGCTCCACCTTTCTCGCCTGACGCTTCGTCGATGGACAATGCAGGTTCGGGCAGGGTCGTCACGACCCAGACATACTGTCGCCACTACTACATGAAGTCACAAACCCATACATGTTTATCACTTAAAAAAGCATGCGAGTAATTATTTTAAAACTAAAATTCTTCAAACAATATATTCAAAATGATATTGTAGTGAAGTGTTCTGAAACAATATATTTTAAAACCAAAACTTAACCCTATATATATATATATATATATATATATATATATATATATATATATATATATATATATATATATATATATATATGTATGTATATCAAAATAACATGTGTGAATAAAAAACAAAAAAAAAATACTCGAATGTAAATAAAAAGTTTTAAAATGCTATATATTTATAGTAATATGAATGTCTGCTTCTCTGAAAGATTAATTTATTGGATGGTGGCAGTGCTAAGTGTCTTTTGTGCTGATTGTAGTGGCGTTGGCTGTGGTCGTATGGCTGAATTGAGATTTTCTTTTTTTTATAGGTGATGGTAAGTTGGTTTCGTCTGGAATTAGTCAGTAATGTTGGTTGATCTGGTCTGTACATTTGCTTGGTATGATTGGGTTATCAATAATGGTATGTTGAGTGATATGTTTTCCAGTATATCTGTCTTGTGATGTCTGGTATATGTCGAATGGTGTGGACATTATCTGTGTATTGGTGAGTCCTATAAGCTAAGGTATGCTAGAGTAAAATATTGTTTGGTATGGGTGGTCAGTGTATTTTGATTGGTGTAAGTCAGCATGGTGTATGGTATGAGAAGAAGTTGATTGTGTCACTTCTATGAGCTGTATATTTCTTTTGTCGACGAATGAATGAGGTATGCTATAGTTATAGTGGATCGTATGACTGTCAGGTATAGGGTGTTAGGATATGGGCTGTCTCAACTGTATAAGCTCGAGTTATGATAGACATTATGTTTGGTGTATTGGGTGGTGGAGTAGGATTGAGTTTTTATTTGGTTATAGGCGATGGTATGTTGGTTGGTGTGGTATCAGTCAGTAATGATGTTTAACAGATGGTAAGAATGTTTGCTTTGTGAGTTGGCCTGTACTATAGAATTTGCTTAATACGCTTGGGTTAACATGGATATATGTTGGGTAATATGTTTTCCAGTATATATTTGAGTGGTGTCTGATGGCGAAGACAATCATTTTAATGTTACGATTTTGGTATATTTTAGTGGGCGTAGGTTGATATATGCTTGATTTCTAATACGAATGAAGAGTATATTGAGGCAGGTATTGGTTGGTAGAGCAGATGGAGTTAATGAGTCACATAGGGTGATGTGGTATCTATGCAAGCAGCCAGGTTCCAGTTACGAAACTTATTTTGACAGTTGTAGTTGTGAAACTCTGTCGTGAAGATGAATATATCGCCAAGGGTTCTGGTTGGGTACTTGCTAGCATAGACTGTCTTAAGCTGCGTATAAGAAAAACTAGCAAAATTAAGCCAAAAACAAGCAAATTTTCCAATATTTCACAAAATGGCATGCAGAACTTTTCATAATATAAAATCAAGCAATTTTCATCGGAAAGCAGGCATTTTAACCTCAAAATGGAGTAAAGTTTCATGTTTTCTAGAAATGCCAATTTTGCAAGCGAGTAATCTAAATCAAGGAAATTTATGCCAAAAACAAACAAAAGAAGCTAAAAATCAAATGAAATATTAGGTTATTATTCTTTACAGTTTATATTCTAAGATCTAATAATTTTTTAAAACTTCTATTTGCTCTAGATTTTTGCCAATATCTCCAAGTACATATTCATAGTCAATTTTATCTAATATTGATATTTATAAGATTTGTAAAATTGAATGAAATTTGCGAACCATATTTTTAGGATCTTCGGATGCATTATATAATTTACTAGCTGTTACCTACGGCTCCACCCGTGTGCAATACATAAAAAACAGACCACCAAGCAGCGCCTACTTAAATGGTTGGTGGCATATTTTATATATTCCCTAAGAAACTGTTGGTTTTTCCGGAATCAAAACTACCCTATGTGGTAATCCAGAATATAATCTACCCCTGTACCAAATTTCATCCAAATCCGTCTAGCCGTTATGACGTGATTGAGTAACAAACAAACCAACTTCGTATATATAATATTGCTAGCGACCCGCCCCGGCATCGCACGGGTGCAATTAAGATTAAAAAACTGCTTAACCCGGCGTTAATTAGGTTGGGTAAACTCTCCTAAAGCATTAAACAAACCGCACATTATAATTTAATAATTAATTAAATAATTTATAATTTTAAGTTTTTTTGCTATTTTTATTTGATATTTTTTTACTTTTTTATAATTTTTCATATTAATATACATTATATTACAATGCAATTTATCTGAGATAGAAGTATTAAATATGTTATTGGCTAAGACATTCTCTGTAGACAGTGTTTGACGTCCTGTTATTGTTTGGTAGCAAAATGTACTGTTTCTCGGGACTTCCAACTCGTGATAAACCAATATATAGTTGGCCATGGGAAAAACACTCTTTTCGTAGGTCGATTCCAACAAAAGAGAAAGTTTGACCCTGGTACTTAATAATAGTAATCGCGAACGATGTTTTTACGGGAAATTGCAACCGTTTGAAAGATATTGGCAAATCCGTGGGAATCATGGGAATCCTCGGGATGTGAGATGTTTTCCGTGCAAGTAAGAGTAAACCAATCTTCGAAAGCCGGGGACGTTTTCCGTGCAAGTAAGAGTAAACCAATCTTCGAAAGCCGGGGATGTTTTCCGTGCAAGTAAGAGTAAACCAATCTTCGAAAGCCGGGGATGTTTTCCGTGCAAGTAAGAGTAAACCAATCTTCGAAAGCCGGGGATGTTTTCCGTGCAAGTAAGAGTAAACCAATCTTCGAAAGCCGGGGATGTTTTCCGTGCAAGTAAGAGTAAACCAATCTTCGAAAGCCGGGGACGTTTTCCGTGCAAGTAAGAGTAAACCAATCTTCGAAAGCCGGGGACGTTTTCCGTGCAAGTAAGAGTAAACCAATCTTCGAAAGCCGGGGATGTTTTCCGTGCAAGTAAGAGTAAACCAATCTTCGAAAGCCGGGGACGTTTTCCGTGCAAGTAAGAGTAAACCAATCTTCGAAAGCCGGGGATGTTTTCCGTGCAAGTAAGAGTAAACCAATCTTCGAAAGCCGGGGATGTTTTCCGTGCAAGTAAGAGTAAACCAATCTTCGAAAGCCGGGGATGTTTTCCGTGCAAGTAAGAGTAAACCAATCTTCGAAAGCCGGGGATGTTTTCCGTGCAAGTAAGAGTAAACCAATCTTCGAAAGCCGGGGATGTTTTCCGTGCAAGTAAGAGTAAACCAATCTTCGAAAGCCGGGGACGTTTTCCGTGCAAGTAAGAGTAAACCAATCTTCGAAAGTCGGGGATGTTTTCCGTACAAGTAAGAGTAAACCAATCTTCGAAAGCCGGGGATGTTTTCCGTGCAAGTAAGAGTAAACCAATCTTCGAAAGCCGGGAATGTTTTCCGTGCAAGTAAGAGTAAACCAATCTTCGAAAGCCGGGGACGTTTTCCGTGCAAGTAAGAGTAAACCAATCTTCGAATGCCGGGGATGTTTTCCGTGCAAGTAAGAGTAAACCAATCTTCGAAAGGGGTTATACAGTTAACTGGACAATGGAATTGTTTACTATTTGTTTAGGTTTTAAATAATGATATGCCAACTTACAAACTGAAAGATGCCAATGGAGAAGAGGTAAAGGGTAGTTTTTATGAATACGAAATTATGAAAACTAACTACCGAGATGAATATATTGTTGAAAAATTATTAAAAACAATAGGCAATAAAATTTATGTCAAATGGTTGGATTTTTATAACTCTCATAATTCTTGGATTAATAAAACAGATGTTTTGTAAATTTTACATAACATAACCCAAAAGGCCAGGAAAGTTATGGTATCTTGATGGAGCACAATAGAAAACCGGAGAATTCCGAACTCTAAAGGAAACCAAAATTAATATTTCGCTGCTGTTGATTTTAATTCGTATTAATACACGTTCCTTCCGTGGACCTGTTTTTTTTCACTTATGAACCCCTCATACTTTTCGTTAACTACGTCGTATACAATGCAGAAAAAGTTGCAGGAAAAAGGAATAAAAAGGTAGCAGCACCACTATCATTTCTATTCTAATACATTTTGTAATTTCGGTCGTAGGTCGTAGCTTCGAGGTAGCTTCGAGGTCGTAGCAGTCTAAGCTGACTCCTTACAACAGAACTTACGTGGTTCTCACTACCTACTTTTCTTTGTTTATGTTTCACGGGTAATTTTCAGCGGCATTTGTTTACTTCGCTTCTTTGTCTCTGGAACTTAAGAGGACGTGTCAGTTTAACTTGGTTTAAGATATTTTACCGCGCGGGTTCCCTTTCAGCCGGTGAGAAATAGTGGCTTCTTCATCTGAAAGAGCAAGGAGCGACCTGCTGGTATAGTGCTGGGAAATACCTCGCACCAGAGGGTTGCAAGGTGCAAGATGGGAACAGTACTTGCCACGACTTTGTCAGCTGGCTGTGACGATAGCACAGTTTCAGGACCGCAGGAGAAAGATATGAAACCGCTCGTGATTGTCATCTGTTGTAGAGCATCTCACTACTGCTATACGCTGTTGAAGTCGTCTGCAATAGAGATTCCTATGCGGTGCTATTTTGCGTGCAAACAACTGGTTACTAGGCAGTTGCTATTAAAGAAGTACAGCCAAATGGCTATTATTCAATTTGAGTAGTTTAATTTGTATGTCCAAGGGTCAATCTTAATTATTTGTGGTGTTTTAGTGACACATATATTAATGATTTGTTGCATTTTTCTCGGAGAATTTAATTTAAAGCTGCAGTCTCAGATTCATGTAGCTATCCTGTACCTATGAGGGCAACACAAAAATAATGTCGGAGAACCACATTATTGACTGTGAAATTATTGCTCTTATTTCATGATAGGCAGTGGCTCTACGTATTAGCAAGTATTTTTATAGGTGTGTATTTGAGTTATTCAATTTTTACAAAATGAACATTTATTTGCCCCATTGTCACGAAACGGCTAAAGAGTTGTACTATGCCTAGTTAAATCAACAGTAACTAAGAACTTACCTTATCTCAACAAAGAAATGCATAAAGTAACAACATTTATGTTAAATTAAAACAACCTTAATTTCCTAAATTGTGTCGTTTAATCACATTAAATTCATGAAGGCCTGACCTAATGTAACTTCATGTAAGGGGTTGGGTGTGCTGATGTACTATCACAAATTGCACAAAGTACAATAAGGACTAACAGCAGTAAGATGCGGTAGTTAAATTGTCTCAAAATAAGAATCAATTCTACGAGTCCTTATTGTCCGTATTCAGACACACGATAGCGCATCTGCTCAGACACCCTTTGCGATTCACCTGTAGTGAATTTATATCTAGTAATGTTAGGTCTTATTTAATAGTACCACAGCTGGTTTTCTATAAAAGCAGGACTAGTGGAGCGCTATCACGGTGAATACTTGAACTACTAGATGTATTGAGCAGTCCGTGAAAATAGCTAGTCAGTGTAAGCACGTGTTGCGTTTTAAGAGAATGAGAATGGCTAACGAATTGAAAGTTGGGGCTCCACCTGGTGGTTTAGTTGAAGTGCCAGAATCCAGCTACATAAATAGCACACTCTCTGTACAATGGATGAAACACTTCATCGCCACTGTAAAAACAAAGAATTTGGAGGCTCTATAAATAGCAAGAGAAAATGGTGTTATATTGTTGCCGTTACCTGGGCATACAACCAACCGGATTCAGACGTTGGGCAGAACATTTTTCAAAGAATTTCAAGTATGTAGCGACACGTGCGAACGCACATCGATAATATTGAACCTTTTATTTTGCCAAAGGAACGAATTACACGCCTCTCTAAAGTTATTGTAATTGCAACCAAATGCAAAACAATTTATCGTTGCTCCTTCGTGATTGATTAGTAGTAAGGAAATATTGCGAAAGACAATAAAATTCTTACCACACCGTAGAAAACTACTGTATCACACTTTTGTTTGCACCCAGAACAACAGTTGCTAGGCAACGATACAGGATATAACGCCGACTTCAACAGCGTATAGGCTGTTCACGGTAAACTGAGCACTTTTGAGATCCTAGTTACTTTTTCCTTTCAGCCATTTTTTATCCTCTAATAACCTTTTTTTTTAACTATTCTTGCCATGCAAGTAATAAACGCAGTTTCTGTATTCCACCTCACTTAGAAGTTAACGTCTAAGGCTAAAACTAAATATATTTATTGACTGTTGTTCCAATTAAGAGGGCTTTCAAAATTTCTCACTTTAACGTGAATACCCTATAAACACAGTGACTAAGTGTCACGTTGTCGGGCATTTTGAATCAGCAACTTGAGTCTCACACACCCACATATCCAACAAGAAAGAAATATGAAAAATAAATTCTTAATTCTGTATGTTTAGATCAATACCATTTCAAATAAGTGATTCTGGGATACTGTCCACGGGAACAATTTCGTATTTATAGGGCAGGTAGAATGATTCAATTTACTCAAAAGTTGCAGAACCAAAGTACGTGTTATGTTTCAATAAGGTACGCCTTTACACAATATGATTCTTTTCCAATATTATTCCAAGTAATTTTTAAAGAAAGTGCTTGTAGTATTTTGTTCTACTGCAATACTTAAGCCTATGCAGGTAAAACTGGCAGGATAGTTCATCTTATTAACACACTAGTGGGATTTTTACAACAAAATTCGTAGTTCAGCTTTATTTTCCACATATTATAGCTTTGTTTCCGAAGTAAATAGCATGAATAATTTTGACACTTCTTGCTCTGATTCCAATAATACTTAACTTTATGACGTGTACAGTTAAATAATTGTTATGACCAAACAAATTCTTGAACATTCGGCTATTTTCTAACCAAACTAAATAACACGTTATTGCAATGGCTCGTACAATTTACCATATAAGTAACATGACAAAATTCTGAAAATGTGTATGTTGGACATAAATAATTAAACCACAATTAATATATTGTACGCTCCTGAAGACTTTGAATCAATATCGATTAAAATAATTAAGCATGGTTCGAAGAAATATCAAAATAATTTCTAAGTAAAAACGCACATTTCATCAAATCAACAAACGTAAACAAATATGCATATATGTATATATATTGAATATATGTATAATATATAATAATTCACCACACACATGACTGTATCATTACACCTCAGCTGCACGTGATATTCCGAGCAAATGGGTTCTTAGCTGCTGTTTTTTGTTATTTAGCTGCTAAACTAACACAGTAGCATTAATAAATAGAGCGGATAAGTGGGAGATAAATTTGTTCTGATGTGCTTACCATCCAGCTTGTAATTTCGGATACGTTTGCAGACCACTTCCTTACACAGCATTCTTCTCGTTGCCCTGTGGTGTACGAACTCTGTATTTGCTTCTTCGTACTTGTCAGTGGACAAATCAGGCTCTTGGCTGTGAATATGGTCTGTATAGTGCTTATCTTTGAGAAGATGCTGGTGCATAGAGTGTATATCATTTTTTTGTATTATTTCGGGGTATTTAGAGATCTAGTACATATTCTAACTAGAATGTCCGCTTTCATCTTTCCTTTCTAGACGTATTAAAATCTGCAAAACCTATACAGTACACTTGTAATATTACAAATGATAGGCTTGTAATACAACTTACATTATTGTGACGTGGACATAAAATTATTTTTCTTCTAGTAAACAATAGTGATGAATTAATAGAGAATAGGAAAAAAATTGCAAAATACAATTTTAAAAAATTCGCGCTTTGCCAGCACGGGAACTAGAATCCACTTTCCTTGTGTTACTATCCCACATGCTAAACCAAAATACTAAACTGACTTACGTTACTATCCCCCATGCTAAACCAAAATACTAAACTGACTTACGTTACTATCCCCCATGCTAAACCAAAATACTAAACTGACTTACGAGCTTTACAATTATTTCTGAACTCTATATAGCGGTAAATATCGACAAAATATTAGTGAAGTTAATGGGTTAAGAAGAAGGCATTTATTACATTTTAATAGTTCTGTGTAAAAATAAACATTAACAGTTACTGAGTAATGCCATCACGTGTTTTTAAAATTGTAGTTGTTTTATTATTATTATTATTTGAGTTGTTCTAAGCGTTGTTCGTTATTAAAACTAGCAATACATTTTTTTTTGCATACAACTACTATACTTTACGCGGCCTTCATTTTTACACAAACATCTGTATACGCTTTGACGTTGTTGAGTGTCCGCCATTTTGTTGAGCTCTTGGATACGGGCCAGTACAGTACAAACCCTTCACTGGATCTATTGCAAATACGTTATTAAAAACGTGTAATTCTAAAAGAAAAAATTTTGTATAGTTACAAACATTTTAAAAATTGCAAATTATTTATCAATAAAATTATAAACAAATGTTACAATGTACATATTGAAATCGCCATCTGCAGTGAATGTACCATATTTTATTGCGTGCATTTAAGTGCTTGATTAAAACCCCTCCATTACAATATCTACTTCCGTGCTGCTGGGACTTCCGGACCAATATTTGTAACGCCTGTGAGCTTTGACATCCTTTCCCGTGGCATCTGCTTGTGCGCACATTGCACAATATCTACTCGGGTGTGAAATACGATGGTTGCTGAAACTCCTGATAGTGAGCTGAAATTACAATTCTTATAACTCCTGTTGGATCAATGTCCATTTGCAACAACTGTCTAACTAGGATTCCATTTTCGTATATATCGCCTAGTTCCAAATGTAGCTGAGCTTCATGTTTGCTTGCGATTGTCAGTTACTTTGCTGTGGTTTCTTCCCAGCCATCACCAACTCTGCCATTGTATTAAGAATATGTTTTTGAGGACGCTGTTCGTACGTTCATGGCATCAGCGAGTTCTTCTAGCTGCCTGTATCCGATCCCAGTGCAAACTGCTCCTGTCAAGCAACTGTATTAATTTTAATATCCACACTTTTTGGGTTATTTGGGTGTAGAGTTTTCCGAATGTTGTACTGCACACTGAAAATTGACTTGAGACATCTACTTGCTTCATTTTTATTGTTATATTTTGTATACCACATCCAAATGTTCCATGATCACACAAAACTTTTAGTCTATTTAGGAACTAATTCTCATCAGTCGTCATTCTTTCAAACATTTCACACACACAGGCACACTATCCACATTGCTAAGATATCTGTTAGTATGCTGTTCATGTTGATGATCACCAGCGGAACAGGTACAGGCAGGCTTATCTAAGTCGTCAGCGGAACACGGTATAGGCAGGCCTATCTAAGTCGTCAGCGGAACACGTTACAGGCAGGCTTATCTAAGTCGTCAGCGGAACACAGTATAGGCAGGCCTATCTAAGTCGTCAGCGGAACATGGTACAGGCAGGCTTATCTAAGTCGTCAGCGGAACACGGTATAGGCAGGCCTATCTAAGTCGTCAGCGGAACACAGTATAGGCAGGCCTATCTAAGTCGTCAGCGGAACACGGTACAGGCAGGCTTATCTAAGTCGTCAGCGGAACACAGTATAGGCAGGCCTATCTAAGTCGTCAGCGGAACACGGTATAGGCAGGCCTATCTAAGTCGTCAGCGGAACACGGTACAGGCAGGCCTATCTAAGTCGTCAGCGGAACACAGTATAGGCAGGCCTATCTAAGTCGTCAGCGGAACACGGTACAGGCAGGCCTATCTAAGTCGTCAGCGGAACACAGTACAGGCAGGCCTATCTAAGTCGTCAGCGGAACACGGTACAGGCAGGCTTATCTAAGTCGTCAGCGGAACACGGTACAGGCAGGCCTATCTAAGTCGTCAGCGGAACACAGTACAGGCAGGCCTATCTAAGTCGTCAGCGGAACACGGTACAGGCAGGCTTATCTAAGTCGTCAGCGGAACACGGTATAGGCAGGCCTATCTAAGTCGTCAGCGGAACACGGTACAGGCAGGCTTATCTAAGTCGTCAGCGGAACACGGTATAGGCAGGCCTATCTAAGTCGTCAGCGGAACACGGTACAGGCAGGCCTATCTAAGTCGTCAGCGGAACACAGTATAGGCAGGCCTATCTAAGTCGTCAGCGGAACACGGTACAGGCAGGCTTATCTAAGTCGTCAGCGGAACACGGTATAGGCAGGCCTATCTAAGTCGTCAGCGGAACACAGTATAGGCAGGCTTATCTAAGTCGTCAGCGGAACACGGTACAGGCAGGCTTATCTAAGTCGTCAGCGGAACACGGTACAGGCAGGCCTATCTAAGTCGTCAGCGGAACACGGTATAGGCAGGCCTATCTAAGTCGTCAGCGGAACACAGTATAGGCAGGCTTATCTAAGTCGTCAGCGGAACACAGTATAGGCAGGCCTATCTAAGTCGTCAGCGGAACACAGTATAGGCAGGCTTATCTAAGTCGTCAGCGGAACACGGTATAGGCAGGCCTATCTAAGTCGTCAGGGGAACACAGTATAGGCAGGCTTATCTAAGTCGTCAGCGGAACACGGTACAGGCAGGCCTATCTAAGTCGTCAGGGGAACACAGTATAGGCAGGCTTATCTAAGTCGTCAGCGGAACACGGTACAGGCAGGCTTATCTAAGTCGTCAGCGGAACACGGTATAGGCAGGCCTATCTAAGTCGTCAGCGGAACACGGTACAGGCAGGCTTATCTAAGTCGTAAGCGGAACACGGTATAGGCAGGCCTATCTAAGTCGTCAGCGGAACACGGTACAGGCAGGCTTATCTAAGTCGTCTGTGAACACGGTGTTGCTGGAGCTCCACTCGAAATACAGTTGTCTGATGACAATTTCTGGCACATTATTTGACAGATCAACCGAGGGAGTATTGGTGCCGTCTCTCTCTGGTATTCTGAAAATATTTCATTTATTTCCTCCACAAACAGAGATATTAATTGCAATGTCAATTAAAAACAATGACATGTCAAAATTTTTGTGGCAAATTCAGCTACAATTTAAGAACATGTACATAGCTTTTTAAAACATGCCATTTTCAGGTGTTATAAATACTGCTCTCTGTGACATTTACTGCCTTTGAAATCGAAATATATCCCAATTTTTTTAATTACATGTTTTATATAGTTCATATTTTTGGTTACCAAGCGGACGTGAAGAGAGAGGAGTGGGGGTTGAATACGTAACTAATTGACTGTACGGGATTTTAAGTTTAAATTGTCAGGCAAAACACAGAAATGTCAGAAAATTTCACAAGAACTTAGCTGAATAAAATATATATCCTTTTTAACAGTGCAAAAATATTGCGACAGTTCTGTTTTTTTTAAAGATGCATCTACTAAAATTCTTTAATGTTATCTTATCATGTTATTCGGTGCGTATTTGAACCAAATAATTGCCTATTTTGTGTTGCATTACAGCGTTTCCCAAACTTTTTTTCATGTGACTCGGTTATGTTTAGGAATCTTTTTCGTGACCAACTAAAAACTTATAGCCTATTTCTCCCGCGCCACCCCGCATCACTTAGCGAGTTATGATATTCTGAGGCAAAGGCGATGCGATCTGGCAAATTTTTTTCGTGGCCCGGTATCAGGTCTCGACCGACCACTTTGTTTTGTATTTATTTCATGTGCCCGCTCTGAGTATAAATAATTTTAAAGATAAAGTATAAACTTTCATCACATATTATTAGAGTTGACGTATAGTAGGCCTATTATTATTTACAGCACATAATGTAAATATTAATCCATGTGTGCAGGCACACGTGTTTAATCCATCCATTTACAAAAGAGGTAACTCCCGAAAACAGCAAGAGTTTAGAGATTTGTACCAATCTTTTTTTGTTGATTTGTATCCTGTGTTTCACATTCTGCTATTAGACACAGATAATACTTCGTTTGGCGCATTTATTTACACAATCAAGGTGAAGATCGTGGTTTAGAATGTTGTTGTTCTAACTCGCGTACTTTTCATAATAAACCACATATTAAACTTTCCGTTCTCCACTTTTCAGATTTTCTGCGGTCCTTTACATTTGAAGTCGACCATGAGGTGTTCAATATTAACTATTAATTTTTTCGTGAAGAATAACCTGCCCAAGTTTGTTCACGTCTTTCTGAATCATGAGTGTGTATTTGTGTGTGTTAAACGTATACACAAAGACAATTTAATATTGTTTCTTGAAATGAATAACAAATTGTGGCGTGTTATTTTTACAGTCAACGCACATATTATGAAACCACTCGCGACAATTACTTTAACATGTACGGTATAATAAATATTTAAAAATTTTACTAAAAAAAACATTATTTTGTATTAAAACACACTGATTTCATTGATTAAACTCTTTACAATAATAAAGTGAAAATCGCATAGATTTAAGATAGGGGAGAATAATGCGGAGATAAGGAAAAACTGTAAATGTCAGAGAATTGTATTATTTTTATACAACCATGTAACATGCAGTTTCTGCGACACTGTAGGCAAGAAGCGAACTCACTTCGCATAGCACCGAAGATTGGTGCGGGTATTAGAAACCCTGAGATGGTCGCGGATCCCAGGGGCGACAGAGTGAGTATGGACAGCCAGGCCGTACAACTGACGCCAGAAGATGACAAACTCTTATCTCTGTAATAGCATTCGCTGAAGCACCGAAGACTAGTGAGGGTTGTTAGAAACCCTGAGATGGTCGCGGATCCCAAGGGTGACCGAGTGAGTATGGACAGCCAGGCCGTACAACTGACGCCAGAAGATGACAAACTCTTATCTCTGTAATAGCATTCGCTGAAGCACCAAAGACTAGTGCGGTGTTAGAAACCCTGAGATGGTCGCGGATCCCAAGGGTGACCGAGTGAGGATGGACAGCCAGGCCGTACAACTGACGCCAGAAGATGACAAACTCTTATCTCTGTAATAGCATTCGCTGAAGCACCAAAGACTAGTGCGGGTGTTAGAAACCCTGAGATGGTCGCGGATCCCAAGGGTGACCGAGTGAGGATGGACAGCCAGGCCGTACAACTGACGCCAAATGATGACAAACTCTTATCTCTGTAATAGCATTTGCTGAAGCGCCGAAGACTAGTGCGGGTCTTAGAAACACTGAGATGGTCGCGGATCCCAAGGGTGACCGAGTGAGGATGGACAGCCAGGCCGTACAACTGACGCCAGAAGATGACAAACTCTTATCTCTGTAATAGCATTCGCTGAAGTTGCAGTGTAAATTGGTTTATCACTGATAACATAAGTAAAAATCAACCCAAGAATTTTATAGTGTAATGATAGAAAAGTAGTTGTCATAACAATATCATAATGTTTTTATATTCACATATTTTTATAAATTCTTGGGTTAGTTTTAATTTATGCTGATGGATCCTAAAATTATTGACATAATCTTTGCTATGCTAAGGAGATACCGAATGATAAATAAATTTGAAATAAGGATAAGTGACATGTATATTATACAATTTCATTCTTAATTATTTCATACTATTACCGCCTATAGTTCCCGAGAAAATTCAGTTTTAAAATGAAAATGCGAAAGATAGGGACACAGGTTTATGAGATGCTCGGGCGGTCAGGGACCCCTGGGGTGTGACAAAGTTTTTTTTTTCTGGCGAGCCGCCAAATCCCGCTACGCCAACGTGAGCACCTTCACAGTTCTGTGTGCCCTCCGGTATGCATGTTAGTAGCTAAGTCGGTTGGAGAATGGAATGCGTCTCAGGGCGAGCCCTTTACGCCTTATGTCAGGTCTAATTATTATAATGGGCGCATCCATCGCGGCTAAGCAAGGTTATAGTGCCGTGGCCGCAATTGTAGCCATGTGCGCACACCGGAAGAAGAAGGATCTAGATGGAAGAACATACCAAACCAGGCAAAGCGGAGAGGGCCGTGGAAAATATATGCGACAGTCGCTGAGGATAAAATAATTCCTTTTAACTGGATTAGGGCTGGATAAAGTTGGGTATTTGTTAATTCGGGAAGAAAGACTTCTGTTGGTTTGAAGCGGGGTGAAATGAAATGAGATCGCAGCTGGTGTGTATTGCGGGGGACAGAACAGCCCTCCCCGCTGATGCCAGTCATCGTGTGGGCGCAGGTGACCTTGAAGTTGAGTTACTGTTATACTGCCGTGCAGCGAACCAGCACTGCAGCATTAACAGTAACTGTTGGATGCAGGCTCTCCTGATTCTCGTCGAGTGCGCCGGAAAACCGGACAGCTCAGTCATGACACAGATTCCATCTTCTCCCCTCCGCGCCGATGTCAGTTTCTCCAATCCATGGGTGAAGGTGGAGAGAGTTCTTTCGGGGAGCCACCCCCTCCCCTTTCCCGAAATAGCCCGTCGGTCTTGGAAACGCGAGACATCCAGGGCCTACCAGTGGCGGTGGCCAATCCGCTGGTCCAGGAGTGAAGGCTGACATCGGAATGCTTCCAAGATTCGATGCATTCCAATCCATTCATCACGCACCTGAAGTTGGCAGCCCGCAGAATCGAGCAGTGAGGATCGCTACACTTCTCATTTTTCAGCACATCGAGATCCCCCTCCCCGCCTCCAGCAAATGCACTTCGCCATCTCGTACTGAGCTGCCCAGGTTCCCGACATCATGACGACGGCCAGTTGGTTCGCGGGCTGGTATTGGAATACACCCAGCTACGCTAGAGCCTGGGGATCCCCTATCCACTACCTGGGGACACAACGAGTTGTGGATAGTCGCCGTACGCAAGCTGCAATGCTTCCATCACACTCGCTTTCGCTGGTCCTCAAGTCTAGGGCAGTTCCCAGCGAGCGAGCAGCCATGAGCGCGATGTCCATGACAGCTTTGTGACTATGTAGTGAGAGGGAAGTGAGGGAGGGTGGTCTCTCCAGCTGGGTTGCTACCTCCAGGTCGTAGAGACACAGGATGAGAAACGCTTATCTCCACAACAACAGTCGCGAGAGTTGACATATGATCATTTGGGTTGAAATTATACGTACCGTAATTCACCCAGCATGTCCATAATAATATTGAGTGGAGGGGTAATACGTGGGACATTAATTCCCCTTTTAATTATTGTGTAATTTTTTATAATTATTTGGCCTAATTTGAACCTATTTGGTTGTATCCAAAAATGGCTGACATAATTTTAATCATAGGAATAAAATACTGCACGATAAATAAATTTTATTTAAGCAGAGACGACAAGTTTTATTATAAACCTTCACTGTGTAAAGTTTCACATCTTTATCGTTTATAGTTTTCGAAGAAAACCGTGGTAATAAATAACATTATAACAGATAGGATTGCATCTGTGATACGGCCTTTACTCCGTATTCCTTCTGCGCAAGGGCGGCCTTCCCCTACCTCGGCACGGCTGGAGGGGTGGAAAACCGCTTCTCAACATTCCAGTGGACCCGCCATAAAGTAGGGTTATATACTTATTATAGTACTGTCAGAAACAAAATTTTGCTCGCTGCCGCTCGTAAATTAACATTTTTATACATGTGTTTAATCAAGTGTTAATACAAGTGTTAAATCAAGAATATTTGAAATTAATCTTTGATAAATATTAATGTCCTTACCAGCATGCGCCCATGTAAGTTGGTAGCGACGGAGGGAGCCAAGTTGCATGTTTTAACAACGTTGAACTGGAAGTGTTCGTTTTTGTGGATATAAAAGTAAGAATTAGCATAGCTGGAGAACATTACCTTCCTTGGCAGTTTCACTTGACCGGCGCAGTGACGTGGCCCATGGCAGTGTAAGGTGTAAGAATACACAAGTAGATAAGACAGAGCTTGTAACTAGATATCGCAGCAGCAATTAGTGTATAGTCAGACATCAACACTGCTCTGCCAAAGTGGAAGAAGCTCACTCTTGTATTCCTCCTTATTCCCACTTCTGAGCGGACTGTACCTATGTGGAGGAGTGGAGGGGAAATGCTAATGCAGCCAGACCGCTAATCAAGCCTTCCCCTATTCCTAATCTCATCCATGCTGCTCGCCCCTCGACATTATCCTGCTCGCGTCCCTTTTCCCCTTATCAAAGGCCGAGTCTGCGAGATGCTGAAGCTGAGGTTAATGGATTAACACTCTCTTCCCTCCTACCTGCAGTTGCCTACAACTCAACCCCGCTGTATTTCACACGAGTTACTCGCCCCTGGAGCAAGGGAAATGAGACTAAGGACCCTGTCCAATTGGAGGTGTTCTAGATCTAGACGTTGGGAGCTCTAAGGTCGACCTACGTGAGCGCATCGTATGTCTGGTCGCCTTTACGCTCAAGGCTCTGAACTGGCGTGAAATGTTCCTCTCGTCAACTCGTCTCTATCAGGCTGCCAGTGGCGATTCTGTCATGTAACAATAAAGACAAAGTGATACTATGCTATTATAAGTAGCGTGTACTGCAATTTGTATACCTAAAAATATTATCGAAATAACCATTTTATACGTTTTTAATTTTAAAAACATGTTTACCACCGAAATACAAAACGGGAATTGTCTTTAGATCGTAGAAAATTTGTTATATACTATTCGTCCACAGATGCCATTAAAAATTATAAAAACAGTTTTTAATCAGGTGACTCTATGACTGTAGCTGTGGGTGGGAATGTCACGCGGTCTTTCAAAATAATATCAAAATTACCACTTTTTTATATTAATAGTATGTGTTACACAATGAGTTTTTTTAAAAATGGAAAACATTTAAAATTAAATGTTTTTTGAATTGTAGGAGAAAAATATTCTTACTGCCACGAGCCTATTTATTTTCTCCACCATTTACTTAAAAATGTATCTTCCTGGTCCGAGGCTGAGAAACAAAGCCTATATAAGGGAAATTGCAGTTGCATTACTCGACCGCGACAAGTGTTCAGACGAAACTACGCCACAGAGGAGGGTTTGTGTTAGATTCAGTGAGAATGAGTGGCATTTATCGCAGTCGCATATAGCTGTATAAACAGTCACTATTTACAAGGTGGTGACAACTCCTACAATTTTAGCCAGCATGGGCATTGCACTCCCTCCCCCTCCCATCGGGTGGCGGGACACTAGTTCAGTATGTAATACGTATAATTTATAATACCTTCCTGCCCAATTTCCAAATATAAATGAAATTTAAATGTTAGTTAATTTGTTTTTGTAAAAAATGTTATACATATTTGTTTCAGAAAGTTCAGTTTTTAAAGATGCTTTTTTAATTCGCATTGACTTTTCAAGCAGAAATTCAGTACCGTATTCTCTTAAATATTTGTAAGTCGTGTTGTTTAAAATTTTGGCCCAAAAACAAAAATCAGTGTTATATTGGAGCTCTCACTCAAACATACAACACCCAATGGTATAGATAATATTAATATGTTAAAATGAATATGGCTGTGGTTACAGTGTATTTGAGCCTCACTCTCCCCTCCCTTCCACCCACTCATGAGAAACTAAAATTTGGTGTCTATAATGTATGGCGAATATTAATGTATGGCTTATTTTTACTTAGCACATGGGTATATTTATTACCAGTAAACAATAGATATAGAATTTAGTCTTAACTCACTCAAATAACTCTAGTTATAATTTGATGCATCCCAGATAATCTATAAAATCGTGTTCTTCTTGTTTCCCATGTAGTCTGCGATTGTAGCTGCTGCACAACTAATGACTTTTGGACGCCGAATATTGATCGTAACTCGTGTTTATTATTCGTCTTGTAACTGCCGAGGATAACTAGCAGGTCTTTGCACCTGCTCAAAATTCCTGCAGAGGATTATCATTCACTTTTCTGCTTAACAGGAGCCTCTTTACATCATGGAATAAATAACGAGGTGGAGGTTGCCATGTCTCGAAGTGCAGTGACTGGATACCCACCAGAATATCGTAAACTCCACATGAATTATTATTCTTCGTATTCGCGTTGTGTAGTAACCAAAACTTGTTGGAAATGTAAAATTATTCTGTGGTACGAATTGGTTATTTTATAGATATTAATACCACAGTGCTATCAGCATAGAATGAAACAGCTACAAATGCATCGCTTGTCGCCCATTTGTTGAACTATAGTACTGATTTACACTTGACATTTATTTGTATTTCCTAATAACCTCCGTTATGTTAAATATGAGGAACAAGCAAATATTTGTGAAATAATCTTCACATGCGATAGGAAGCAAACCTCTTGTACCAGACTGCAGGCTCAGAGTATCGAGTACAGAACCAAGACTGTGTGGAGGTTCCAAGAAGAGATAAGCTGTTGAGTGACAGGTCATTATCCGCCGGTGGTGTCTCGCGCCATGCCACTCTCCGGGGAGGTACATAATGGTCCGTGCCTAGCAGGTTGCCTACCTACAGGCGTTACACTTTCTGTAGTGTCATAAGCAATGTTATCCCTGGTGGCAGTATAAAGCTAAGGTCCCCTTCCATTTAACCATAACTCTGATTGGCATAATCAGAGTCAGGTAAAAAAAGTCTCATGACAAAGATACATGGCCAGTAATAACTGACGCCCGATTTTCGCGAGGAGATATCCAAGCTGGCAACATTTCAGTGTCTTACTTCCACACGTGGTGTTTAACTTCGGTTATTGGTCTTGTGTGTTTGTAAACAAGTAAGACGGTGTTGACTGGCTACAGAACCGGTTGTATTGCAGTGGTGAATATAAGCTATAGTCTATTTGCGATTTCTTTACACTTTTAGAATAAAACCACTAGAAAATAACCTTATGTATAACTTGTCTGGTGATGCCCTAATTACACATTGTATCACACTAGTATAATACTTGTGTAAATATGTAAGTATCAATTATTTGTTAAATTGAACTTTTTCTTATATTCTATCTATTAATCACTACACTCTAAAATTGAACCAGTGAGACATGAGCCAAATCAATTTAAAAAAAAACAGTCACAACTGAGCAAATGATAATCAGTTCCAGATAACTAATTAATATGATGCCGGAGTTTCACTGATTTATTTGTGATTCCCACTGAATATTCAAACAGCTATAATTGTGGAATTCCACAGCTATAACAGCCCTTGTTTCCAGTTAATTTGCTTGATTTACAATTAATATAATTTAGTGATTGATATCACTGATTCTGATATAGAGTGTATATCTCATATATAATTAAGAATAATTAAAACAGCAAATACGTGTGTGGGTAATGCCAGGTAAGAAATAATTCTTATGCGAAATATTATTGCACTTAACTGCATACGAATACGCCGTGGTTCCCCTTTCGAGTCATTAATTTTGTACACTTGGTTGAGCTATTTTTGCATGAGTCGAAGGAATACCCTGGGAATAGAATTTTATCAGTGCTTCAGAAAAGTTGGAAGTAACCGGTAATGACTTATACTCGCTTCTAGTGTATGTATTCAATGCTAGTAAATACATGCAAACCTCCAATTGTTAAACATGTTGTAGTGCAAGACTTTTGAGTTACCTCCGTGCAGCGAGATTTCAGCATTGGACCTCTGCCAGCCATGGATAACTACGAATTTTCAAGTGAACGTTGGTTAGTTTAGTACAAAAGCGTCCCCACCGGCTAGTTGAGAGGTTTAAGAGGGGGAACGCTAATTATCGCAATTACTAATAAGCCGTTTAATCGCTGAAGTCCTAGCATCCCTCTTCAGTATGTGTGATCCCTACAGGTGCGCCTCATAGAGTCCTCTTGATTGGACGTCCTTCAATCGAGCCCCTAATTAAATCCCGACACGTTATTGAAGCCGATTGGTAGCTACATCCCTTCTATGTGATTGATTCCCTCGCCTATTTTTTGTTCTCACGGCTAAGAGCATGTTTGTTTCACTCTATTTTATTTCTGTGTTTGTCAAGCCTTTCTCAATAACAGGGAATATAAAATATCGGATATATTTTTTCGATGGCAGTTTTACCAATATTATATGTTATATATATATATATATATATATATATATATATATATATATATATATTATATATATATATATATATATATATATATATATATTCAAAATTTAAACGGTTTTGCATCTTTCCGAGCAGTTTATAGAATGTGGCAGAAATTGTGACTTTTTGGCAGTAACTTGAATTGTTGTGTGTGAGAGGTAAATACACTAATTTTGGTTGTCTATTTTTTGCTCATTGTTGAAAAATGAGTGTTTTGAAATACACGTTTGTCAGAATTATCCAATTACTTTGAACCAATGCAAAAATTTATAAAACATAAAACTACCTAAAAGAAAGACGTCAAAAAAGAGCACATTTTAATCTGGAGTTATGATGTAAACATTATTCATTTTAGAATGCCATTTAGAGTTTCCATAATAAAGTTTATGTCACATTCTATCGTGTGCCATGAAAATGGAAATCGTTTTGTAACGGAGCTGTTGAAAAGGAGGGGAGAGAAGTGTATCTAATTTTTTAAAATATATATTAACTTCGCAATGAATTATCTGTTTTTGTGAGCTTGTTAAAAAATATTATAAGTTTCATTGACGTATTTTAAATTTCAACTAATTTACTAAATAAGTAAATATAGAAAAAAATTTGCATGCAAATTAAAACCAGCAATATGAAAATGTATTTGTGTCTTCTAATATTTGCGGTTGTATAAAATGTATGGCTCATTAGTAGGGTTACCTGTCGCGAGAATGTAGCTTACACTTTAATTTAATTTACTGTGGGCTTTATTTTCGTCATTCATCACGATCATTTGCGACGGTACATTTTCTTACCTGACTGTGCCGATCAGAGCCTACAGTGAACATCCGTGATTCGCGGGAAAACACCAGAAACGAGAGACAATTATAGTACTACAAAATATATGGATTTGGTTGAAACTGTTTTTCAAGTATAACTAGTCGTTGAGTCTACACGTAACAAATATGCCGTATTGATTAGGTGTCTGATCTATACATTTTAAATCTAAATAAAAAACTGTTATCATGGGTGACATTCTGAACTAGGGCGCGTTTCTGTAGCGAACAATTCAAACTGATCCGACAGAATGACAACTCTCACTGCAAAATGGACACCACGTAAGCGGGCATTTTCCTACGCAGTACTCGTGAAGGAGAGCAATTGGCTTACAAATTCAAGAGCTATTCACATTTCTGTTCCTAGTTGCGCCGTTTAATTTACGCGAATCAAAAACTACAACTATGACAATAGCAGTGATAAAAGCATAGTTAAAAGAAGTTTATAAATCTAACAAATAATTTATTAGCTACATAGTACAATGGACTGAATATTTAGATTGAATCATTCCTTTATAAGTAATAAAAACCCAGATAATCGCCATGAAATAACTATTACGATAATTGAGTTGTTGTTATCCTTACATAGTATACAAGGGAGTTCCTGGCGCTCGTGAGTCTGTATGCTAGCGCAGTCATACAGACAAGCGCGCCAGGGACTTCCTTGTATACGATGTAAGGATAACAACAACTCAATCTCGAGAACCACCGAACAGATTTGAATGCGGTTTTTACTGTTATGATCTGCATTTATAGGGGAAGGTTTTTGTGTATCAAAAATTGCCGTAGAACTTATAGGAGCTCAGCATTAACGGTATTAGTGAATCAAGTCGGGAAAAATAAGCTATTTTCCTGCTTTCTAACAATGCTCTACCAAAACTGCAGGGCCGATTGTTATAATTATTTCGTTGTTAGCAAGCCACATTCTTCTATCAAGTGTGGGCACAGGCAACTTCATTTAACACAATCTTAAGTGTTTAGTCTTAAGTTTTATATGTTAAGTCTTAAGTCTTAATTATTTTCTCCTTTTATTTATTGGTGTATCACTATAAAAACTAAATAGTTTCCGGGCGAATCCGGGCCGGATCGCTAGTTGTGTTATATTTATTTTTGTTGAATTGCATGCAATTGTGTAAAAGGTGAAATTCGTATTTAATATTATCAAATTTCGCGCTGTAATTGTATAAAGGTTATTGTTATTTATGTGTTTTTGTCAGTGTAGAATTTGTGATGGTAACACATCACTGCATTCACTTACATGTCAGAAAAACGCTGCTACGATGTATGTTACGTGTCACGAGAGGACAGACACGTGATGGCGGCTGGCCAAGTGAAGATCGCCTCGACTCTGCTGTCCTCTCACGTAGAGTGCTGAGGTAACTGTGCTGCTGCGGCGTGGCGGATGTGACGTCATGAAGAAAACACCATCCATCATGATAGATGCTATTATAATGTACTCTGGCCTTCGAGAGACTCTTGGTGCTGGGCAACGACTAAATAAAAAGGACTGTTCGCTGTGTTTCGAGAGAGAATCCAGAGAGATTTTCAGTAGGGTGGAACTATACGTTCTTAAAGGGGGGAGGCGTTATAACGAGTTAAGCGCTCAATTTAAGTAACGTAAGGTTTTCTACTGTAACTTTTCCTATTAGCGTCAAAGTATTAGAGAATATGAATGTGTAAATTTTGAGGGGAATATCGTAACTTTTTTATGTACACGAGGGATTATATAACTATCAATTCTTATGTGACCGTGTAGGTAGGGTTTTCTAAGTTAGTACTGAAAGAAATAATGACCGTTTGCCTCCCATTTATTTCCTGTTAGGTTTGGACTCCGTCCAGAAAATTAGATGCATCACAGAAAATAATATATAGCTCGGTCTCGTTTAACAGTCGCAAATGAAATTCAACAGCATTAATGGCATGTCAGTCAAGGTTAAGGTTGAATTTATATTTTTCATGAACGTAGCTACTAACAACTTTAATTTCAAGCCGAAAGATTTAAAGGTGTCGAACACAAGAAATTCATTAAGTATTTTATAATTATAACAAACATTGTTCACTCGTATGCATTGTACGTGATGGTATTTCTTCGAATAAGAACATTTTGCACGTTATATATTTTTAATTATTTGGTGTCAAATGCAAAATGCTTCTGTTTTTTGGAACAGCCATAATAACAAATAGGGGTATAACACTCAATTGTTAGCACTACGCCATTTATTGGTGCTCTTTAATTCATATTGAAGTAATAAGCTTTGTAGTGGGTTGGCAGCATTGTTTCTTTTTTTTTTTTCGTGATGCCAGCCTTGCGTTGATAAGTATTGATTTCGTCTTCCACATGGCACTGTTAGCTAAAAGGACGCTCTTCTGACAATAAACTGCTGCACTCGAAGCCATAATTTCGTAATTTTTCTTAAAGGTAAGTTAACAGCAATATATTAATAGAGTAAAATATACAAATAAACATTGTAGATTAGAAACACAATGTTAGCTTTTTTTAAATGTATAGAATAGCTGTTATTTATTAAGTTTGTGAATATCATAATCCCAAAAGTGGCGAGTACCTAGGTATGTCAATTACTAGTATCAAAACAAACTTAATTTCGTGTCATTGGCACAGTTGCCAATAACTGGAATATTTTAAGTCTTATATAATATAAATGTTATAAAATGCCAAATGATTCATAACTTTTCTGTGCAACATGCTGTAGGATTCGTTTCTAACAAATGACTGCAGCCAGTAACTGGCATGGATGCTATTATCTAAGGGATGCTGGTGCTATTTACTGGAGCAGGTGCCAATTACTGGAGAAAATTAGTGACAATAACTGGGATTAAACCAAACAATGTGCACTTTGGTTCATGTTCAGTATTTTACTAGTAGCCTATTTTATATGTAAAGATACCAGTATAATTAATGGGTGAACGTCAGGCAAACAGTTATACAGTCGGGCATCTTGATACTGCAGTTGCTGCTGTGAAAAATGCCATGTATTTTATGACATCTGCGAATCATTATGGTATTCCAAGGGAAACTACAGTTTCGTTGTAGTGAGCGATTTTGAAAGGCGACGCATGGGCCAGCTCCTTTACTTAGTGAAGGGGAAGGAAGAGACACTTTTTAGGTAGACCTATAAGAGTGATAAATTATGTCATGCCAGTGGAATATATGCACTTCTATAGTTTTTTATCAGTAGATGTATGTGCCGTATACATGTACTCTTTTGCCTGTTTCCCAGGTACACATATTAATAGTCTTAAATGTGTATGTAAATAGAGAAAGAGACAGGCGGGCAGTTAGAAAAATCGCTCTCGTTATAATGCAGAATCACAAGTTGAGAAGCTCTGGTTCCCATACCTTCACTATTCCCACTTATAAGCCTAGGCTAGGCCTATGTTGTGATAGAAAACTGGTGACTACACTTCACACTGTTCGCTGCATTTCTTGACATGGTAACTTCCACCTCGTTATTTATCCCAAGACGTAAAGTGGCTCCTGTTAAGCAGAAAAGTGAATGATAATCGCACTGAAGTCCTGTGTGTTCTTGTTTGTGGGAAAAAATGCTGTGTGGACTAGGCTGTTGAAACAAGTGCTATCTGCTATTGGTTGTGGTAGCAAGTGCTGTGTACATGGATGTGGAAATAAGTGATGAGTGTACTTGGTTGTGGGAACAAACTGTATGTGTACTTGACTGTGAGAACAATTACAGTGTGTACTTAGCTGTGCAAACACTTCGTGTGTAATCTTAACTCTGGTAACAAGTACTATGTGTACTTGGCTGTGGGAACAAGTGCTATGTATACTTGGCTGTGGGAACAAGTGCTGTGTGTCCTTGGCTGTGGGGACAAGTCATGTGTGTACTTGGTCGTTGGAACAATTCCTGTGTGTTCTTGGCTCTGGGAACAAGTTCTGGTTGTACTTGGCTGTGGAACAAGTCCTGTGTGTTAACATTGCGTGGGAACAATTACTCAGTGTACTTGTTTGTGGAAACAAGTGCTGTGTGTACTAGGTTGTGGGAAAAAGTACTGTGTGAACTTGTCTGTGGGAGCAAGTGCTGTGTGTACTTGGCTGTGAGAACATATGTTGCGTGTACTTGTCTGTGGGAACATGTTCTGTATGTACTTGTCTGTTGGAAAAAGTGTAGTGTGTACTTGGATTGGTAAGAAGTCCTCTGTGTACTTTGTTTTGGGAGTAAGTCCTGTGTGTAGTTGGCTGCGGGAACAAATGTTGTATGTACTCTGCTATGGGGACAAAAGCTGTGTGTTCTTTGCTACGGGAACAAGCTCTGTGTATACTTGGCTGTGGTAACAAGTGCTGTATATACTTGGCTGTGGAAACCACTGCTGTTTGTAGTTGGCTGCGGGAACAAATGTTGTATGTACTCTGCTATGGGGACAAAAACTGTGTGTTCTAGGCTACGGGAACAAGCTCTGTGTATACTTGGCTGTGGTAACAAGTGCTGTATATACTTGGCTGTGGAAACAACTGCTGTTTGTAGTTGGCTGCGGGAACAAATGTTGTATGTACTTTGCTATGGGGACAAAAGCTGTGTGTTCTTTGCTACGGGAACAAGCTCTGTGTATACTTGGCTGTGGTAACAAGTGCTGTATATACTTGGCTGTGGAAAAAACTGCTGTTTGTAGTTGGCTGCGGGAACAAATGTTGTATGTACTCTGCTATGGGGACAAAAGCTGTGTGTTCTTTGCTACGGGAACAAGCTCTGTGTATACTTGGCTGTGGTAACAAGTGCTGTATATACTTGGCTGTGGAAACAACTGCTGTTTGTAGTTGGCTGCGGGAACAAATGTTGTATGTACTCTGCTATGGGGACAAAAGCTGTGTGTTCTTTGCTACGGGAACAAGCTCTGTGTATACTTGGCTGTGGTAACAAGTGCTGTATATACTTGGCTGTGGAAACAACTGCTGTTTGTAGTTGGCTGCGGGAACAAATGTTGTATGTACTCTGCTATGGGGACAAAAGCTGTGTGTTCTAGGCTACGGGAACAAGCTCTGTGTATACTTGGCTGTGGTAACAAGTGCTGTATATACTTGGCTGTGGAAACCACTGCTGTTTGTAGTTGGCTGCGGGAACAAATGTTGTATGTACTCTGCTATGGGGACAAAAGCTGTGTGTTCTAGGCTACGGGAACAAGCTCTGTGTATACTTGGCTGTGGTAACAAGTGCTGTATATACTTGGCTGTGGAAACAACTGCTGTTTGTAGTTGGCTGCGGGAACAAATGTTGTATGTACTCTGCTATGGGGACAAAAGCTGTGTGTTCTTTGCTACGGGAACAAGCTCTGTGTATACTTGGCTGTGGTAACAAGTGCTGTATATACTTGGCTGTGGAAACAACTGCTGTTTGTAGTTGGCTGCGGGAACAAATGTTGTATGTACTTTGCTATGGGGACAAAAGCTGTGTGTTCTAGGCTACGGGAACAAGCTCTGTGTATACTTGGCTGTGGTAACAAGTGCTGTATATACTTGGTTGTGGAAACAACTGCTGTTTGTAGTTGGCTGCGGGAACAAATGTTGTATGTACTCTGCTATGGGGACAAAAGCTGTGTGTTCTTTGCTACGGGAACAAGCTCTGTGTATACTTGGCTGTGGTAACAAGTGCTGTATATACTTGGCTGTGGAAAAAACTGCTGTTTGTAGTTGGCTGCGGGAACAAATGTTGTATGTACTCTGCTATGGGGACAAAAGCTGTGTGTTCTAGGCTACGGGAACAAGCTCTGTGTATACTTGGCTGTGGTAACAAGTGCTGTATATACTTGGCTGTGGAAACAACTGCTGTTTGTAGTTGGCTGCGGGAACAAATGTTGTATGTACTTTGCTATGGGGACAAAAGCTGTGTGTTCTAGGCTACGGGAACAAGCTCTGTGTATACTTGGCTGTGGTAACAAGTGCTGTATATACTTGGTTGTGGAAACAACTGCTGTTTGTAGTTGGCTGCGGGAACAAATGTTGTATGTACTCTGCTATGGGGACAAAAGCTGTGTGTTCTTTGCTACGGGAACAAGCTCTGTGTATACTTGGCTGTGGTAACAAGTGCTGTATATACTTGGCTGTGGAAACCACTGCTGTTTGTAGTTGGCTGCGGGAACAAATGTTGTATGTACTCTGCTATGGGGACAAAAACTGTGTGTTCTAGGCTACGGGAACAAGCTCTGTGTATACTTGGCTGTGGTAACAAGTGCTGTATATACTTGGCTGTGGAAACAACTGCTGTTTGTAGTTGGCTGCGGGAACAAATGTTGTATGTACTTTGCTATGGGGACAAAAGCTGTGTGTTCTTTGCTACGGGAACAAGCTCTGTGTATACTTGGCTGTGGTAACAAGTGCTGTATATACTTGGCTGTGGAAAAAACTGCTGTTTGTAGTTGGCTGCGGGAACAAATGTTGTATGTACTCTGCTATGGGGACAAAAGCTGTGTGTTCTTTGCTACGGGAACAAGCTCTGTGTATACTTGGCTGTGGTAACAAGTGCTGTTTGTATTTGGCTGTAGGAAGAAGTGCCGTGTGTACTTGGCTGTGGGAACCAGTTCTGTGTGTACTTGGCTGCTGTGTGGCGTGCAAGTTTGTCTGTTGGGTATGCTGCTCGCTGTAATACTAAGTTACCTGACTCTCTATGGCGAACATCGTTCTGCTGGGATGCCATTTTTCTTAGCTTGAGTGGCTGGAGTTCACAATATAAAGGCTACTTCATTGAGCACTTTTGTAATCAACGTACGAATAAAGTCACTGCATATATTTTAGCGGGTACACGGAATGGCTTTCTCCTTTGTAACATTGGTAACTATGAGGGGAAAGTCGTTTCGTATTTTTAGATGGAATTAAGATTATTAGGTAAACATTTTAATACTGAATTAAGATTATTAGGTAAACATTTTAATACTGAATTTTTTCTTCTTATGTTGTTCAATGCATGCAAGTGTAGGGAACAAGCATTTAACAGATTTACATTTCAAATAATTTTACAGTTTTACATGGTCGGCGCATAGTGGCCACTGTGGTGTAGTGGTTAGACTACTCGCCTCCTTCCTTTCCGAACCGGGTTTTACTCCCGGATTTCAGTACGTACGAATCGTGCCGGACAAAACCGCTGGTTAGCGGGTTTTCTCGCAGATCTCCTGTTTCTCCGTCCTCACTTCACCCTCATCGGCTCTCAAGACCTCGATATTGAGATCCGCTCATATCTCTTCACTCACCCACTTTACCGACGCACGTATAAAGTGCAGAGACCCATGGTTTTGCTAATGTGACATATGGTGGAAGAATACACAGAGAAAGAAAGGCTTTGAAAATAACTTAGTTGATCGTGAATGGGTATTGCGCGGCGCTACGCTAGAATGGTGACGCGACATAGCAGCGACTCCCGCCGGTACTTGAGCCACTCTTGCGCACTACTGCCTACCCTGCTGGACGACGGCTAGTACGGGGCCGAGGGTTTAATTTGAATTTTAATCACTCGGTTCACTTACCCCTGTAATGAAGTCACGAAGGGTCGAACAGCTACCGAGGGCTGGGGGTCGGTGCGAGGTTATGTCAAACATCACTACAAACCCCCGCCCCCTCCCCCCTTGCACACACGTCCAACTGCCGCCACCTCCCGGGAGTCAACCACCCACTCCCCCCCCTTCCTAAACATGCACCACTTTTACCCACGCACGTCAAGAGAGAACACGTGCGTTTGGCGCCACAAAACGTCGCTAAGGCGTTTCCATACTTGTCACGTAACACACCCACTCTCTCTCTCTCTCATTGGAAGCAGATGTGTCTATCCACATTTTAAAAAACTATGCTGTACCACAATGTAAATACTTTTGAAAACAGGCATGAAAGTCAACATTTGGTTATTGAAATGTAAATGTAGTCGAAAAGTTACAGATTACAGCAAAAATCACTTTCACATCAGCATAGTCAGCCACTAAGCAGCCCTCTGTTTACAACATTTATTGATATCTAGAACAGAGAGACTTTTCTAAACGGATTGCTGTAGTAAAACCTTATAATCGCTGCTTAAAGTGATGAGGGAAAGAACAAACACGAAGCGTGTTTATGGTATTTTTCATTATGGGCGTGACTCCTCGCTAGCGGCGTTTACAATTGTTCGCTAGGGAAGCGCCTTAACTACAATCCTCCTCAAGTCCACGAGAAAACATCTGAGCCGAAATAAGGGATGGATGGTTAGTAATTACTGTTGCTCCTCAAGAATATAATTTGTCCTCAGAGCAGTACTTACCATACAAACGTTGTGGTTATAACTAACATATGACGGATTACTAATCCGGTAGATCAAGTTTCAATATTCAGGAACTGCATTTCACGACCATAAAACATAATGCATTTGAAATATATATTTAATATGCAATATTTTGTTACAATCTTAACATTGTAAAAATGAACATGCATACACGATAGGAAAGATACTTACGTTAACTATTTTCACACATTAAAAAAGTGAATAAAAGTTCCAGCGTGTCCAGCGAAGGTTCAGTCTGTAAAATTTTTCCCCTTTCTCTGCCTACGGACTGCTACAGAGAAATAAAACTGATTGTGTACAATTACATTTAGTTATACGTAGCATTAAAAACAACATTCCATAGTTATGGTGTGAATCTGTGCATTGTAATCTGTGATTTATTTCTGATTTAAACTTTCGAGAGGAAAATTTCGGAAATGTTACTGCATACCGTTAGTTCTTTACTTTAACTTAAAGTGCATACATTATTTCTAAACGATTAATAAGTGGCTGTGATCAAATATTTATAAAATAAAAAACAGAAAGAAATTTTAAGTGCTAATTGAAACAAAAAAAATTATTAAAAGTTAATAAAATATATGTCGTTACTGTACGGTGAGGTTTATGTCGTTACTGTGCGGTAAGGTTTATGTCGTTACTGTGCGGTAAGGTTTATGTCGTTACTGTGCGGTAAGGTTTATGTCGTTACTGTGCGGTAAGGTTTATGTCGTTATTGTACGGTAAGGTTTATGTCGTTATTGTACGGTAAGGTTTATGTCGTTATTGTACGGTAAGGTTTATGTCGTTACTGTGCGGTAAGGTTTATGTCGTTACTGTGCGGTAAGGTTTATGTCGTTACTGTACGGTAAGGTTTATGTCGTTACTGTGCGGTAAGGTTTATGTCGTTACTGTACGGTAAGGTTTATGTCGTTACTGTGCGGTAAGGTTTATGTCGTTACTGTGCGGTAAGGTTTATGAAGGTGTTTTCTAAATGTATCTTCTCAAATGCTGAAGCTACAAAAAACTGAATTAGCCAACATAGCTATAGTGGCCAAGCTAATACGTAGACAAACCAGAACATTCCAGATGGCGCTTGAACATGAGAGTGCGTTTGGCAATGAGGTGGCATTTGTGAAAGCTGGTTGTGATCCCGACCTTCTGTAGAGGGATAGCTTCCTTCACCTGGTTTTCGAACCGTATTCCTGGCAAAAGACGGACAGTTTTGCAATATGGGCAAGTCCGTATTACTCTTTGTGTATTACTCTTTGTATATTATTAATATGTTTATACCAATGTATGGACAGTAATATAATAACTGCACATAAACACGATTTATTGATTAGTTCGTTTGAGACATTTACTTGGGTGATGTAATGTATTTACGTATTTCGATGCAATAAGTTCTTTACCACTAAATGGTGGTATCAGCGCTCTGCCTCAACGACATTGGCATTTTTTTGTGTTTGTAATCAAATAACATAGTTAATTGTAGTCTGTCTGTCTCTCATTGTTAGTGCCTAATTTATTCTTCCCGAATTTAAAATTACGGTTTTTGTTGTTCGTTATGTTTGATTACTTTTTGTTTTTGGTTTATTTTATTTTCTTGCAGCGCCTGCGAGTTTAAAACATCACCCCTTTGTTTGACCGGAAACAAAATAAGTTAAAAACAGGAAAAATAAATAATAACACTAACGGATATTCTACAGCCCTCACCACAGCAACCACTGTTGTATGGTGAGAAATTTTGTAAAAGAAAATAATTCATCGTTTCACAAGCGGTCAATGAAATATTACTGCCCATTACAACGCAGTCATATTTACTATTAAATTATTAATTTTCAACGCCTTATAGCGAATATATTATCCGGAGGAGGTTCTTCTGTACCTATTTCCTCCAGAGTCCTGCGCTTGTGTGTAGGAAGTGAACTCACTGAAGATTACACTTGAATATGTTCAGTAAACATATTTCTCCCACCCGGGTTTTTATTATAAACCAGCCAACACGCTGGAATTCCAACGTGGGAACATTAATGAGAGATAAAAGACACCGCATCTCTGCCCTGGTCTTGGCGAAACAGAGCAAGTATACTCTCTCTCTCTCTTGCTCTCTCTCATACACACACGCGTTCTCTCTCTTTCCCCTTCATTCCACCCAGAGTTATGAAAGTGTTAAAACGCGAGGCTTGAAACAGAGAGTTTGTTTATTAAAGGTTTTCCGGCGCAAGAATATGAAACAAGGATTTGACGCACCCAAAATGAAACAATAAATATATAGCGGGGGTGGTAAAAATGTGGAATACTGTATTCTCGCCTTTGAAGCGTGAAAATGTTCTGTAAGAGACGTTCCCGGCATGAGGAAAGACATTGGTAAGCTGAGGACTTAAAACCTAATTAAATGCATAGAAGTCATTGGATTTTTAAAACCTACTGCTCAATATTTTTTGTTTGAAAGTAATTTGTAATATTGCTCTCTTAAATTGTTTCTAATTAACTCAAAGAAGTTCAGAAAGCATTAAAATTATATTTATAGTTATAAAAATAAATAAACTGAGATGTAATAATTCACACAGGATTTCCTTACTCCTGAAAACTATCGTACAAGTAAAAAGATTTTTTTATAACGTACGTGTAAATGCATATATTTGTTGCTTCATTTCAGTAATTGAGAATGTTTCATTTTTAAAAATCAATTTACGAGACAAATTTTCAAAGTTTTATTTAATGACTTCTGTATTTCGTACGCTGAAACTTTACATGCAGTTACGTTTATTTTTACCTTCTAACTCTTCTCCCTTTGGAGTGGGTAAAGCAAACGTGTTTGATACTCGGTTGTGCAGTTTGGACAGCCCTTTCTTCATGCAAGTGAACATGGCCACTAATGAGAGCTGCTGCAGCTGCACATTAACTTGCTGAACATAAAACCAAGAACTAAATGTGACTTACTGAATATATTTATATAAGATATATTTTATTGGCTGTATATTTGCATTAACGAAACTATTATATACATAAAATATTTTATACAACGTTCGGTTATCTAATACAATTGGTGCAATGCTTATCAAATAATAACGAATACAAATCGCAAGATCAAAACATAAGTAAAATTAATCGTTTCATACTTTTTAAAACGGCATTATGTAGAGAAATACAAAAATACAATAAAACAAAACGGCTTAATAATAACTGATTTTCGTATACTTAAAAGCTCCTGTTAGTAAATTAAAAGTCTCTTTTACTTCAAGATGTGTACATTTAATTATTATAGAGTTGAAGATAGTATTGTATAGTCATATTCAAGACAATTATTTACTTTATGACTCCCTCTTTTGCAAGATGTTTGGGACTTACGATGATTTTCTGAGTCCTGTGTGCAAGGCTACAAATGGAAATCACCATTCCACTAAAACAGATTCGCCGAAGTGCATAACCGTTGTTAAAAATATTTGTTAATAAATTCATAATTATGCTATTAAAGTCGGCACTAACGATGAAACATGAATGTGAAAATTTGAAACATCTCACAATTTGTTCTATGTATTCTGCATAGGCATTATTCACTCTGCTGTGACGTCAAAATAAAAAAACCGATATTTTAAAATTTGGATACCGAACACAAAAAACCTACCACATACGGTAGTACTTAAAAACTTACGACATGCGGTAGTACTTAAAAACCTTCGACATGCGGTAGTACTTAAAAACCTACGACATGCGGTAGTACTTAAAAACCTACGACATGCGGTAGTACTTAAAAACCTACGACATGCGGTAGTACTTAAAAACCTACGACATGCGGTAGTATTTAAAAACCTACGACATGCGGTAGTACTTAAAAACCTACGACATGCGGTAGTACTTAAAAACATGCGGTAGTATTCTACAAGAACCAGCAAAGCATTATTTTTCTTTCCTTTCTGTCTGTGCGGACTGCACGCGAGATAAAATGTTTTAAATTCTCTGCCATTGAAAATAATCACAGCCCAGAATTACACGCATATTACAGTACACTCGGGCACTCACGTTCCCTGATATGACGTCAGTTATTTAATTTAAATAATTATAATGCCTCACTTTGTATTGAGAGTGTAAAATATGTACATTTATGGACACTGAAGTCTAAGGTTTGAGTTGAGAGATTTGGGCGGCTCTTAACAGCGAGGTCTTGAGAGCCAATGAGGGTGAATTGAGGTGAGAATGAAATAGCTCTGGAATGTAAGGGCAGGAGAAACGGGAGCTCCCCGAGAAAAACCGCCGACCAGCGGCAACTTCCTGCACGATACCCACTTGCAAAATCCGGGAGTGACCCAGTCGGGGATTCAAGCAGATTCACCTTTTTGGGAGGCGAGCAGTCTAACCGCTCAACCATCATGGTCCTCAAAGTCTACACACACAAGAGCAGGAATGTGCATGTTGTTAACACACTTACATTCTTGCAATGTCCTTTGTTTACACTTGTATGGCGCATGAACGAAGCTAGACCGTCTGTGGAATGTGAACATGACACATGGCGGAAGATTACGAAACGCGAAGGAAATTACATTCTAAGGAGGACCTCCAAAAGTAATGAGTTAACCCCGAGGAGCTTGTAGTTGTATAACGACTTGGTCAGAATGGCACCAGCATCTCAAGACGGTGTAAATATTGTGCTAACTTTACTGGTAGCCACTTGGTTCTGGAAATTGTGGTCGGAAAACAAAAGTTCAGCTTTGCAACACACATGTGGTACCATAGCTGCTAGCATGTCAACTTAAGTAGTGGGAGGAGAAGACTCCGAGATAACAATGACTTCAAGTAACCTTTGACCCCATTTGTTTAACCTGGGAGAGGCTCTCGGAGGGAGTAACACAAAGTGGCGCAACATTCCTCCCCTCCCAAACAAATTAAGGTGACCTACCTTCCTTAAATGAGGGCCCCCCTCTCTACACCACTGGAGTTCTTAACTGATGGGTTACGCCACCCACCCTCAGCGATGCACTTTCACACCTCCCCTCCCCCGTTCTACCCTTGCCACGCTGTACTTGTATTTGCAGATTCACATCCCCACCCCCTCCGGGCCTATGGAACTGCCGCAGATTACAGGACCTGTTTTGGTGGCCATTGTGGACTATCTGGCCGCGAGAGTGAGGATGCTATGACGACCGGTGGCCAGGGCTAGTATTGTGTCGATTCCCGTACAGGGCAATAATGTAATTGCGCAATTAGCAATTGCATTAGGAGTAAGTACACATGTTGTCTCGTCAGCATATGGATAACAAGTGAGGAGGAAGGAAAAGGGAAATACATTTAGGTCTTGTCTCGTCAGCAGCTGGATGACAAGTGAGGAGGAAGGAAGGGAGAAATGCATTTAGGTCTTGTCTCGTCAGCAGCTGGATGACAAGTGAGGAGGAACGAAGGGGTAAATACATTTCAGTCTTGTCTCGTCAGCAGCTGGATGACAAGTGAGGAGGAAGGAAGGGAGAAATACATTTAGGTCTTGTCTCGTCAGCAGCTGGATGACAAGTGAGGAGGAACGAAGGGGTAAATACATTTAGGTCTTGTCTCGTCAGCAGCTGGATGACAAGTGAGGAGGAACGAAGGGGTAAATACATTTAGGTCTTGTCTCGTCAGCAGCTGGATGACAAGTGAGGAGGAAGGAAGTGGTAAATACGCCTTGGTCTTGTCTCGGCAGCAGCTGGATCACAAGTGAGGATGTTACGGTGAGGAGTTTGAGAGGGGTAATCGCAATAGACTAGGGATGGATCGTGTAGTTAGATCCTTTAAATAGATTATTTAATTGTAAAATTATTTATTATGACATTTGTATATTATATGCACACTTGCATTTTTTAATGTGCAGAGAGAGAGAGAGAGAGAGAGAGAGAGAGAGAGAGAGAGAGAGAGAGAGAGAGTATATATGGCAATGAACAATTACTAAATACAAAGTCTAACGACACCTCTTCTCCCCCAGAATAGCCTGAACTCAACTGCCTTGAATTTTATACAATGAAGGGATTTTACCTGTGCTGCAATATGCTATATTGGATCATGTTGAATATTAAAACATGCTTAGTATAAGTTTGGAAGCTAACGAGATCGGGTCACATGCATGCCAAGCGTACTCAGTGTGACACATGCTCTATGTATCTCTTTGCATAACTAATTAATGAAATTGACATAAAATATATGAATAAATTGTTATAACAGCATGATGTCGAATCTGCATAGAGTCCACACATACCACATTTCACAAGTGGGTGAGTATGTGAAAACTTGTAATAGATAATCATATTATTTAATAGATTATTTAATTGTACACACACCCCATTTATTTTTTGCTTGAAATGAATTATTTATTCGTACAAGTAAAATATGAATAACAATAACAAAATAATAAATAATAAATATACACTTGCATAATGACTTATTAAAAGTGATGAGAAACAAATTGCACAACCTTTTGCAATGATTACATCTGTACACTCGAGATTGACCTGAGATTTGCATAAATACTTAAATTTTTACCCCATGCTGACATGATGGAATCTCAACATACACAGCCCCAACATTCAAATCGCTGCAAATCCTGATGGTTCCGAGCACATTCAAAGCAGACAATATCCGATTTATCCTCGCAACCAGCTTGTGTCTCCAGGAATGCACAAGATGCCAGCCGAACCCCTCCTCCCACCGTAGCGCGTAACTCTGTAGTTCGAAAATTGCTGCAAGAGCGTCACCAACCAGGCATCTCTCTTTCACTCTCTATCCTATGGCTTGTCGGCTAACCTCCATACATCTATAAAAAATTCAGTTTGTATTAAATATGGCTGAGAATACTTACCCTGGATTACTTAATAAAAAATTACCTAATTTCACCTATGTTCTACATTATGCGACTTGTGTGTTCAACATATTTTGTATATTTTCTCAAATATTGATTAAACACACTAAAAAAATTTCGGCACTCGCGATATGACTTATTGTAGTGAAAATCCAACGATTTAACACCCATATTGGAAGATGTTAATATATAGTGTGAAAAATATATTAAAAAAATACTAACACAAATTTTAAACCAAACAACTTCGGTTCAAACACAGCACGTTGCATTGCTTATTCTTACTACTTGAATGTGTTTGGGTGTCAAGGTGAAATACCTTGCGGGGTAAGAGATATAGGATTGTGGATTCACTCCTTGCTTCATATCCCATCAAGGTTACTTCGATTTATTTTTTCGTGAAACAAATAAATTACAGAGAAAATAGACGTATCGAAATAAATATGCTTAAGTAGTATTTACATAGTGAACAGACGCCGAGAGTAATTCCATCATTAAATACACATCACAGTTGAACCATTGCTCACTTCTGGCTATCCCAAGTTTTGCTTTTTAATTATAACTTATATTCATACAATGTTGTGATTATGAACTTAACTACAGATCAAACAGTTAAACAATATGTCTTTCCAAATCTTGTTTTATTCTCTCAGAATCTCTTGTGGCCACGATCACTCTCCTAGCAAGTTACCACACGTCATCGGACAGCAAAGGTCTGCCCACCTCCATCCCCTTCCTCAGTAAACCTGTATTCATATTTCGGAGGATAACACTCTCTGCGTTCCAAAAAAAGATACAGCTGCCCATTTTGTCTGGGGATGGCTACACACACTCGTCTTCGCATTAATAATATCAGAAAGTGTCATTCACATATAATTAACTAAATACATTGTTGTAATAATATTGTTAAAAATTAATTTTTTTCTAATTATTGCATATTTTTAATAAAAAAAATGTAATTAAAATCCTTTACATTTACTCAAAACACACTTCGAAAACCAAATTGATATTATTGACCTATTTCAGAAATAAAATATTTCGCTGTTATCCTAATGCCTCTTCAGATATACCAAACATAAAAGAATTTCAGAAATACCTATTTAGGTTAACCACAATTTGAAACCTTGATTTCGCGCTTCAATTCCCGACAAAGTTATTCACTGGGATATTTCTTGATTCATTTCCCAGTGATATAAATACGTATATATAGATTTACTAATTGGTTTATCTAGAAAAAAAATAGAGTCATTCATGCAGACGAATTCTAAAAACAACCTTCTTTAAAACCCCAAACCACTTTGGATGATAAATGACAAGGTTATATAAATATAAAGTAATACCCTCATTGTCAATTTTTATTTAATATTGTAAAAGTAACATCATATAGATTAGTTTAAAAAAAGGAGAAACCGTGTGCGGTTCGCTATCAGACTTGTCGAGAAACAGCATTTATACCGCAAGAAATGCATAATGAAGACAGCTCGACGTGGCAGTGAGAAAGCACCCGACATGCGCTGAAAGAAAGAGGGCGGTGAGGGCGAAGACTAGTTACCACAAACGACAACAGAGCACAGGCCGCTCTTTCTGTGCTAAAGTAAATATCCATTGTCTTCATATAGCATAAGCAAACCAATTTTTACTTAGGCAATCTATTTTCATGTGTATAAATATTTTTGAGTTGTGTTATCCAATATGTTTCACATCTGTAGAACATAAAGTAGTGTTAAATCTTTGTTTCTGTTGTTCGTCCCTCCCCCCTACCGCCCAAATCAGAAGGAAATTTGAATTAGTGTGGAAATTTCACAATAGGACTTTATAGTGATCATTTAAGTTTTCCGTCCAGTGACCTTCAGTAAAGAAAACTTCTTCTCGCGTTATGTGTACTTCTGTCGTATGAGTAGGGCATCCCTGCGACCCTTCAAATAGCAATTAATGCAAACAAATCTTGTTCAAGATTTAATCTATTTTTATCTATCTTATTACATGCTAACATTTAAAAGAAATTAAGATACACTACATTTGAAACCCACATAACATGTGATTCACCACATCTAGGGTAAATATTTCATTGCTAACATAAATTTTTCCTTACATTTACCAAACAACATGTCGTGAAAATATTCTGCATCATTTGCTATTAATCCATCTTCGTTTAAAATTGTTTCTATAGTCAAAAATTCACAAACTCCCGATATCAAACACTCAAACCACTATACATTATGCCCTTACAATAACTTATAATCCTGCAGGGTGGACTGTAACCACATATCCAGTCAACATAACCTTTGCATAACCACCCACATAAAAAAAATCCTTACCTCACCTGAAACAGAACAGAAATTTCAACCAAATAAAAAACTATATTATCAAAAAATACGTATTTATTACATACTTAAAAACATTACATAAGATTACAGAAATACACCTTACCAACAAATATAAACAGCTTTCATGAAAAACAAACACTACTGCGATACACTGATTTTACATTTTAACAAATGCTTGACTAATACAGACTTTCTGGTAAATAATCGTCCACACATCATACATTGGTGTACAACATACTCAGGATTTTTTAAACAATTGCTCCTCATGTAATGACCATATTACTAGACAAAGTGAATAACTTCCGACAAAATCAACACAGATTTCCAGAAGTGGGCGAGATTTCCAGCCCATCAGCTTTACTGCAAGTTAACACATGTTTCTCAGGTTTTAGATGAGTAGTAAACACAGACTGACATTTTTCGCAAGAATATATTTTTCCAACAATGCTTCTCAAACAAATACTTTTTTGGTGTCTTCTCAGATTGCAAAGGGAAGTGAAGTTCTTCTCGCAGGATTTACACTGCAGATGACTTTTGTATACTCTTCCAATCTAGGAGGCGACGATGTAATCAAATCCCTACTAGTTCTTGTTAAGAAAAATGTGCAAATAATTTCATTCTTCCATAATGCAGCAACATTTTTGAACAAACATAAACATATTCTACATCGGTATACTTTCAATTGAGTATTCTTGGAAAACGACCTCATTTCATGTCGCCGCATATAACAATATGCGGTAAATGCTAGTCCACAGAAACGACATACAGGTTTTATTCCTGTTGAAGTATTTTTTCATTCACATACTGTTCTATGTGTTGCTATTGAAGAATTTCTCGTAAATCTATGTCTACAGGATGCACAGCGATACCTAATACACTAATGATTCGTTCACCTCTACTGCTTTCATAATGATGCATACTGCGACTATGGTTAGAGTTTTTATAACAATGATGGCACTGAAATCCAGGCTATGGTTCATCCATTGCAGAAGTAAAACTGCAATATTTCATGCCATGTATGTATAGTTCATCACTGGCATCAAAGAAACATTGAAATTTCAAATATCTATGATGATGAAAAATAGGTTTACTGCGACAAGAGCATTCATGAGAAGGTAACATTACCTCATCGAGATACTCCTTATCTCAACAACAACACGTTGTTCCGATTCCATTGGCCGCTGCAAAGTTTCTTCTGAAGAGCGCATATCCTGTGTATTCGCCTCTAACATACCAAACAAAATGAGCTATCTACCTTAAGACATCGTGTTTTTATACTTTTCAAGAAGTTAGAAACATATCGGAGGACAAAATGACATATATGAAAAATCAACCCCTGTAAAATTAAACAACTTTTAACATATATAATGTAAATTGAAAATATAATATCTGTGCAAAATCCTTTAAAAAGTTACCAAGTGATAGATGACACACAAGGTTATGTTAGTATAATGTATGTCATTTAACCTCCGCTCATACGCACTGCACTAAAAAATTAAATCTGAAGCCAAGTGACAACAAAACAGTTCTGTAACTGGACGCCAGGATAGAAGCAACCGCCATTTTGCACCAGTATCAAAATATTTATTTAGTTATTACAGTTCTCTTTGTAGAGGGAACCATCAAAATATTGCTGAAGCTGCTCTGTTGAAGTACTATCTGTCTGTAGTAGAAACAAGAGTGTTCTCTTGCAGCAACTCTATCTACATTTTCAGAGTATCACAATCAGGATGATAACCCACAGTTCTGTTATTATTACTATCTACACTGACAATGTCAAGTTGGTACCAACAACTTATCTGATTACTATACAAATATTATAAGTCTGTGTGTGTTACGGTAAATAAATTTTGTTCCCACAAACACATTTTATTCTCATGCTCCGTGAAGTAGGGCAACAGAGGCGGCGACATGCAGCGTCGAACGAGGTAGAAGCCAAATGCTAGTAGTAAAATTATAGGGCTCTAGCATTTAAAAATGTGATGCAATGAAGCAAGGAGGGGTTAAAGAGGTAGGAGAATGAAAGGAGGAGGGAGGGGAAACCAAGGTGTTAATATAGGACAACCGTCAGGGCTAGTGTTCTGTGGTCATCATGCCAACTACAAAGGCGACCGAAATGTGGCGGCCTTACACCATCATATTAGATGCAGATTACCTAAACCTTGACCCCATTACCTTGAACGACCTTGAAAACAAAAGCTCGAGTAAAAATACATAAAAGTCAACAAGCATATAACATTACTAACTACTACCACCAAATTTTGATGTAGACTACCTCGACATAGACCACATGAATTTGAATGGCATTGGAAAAACCGAGAAAAATACTTAAAAGTCAGTAAGATAATACATTACAGACTACCACGGCCAGATTGGATTCAGACTACCTTGATCTTGAAGCCATGATCTTGAATGACCTTCAAAACACAAACTCGAAAAAATAATGGTACATTCTTCACACTCTCATATGCCAAACACCAACACACACGTCTACACATACCTGCTACATGCACGCCACATCACACACAGAGACCGAAATATTCAATACTGCAGGTAAGACTGATAACACACTTAAAACAAACTGGTAGTGTGACCAGAAACAACGTTCATATAAACACTTGCGAGATGAAATGCAAACATATGAACATACGACCCAGAGACGGGAGGTGGAGTTAGAATGGAGTGATGGAGTGAGTCTTGGGTGGAGTCAGTCTGCAGGAGTCAGTCGGAGACTGGAGCTAAAGAATCAGCTAACGTCTGCAATGGTGTTCTATGTACCTCAGCCGAAAATTTTGATGGTCCCATTGAAGATTTCGTAGGTGTAGCGGTTGAATAAGTCGACAGTACGGCTGGTACACCTCCCGAATAAGTATATGATACTGCTACCATTAGTTCTGGAGTGTCCGAAGATATCGCAGATGCAGTATAAGGCTTAGATGCGAAGCTGCAGAAACTAACCGAGACGATGTAGCTTTCGCGACAGCCGTTGTCAAACTAAGTCTTTCAGCTGACCTCCATACTGCTTATAATATATGCGTATGCCCTATGATGTCATATTGACTTTGAACCAATCGTATTACACCATTCACATTGTTCGAGCACCGAACAGTCAAACACCGAGTTGCCAAGTGTTTGAAGCTGGCTAATCTCATAAAGGGAATGTGACATCAAACACAGGCCTAGTAGACAGGCTGTAGATGCTAGTTTCTTAATCACATCTCCACGCAGTTGTATCTTCAATACGATCACAGAATTGGAACTGGCGACAACCAGTTAGCGATGTTGCAGATCGCGGCTCCTTGGTCGTTGAGGTCAAAAGCAGGCCTTTGTATTCGAAATTGATTTTAGTGGTATGGGAGCACTCTGAGAAAACCGAAATACTTGTTCGCCCCAGAAAAAAACATGCAGGTATAAAATTTATTATATACACATATTATTCGATACACAGTTACGTAAAAAAATTTTTGAAAATAATTTTATATTTACTTATACCTGTAACTATATATAATTGTGTATAAAATAAATTCAAAATAATTTATATTCAATGTTTGGATACCTATACATAATTATGTATAAAATAAAATGGAAATGATTTTATATATACATAGTTATATGCCTATATATACATAATTATGTCTAAAATAAATTGAGAATGATTTTATATTAACCTATTTATATACCTATACATAAAAATGTATAAAATAGATTGAAATGTATTTTATATTTACATCTTTCTATACATATACCCAAACCTTATCGTAATAGTGTATAAAATAAACCGACAATAATTTCATGTTTCGATATATTTATATATCTACATATAATTATGTGTAAGTTAAAATAAAAATTATTATATTACATTGACATAATTATATGTACATAATTATGTATAAGATTAACTGTAAATGATTTTATAGTGACACGCATATATGTACACAATTATGTATAAGGTAAATTGAAAATAATTATATATTTACATATGTCTATACCAATACATATAAATAATTTTGTATAAAATAAATTGCAAATAATTGTATATTTACATTATTACATACCAATTCATAATTATCTGCATGTTTTCTTCTGGGGCGAACGGGTATTTGGGTTTTCCCAGCGTGCTCCCAACTGCGAAGATGAATTGCGAATACGAAGTCCTGCCTTTGACCTCATTGACCATGGGGCTGCGACCTGCGTTATCGCTAACTGGCTGCCGCCAGTGCCGATTCTGCGATCGTGTTGCAGTTATAACTGCATGGCGATGCGATGAAGGAAAGCATCTGAAGCCTGTCTACCTGACTGTGTATGATGACTCAATGCCTTTATGAGACTGGCATGCTGGAATCACTTGGCTACATAGGGCTTGCATACGTACATGTTATAAGCAGTAGGAGGTCAGCTGAGAGGCTTAGTTTGACAATGGCTGACATGAAAAATACATCGTCTGGGCTAGCTTCTTAAGATTCGCATATAAGTCTTGTTCTGCATCTGCGATGTCTTCGGACACTCCAGAGCAAATGGTAGATATAACTATACTATCTACTTTTTCAGGAGTGGTACCAGCTGGGCCATCGACTTCTTCAATCGTTACGCCTACGAAATCTTCAATAGGACCATCGAAATTTTTAGCTGAGGTACCTAGAACAAGATTGTTGATGTTACCTGCTTCATTAACTCCAGCACCTACATCGCCAACAGGTCCATCCGAGTCTGCCTACTGACTCCTGCAGACTTACTCCACCCAAGACTCGATCCATCGCTCCCAGAGCTCATTTTCCCAATACCACCTCTACCTCCACCTCTACCCCCAGCTCCACCTCCACCCCTACCCCCAGCTCCACCTCCACCCTTACCCCCATCTCCACTTCCACCCCTACCCACAGCTCCACTTCCCGTCGTTGGGTTGTATATTCATATGTATGCATTTCACCTCGAAAATATTTATGTTGACATTGTTCCTTGGCACACTACCAGTTTTTAATGTGTTATCAGTCTCACCTGCAAATTTGAATATTTTGGTTTCTGTGTGTGCGTTGGTGGGTGTGTAGGTGCGTTTGTGCAGATATGTGTGTTGGTATTTGGCATATGAGCGAGTAGATAATGTACTATTTTTTCTGGAATTTTGGTTTCCATCATCATTAAAGATCATGGGTTCAAGGACTATGTAGTCTGCACCCAATATGGCGGTGGTAGTCTGTAATGAATTATGCTTGCTGACTTTTATGTATTTATCTCGAGTTTTCATTTTCAAGTTCATTAAAGGTCATAGGGTCAAAGTCGAGACTGTCTGCAGCTAATATGTTGGTAGCAGTCACTGATGTTATATGTTTGTTGACTTCTAATGTATTTTTCTCGTGTTTTTGTAATCGAGCTCATGCAAGGTCATGGGTTCAAGGTTTACATAATGAGACAACTGCATTAAAAATCTACGTGAATTTGTTGTCTCCTATCCCCCCCCCCCCACCCGGGTAAACCCAGTTCAAACTGAACAATGTTGAAGTTCGTTACCTGCACACACGGAAAAGTACCAAGTGAAAATATGGACAAACATATTAAATGAACGCTGTAAATTTACTTACAGATAACATAATTCCAAACCTTTGAGCTGCACACTGTTGTTGGTGTGGTTCGGCACAGCCTGCATAGACGCAACAGGTGGTATCATGGGTCCGACATCAACTGGGGGGGGGGGGTGTTAGTACCAGCATCCGCATACACATGGGGCATGGAGCGCTGGTGACGCCTTTCCCGCCAGCCGGAAGTTGTGACATCACATGCACGCTAGCCAGCACATCGTTGGAACCGACGTTCCTCCCTCCGATGTGTGATTGCAGTGTTTCCCTTATTAGGACATTTTTTAAGAAAGCCGCTGGGAATTGCAGTTCAATTGAAGATCCCTCCACTGCATAATGAACTTCGAATTTCCCCACTACCAAGTGAAAACGATGTTGTTTCCTTGTTTGGGTAAAAACTTGTGGATTTATTTAAAAGTTAAAAATTTATTTTTTTTGTAATTGGGAATTGGCTGGTGTCACCACTCTTTTTCTCAATTGAGTAAATCTTTTATACATAATGTGTGCAAATGTTCGTTCGAGGTCAGACCATCGGCCTCGAGAGAGCATCTATATAAGTTATGTGACGGTAAAATGTAAATCTCTTGTATACTGTTAGGCTCTTTAAGCGAGAATAGGTCATGACGTCACTTTGACATATGGCTAGGTGCCTGATAGGGCTTAAACACATTTTCAGTATTCATTTTCTAGTAGATATGAATATAATTAGGAATCTGAGTAAACGATTTATAGTTCATAAAAATGTTTGCTAGAGAAATAGTTTGTGCAGCAACCTGAAGGTTTTTCAAGTAGTTTTTTTCTCCTTGGAAATTAAGTCTCGCAATTCGTGAGCAGTTGCTTTGGTCAGGTAGACGCGAGGAGAACATGCTGTTTCGAGAGGTATAAATATAAATGGCAGGCAAGTCCATCCAGGCTGGAGCTTTTTGTTTTTTAATGTTTTTGAAAAGGCAAGAGATTGAATGGCAAAGTAAAAGTTGATATACACTGTCAGATTAATTGCAAGCTGAAATGGCAATTTAAAATTATAGGGTGTTTGCTCCACACGTGTATAATTTAGACCAGGAAATTAATATAAAGCCGAGGATTTACAGTATGATTTTTGGAGGGTCAGGTTAGCCAGAAAAATACATGTTACATTAAAAATATATTATATAAATTCCATGTTGGAATTTCTTTGGAAATAAAAGTAGTTTACTCCGTGTGGCCTGTATAAATAATGTAAATATTTTTTCATGTTGGAATATTACTGGTAATAAAGGCGTATATTCAACATGGCCTTTTGGATGGCCTGGTAGTCAAGAATTAAATTTTGTCAAGTTAAAAGATATTGGATTTCAAATATGCCTCTAGTGGAACTTAGCTTTTGCGTTTTTTTTAAGCAGACATTTTATACTGGTTGGTCATTTTCTAATAACTGGAAAGTAATATGAATATAGCCGCATTGTGGCAGATAATTATTGAGAGTATTTTTCAAGAATATATATTTATACTTACATATCAATTATTATGTAACTCTTAAAAAAAAACTTCGAATATGGCGCTTTTTTCCCCATATTGTTGAAAACAAAATAAAAGAAAAAGTTTTGAAAATATTAAAAGAGAGTTTTCCACATATTTCATGTTTTGTACTTTTCACATATTACTGCTACTGGCATTTTGTGCCATTGTTTTTTGATGTTCGGATTTTTCTGTGATTGGGGTAATTCCAGCCTTGCTGCGTCCTTGAGTAAAGGGCTTCGCAAAGGTCTGAATAGTCTGCATCCAATACGGAGGTAGTAATATTTAATGTATTATACTTGCTGACTTTTATGAATTTTTCTCTCCAGATTTTGTTTTCAAGGTTATACAAGGTCATAGATTTATGGTCGATTTAGTCTGCGTCAAATAGGGCGGTAGTAGTCTGCAATGTAATATGCTTGTTGACTTATATATATATATATATATTTACTGTTGGTTTTCACGGTCATTCAAAGTCATGTGGGTAAGGTCGAGTTAGCCTGCAACCAATATGGCTGTAATAGTATGTAATGTATCCTACTTGTTGACTTATGGATTTTCCTCTAGTATTTGTTTTCAGGGTCATTCAAAGGTCATCGGATTAAGGTCGAGGTAGTCATCATTTCATATGGCTGTGGTAGTCTGTAATGTCATTTACTTGCTGACTTTTATGAATTTTTCTAGATTTCTTGTTTTGAAGGTCATTAAAGGTCGTGGGGTCAAGGTCAAGTAAATGATATGATGTTACACACATTGGTAGCGGGTTCAGTCGTACAAAATGACTACACTTGCTACTTATTGATGACATAAAACTCTTGTTCAGCGGTAGAGACGACTAGACTGCACCTTGTGGCGTGTCATGACATGTCTCATGTATGGAACCCTAGTGTACTTAGAACATGTTGCTGTAGTAGTCTAACGTCAGGAAACTTGCACGTGTCTTCCACAGTTTCACCGAGTGACCTGGCGCAATTATATACCACTGGTATCACCATCGGGAAGACACGGGTTCGATTCCCGGTCCGGCCAACCTGAACTCGTTTCCCTATGTTTTCCCGAAATGACTCGAGGCGAATGCTGGGATGGCGCCTTAATGCAAAACATGGCGTGTTACTTCTCCGCGCCCGCATCGCTAAGCAACTTGATGCGTCACTAAGCAACTTGCTGCTTCGCTAAGCAACTTGCTGCGTCGCTAAGCAGATTGCTGCGTCGCTAAGCAGATTGCTGCGTCGCTAAGCAGTTTGCTGCGTCGCTAAGCAGTTTTCTGCGTCACTAAGCAAATTGCTGTGTCTCTAATGACCTCACTGTTGACGAGACGTGAAGCCCTTCTACTTACCTCCAATGAGTTTGGCTGATCATAAGAAGGTACGGACACGTCACAAAGTACCCAGCCATCACAATTGTTGTGACAAACCAGTAACAGAATTAACGAGTTTTTTTGTAATGCTGAAACCTTATCCTCTTAAAGTTAATTTTTAAAATTTCTTGGTGCTACTGAAATAAAATTACTATTCAAAACGTTTATACCTTTTTATTTCTCCCATTATGTGTGTCGCATTTGTTAACAAGTAGCCTATCACTTTGGACCTACGAATCCACACCCGATCATTCAAAAGCCATATCAGTTTCACCTGTATATTTATTCCTATGACATAGACGGTTGTAATTGGATTTTTTGACAAAATTATTACTTGCGTGTACGAGAACACACACACACACAGATATATATATATATATATATATATATATATATATATATATATGTAATACCAAGTGATTTATAGTAACCTATTTTTTTGTTTTCATTTTTAATGTCGTAATAGACGTGATATTCGATACTTGTATTAAACCAGAATTAAAATGTGATACTTAATTATTTACGAGAACACATGAAGCAGAATTGGGAGGCACACATTCTAATAAAGGAGGAAAAGTGACGTTGAGAAAAAAAGACGTTCACTTGTTTGTGACCTAGCCACGTCTCAAGAGAGATCAAAATCGCGACGATTTGCATTCTAATTCTCTTTGATTCATCGCAAATTTAATCTGCCTCCACCCCTCCTCCCGCCAACTCCTCTTTCTTCCTCTCCACTGAGCCTACTACATCCCCTTCCTAGTCTCCACGTTCCTCGACAACCTCCTCCCTTATTTTGCGCGCATGCTGGCTACGTGGTTCAGGGGCTGAGCGGGGAAGGAGAAATGGACTTGCCAAATTTCAACTGATTGCCAGGACAGGAATCAACATGCTTCATCGTCACAGCGGGAAAACCGTCTATGCGGAGAAAATTTGAGAGAGAAAAATTAAATAAGTCGACTATCATGTACACAACTGTACAGCACGTTCATTGGTCGCTGATGTTGGTTCGAGGCCAGCAGAACACATATCAAGCTGCTAGTTACTATCTTATTTCTTTCAGCCCTCTCGTTATTATTCCTCCATCTTCAAATACTAGCCCATTCGACTGGGAATCCATTTTCGGGTTGAAGTGTTGCAATCACGTAGTATCTTGGCAAGAACTGTACTCGAGTCAGGTGTAAGCCTACTTCTCAGTTAACAGCGTGCTGCGTGCAATAAACCAGAGCTGCACAAACTTCAGATTGCTCACAGAGAAGATGGTCAAAACATTGGCCATATGTTATGTACAGCACGAGCGATAAATGTCTCTCGTGTGCAACACGTCATGGCCACAAAAACATGCGCACTGAGCGGTTTAAGATTGCTACAATCTGGACAAGTAATACAATGTGTTGACGCTGGGAAATTGTAATAAACAGTAGTATTTCCTCTCACCCAGTGCTGCTTAACATTTACACACATAACAAGAATGTAAATCAACTTCAGTAGTCATATGTATATTAGATATTTATGACAAATTCAGAAATGGACATTGTTTTACTTATTCGCCAGTATCGCTACCCTAGCGATATTTATGTGGAAATATACGCTATTAGAGTAGAGATATTTTTCAAAAGTTGATTCGAATAGTGTTGAGATGTGTGCTCCTACAGTATAAGAAAATAATAATAATTACATTATTTTCATTTCATTAATAAACATATTTATAGTGCCCCCGAATGGCTTTAGGCCTTGGCTGAGGTACACTTAAACATAACATTGCATAGATAACATAACAAGTGACAAAATGCAAACCAACAAAATCATAAGATTAATATAAAAAAACAATAATAAAAACCACCACCATATAATCTGAACAACACACAAGCATTACCAACACAAACATACAAAAACATAGACAAAACGAAATTAATACAGTAGTGAGAGAAGGGGTGTGCTGGACACAAAGTAGAGGAGTGGCATAATTGCCATTTGGTCCTCAAAGGGTTAAGTACATAAGGGTTAATCATATATAGTGCAGGTATAAAAGGGGTCAAAAAGTGGGGTAAATATTTATAGGAAGGGTTAAATATTAGCAAAAACGTGTTAAATATTGGTGAAAATGGTTAAATGTATTGATAGGGTTAAATCGAATGAAATTCATAAATTCATTGAAAGGGTAAATGTATTGAAAGATTACGTGGACGAAGGGTTAAGTTTTGAAAGTGTAGATATTTCCTCTTCCGAGTCTGGTGGACGACTGAGCGCTGATAGGTGGAACCAGCGGCATGTGTGGGTTTATGCCTCCTTTTCTTGGAGCAAGAAAGCCACAAGGACCATTTTAGATGCTGTTAGGTATATGACGAGGGACTGAGCTGAGAAGTAGGCCGAGGGGAAGGGGAAAGGGGAGCTCCAGCCTGCTCGGAGCTTGCCGGACGACTGAGATGTGATGGTGAGTAAGGAGCAGTAGAAGGTCTACCTGATCGGAGGTCCCCGAATGACTGAGCTCGGAATTGTGCAATTAGAGAAATGTCCAAAACAAATCCAATGCTTGAAAAATTACAAATTTTGACTGAAACTAATATTCCATTTGAATAATAACAAATTGAATAGTTGCCAATGAAATAAATCAATTTCAAGCATCAAAACATTTAAACAGTGTTAATCAATGAGTATGAAAACTAATTAAACTATTACTAAGTATGCACAATGAGAAAGTAATTACCAATGAAACAATAAACAAGTACGAAAACATTAAATATAATTACAAATACAGAGACACTACTTACCAATTAAACAAGCACCGCGATAATTAGATAAACAATAAGTACTGAGAGAATAATTGCACGAGTATCTACACTCTAATTACAAAGAAGGTAATGGAACATTAATTCGCCATCACTGACCGCTCGCAACTGAATTGAGATTGTATTTGTCATTAATTTAAAAAAAAACTGACCAGCTAGTCCGCAGGCCATGCGCCGAACAGCCCAGGATCCGATCGCCTCTAGCTCGTGCGTTACAAATCAAGCAAAGTTGTCAACCATCGTGTGCTACCCTGACCATAACAGTTACATCTTGTTACAAATGAAGTACCATAGTCTAAGGGTAGATCCATGTTCTGTTGGACAGTTTGCGTTTATGTGATGGTTTTTATCGTGGGTCATGATCACAGTGTCGTCAGTTTTTTTCAAAAGGCCCTCCAAATATGGAACATGGTCTTTTGATGCATAACGGCTTTTAATTGATAATATGACTTGGGAAGTTTGTGTATAGAGGAGTTCTCTTCAGATGTCGTTTATTATATAGCCTGTGATCATTTTTAATTTGGGTACATGACCATTATGTTGTCAATTTTTTTTTCAAAGTGGCTTCCATATATGAAATATGGTTTGTTTATGTATAACTGCTTTTAACTCATAATAGGAGTTGATAATTTTGTATATACAGGATCTATTTTTATATATTGTGTAATATATGTCCTTTGAGATTTTTTTATCTTAATTAAATAATCATAGATTAATCTTTTTTTAACATCCACTTAGTATTTTACTTCGCTGTAAAGGTATAACACCACATAATGCACAGTATGACCAAGTTTGATATCAAATTAAAGCTCTTGTCCACAGCAGTGCAAATAATCGCACTTAATTTACCTATATTAAAAATTATTACTAACAAATTGGCAACACTGAGTTTGCACAATAAATATACACAATTATTTGTTATGTGTATTGCGGCAGTTTGCTGCACACTTGCAAAATTTTTAACACTGCATTTCTATTTTGCGGCATGGGCAAACAGTGTCACTGAAACATTTTTTGCAAGTGCAGGGATGTGGAAAATCATCGGATTGTTTTCAATGGCGACTTGTGGCTGTAGTACACCATCAATCTCTATGTATACCATACAATATTGGTTGCAAGGTGGGTACTTCAACAAGTACATGGTACCATCTGTAACATTGCAAAAACCTTCGTTTGATTTGTAATTGTATACTGGGAGATGGTGGCGTTAGCTTCTCTAGATCAAGCCTTTTCATTTGATGATACCGACGTACCTGCAGTGTTTTTCCAGAAGTGAAATTTGATGATAGCATGCCAACAAGAAACTTTTCGTCATCATCCATCATTGCTTCACAAAGGTTCGTTTTACCGAATGTTTGTAGTAGATGTGGTGACAGTTTGCCATGCTTCAAAGCTGTAAGCTTTGTCCCAAATTTGCTTGTTCTGTCGCATCCTGTAATGGCATGTAATTCTGGTATAATTTAGACAGTGCTGTGATCCAGATCTTCAACAAGTATATGGATTGGCACCGCACGAGAAGTAGTACCCTATCCACATAGCTCCGACAATCCTTCCTTTCTAAAACTCTTAAAGAAATTGTATACAGCACACACAAAGACATCAGTATCCGATGATGCTATTATAATGTGTTCTGCATTCCCAGCAACTGCATGATGTAAATAAATAAATAAACTCTCATCGGCTTCTTCAAGGTCAGACTGTAAAGATGAAATGTCTCGTTCCTTGCCATTTTCAAGAAGTACCTATGCTGGTCAGACCATCCTTACCAATACCGCCAACATAAATAGGTGTACTACTGAAATCATTGGATTCTACCAGATACTAAGCGAAGAACACATATAACTGGTATTTATTACTTGAAGATGACCAGAACGAATTTATATCTTTTGGAATAGGGATTTCTGGTGCACCAATATTCATGTTAATTGTCTGTGTAGTTTGCCTTCGTTGTCATTCATAAGATTTAACACTATCTTCTTTGTATACATCAAATATGACATCAGTTCTAGGACAATTTTAAGCAATGGCTTTCATTCTCTGTATAATAAGTTTTACTAAGTCTCCAAAAGTGTCTAAAGGAATAGACATAACTGCTTGAGTTTTTCGTTCAATTAACATAAAATCAAGCAAGATTGTGGTGTTGTGAGATGAATGAGGAGGCACTGTGAAAGTTGACTCTCTGAGATTATTTTATATTTCTTGTACCAAACTTGCTTTATTAGGTTTTATTATAAATCCATCTTTCGTTAACAAAAACGATGTAGAAACGAGTTCGTAGCACAGCAGTTTATCAATGGAGTATTGTCTTTCTCTTGCAACATCATTTAAATGTGGGGCATCTGAAGTTTCCTTTCGGATATCAATGTTCTTCATGTGCTTCTGAGAACAGGACATCTTCAGTTTAGCCACCTTATCGAAGAGCTTCTTGGATTTATTAACGAATCTTTCTTGTCATAATTGCTTGCATGCTTTTTCTCCTATATTTTGAATTATTGATACATCTTGTGATAAATAAATCAAATTCTTTGTCTAGCATTTCTATGTGACTGCAGGCCTGTTTTCTCAACCTGTTTTCCTGTTACAAACCCATTTTCTTTGCAGAACAATTGCAGTAACTTTACTGCTTCAAATACATCTGAAAACTTATGGCATTCTGCATGCTGCTTGAAGAATGCTATCGTCTGTTGACGACTAATGGCTTCTGCCAAAAGAGATAGCCCTCTTACTCCTCGAGCATAATAATTGCCACTCATAACACTTTCTACAAACCTTCGGCCCAAACATTTCTATTTCTATTAGTGCTTCCCTTGCTCCACTATTACCTAGATAAAGACCAATACAGTTCATTATAATTTTGCATGTATGGAAGGATCCAAGTCCAAAAAATATGTTTTGAAATTGATTTGGAAACCTCAACTGTATTTCCTTGGCCAAGCGGTATACTCCTTCATCCCACCATAGTGAACCATCACCTTGCTGGACTTGTGACAATGCATCTTGAAAATTTACCATCGATGTAAAAACAGAGGATATTTCTGTTGCAGGATGAGGTACAATTGGGGGCAAGATATGTTCGTCTTATGTCAGATTTGGGTAGTAATTAACGAATTGAAAGAACTCCATGAAGGTACCTCAGTTAACTCTGGAAAACCATAGTCAGGAATATAATTATCTCAAAGAAAAGGAGCTAAATACCAAACACGATCTATCTGAGCTGCAATCTTCTGTGGCTCATTTGTGATTTCCTTACTACATGGCGCAAAGTCTACTGAAACTTCCCAACGATTCTTGGGTTTGAAACATCTGATACGCTCCTGACACCTCAACTTTTCATCAAATTTTTTTTTCCTCTGGTTAACTATTAAGTCGGACACACGATTTGTTGCCTTATTTTGTGGCAAGTTGACGTAATCTGGAAAGAGGACTAGTACTGTATCATGTGTTCGCCTATACCGGAGGGTGTATCTTCTTCCTTATCAAAGTTGTCAATTGATACTCTAATAAGTCTGTTTGGCAAAATAACAGAAGCAAGTGGAACACGATGTCCTTCTCCAAGTGCCACAGTCCTGCATGCAAGTGCATAGTGTTGTCGCTGTAAACTATCATAACTAACACATATTCCAAGATGATTAAATGCTGTAATGAGTAACTTCGATCGACATGTTTCATGGATTGCTTGGGCAGCGATTATATGTAATTGGATTTTATTCCTGCCACCACAAACAATATGGAAGACTATATGAAATAATGCATCACATTTCCTATTCAGATCCTCTGATTTCTCACATCCTGGTATGAGAAAACTGAAAAAATTCCTCATATGATTTTGGAAGACTATCTTGGTATGCAGTCAAAGAGTTTTGCAAGTCTTGTTCATCACACAACTTATCGTCTAAGTGAACGTCGTATTCTTTGCATTCCTCCCGAAGGATTACGGCAACTGATTTTATAACATTGGTTGATCGGATTTTGTCTACAATGGACAGTGTTTCGATACTTGATGAAAAACTAACTGTGATTTATCCATTTCTTTTGGATAAGAAAGTATAATGTTCTCACCATAGTGGTATATCAGCACCTCTTTTAGTTGTTTGTTAATGATTGGGTCTTCAAGTTCACAGTTGACGAATAAACACATTTCTTACAATGAGTATCCCTTATTTGGAAAATTCAACTTCTGAATCAGGATGGCGAAAGCTCTTTCAATATTGTGATGCTGGGTTTCAAATTCAGGAATCTGTTTCTCTGAGGCTCATCTATGATGCAGTAAGTAGGCACTCATGCATTGTCTATGATACAGTATGTCTGCTGCGAAAACACTATCATGATCTTTAAGAGTGCTGGTTCTGTTAAACACGTCGTTATTAAAGTATCGCGTTGCCGCCAAAAATAAATCAGCTCTGTCCGTTCCACAGATTCTATACAATTTGGAATCACCTTTGTAGGTTGTGTTGGTACATATAATGCAGCTCTTTCCAGATTCAATACTCCTGGTCCACTGAAACCTTGATGAAGTACAACCAGCTGTATCAACATAGTCTTCTGTAGTAGTTGCTTGCTTCATTCTTCTAACTTTCAGGATGTACGGTTTGTAACACTCCATATGGTACACGATGCACATTATATAATCTAATTCCACACTATTAAACAATCCATCTTTACATTTTTGTGAAGCAGCCAGTAACTTTGAACGTCCATTTTCATATCCATATACACCTTTGCTACGGATATCACGGTGACATAATATACACAAAGAGAAATTAACACCTTCCTTGTCCGCTTTCCTTTTCACTGGCGAACGCTTCTATTGAATTCCCTCCATACTGTGAATTCTAACCCAGCTGGATCACACAACTATCTGAAAAAACTCTATATATAGAGTGATAGCTGATACAAAACGTCAGTGTATATATATATAAAACCATGTTCCGTATTTGGAGGCCATGTTGAAAAAGAAACTGACGACACTGTGGTCATGTACCCAAGATAAAAAACATCACAGGACATATCTGAAGAGAAACTCCGTTTTCGCAAACTTTCCGACAGAACATGGGCTGGCCCCCGCACTACCAAGCAATAATAAATATTAAGTACTGAATAATTACCTACATTAAGTACATTTACCAGTTTAAACAAGTGCGAGTACCGAGATAGTCTTGGTTCAAATCATGAAGGAGGTAATTCGATTTTATAGCGTATAACATTAATTAAACAAACAATAATTAAAAAGAGATGTTTCAACAATTGCACAAGTACCTAGACCTTAATTGCAAATCCGCACCACACCACTCTCGACTGCAGACTGATCTCAGATTGTATTTGTTATTACTTATATACCCAACACTTGATATTTCAAATATTAAATGAAGTGTCTCACAAACTTCTGCATACAATCCAAATTAATTAACGTCCTTTTGTAACTATATATTTTAGTAAATGACCGTTCAGTAAAGTACCATGTTATTATTTGAATAAAGACTGTTCGTTTCTGCAATCGAACTATGTCAGTTAAGGTTTTATCATATGAGTTTAACTCGGGAGAGCGGTAAGGCTTGAGTGCATTCCTACTAACACTGAAAGCGAAGTACATCTCCTGCTACAACGATTAATACTCGGTTTGAATTTAGAACATATATGATTGAGAATAACAGTGTGCTAGATTGTGAAATGTGTAACAACTACTTGTCTAATTAAGGTGCTGAATACTGAAGTCTCAGATCCCCAGCTGAATACGTTAACTAACCGAATCGTCCCTCACACCTGGTGTTATTCTTACTATGGGCGGTACGGAAATTGATTCAACTTCAAAAGCGTGGCGTGAAAATGTATTCCAAGTATAAAGAATATTTTAGTAAAAAATATGATTGTAAAGGAATTCCCAGGAAGGGTTAATCGTACAGATGTGTATTTCTTCTACACGCCATGCACACCATGTAAATGTGTGAGCTATTCGTGCCAATGGTAATATCATGCATTTGCTTTTTGTGTTAATTAAAAATTTATCCTGGCTACTTAACAGTCAGTTGAGTAAAGAGGGAACCAGACAGTCTGTTTAGTATCGTTTTCTCCAATACTTCATAAGTGAGGCGAAACTCATAAACCACACACTTCTCTGCCAGCAACACATAACTGTTAGGCTTACTTCCCCCACTGAGGAAAATAAGTACTTGGAATTCACTGATTAGGTCAAATAGCAATGATTAGGTTTTGCCGCATATTGCGACACTGAGTGCTATTTGAAACCCATGTCCACTTGTTTACCCAATAATGACACAAGTAGCTCAACCATCATGAACAAACGATGTTCCATATGCTTGCAGCCTTCTACTTGTATGTTTAAACAATCCCAATTTATCTCACTATTACGAGTTAATGGGTGAGGATATGTCCCAATTGGTGGGTAAATTAGTTGAATTAACAAATTGTGTTGCAGGAATATACAGGACGACTTTTCTGATGAAGCCAATGACCATAGCTGACAAAGCTAGGTTAGCAGTTCAAAATAGTTGCATATTTGAAAAAAAAAAAAAAAAAAAAAAAGAGCTCGGCAAAAGTTTTATAGTTAACCATGGCCATTTGATGGGCGAAATCAGTGGCCGCGCACACAGAAAGTGCAATTTGAATTTCAGACTACCGAAAAACCAACTTGTGGCTGTATTTCATAATCTGCAGAATTATGATGCCTACTTTCGTATAAAGCAGTTGGCTCCACGATACATAACACATCCCGATCAAACCGTGGTAATTGAAAACCTGGGTAATATTTGGGTTCTTTGATAGACTTTGGAGAAGTATAAATCCATTACCAAGCACATTCCCAATGGGACGAAATTGCAAGGATGTATGCAAGTCGGGCAATTGCGTTTCTTTGAATCTTTTTAGTTCATGAGCAAATCGCTTGAGAATTTGGCCGGTACTTTGACACCTGCACATTTGAGAAACACCCGCTCACTGTTTCCAGACAATACTCAGTATGACTTAGGGAAAAGAAAGAGAGTATTTCCTTATGACTTTGTTAAGTCTCATATTGTCTGATGCATACTTCACTCCCGCCCAAGGATGCATTTAATAATGTTATAAAAAGCGAGGACATTAGTGATGAAGGCTACGCTCATGCCCAATCTCCATGGAATGCGTTCAATTGTTTAAATGTATTGTAATACACCATTCATTATTTACATATGGACATGTGTTTGTTGGCAAACATTTTTGAGAGTTTTAGGACCATGTGTTTGGAAAGTCACAGCCTTGTACATCACAGCTCCGTCCCTCTAATGTGACACTTTATTTGCAAAGACAGGTGTGCGGCTAGAGCTGTTGACTGATCCAGACAAGTACCTTTTTGTAGAATACACGGTTAGGAGCGGTATTACCAAGGTTTCCAAAAGGTGCGCGGAAGCCACCAATATTTACATGGCGATAAGTATGACCCCAGTGTGGCAAACAAATACATATTTTACTTCGATGTAAATGGACTATACAGTCACATGATGAAGTGCAAGCTTCCCATTGGCAAATTTGAATGTGTTGAGCAAGACGTGTTTTCATCAAGGGATTTTGGTAACAGAGATTGATGGGGACATTTTCTTTTTCGCTAATGTTGATTTGTCTTTTCCGAATTGAATACCCGACACCCTAGCTGGTCTGCCTCTTGTCTCAGTGTCTGGCATACCTCCAAATGGTATACATGAGAAATTACTTTTTAAACTCGTGTAGCGGAAAAAATATGTTATACACAGCGAAACACTGCGACACTATTTGAAGTATGGAGCCAAACTCGATGCTGTACATCGTGATCTGCTTTTTGAACTGGATGTGTGTGGGGTTCCCTACATCGAATTTAATTTTGTGAAATGTGCCCAGACTGCGAACGAATTCGAAAAATAGTTTTTCAAGTTAATGAATAGTTCAGTTTTTGGAATAACTTTGCAAAATGTCCTCCGGAAAAGGGACATCAGAGTCGTATCGTGGTATGACACAATCGACGGGGATGCAGGCCTAATTGGGCGACCGACTTTCAAGGCAAGGCGAACATATCGATGAGAACCTTGTTATTAGCGAGATGTCAAAGGTCTGTGTTACGTTTAACAAACATTTGTACACTGCTGTTGCCATTCTCGATATTTCCTAATCGTTCCTCTACGACTTCCATCATAGCTATATGCAGAAAAAGTTTCCTCAGCCTGCTTTTCGCCTCCTGTACTGCGATACCGATAGCCTCCTTGATCAAATTGCTTGCCAGGACTTATATAAAAGTAATTGACCCAGATTTAGACACGAAGTTTGACACATCCAAATATGCGCCCGATAATCCACAAGAATTCCATTAGTGAACAAAGGCGTAACGGGAGCGCAGAAGGATGAATGCACCAGCAACATAATCACACGTTTTGTAGGCCTGCATCCCAAATTATCCGCATACATTGTTCCAAATGAACAGGGTATACACAAAGCAAAGGGCATAAAGTCTAAAGGCTGCAGACGCTCCGTTACCGGAATTATCGGGAATGCCCCTAGCGAAATTAAAGGTTGCTGGGGATCCAATGTCAATTCCGTTTGCCATCCCCACATGTTCACTGTACACATGACAAAAGTGGTTTTGTCAAGCTCGGGCGACAAACGATTCGTTGAGTCGAATGTCTTGTCGGCTTTGCCATGGGGCCACTACCGAATACAAGTCTAAATATTTTCTTTCCCTTACTCGCCAACCATACGAAACAACAACATCACTAGCTGTCTTCAACATCTCTAACTGAATTCTACAACCACTGATGCAATACCATGGCTAGCTGCCTTCTGCTAGGCATTGCTGCACAAACAGGCCTACACAAACAATCAAGAGTTAGTCAAAGGGTAAAATACATGCGGGCAGAGTTTTAAATGCAACATAATATTTTCCAGAAATATACATAAATTAAAATGCAACGGTTGGCAGAACTTCCACTGTATTTATTTATTTTCCCCATATTTGAATTCTCCGGGTAAACATATGCTTATCTTTAATTTGAAGTATATTTTCTTTCTATCTTGGCACAAAATTACAAACGCCCCCATATATATGGGGGCGTTATATATATATATATATATATATATATATATATATATATATATATATATATATATATATATATATATATATATAACACACAAAACACGCAAAATTTCACAAAATATTAGTTCTGTAATATTTATTTTTACTACAACTGTAAATTCAATAATGACCACTACACGATTTGCGTTTACAACAAATACTAATAAAAAAATTTTTTACATGTATAGTAGACATAATCCGTTTTTCTTTAAGTCTGGAAAAATTCGCATTGTTCTAAAAATGTTTACCAAACATTTTGAATTTATTATAGGCTGGCACAAACAATTTAAGCATATCTTAAGACAGCCTTCTAAAAATTCTTCTTTCATATAAGGACATTTCCAGTTACATAAAAATAAATCGATTCTATGTTCGTGAGATTTTATTTTGTCTTCCTATGGTTTTATTTTGAAACTGCCACTCTTTTGGAGCATAGTCAAGGAATCTTTAAAGAATCTAAAAATTTTAACATGCTCTTTATATATTACATGCTCCTTTAAAAATCGTGCCCACTCTTAGCAAAAATGGTCCGTTCTCCATTACGACTAGCCTGAAATGCTTTCTAACGACATAATTCCAAATTTCAGGTACTTAACTGTCACTATCCCAGGAGTCAACTTGCCTCAAGGCACACTGTGGGGGTCGTTAAATACAGGCACAAAACACAAAAAAAAGTGTTTTGACCAATAGTAATCCCACCAATCAATATGTATAGAACATTCTAAATATTCCACTTTTCCAAGAAAACACATGAGTGGTGCCGCCAATTTCTTTCGCAAATCGCTCAGCGCAGCAATCCGAGGGACAGTGCTGCCCTCAGCCGGGGCCTTTAGGATTTGCAGCTGCCATGACATGCCAAGTCCTGCTGCTCCTGCACCAGTAATCAGAAATGCCAAACAATTGATCGAGTTTTTCTCTTTGACGCCATCCGTGACGAGCAGGTAGCCCTTGTAGATCATACACACCATCAACGATCGACCACCTAACGGAAAGATGGGAAACTGAAGGCTTTATTTCGTGTTATGTGTGTGATGCTAGCGCTCCAAGTTGTCACTCTTGGAACTAACGAAAAAAATGGCCCGACGCTAGTGCTCCAAGTGTTCTCTCATAGAACTAAGGAAAACAAAAACTCGTGCGGCGGAAAATTGTACTGGTTTTGTTATTATTTTGAATTACTCAAAATTCTTGTGTACTCTGAAGCCACGGAATGACTTGAATGTTAATCTTGTGTTTATATTTTATCAAAGGCAAGGGGGAAATCATCACTTCTTGGAATTTAATGTGCTTCACGAGGAAATCAAGAAAGGAAAAAAAAAAATAGTAGATAGTAGTTTAGAGAAAGCTGATCGAACATGAAAACTAATAGATACATACACGTACGTATATTAGTATCATTCTTTTGTCCAAATAAATGCAACTTCAGAAAACTTGTATTATTTAATGTAATTGCCGTTACCTAGGTTATGATTGGGCTATTTCAAGTTAGCTTCGTAATAAACTTTCAAGTTAGCTTCTTAATAAACTTTCAAGTAACATAAATAATGAATGGGTGTAACATCAGTTACATACGTTTTTAAAAAAGCATTTATTTACTGTAACGTTTCAATCAAAATGGAAAGTAATGACTGGTAATGAAAACATCAAAATCATATTTCTCCTTTTTGTAGTAATGACAATTTATTAAAAATTACACACACCATGTGAATATAATTTGCTATAGGGCTATGCCTACTTAATTTAAAAGCAGCAATGTAAAGCCTGGTATACAATGGCAGTAGCAAGTCGTCGTCGTAGGTTACAACAGGATTCGTCGTAGGTTGTAACAGGATTCGTCGTAGGTTGTAACAGAATTCGTCGTAGGTTACAACAGGATTCGTCGTAGGTTGTAACAGGATTCGTCGTAGCTTGTAACAGGATTCGTCGTAGGTTGTAACAGGATTCGTCGTAGGTTGTAACAGGAGTCGTCGTAGGTTGTAACAGGATTCGAGGTAGGTTGTAACAGGAGTCGTCGTAGGTTGTAACAGGATTCGTCGTAGGTTGTAACAGAATTCGTCGTAGGTTACAACAGGATTCGTCGTAGGTTGTAACAGGATTCGTCGTAGGTTGTAACAGGAGTCGTCGTAGGTTGTAACAGGAGTCGCAGGGTGATTCGCAGTCTCGTAGAGAGCCAATCATACAACTTGGTTAAAATACAAATCCTGTGAATACAACTACTATGACTAACCAACATTGACTAAATTTTAGATAAGGGACGACAGCAAAACGCATAAAATTATTGGCTCGTTTACAAAAATGCATTAACATACACAGGACAGTCTTACTTTATTTGTGAAACAAATTGACTGCGTTGTATGGCGTAATAGATTTATGTACAGTTAATATGTTTATTGGGAATAAAAAAATGTAATTGTAAACAATGGCCAAACAGAATATTGCCATAAAAATACACTGTATTGCCAAACTGTAACTGTAGGAGCATTATTGTAGCTTGTTAGAAGCAATTTATAGTTGTTGGTTTACTTTACAATGCCTATCATAACTTACAGAATTGAAATTGTAGTGTTTATTCGATTAAAATCCTTCCTACAAATTTAATGCTACAAAGAAAAATATCGCAATGAGTAAATTCTGTAGTTAACAGAAGGAGAATTTTTGTGCTCGAATTGATTAACAAGCTGGTTACAAGCATTTATAACATACATTTGCATACAGAAGCTGGTGTGAAAATGCACACTACTGAAATATGCAATCTGCCCTGTACGAAGATAAACATGAGAAAAACGACAAATAAATACTTCACCAAATTTTGTTACCCACATCCTGACATTTACATATGGCAGATTAACGAGTGCCAGACCCCTAAGTCAGACCCCTAAGTTGCAGATTGCTACCAATTCAACCACTATAGTTTGCCTGTTATTTATAACAACAGACTTAACATGCATTGACTCTCATATATGTGTCAATTACAACAGATGTTTAATTACCTACTGGTTGGATGTTTAATAATAAGTGTCAGTTATAATTTTTTCCATTAATTGGGAATTTTCCCAATGCAACATATTCTTTGGTGCTTTATGATTGGTTCTTACGAAGTGTTACAAAAAAAGACATTATGTAAACAGTTTTCATACAACACTGAATATCGCTGCGACTTCCACGGCTGTCATGAACCACGAATGTCATGAACCACGGCTGTCATGAACCACGAATGTCATGAACCACGAATGTCATGAACCACGAATGTCATGAACCACGAATGTCATGAACCACGAATGTTATGAACCACGAATGCATTGTAGACGAGGCTGAAGACTGTAGATCTTACTTGTAATTATTGTGACATACTTATCACAGCTATGATAGCGGAACTAGATTTGTTTTACAACGCTTAAACAAAACAATTTCTCAGTTGAGTTAATGATTTTCAATTAAGGAATCTCGAAACATAGTGCAAATAAGTTGTTAATCATTGCGAGTGTAATGTTTACCTTTTAGGTCCTTATAAAAATAAGATTATAAAACCATTGCTACATAACACTGACTTGATGTTTTTATACTTGTGCATTCAAAGCCACAAAGTAAGGGAGCACTCAGCGCCTCGTTGCAAGGTGTACAGTGTACTATGCAAAATATAAACGTAAGATAACAATGGTACTTATTACATGCGATGAAAGTACATTGATTTAACTACAGATGCATTTTCATACTTTTTCCATCTCTTAAGGAAACTGCGCAAGCCAACTGTAAAAATGTTATTCCTTACAGTTTTCACAATTTTCTCTCGCATTGTACACACTTTAATGATATAAGTGATAAGCATACAGCAATAGATAACTGGGTTCTTAACATTTCTTGCAAAAAAAGTAGTATTCACAGAACGTTTATTTACAGAGATAAACGTATACATGCATACAATTTCACTTAAAGTAGCTTAGTGCAATATGCGCTCTTAAGAAGGAGAGGTAGAAGCAAAAGTAATTAAACAATGAAATGTTTTTTCAAATATTATATTAGCAGAGTATCTTTTATTACACTTAATATATTAGTGCATTTTTTCACACAGATAGAGCTCAATATTTTTAATCAAAGAAACCTACATATACTACAATGCATGACACAAATGAGTAGATATACATAGAATTAAAAATGTTTTTGTAATGAAAAAAAAAGTGAATCTTTTTATGTTGGTGGTTTACATTCAATGCAAACAAGCTAAATGTGAAACACACAGATAATAATACATACTGTACCTATCACCTGATGTGATCAGAACAGGCATAATTTTTACCAACAATTTTCATTATGCTTACTAACATAATGTCCAAAAATTTAAAAATAAATCAGAATCTTGTTGAATAAACTAAAGTAATTAAGGCCCTGGCCTACCAGGTGCTTTTCTCTGCGTTTAAAGCTAAGGAGCATCAGAGCGATAATTGCGAGACTGTCATGCGCAACAAGTGCTCCATCACCAAGAACTGCAAAGGCTCTCAACTGGCGTGCAGAGTTCTCGTTGGGCTGTGTGTGCATATAGGACTTTCTGCGGTGACCCCATTATTTTATTGGTGGAAAGTAAGTAGGAAGGTTCAATGCAGGGCTCCTGATTACATATCTGATGCGTATATTTTGAGATACTGCACTTTAAAAAAGCAGTTTTTAGGTGTTTTGGAGTAGGCCTACTCTTCAATTGTTTTTATAATCTACGTGACATATTGAAAGCACTCAACAGCACTCATCTGATGTGAGAGTTCTTTTGCTACACCAGCACACTGGACACACATTTAATAGTTTAATGGAAAAACGAGTATTTAAAATGCACTGTAATGCAGTTGATATGTCGAAGTGGGCAGGAGCCTTAAATGAGAGCTTAACTCATATTTGTTTACAAAAAAAAAACATAAAAAAATGAACTACATGAGACAGCTGATTTTATTATCTATTTATTGCTCATGTATTGAAATTTTTGTGGACAGTGTAAATTTAATGAACTGAAATTACAAAATTTAAACATTTTGGCAGCTTTAATACGACACATCACAAGTGCTTGACCAAGAGGGTGCAGGGAAGGGCAGCTACCCCGTAACTTTAGTGAATTAAAAAAATTTATTTCCCAAAAACTGATTTTTTTTGGCATTTGGGTTTCAACAGAGTTGATACAATTTAAGCCTAATTTGCTGAATGAACCAACCAATTATAAATTCTCTCTATGTCCCTCTCATCCAATGAAAGTAGCATCTCTCTAACATAAATCCAGTCTACATCCCTGTTACAGCTAGTCTAGCGCTAATTCTATTTGTGTGATGTGTTTCAATTAAAATAAACACTGACACATTTTACATGACAGGATTCAAGAAGGGTCAACTGTCATGTCCTTGGTTGGAGTGGATATTTCGAGGTACATTTATCCTCATGATGTGAATTTGAAGTGTGACAAAGTCGTGCCTACCTTAGAATTTTTGTGGGGTATGAGGCCAGGTCAGGGCAGAGACCTGACGAAATTAGAAACAGGAAATAAGTGCAGGATAAAAATTTTGCTATACTTAGGCTGTCTTCCAAAAACTAATAATCGTGTGATGGCTCAGCTCACTGGGGAACAGCAATTTTAACTCCCAAAACACATTAAAGCAAACCATTTTACTAAAATTTTTTCAGATGCGTACACTTTCCTGGAAGAAACTCAGTTACTTGAGCTCGGATGTAATTAAGTTTGTTAACTAACATTTATGGTTTCACATGAAAATAAATACCAGAGAATAGGCAAATAATTTTTGTTTTGGACAATTCACAATTGGAATTATTAACTACAGTAGCTAGTTTGAATTCTAAATTCAAAGCTACTAGTCAAGTGGTAATGACTGAGATACCGGATAAGCAAAGAAATTTTGAGTCAACATGCATGCAGGGAGGAAATATGCATTGATTCTTCTTCAAAATAAAGCTAGCCAGCTTACAACTGTACAACTTATGAATGCTTCTTTCTTAAAAAGAAACTTTCATAAATACAGTTAAATTACATGATTGCAAAGTAACTATGGCAATGTTTCAATTTAAAAAGTACTTTCTCTCTCTCTTGATAGGGCTTTTCGCACTGCCTAAGGAGAGGTTTTTGTATGTCATGCTCTTGCACCCTCGAATTGAGACAACGCACATTGGCCAACTTAATGATAAACAAAGCAAATCCAATGGCAAGTTTTGGCCGATGATAAGGACCTTTGGTAACAAATGTGTACAAAACCAAAATAACATTTAGCAGCTTCTTTGAGTTAATTTCTAGCCAGTTATAATTGCAAGGAAAACAAATTATAGGCCTACATAATAACTACTAAGTAAATGCATATCTATTTGCTGTGAAATAGTACAGATTTTCAACATTAAGATTATCCTACATATCCAGTGACCTCAATTTACATTTATAAACAAACACTGCATAGGCCAGAGGGAACGAGAGTGCGCCCTCTGAGCCAATTGAGACACGGCCCTTATCACAACTGGGAGAATGTGACTATTTCATTTAGGAAGCCAATTCTAAATTTATAACTGCAATTATGCTGTTGACAAAAAGTCTATGCAATACACCAACGGTATTAACCTAGAATATTTGTGATATGTGTGGGTTTTACATTAACCTAGGAGTTGCAGGGTCTACACAATCTTAAAATTCATATGCCTAAATTAATTTGTCACAGAAATGTAGAAGTAATGACAGTAAAATTTACTTCCCAGAATTTAAACGATATTAACTTTCACACCTAGGTCATTACTGGAACAATTTACAAGCAAATCAGACTATGTACTTTCAAATATGAGAAATGCACTCATCATTTGCAATCATACACTCAATAGATACAGCAACTGTATGGCTTAATACTGGTACAGCCAACAAAACTTTCATGGCCTTGTAATCTGTAAGATTCAAATGTTCTTCGGTCAACTTGTATAACAGATGGAAGGTCTGCTTACTGTCAATTCCATAAGGACCCAAGATATGCTACCACTGTGCGGTCCCAATCACTATTTGGTCACCAATGGTCAGTTAACATGAATGTTATGTTTAAGCAGCATGTTGGGAAGACAGTGTTCAGCAGATGTAGGGGGTCAAAATGGTCATAATTTTAAAATAATTAAAAACGAATATCAAAACATTTTAGTGCACTGGCATTGGTACTTCCCAAATCACATACTGCCGCTACTACATTCAGAATAACCTCTTGACATGATGTAAGAACATCTTTATTCAGAACAGGGGCTTTTCCGAAAACTAGGAAAATGATATCTGTAAATTGTATATACGTTTGTTGATTAAGTTACTAATCACACTTCACAGGAATTTTTTGGGCTTCACGTATTTCGCAGTGTATACCATGGAACATAATAGTGAGGAAGGCGATGAAGATAGCGATGCTATGGAATAAAACACGCAAAATTGATGTCAAATATATTACTTTCGGCTAGCTGAATCATGTTTAATGCGATAGTATCTCTGGAAACTAAATTTATTTTACAAAACGTGAGTCACAGGGTACGATTTTGCCTACACGCTAATGATATACAGCTATAAACCACGGTAGACAAGCATTGTCAGACTGTCATTTAATACTGTTTAATTTTTCACGCCTTAGGCTACCTTCTTGATATTCAACAGATGATAGTACTTCGTAATATATAAGTAGTAGAAAACACGATATAGGCCTATACCATTTTTCAGAAAGCGTTTTGGACTTTGGTTTTTTGGAAAAGCTCCTTTCCTAGATAAATACTAGCATCATCACTGATTTCGCACCTGGCATCCCATTCTACTTACAGAAACTTGCTGTTTCCAGTTACTTTTAAACCCTTTCGACCAAAGCTAACAGTTTCTCCACATTTATCCAACATTTGTGCTGCAACTTAACATTTGAACACCGCACTTGAGAAGCAAGGAACTAAGCTGTTGTCAATGAAATTGATTTGAAAAACATTCGACAAGTTTGACACGATCACTGTTCACAGAGCACAGCTGAAATTCTCTTGTTCTTTTACTTTCTTCTGAAAAGTTTTAATGCTCTTTCTTTCTTCTGACATTTGCGAAATGAAAGTTGTTTTCTATGTTTCAGATATTTAAAACAATAACAGTTTCCTCACTCAGTAAGGTTTTCTTCTTTTTGCCAAAAGAAACAGAAACTTTGAACACAGCATTTATTCTGTTGCCGCCAAATAACTCTCTATACTTTGCAATGCATCATTTTGAGTTTCACTGCACAATGCATCACTTATTGTAGTATCCTAATAACTCTCTATACTTTGCAATGCATCATTTTGAGTTTCACCGCACAATGCATCACTTATTGTAGTATCCTAATAACTCTCTATACTTTGCAATGCATCATTTTGAGTTTCACTGCACAATGCATCACCTATTGTAGTATCCTAATAACTCTCTATACTTTGCAATGCATCATTTTGAGTTTCACTGCACAATGCATCACTTATTGTAGTATCCTAATTTTCTTATTGAAACACTTAGATTTTCTTTGTTCTTTGGTGTAGAGTGCACCAGATTCCCTGATGCATCATCGTCATTTCCAGCTAGAAGTGGTCCTCGTTAGTGCTGACCAGAACTTACTTGTGTTACAGGAATTGCACCAAAAATCAAAGATGTGTTTGCTGTTGTCTTGAAACTGATTCCATTCAAAATGATGTCTACAAAGACACAAGGTCGTCATTCTGGTATCCAGGTAGTTTGGGATTTAGGGCAGCACCTGCCCATTTATTGTGCCTAAAAATAAAAAAAATAATAATTAAGTAACCAAAAATAATGATAGCAACAAATCAAAATACCTTGCCACTGCATTTAGAGTTTATTAAACTTTTAATTTAGGCTACTTATATTTTCTGCTCCTATAGTTTCTCTCTGCTAAAGCTAGTGCCTTGCATAATGTTAATTTGCAGGCCTACGAAATAATTAATTTTAAAAAGTTTATACATAAGGCCCTCTTATCAGAAAATGATGTGTTATTTGACCTTATTAAAAGAGGGTAGTTGTAACAAGCCAAGGGACTCTCTCTCTTCAGATATGACAGTGGCCAGGCCTTTAAATTTTGGCTGATTTAAAATTTTATTTAATTTTGTTTTGGACTGCCCATCATATTGGTAGGATGGTGAAAGAGACATAGCGAGTATCTTAAATGTGCGTGGGTTGTAGAAGTAGCCGAACAGCGCAAAACTATTAATTTTAGTGTCTGCAAGAAAGATGTTGTAAGGGGTGTGGACATTACCAAGGTCGTAAGACTTGGCTATAGTAAAACTGCATGTGTGGTAAGAGAAAATGTTTCTACATTATTTCAGTTGGTTTTGGGAATTGAAAATGATTTCTTTGAAGGATCTGAAACACAGAAACACAGAAACTTTAATTTCAAATTTTACATTGACCCAGTGGTTTGAGAATAGTCTTTTAATCTTGAAGATAGCCGAAGGAAAAATAAAACAGACCATGAAATACCGACGTACATATTTTTCAGTCCAAATAATTTTTTCCATTCACGCATAACCTATAATATGTTTAAACCCTTCGCGAAGTACGCCACTTAATATTTTATGGACTTTAAATGCACACAAATATTCAGAGCAATTAAAATTAATTCTGGAGTTTAGGGTAATTCCTGCTATTAAAAAAAACACGAGACAAAAAATGAAAACATAGATTTAGGGGACCACCAAACAGTGCGTTTTTCGACACTAGTGCTCCAAGTAATCACTCACGACAACACAAAGTCTTGCGCGTTCGGCCATTAGAGTTTCCCCCCCCCCCCCTCATGTGAGCACCATCTCTCGGTGCATCTTGGAACTCGCAGCCGCAGAGTGCTAGCCGCACAGCGCCCTGCCAAAGGCCTCGAGCCGAAGTCCAGTTAAATGAGTCAGTGCAATTCCCATACATGCCACGAGGCGTAATCCCTTTTACTGTGTGAAATTCGCAATAAGTGATATACCAAAATTAAAGCCCTGAATTATAAGTCAATTACAAATCAATGTGGCGCGATTCATTTTATGGCCACATAATAATCATGGTGCAAAGTGCCGACCACATGGGCACGTGGTTCAAACAATCCAGCATTATTTTACCAAAATAAGCAGTGCATCATAATCACCATAAAAAAAGGAACTGAGTGACTGGCAGTAAGCCCTTTTATTATGGTACTTTATTCAATAGTTTACGTTTGTGTTTTGATGTATGCAGTATGACGCGCAACCTTCAAACTGCGCAACATAAAATTACTTTAAGAATTTATTATTCATTTAAATATTAATTCCAAAGCTTGAAATAAATTTCATGTAATGTCTTTTCAGAAATCTACACTGTCAGTGTGTGTTTTTCTCTTTCACAGGTATCAAGAAGAATCATTGCAAAATTTATGAATAATATTTAAATTAGTAGTACGTAATTTTTATTCTGTGTTTTTATATTTAACTCAATTTTTATGCATGGCGTACGTTGATATATGTATTTGTGTACATTCTGTGCCTCACATCATTCAATTCACATTTTTATCAAGGAACATTTGTGTTCTGGCGGACGTATGTCATGACGCGTCAATAACGCCGTGCCACCACAGCCAGTCTTGGAAATACGGCCGTAAGAGCAGGTCGCGTCTCGAGCAGCTAGGAGGTGAACCATATTTTGTAACTTGCATTTAACAACAATAGACTTTAATCATCTTGGAACCTTTTTCACTTCAATTACCGCGCACCCCCGAGTTTACCTCTCTCCGAAGCTGACTCACTGCTAACCCCCCCCCCCCCCCAGGAATAATCTTCTTATAATTATTTTCTTCGCCGCCGTAGACGTTTTTGGTCAGCTTCGGCCGATGTGGGGCCTCATTCCGCATGTCCGCTTAATTTCTATCGTGTACCATTACATGCTTATTTTTAAAATATAACCAATATTATTTCAAATCTGTGTATATGTACCATCATTTCCGCTTCTCGAGGAGTTTCAGGGCGACAGCCCTCAAATCCATGTTATATGTAATCTGTATTCAAGTGTTTGGTCTGTGTTGAGTAAGGCGTGCTGAGAAACTGCAATATCACAGCTCGAGTGCATAAGTAGCATATTTACTCAGTCGTCTACCACTGGTGATTCCTACAGTCATATATAGACGTCGGGGCACAGGGTTGGTCATTTAGCCCAGGATTTTCGACCGCGGCCGAAGGAGGGGAAATAATTCCTTCTCGACATGTGTCGTGCGTTACCATCACTTGCGATTAGTAACTCATTAAACTACATAGATTGGAGAGAATTTTATTAAAAAAATTGTCTTTAAGAATACCAAACATGCACACATTTAAAATGAACATAAAAATACCTAAATTAGCATTGTAACATTACTCCATATAAAGAATCCTTAAAATAGTAATCCATAAACAACAAAACAAAACATTGTACTAATTTACAAAAATTGAAAAGATACTATTATGTTACTCCGCGTAAAATTTATACATTCATTAGAATATTAAAGCAATAAATCAATTTAAACCTTACATTTGTAAACAAAAACCAAACAGAAACCAAAATTTACTTCTTTAAAATTCTTTATATTCAATCTTAGAATCGTTATATGACTCATCTATACCAACTTACACTTCCTTGTTAATATAGAATATAACACATAATATTATCCAATAATACGTTTTAGACAAAACCATTACCCTTAATATTCATTTTAAATTAAAATTTAAATCGCCAGGAACAAAAAGACTAACCTCTTGTCAATATTCAATAAAAACTATAAATATAAAACTATACAACACATAAAAAAAAATTTAACCAATGAAATATACACATAATTAACATACACATTAAAATACTTTTTAATAATAAAATCATTATTAAACATAAAAAATTTATAGTTAAAACTCAACCACTTCAATATATATGTGGTTAAATACATCGAAAGATCATTTTATTAAAATCGTCATAAAAAAACAACCTACCCTTAAAACTAAACCCACAATGGATCGAGCTGAAAACTAACTAAAAACCTCTTCATTTCATATCTTGCCACCCATAAAACCCGCCTAAATTTCCAACGAACTGTTTAAAACATAGAAACTCAATCTACTGTACAAATCTTTTGAGCAAATTCCTATTTGCTCTAATTTTCTCATTGTTTCTTTAAGATAACTTTACTGTACCTCTTTCTAACCTCCTCTTCCAGAACCTGGTATTTCTCAATCATCTCTTGATCAGCTTCTGACAAGCTATTACCTTTTTCATACCTCACCGTCACATCTACAACGAACACCTCCTTATTTGTTGCCACCCCCAAGTAGGGGTTTATATTTATTCCCGGCCTCTTAAAGGGCGGGTTCCTCCACTAAAACTCCTTCATTTTTCTGCTTGGTCCTTTTCTGAGCTAAAATATTACGCACCTCATTGTGTCTGTTGATGCGCGCATAATTTGTATAATGGCATGCACCTGAAAAATGCCCTGTTGTCTCTGGCACGTTGCTCCACTGCCTGATATTCACCTTCCCTCCCTCCCTTTGAAAGGGACAGAGTAACCTAATTATTCATCTGGCCCGTTCTCAACTTTATAGCCTCAATGAACTTCGAGACCCTCAGGGACTCCGGTTCATATCCCCATTTACTTGACTCCAGGTTATTCCTGAGGAACCTCGATACCTCATCTTACATGCTCTGCTGCTCCCACTGAAATCTTAACCATTCCTTCAGATCCTTCTTATATATATCAACTGCCTTTTCAATATCTCCTATGATCTGATCTTCAACCCGCTCATTTAAATTCAAACTCTTAAGCTCCTTGTTGTCCACTACTTTCCTTACATTCAACTCCTTTCATATCCATTCCAACTCTGGATCACCCACATTCTCCATTTTACCAAACAACCTAATGCTTGAAAGAGAGAGGGTGTGCTGGTACTTCAAGAGCCCCAGCCCACCATATCTCTTCGCTGTGTACAAAAACCCATCAGATGTTTGCATCGGTATTTTAGAAACCTTTTTTATATCTCTTTTAACCTCCACCCACTTAGACTAAAAACGTTTTGCTTAATCCCTGCAAAATAAAGTAATACGAAATTCTCGGCCTCCAGTGTACTTAAATTAATTGCAATTTCTGAAAATTCTTCAGTGGGGCCATACATATTTTATTTATCTTCTCTTCAATTCGGTTTAAGGACTTATGGGCTTTCCCTCCATCAATATGTATGTTATTCCTATGTATTCCAAATTCTCTCCACCTTTCTTGGTGAGTAGCCGAGACTCACCGAGGCTAAATTTTGTTGGGAGGAAGGTCCATGCCTTGTCGTTTACTGCCAAATGGCTGGAACTACACTTAACAAAAAGACAACTCCATCCCGAAGCCAGTCAAATAATCATACACTCTATTCAACATCTTATCCATGCCTCTCGAGTGCTTAGCTGGTGCCCTCCAGAGATTTCTCCTTACCCGAGACCCAGTGTCTACTCCGATACGCGTCGATTGACTAGTCCCAACGTGGGGCTTACAATGCCGATTTCTGCGTACATGTCAGTGTAATGTTTGTCAGAGTTTTCACTGCACAAGCACTTATATTGTCCATACTATTAATATTCTTGATGAAAGTCTGTAAATGTATTTTCTGATGGAAAACTTCGGTACATGCAGGAACACGTCATGAGGTCGGTGACAAAATGGGTCAGGTTCCAATCGGCCGTAAGGAAGTTGTAGTAGCGAAAATGAGACCATCTGTATCACTTCTACAACAACATCAACAGCTACACCAACATCACTAGATGTCTTCTACAACAACAACTGCTACAGTAACCCTCTACTAGCTAATAATCCATCACAACTTCTGCGAGAGCGCAGCATACTACCAGACTCTGCTAACCATAACTGTTGCAAAAACTGCAATTTAAAATATGTGCCAATATATGTACTCAGTCATACAGCTGTTTAAATTATAATAAAATTTGGCAGGCCGTCAATAGTTACGCATTACAGGAGCATCTGCACGTCCGGAAAACGCACTGTCATCTAGCAAAATGGCGGCGTCACTTACATGTGTTTTCTTGAAAATTATAGATTTGCAAATTTCACAACTTTATTTCCTGTCAGTCCATATTTGGAACATTAGTGTTGCTTTTCTCATATGGGCGTAGTTTATTGCATGCCCGTGGAATAGTCTAGACCATAGATAATAAGCTGAAGAGGAGAGGACGATAGAGAGAGAGAGAGAGAGAGAGAGAGAGAGAGAGAGAGAGAGAGAGAGAGAGAGAGAGAGAGAGAGAGTGTGTGTGTGTGTATGTGTGGTCGAGTCCAATAAAATCAAGGCGACCGCCTTCTTAGTGGAAACTCCATTTCGAAATGTTAAAAACACCTTTCTAGCAGACCTCAAGAAACTGAATAAGTCAATATGGAGACTGTAGTATTTTAGAGCACTTGTGTTCACATACTGTGTCAGAAATAATATATATGTAGTCGAAAGTTATTTTCCTGAAATTCATCCATGCTAAAATATACCACAGGATAGAAAAATGCTTCAGAGCAATTGTTATCCCGGTTTTATTTGCAGTAAAAAATCCGCAATGGCTTGTGATGTAGTTGGTGGAAATAGTTCGTAATGTGGCCTCGTTTCCTTCTGGTACAAGCTTTCTGCATTTCTTCACCCTTGAGATACAGCCTTTTGTAACGCAAATTTCCGTTCACTTCATTACTGCTCATTCCAGTGATCTTCGTTCGCTACATCCTGCCGGAGCCGATAAAGCTAGCGGATGAGCAAGTAACAAAGTGGTTTCCATTTATTTTCTAAGAAAACTGCTGTTGTCTGCAAGTATTCTTTTCCTCGTGTATAGGATGTGAGGATTTATTTTTACGACCTTTTGACAAACATTGCGTGCTGAATGAGATAAAATTTCGTGAAACATTTTAGATTGTGTTCATTTATCATAACGCATTTCCCCCCATATATGTTGCATCATATAAAAAAAACAGTAGATAACGAAAATTATCCACTAGAGTTTTCAAATAATGCTATTAGTATCGTGTTAAACTTGGACAATGGTTCAAAGATTCACCTAAAATATAATCTGAAAGAAATTTTTTTGGAAAGAAATATGTAAGACGGCTGATTAAGTCCGTTACCGTGATGGTGTATGTTTGTTTAGAACATCACATTTTCAAATTACGTAGCACGATAATATCCTGGATCCAGGTCATTTTTGATGAAGCAATTTCTCTAGAGTTTTGTTGTGTGTTCCGATAAAATGAATGTCTTTGCAATCTATGGCGGATAAATAAATAAAAATACAAAAATTCACATATATATATGTAATATTTAAAAAAATGATGAATATTTATTTTAAAATTATTTACGAACTTATACAAAGAAAACTTAAATTTCCGAAGGTCACTGCTTACTCACTATCTTGGTAGGCTTTACTGAAGACTCGCACACTTCACTTAATATTTTAATATGGTTTGTTTTTCATGTTGTGTTGAAGCGAGCTACTGGAGTAGCGTAGTGTGCCCCTGCTGAGTTGTCGAGAGAGCCAAGGGTAGGGGGGGGGGGAGCAGCAATCTCCGTACGAGTTCAGAGGGTTACAGCTGTTGGCTTGCACTACATGATATACATATTTTACACCATGACTAGTTTATTACTTTGCACGTAATATTAACTTTATTTTTTAAGTCTTTGCTTACACGAGGTGGGACTATATGTCGGACAGTCATTATTCACATAATGATATTAATGATATGTTACTTTACTGAAGATGTTGGCAAATATGAACGAACATTCTTAAAACATAAAATTAACTTTACTGACAATTCTCAAAGGAACAGGCTCTTAATATAATAAAATTTACTGAAAATTCACAAAGGAATATGGTAAACACATTTTACTCTTACTAAATTGAAATGTTGGGAAAACATTACGAAACAATGTTATGATGTAAAGTTGACTTAGTGGTAACATGAGACTTTATTTAAAATGCAGGGACAGTCTTATGAAACAGAGTATCGAAACACTGGGTGAGAAAAATTATAAGAGGTACTGTAACATAAACAGTCATTGCTTATACTTCGAGAGAAGGCGAGGTTACGCCCAGACTAGACAAGTGTTCTCGCTAAACATTCCTGGTCATACTTTAACAAATGGGGATACATGACGTTATATTATTTATTCAAGACTCTCGCACGAGATGATGTACACTTTACTGAAAATTCACGCACAACATTTAATATTTTAAAATAACAATTGACGTGCTAGTGGCTCGTCGGCGGGGCAGGGTAGTGCAGGTCGATTTGCGTTTTTACTTGGTTGGTAACACACAGGGGATCGCTGAAAAACGCACAGGCAAGAGGCGGTCGGTTCCCGGGCTGTTCGGCCCATGGACTTCAAGCTAGCAGGTCGGGGTTTAAAATTTATGTAAAGTACAATCTCAGTTCAGTTGCAAGCAGACAGTGAAAATGTTCACTTAGTGTGTAGGTACTCGATACTTATTGTTTGTTTCATTAGTATTTCGTACATGCTTATTATCATGAAATATATTTAATGTTTCGGTACTTGTTTAATTGGTAATTACTTTGTCATTGCCCATAATTTGTAATTATTGTCTTGGAATATATTTAATGCTTTGGTGCTTGTGATTCATATGTCTAATTTTCTTGGTGCTTGCGATTGATTTGTTTAATTGTCTTGGTGTTTTTAATGTATTTAATGTTTTGGTGTTTTTAATGTATTTAATGTTTTGGTAATTATTTAATTACTAATTATTCAATTGATATATTTGTGCCGCTCAAAATTAGTCATATTTAAAACACTGGATCATTGCTTTTCGAAAACTCCGAGCTCAGTGACTCGGCAACCTCCGATCAGGCAACACATATGCTGCTCCCGACCCACCAGCACAGCTCAGTCGTCCAGCAGACAGCAAAGAAGCAACATCTATGGCACTGTCATCTCGCCTAACATCACAGCACATTCCTTCATCAGACTCCGATCAGGACGGACATATGCCGCTCTCCCCCTCCCCTCTCGCACCATCGCAGCACATTCCTTTGCCAGACCCCGAACAGCCAACATCCAAAATGGTCCTCGCACCTTTCTTGCTCCAAGATCAAACCAATCAATGAGAGAGACCTCGTACGGGAAGGGAGGGGTAAACTTTTATATGCTGCTGCTTCCACCCCTCAGAGCTCATCGTCTGCCAGACTCTGAAGAGACAACCATCTACCCTTAAAACACTTAACCCTCCTCTCACTTAACCCATTACACAACAAACATAACCCCAATTAGCACTTTAAATACATTTAACCCTTTCCATTAATTCAACCTTTCCAATAATATATAGCCTTTTTAATAAATAAATGTAACCCTTTTAACAATATTGAATCATTTTAAGACTTTACATGTAATATGTGAGGTAATTAATCGAGGTGCGACTAAACAATAAAAAACTTATTGCACCAAATTAAACTTATGCCACTCTTGCACTGGCAGTCCAGAACCACCCTGCTCTCACTACTAACACCTGGAAAATGTACAATCTGCGCAAACCATCTCTAATGCATTCATTTCGTCATTAAAATTAACTGTTTCATCATAATCACCAGTCGAATCGGTAATCATCGATAGAGCAATTGCCGGCAACACTTGCTGACTCCCAGTAGACGAATCCTTAGATATCTCCGTATTTTCTTTCAGTGTATCGCCTTTCACAAACTGCATGAGACCAATGTTGTAATGCCTTACGGAAAAAGAGTTTCAGTACAGGCCGTTCTCTCATGCCGACCATCATTTTGACCATATGTGAAAACTCGTTCACAGATCAGCACTGGCGACAACCAGGTATATGTTGTTCAGTGTAAAGTAAGCACTTTTGAGGCCCTAGTTACTTTTTACTTTCAGCCATTTTTTTATCATTTAACGACTTTTTAAAATAAATATTTCCATGTGAGTAATAAACACAGTGTGTATATTCCACCGCACTCGGAAGTTAACGTCTAAAGCTATTATTACAAATGAGAGGGCTTTCAAAAGTGTTCACTTTACCGTGAATAGCCTATAGCGATGATGCAGGTTGCGGGTCCATGTTAGTTGATGTCAGAGGCAGGCCTTCTTACTCTCAATACATCTTCGTGGTATGACGAGAGAGCTCTTCAAAATCGTTATCTCAATACATCATCGTGGTATGACGAGAGAGCTCTTCAAAATCGATATCTCAATACATCATCGTGGTATGACGAGAGAGCTCTTCAAAATCGATATCTCAATACATCATCGTGGTATGACGAGAGAGCTCTTCAAAATCGTTATCTCAATACATCATCGTGGTATGACGAGAGAGCTCTTCAAAATCGATATCTCAATACATCATCGTGGTATGACGAGAGAGCTCTTCAAAATCGTTATCTCAATACATCATCGTGGTATGACGAGAGAGCTCTTCAAAATCGATATCTCAATACATCTTAGTGGTATGACGAGAGAGCTCTTGAAAATCGATATCCACCTCGCGGTCTCAGAATTTCAAATGGAATTTCTTTCTTTAAAAAATTTAGTTATATTTTTAACAGTTTTTATGTTATTCAGGATTTCTTTTTCTACTTGTTTTTTCTCGTACTTGCTTTGAAAAGCCTGCATGACGAAGTAATCAACATGCAAGTCACCATCTCACGACAGAGAGCAGATATGCTACGGTGGGTAGATAATATGTCTAAGTCTGACATGCATTCAATGCTAAGTAGTCTCGTCTAACTGGAACTGTGGAGCAGGAAGGTCGACACTGCATCGCGTATCAAGCGCGCCATCGCCTCTACGCGCAATTTTCATCTCGCTGCGTATGGTGTAAGCGGTCACACTATCATTATATTGCTAGGAAGTTTGTAGAAAAGTTTGTCGAAGTACCTTAAATGAGTCTCGCAGGGATTCGACCAGAATATTTGAAAATACAAAAGTTTAAAAATGTAATTTTTAGGCCGTGTTGAAGATCTTCGAAATAGAATTTGCAATAAGCGTGATGAGTTGAATTGTATTCCGCTATAGTATGAAGTGTTGTTTTCTTGTGCAAGCATCATATTTTGCAGTTGTGGAATAGTAAAAGTGAAGTCTTACCACACTGCAACACTGTTGGCGCACCGGGTAAAGACGCGCTGGCGGAAAGAGCTCGCTCGTCTCACATGATACCACTGTGTCAGTTGTTCCTCTCGCTAGCAATGAGAGTAGACAGGATGGAGGCTCTAAGGTAGAGGTGGAATAGCTTCCAATGCACCCTGACTGTACAATGTTTACAACTCATTACAGTGTAGAACAGCACAAAATTTTCAGAAAAGCACGATGTACGTTGCATGAAAGAAGAATGCGTATATTCTGTAACGCTGTAAAAAAAATATACTTATTTCAATGTTTTAAAATTAAAATTAATGAGTCTACGCTTTGCTTAAAATCTAAGGGCTTTCCGTTCTCGGTGGTTTAGAAAGCACATGTTTGAAAAAAACCTTCGTGATTTACGACGATCATAATAATTGCTATTAGGTTTTTATGCAGGAATGTATTAGTACAAATGCTATCATATAGTTCTAATGATTTATTTTGTGTACATTTTGTTTCAGTTATAACAAGATACCTGTCGTATCAGAAATGAATAGCATAGATAAATCAAAATCCAAAAATATTTCAACGTTATTATTAATATTTATTTCATAATATAATAATTACTATTATTATAGCCTTGGTTGATACATTTTCTTAAATATTTACTAAGCAACGAAAATGGATACATGTATAAATTTTTATTTATTTATTGATTTTTCAGCTAGTTAACAACATAATTTTTTAACAAAATACACTTATGAGCAACTGAAATAGAGATAGCTGCCTAGTCGCATGTAGCACCTGATGCCAGTACTGCATCACGCAGAGAGGCATGGACTACACAAGGTACTGGAAACTGTCATATCCAGTGCCGATTCATGACCGCTGCATTTCCTCCCACAATGCTCGGAGATGGTCGCAGCAGGATCCACAGCGCTCACTTCCTTCTCGACAGTATCAGAGATGTGTCCAGTAGGACTGAGGTCAGGTGACCTCACCGACCAGGCAAGCATCCTCAAGTACTTGGAACGTTTACCCAACCACTCGGTCGCAATCTGGGGGTTAATTGTCGATGTTTGTGACATGCGGTGAGCAGAGGCACTGTAGTGAGGCGGCGACTTCATTATGCCATAACGAGGAGATGGATCTTGCTACTCCTGTGGTCCAGCATTCAATTGGCGAATGAGATACTGCACTGCGGCCTCCCTGCCCGCTGATACCAACAGAGCTTGCCGACATGCCCGACATTGGATATGTCTGGCCCCAACGATCTGGCCACTATCAAGTTCGCTGAAATCTAGCTTCTTCCCCATTCTGTGCTAGAATGTTGCCCAGACGGCCAATATAAGGTCCGGCGATATTCCAGTCACGCATATCTGAGTACAATGCCATACGCCGAGGCGAACATAGTGTCATTTCGCCAGCAAGGCTGTTGAGTGTAATTCAACTACCAATATGTGCATTTTAACATTTAAAAAAATATGAGCATTCTTCTTTCATATACAATATGAGTCATAATTTTCTGAACATTTAGTTAGAGTGCGTATTAATTTCTAATGAGTTGTGCAGGTAAAGCAGTAACGCCAAGTGACGTCACAGCGATGGAAGCTATAGTGTGTGAAAAGCGACTTCTGAGTCCATGCCGGAAATTAGCTTACAGCTTGTTGGCAAAGAGAAACGTGTGTGCACGAGGTCTACCTACAAATGGTCAGCAAATAATGGAAAGTTTACCAGGGGTAGAGCAATCAACTGGACGGCCCGATCATTTATCTTATACGAGGATACTGGTTTATGTGACACGTATGTGTTCAGTACACACTGTATGGTCCCGTCTGTAGCGGCATGTGACTCGATACAGACTATACCACGCAAACACAGCTTATCGTAGTACGTGCAGACTATACCAAGAAAACACGGCTGGTTGTAGTTCGTGCAGCGAATATCCAGGACGCCATGTTAAGTAATTGCTGTAATCTTTATGTGCTCATGTCAATAAACTAGTAACTTCGTGCACAAATTACCCGTTTTCAGTCTGATTGAAATTATTTTTTATTCATATTTCTTATGCGTGTCCCTCGATATCAACACTACTATCCTGATGTTTTACAGTTTTTAGATACATACTTTTCCTAGCTGCCTCTGTGATTCCACCTGAACATTTGAGGTGGTAGGTGCAGGTTTCGTATACTTCTAACTCTGCACAAAGTTTATCGTATTTGAGATGGTAGATGCAGGTTTCGTATCATTCTACAACTCCAGTAAATTTTTCGTATTTGAGGTGGTAGGTGCAGGTTTCGTATCCTTCTACCTCTCCAGTAAGTTTCTCATAGTTGAGGTAATAGGTAATGGTTTCATATCCTTCTAACCCTGCAGTAAGGTTCTCGTATTTGAGGCGGTAAGTACTGATATCGTATTGTTATACCTCTGCATTAAGTTTGTTGTATATGTGGTGATAAGTTCAGATTTCGTATAACTCCTACCTCTCCAGTAATTTTCTTAATATTTGAGGTGGTAGGTACAGATTTCGTGTCCTTCTACCCCTTCAGAAATTTTCTCATTTTTCCAGGTGATAGATGCAGGTTTCGTATCCATCTACCTCTGCAGTAAATTTATCGTATTTAAGGTGGTAGGTATTGATTTCGTATACTTCTACCTCTCTTGTAAGTTTCTCGTATTTGAGATGGTATTTAACAGTATCATATCTTTGTACCTCTCCAGTAAGATTCGCGTATTAGAGATGGCAGGGACAGATTTAGTATCCTTCTACCTCTCCAGTAAGTTTCTCGTAGTTGAGGTGATATGTAATGGTTTCATATCCATTAACCTCTGCAGTAAGGTTTTTCGTATTTGAAGTGGTAGGGGGCCATGTTTCATATCATTCTAATTCTGCGGTAAGTTTCTCCTATTTGAGGTAGTAGGTGGACAGATTTTGTATACTTTTAACTCTCCAGTAAGTTACTCCTATTTGATGAAGTAGATACAGGTTTCGTACCCTTCTATCTGTTCAGTAAGTTTCTCGTATTTGATGTGGTAGGTTGAGGTTTCGAATCCATTTACCTATCCAGTAAGTTTCACGTATTTGAGGTATTAGGTAGAGATTTCGTATCCTTCTAGCTCTGCAGTAAGTTTCTCACATTTGAGGTGATAAATACAGGTTTCGTATACTTCTAACTCTGCAGTAAGTTTCTCGTAGTTTATGATGGTAGGTAGAGGTTTCGTCTCCATCTACCTCTTCAGTAAGTTTCTCGTATTTAAGGTGGTAGGTATTGGTATTGTATCCTCCTACCTCTCCAGAAAGTTTCTCATATTTGAGTTGGTAGAGGGTCAGATTTTTTATGATTTTACCACTGCTTTAAGTTTCTCTTATTTGAGGTGGGAGAGGGTCAGGTTTCGTATCATTCTACATCTGCAGTAAGTTTCTCGAATTCGAGGTGGTAGGTACAGGTTTCGTATACTTCTGCCTCTGAAGAAAGTTTCTTGTATTTGAGTGGGTAGGTACAGGTATCGTATTCTTCCACCTCTGCAGTAAGTATCTCGTATTTGAGGGGGTAGGTACAGGTTTCGTGTCCTTCTTCCTTTCCAGTAAGTTTCTCGTATTTGCAGTTGTATAGGGACAGGTTTCGCATCCTTCTACCTCTGCAGTAAGTTTCTCGTGTTTGATGTGGTAGGAACAGGTTTCGTATCCATCTACCTCTGCAGTAAGTTTCTGGTATTTGAGGAGATAGAAGCAGGTTTCGTATCCTTCTACCTCTCCCGGAAGTTTCTCGTATTTGAGGTGATAGGTACAGATTTCGTACCATTAAACCTCTCCAGTAAGTTTCTACTATTTGAGATGATAGACACAGGTTTCGTATATGTATACTTCTCAAACAAGTTTCTCGAATTTGAGGTGGTTGGTACAGGTTTCATATCATTCTACCTCTCCAGTAAGTTTCTCGTATTTGAGTGGGTAGGTACAGGTATCGTATCCTTCTACCTCTGCAGTAAGTATCTCGTATTTGAGGTGGTAGGTACAGGTTTCGTGCCCTTCTACCTCTCCAGTTAGTTTCTCGTATTTGCAGTCGTAGAGCGAAAGGATTCGTATCCTTCTACCTCTGCAGTAAATTTGAGTATATGAGGCAGTAGTTACAAGCTTCGTATCCTTATACCTCTGCAGTAAGTTTCTCGTATTTGAGGTTGTAGGAGGACAGATTTCGTATCCTTCCACCTCTGCAGTAATTTTCTCGAATTTGAGATGGTAGATGCAGGTTTTGTATCATTCTACCTTTCCAGTAAGATTCTCGAATTTGAGGTGCTAGGTACAGGTTTCGTAACCTTCTAATTGTGTAGTAAGTTTCTGGCATTTGAGGCGGTAGGTTCAGGTTTCGTATCCTCATACCACTGCAGAAAGTTTCTCGTATTTGAAGGGGTAGGTACAGGTTTCGGATCCTTCTACATCTGCAGTAAGATTCTCGTATTTGAGGTCGTATGTACAGGATTAGAATCCTTCTACGTCTGCAGTAAATATCTCGTATTTGAAACGGTAGGTACAGGTTTCGTATCCTTCTACCTCTTAAGTAAGTTTCTTGTATTTGAGGGGCTATGTACAGGTCTCGTATCCTTCTCCCCCTCGAGTAATTTTCTCGTATTCGAGGTTGTAGAAACAGGTTTTGTATCCTTCTACCTCTGTAGTAATTTTCTCGTATTTGAGTTGTTAGGTACAGGATTTGTATTCTTCTACCTCGCCAGTAAGTTTCTCGTATTTGAGGTGGTAGGTACAATTTTCGTATCCTTGTACCTCTGCAGAAATGTTTCTTGTATTTGATGTGGTAGGCGCAGGGTTCGTAATCTTGTACCTCTGCATTAAGATTCTCGTATTTGAAGTGGTTGGTACGGGTTTCGTATCTGTCTACTTCTGCAAGTAAGTTTCTCGTATTTGAGGGTGTTCGTACAGGTTTCGTATCTTTCTCCCTCTGCAATATGTTTCTCGTAATTGAGGCGGTAGGAACAGGTTTCGTATCTTTCTACTTCTGGAGTATTTTTCTCGTATTTGAGGCTGTTTGTACAGGTTTAGTATCCTTATAATTCTGCAGTATGTTTCTCGTAATTGAGGCGGTAGGTACAGATTTTGTATCATTATATCTCTGCAGTAAGTTTGTTGTATTTGAGGTGATAGTTACAGATTTCGTATTCTTTTACCCGTGCAATTTGTTTCTCGTATTTGAGGTGGTTGGTAAAGGTTTTGTATCCTCTTACCTTAGCAGTAAGTTTCTCGTATACGTGTTGAGAAACTCGTGCTTTTCCTGTGAACAGTCACTGTAGTTCGTTTGCGATCTTACTATTTGCCGGTAACCAGAAACAATATTTATACGCGTCAACGTATTATTAAATATTTAGAATTAATTTGTAATTGGTTTATATTATTATAAGCATTAGAGGAAATCCCGGCATAACTGTAATTAATAAATATTACGGGTATTTATTTATGGTTGCATGGCAATGATAGATTTTACGGTTGATAAGAATTTGTACACTTCTGGAATTTTAACCTAAGCAGACTTGAGAAACTATTGTAGTGTTAAAAAGCTCAATTTTAAATCAAAATATCACAATGAAAAATCATCACATAATGGATTTTGCACTACACATTTTCCCAGTCTCGCTGCTCGTCCATTTAACAGGATAAGCATTTTAGTACACAGTAACCATTAAGGCATTTTTTCTTGTAGCTCTTCCGTGCCAGCGCGTTCACACTAAGCTTCTCGTTTATTGGGCAATCCCGCAGATAGCGGCGTTTCAAGTTTAGGAGATCATCAAAATAAATCGATGGAAATTTGTTCGCCATTTTTATCGTTTATGTGTACTGTTCGCGTTACTCTCCTGTAGAGCGGTATTCAGTTTATGAAAGTCGGTGGAGTGAGGGAGGATGATAAAAAAAGTATTCGAGGCCGGAAAGAATTGAATAGAGAAGGCGGTGTGACGGGGCTGCGAGTGTTCCTAAATCTCCTCGCATTACTGCCGAGGTTAAATCTTCATAAACGTTAAAGCAAGAGAAGGGCGAACATATAAAGCGCAATCTTCATAAAAATGAAAAGAAAAGGGAAAAGGGTTTTGCCATTTTTATGATTATTGTCATTAAAACGTTGATAAATATCTCCCACAAGCGAAGAAACTTGTGTCCGCTTTTTAAGGGACAAGGGCTTGGGTTTCTAGAGTCGGGGAGGGAAATAGGAAGGGGGGGGGGGAGGATTGGTTGAAACTGGAAAATGGGGCGTAGTATGTATAATGGCAGTCTTTTTCTTCAGTCGTTCCGTTATTTCAGCGTGTCGAGGCTGTATCTTTCAAGCACTCCGCGAACAGATGAAAAAAAAAACCAAGAAAAGAAGTCGGGGAGAAGGAAGTAAACGGAAGTGAGACGCGCAGACAGTAAGAGAGGAAAATATTAAAAAGTGGGATACAAATGTCGTCAATTTAGCTGGCGTGAAGGAGAGTTGGGCCGGGTAAGACGCACTGCAAGTACAAACGTCTTCCACGCCACTTGCAGGCCACTTGCAGGCCACTGCAGGCCACTTGCAGGCCACTTGCAGGCCATTTGCAGGCCGCTGCTCGCTTCAAACACAGCAGTGTTGGTCGCGTGCTTGTGCATTCCTCTCACGTGGCGTGACCCACCCGAGTTAACGTCACAACAATGTCAATGGACATTTTCCACACCCATGGCATACTCGCGCGTTTTGAAAGCTAAATAGTATTTGTCCAATTTTTCAGTCGTGCCACATTATGGTGACCACCAGCTAATATAGAGAGTAACAGCTCATATCAGCATGTATATCAGATTTGATGTCGTGGTAGCGTTCTAGTACAATGCTGGAAGTTTTTCACTGATACATAGGCTTATATAAAGCCTTGCAGACTGCTCTACAATTGCTGAGGTCGAGGAGACATACAGCGAACATGACAAGCGATTGATGGCGCTCGAAAGCTGTTTGACTGGGAAATTATGGAGCCAGAAATAAACGGCACAGATTCAGTAATACTGAGATCCTGGCCTTACCCGAGTTCAAATATCCGTTCGTGTAAAAATGTTGGCAACAGACAGCGGAGTTTCCTCAGCTACTCCTAGTTTCCTACGCCTTTTCATTCCGTTGCTTGCTACAGTCCATTTCTGTGTGCGGTTCAGTCACATTCCTGCTAGGGCCACTATGTTGACGAGCGCTGACGTCACTGAGAGCTGTCATCTGAGAGTCTCTTTCTGAAACCACACTGACTGTCGGCCATCAGGTTATATTCAATAATGTAACTTGTTATCTGTCGGCATGCAATATATTCAAGGGAAGAATGCTTATGGGTCTATAATCACTGGCACATTGAGGTTTATTTATCTTCGAGATGGGTATTATTATAGCAGATTTCCACTGACTTGGAAAGCTGTCTGTGACCAGCGAATATTTAAATATTTAAGTAATTGCTTCTAAGATAAACGGCAAGGCCAGGTTTATCGTGTCAATTGAAATTCTGTCATTACCCTCTGCGTTGGTTTTAATTCGTCTGATAGCTTTCAGAACATCAACAGGCGTGACGACATTAAAGTAAAAACGTTCTTCTACACAGCAAGTGTGGGCTGTAATAAAAGACAATGTTTCATTTTTAGTTTCAGGAGTAATACGGGCACATGGACTTGTGAAATAAGCAGTAAGTTCGTCAGGACTTGGATTGATTTTTTGGTAATAGTTTTAAGTGTCTTTAAACTTTACACCCATATTTTTAACACTGCTACATACATGCTGCGAGGGTGAGTTTGATTGTATTAAGTAGCGAGCATACATAATCTTAGTTATTCTAAGGGTACACCTTTCTGAGTAAACAGTATTTCTGGAAACGCACAGATACAAGGATATAATTATTTCTCTTAGAATATTAATATTACTAAAAGAATTACACCGATCAGCCATTTAAACTTTAATTTCCTGAGTCATCCACCGCGCTGGTAGACAAGAAACCCACTTTGTTTGTTTCGAGATGTGCCTATCAATAAGTTTGTCATAGACTGTATGAAATAATCTATGTCACTCCACAATAATTCAGAAGCATCGTTAATAAATCGCGGCATATCAGTCCTTTTCAGATATCTGTAAGTCATAAGTTTCGGTAAATATTTTGGCGTATGAAGTGAGAAAGTTACATGCATGAGATCGTGGTGAGATAAACCCGGCAGACTGGTTTGTCCACAGTGTAGTACTATGTCGGCCTTTGACGTGAATATAAGGTGAAGCAGAATGTCCACGTTATTAGTATGGTGGGTGGCTTCAAGTGGACAGTATACTAGATTACACGAGGAGAAGAGATTAGTAAGGAGCAATGTTTGACGTGATTCTGTTAAGAGATCGGTGTTGAAATCACCCATAATCAATACGTTATAATAACTAGGAAGTATCGCAAATAGGTCGTTTTCTAAGTCATCCATGGACCATGGGGGGTTTTATACGACTGTAATAAATAATTTTTGTGTAGAAATGTTTAATTCAAGAAATAAATACTCAGGTTTTGCGCGGCAAGTACTAGGAGAGCTGCAGATAGTTTCAAATTTAATATCATTATGTACATAAACTGCCAGGCCCCCGCCTTGTTTACCTTGTCGATAAACTGTGTATAAATTATAACCCGGCAAGTCAACAAGCGAAGATGGGAGACTCTCCTTAAACCATGTTTCCGACACTAATATTGCATGAACATGTAGAGGACTAAAAATTGCTCCAAACTCGTCAACGTGGCCGAGTAGAGACTGGTTGTTAACATGTGTCACGTGGAAAGCTCTAGGATTGCGAGCTAGTCTCTGAGAGAGTATAGCGCTGGTGGTTGCTGGACCAGAAGAGGCAACAAACTGACATTTACTAATGCGACTGTTAGCAGGAGGTCCGGAGGGAGTACACTTTGTAGCGGGAGTTTGAAAGCCAGTGCGATGAAAAACAAGTAGAAAAAGAATCTAAGATGACATCTTAAAAACATTTCCAAGCAATATGCTTATATGTACAACGAGCTGTGACGTATGGGATCATTTCTGAAACAGTAGAGTTACAGTTTGTAGTGCAGCTGCAATAAAAATGGCAAAGTAACTTTTTTAAATCCAGAATGTTGCATGCGGTTAGAATTAGATAAATTTATGTTTTTGAGGCTTTTAAATGAGTATCGTACTCTATTAAAAGGACTTGCGGTATAATGTTTCCTTGCATCTAGCACATTCGTGTAAGAAATCGGCAACAGAAAGGTAGTTAGTATTTTTAGACACTTTCTTTAGCCTGTTTCATATAATGTCAATCAATTTTGACAGTTCTCGAAAAAAAGTACGGCCACGATGTATCCCTCCGCCACAGCTGTTCTGTCGGTGAAGTAACCGATCTTTGTAAACAAACTACGAATCTAATGGCAAGCAATGAAAGACGGACAACTTCTGTCCATTAATTAGGCTGCTATAGATGGTTGCCATTCGCAACTGTTTCAATTTTTTGTGTTAACATAATATACTAGTTAAGGATCTGTTTTATTTTATTGGTTGGGTGGGGAACTATAGTTTTACATCTTTCAGGAGAAGATTTTTTCGTGGTTCTCCTTACAAGAGAAAGACACTTGGAAGTTGCATTGTTTTAATGAAGCATTGGAAAATTTTGTTCGTACGGAAATAGCAATCAATTTACTATAACTCAAAAGTTTTAACTTCATAGAAATAACTAAATACGATAAATGAGTCGCTGTTCGTACCAATGCGAAAATTGCTCAACAGATAAGTATAATTGCTTTATTTGTTTAATGACCTACACTAAAATGGCGTTTATATAGGCCACCTACAATTCAAAACCTCCCGCAAGAACAAAACGCAACAAATACGTCACAGTTAATACCGATGTGCGAAATGCACTTTGTAAATATGTTAAACCAATTTAACTTCTACGTAAAAATCGTTAGACAATTTAAGAAAAAATTATTTACAAAACACACAAACTCACTGTTCACTTCCTAATTCCTAAATACGTACCGAACTTTGGATGATTTATCGAGTTTCGGCTACTGATACGGAATAATTTATTTGCTGACTTATGCAATTAACAAAACACTTGAACTATTTCTTCAAACCAACAAATTCACACTTCACAACGATAAATAATTTTCGCTTGCGCTTCGCGATGGTCACAGAAAATGGCGGACCACAGCACACAACAACCATTTTACAAAGCGGCAGACACGTGTCGATAGTTCATTTCATTGAGGAGACTGTTCTAAATAGGCGCATACAACGAACTACACTTATTGAAATACCTAAATACAGAATTAATTAACTGCATATATAATATTCCGACTTCACCAACAAGGAATTCTCGCATATTGATAAGACGGATAAGAGCACAATGGCAAGGCAACGGCTTTTCACCGGTCGGGTGGAGACCATAGACAACAGACACAACGCAAATTGGTGGAGACCATAGACAACAGACACAACGCAGATTGGAGGAGACCTTTCACATAACCGTGATGTTCGCATGCTCTACCATAATATTTCTAAATATTTTTAAAGCTCTTGCTTCATAACGCACAAAAATTTTGTGTATTACTCTATGAGCGTAATTGTAACCATAAATGTTGTAATTATTATTAATTTTCCACATTACAAGTTTCAATTCGGAGTACTATTTTCTTTTACAATATTCGCCAAGAGCACCAATATAATAACACGCATCCTACAACCACCATCAGCTGGTACAGTACTTTGCAAATGGGGCGTTTACTGTTTACATGCTGTGTAGGTTGGTCACAACGTCTATCAAATTTTATTGCAGTTATATGAAACAGAGTATACAGTAAGAAACTCTATTATACATAATTACCTTTACCATTCATCACAGTAAAATATACTAACTTACTGCGTGAGAAATAGCTTTACAGGAATGCGCAAATCTGACAAAATATTGGTCACAACGGTGCCAAAACCAATCATATATAATTTTCAGTTCTCGTTTGCTATCCAATGGCCTCTAAAACCAACCCACTTTAATTAACATATTCGGACAAATAGTAGATAAGTACGTACTCAGAAGCGACTGAAGGCGTGGCTAATACGTGGGCGTACCCATCCTCTGATTGGCTGCAGGAGTCTTTATAAGCCAGCCTTGTGTCTAATTGGCTACTGCGTGCTATGTGAGATTCCCTATTGGCTGTTCTATCGACTAACAATCATGTTAACATGCACTGATTGGCGCGGAACGTGTTCGATCATGATGATCCCACTTTAGTGGCGTGTACGCGTGGTACAAGCCTCTGTATTGTCAAGTATTCTGTGTTTCAGCGGTAACGTGTGTTTCACAAGCTCACTGATCGTCCTTCCACCTCCAGGAGTAGCGCCTCTAACTTTCACTTCCCTCTCACAGTATCCTGCTGGCGGATGATCATCACCAACTCTGGTATCTTCCTTCACTTTCGGTTCATTAGTGCAAGGTATATAGAGTGGGAGAGTTTGGTGTCTCTTAATAACGAGCACTTGAGAGTCTAAAAATTGAAAGTAGTTAATATCTGGTTAAGTGCGAGCCCTTTTCCATTTTCAAAAATCTTTGATCAACTATTTTAAAACCGAAATACACATAATTAAAAAAAAACATTAAATTTTATAAAAATTTTAATTAAATAAAATTTTTATTGTGGTATAAGTGTAAATTGCTGAAAAATGAATAAATAATTTCATAGCAGAATATAAAAAATAACTTTTCTCACGTTATTAATGCCAATTTATTAGTTAATTTCATAACTATCAAGGGACATCCTATGAACTTTAAGTTAAATATTTAAATGTACATTGCTAATAAGGTATTGTTGAAATTCACCACCACAATGTGTACCATCGAAAATTAGTTTTAAGTTTGAGTTGTGTTGCAAATATAGATTAACTCTTGACTTCACTACAAAAATATTTCTGTGTGAATTTTTAAATTTGATTTTTTAATTAAAAAAATTTGTTTCTAACTAGTTGATAATGGTTTTAATAATGTGAGAAATGGCCCATACTTAACCAGATAATAAGGTAACTACTGGTGAAGTGAGCTGAATATGGAGCAACTCCGGAATGCAAGGGCGAGGGAAGCAGGACATCCGGAAACGACATCGCCGGGATTCGAACCTGCTTCGCTTTGGTGGGAAGGGAGAGCTCTAGTGGCCCCATACTGTAGAGTGAGTCTTGTTAGCTTCGCTCTTTCAACACAGACACCGGTCCGCGATCACAGCGTTGCTGTTCTGGGCAAAGCAATGCACTGATGTTTTCTGGCGCGCTGGCGAGAACTAACATTCACGGCGGTTACAAATGGAAACTCTCAACATATGAAATATATACTCTTATGAAGCTAAGTTAGAATAACTAGCAAGGGAACACCGGAGAAAGTCTGGAACCGCAGTCATTATAACGTACCTTCTGTTCGTGGAGAAGAGCAGACGACTAGGGGCTGACAAGAATCCCTGTGGGTTCAACTGCGAGACGCCAGTCCTCATTACAGGTTTTTCACGGTAATGTACAGAAGCTCTGGCTAAGGTACACTCCTTAGAACATTGTGTATTCTTCTGCTATACGTAACTGAACTTGAAACAGTGAGAATTGAGCCAAATCAGTGAAAATAAATAAAATTGAGTGTTTGATAATCGGTGTCACACAATTAATTAATATGGTGGCAGAATCTCACTGATTTATATGTGTTTACACTGAATGTCAATAATTCCAGTGCTTTATGTCACTGCTTCCCAGTTAATTAGCTTGATTTGCCATTCAGCAGTAGCTTATCAACTAACTTTCAGTGAATGTTATTTCACTGATTGATATCACTGATTCGGGCATAGAGTGTACATTGTTATGAGTCTCCCAGGTGAAACTATACGTCAGCATATCCTACAACTGTGACAATTCTTAGACTCGCATGCATAAACACAGAAAGAAAAATAAATAATATCAGTAATCAGAAATAATATTTTTGTAGAATTTTCAATTTATCATTAAGACATCGAACTACTTTCCCTCCATCTTTACCAACTTTGAGAAGACACATGGCCCTCAATGCGCCCATTAACAAGTATGCAGTTATGGGTACTGACATCTATCCAAAGTTGATTTAAATGTGCCTAATACGTCTCTTTTCTTCTTATGCCTTAACCTCTCGTCTAGAGCAGGGTCGTTGCAGATGGAATGGTTCCTCGGAATAAAAGGAGATGAGGATATTTTGGCGGTGTTCTGTATCAATAAACCACATTGGCAGTTATTTTTCTGGAGTGATTTCGGAAATACATGGGAAAGGAAATTCAGTATAAATGTCCCGGGAACCGAACCCATCACCTCCTGGATGCGGAGCCAGTGTGTGACAAGTGGTTCTGTTTCATGTTTGAATAAAGCATGAATTTAGAATGTGCTCTCCCATGCTAGTTGCCGCCCCTACTTCTCACAAGCGTTTCCTTGCAATAATATGCTAAATAAAAGCAGGCATTCCTTTTTGATTCATTTACTTATGCTTTCTTTAAATGTAGATAGTTGTCACCGTAGAATGGATATATATATATATATATATATATTATATATATATATATATATATATATATATATATATATATATATATATATATATATATAATTTTTCTTTTCATTCTGATTCATGCGGTCCTCATTCTCTACTTCCATAATTCATAATGAATCTGCATCATCCCTGAATCAGGTGTAAATGCCAGATGTGACCCCACTTTAAATACGCGTCCAAGTGGAATTGATACACAAAACTTCGAATAATTCGACATACGAATTCCTGTTTGAATTGAAAGTCCATGATGAAACTTTCGTATAGTGTAGAAATTTCAGTTAAAAATTGCGTGTAAAACAGCCATGTCATAGATTACTTAAGTATACAGAGTATAATATATAGACTAAAGATGAGGCAGACCGCTTATTCGTCTTCTGCGCATGTACCCAACATTGACCTACCCTAAAAGAACAAAACTGTTAAAGTCACATAGTCAAAAATAATAATATGTTTGTTTCTATCTTCATATTTAAATAACAAGCACTTTTATATGAATAAAATACTTTTACCAATTTCAATTTAATCAAACTCCATTACAAATTGTCTAGAAAATGTAAAAAAAAATCTCAAAGCATTTGTTTACAAATCAGATTTCTAACCTTAAATGCAAACTATCCCGTTTTCGCTATGTATTGGCAGAAAAACAGTTAAATGTGTCGCAATATGGCAAATAAATATCCCGATTTATTTCAACAGACATTCCCTATATTTGTTTTTTTTTTTTAATTACCCATGTATACTGGCCTACTTTCATTTTTGTGTTCTTGTTGTTAATACTCAAAAACTACTTGATGTGATATCTTTGTATGTGTCAGATGTAGAGAGCGAAAAGGATAGGGCTTAATAGTGATCCTTGTTTAACGCCTGCTGCTGCATGATGTGAGGATAAAAGTTGGTTTTCGATTCTTACTTGGAAAGATTTGTTGGTTAGGAAAGAGTAAAGAAGGTGAATGATGTGTCTAGAAGTATTTGGGGAAGATATGTTTTCAATGAGTGCACCATGATGTACTGAGTCAAAGGCTCTTGTGAGGTCCAGTAATAGCGCTCCAGCTGGCTGTTTCTTGGTGTAGGCTATGTATACTTTCTTGGTGATTCTGGCTATGACATGAGTTGTGGAGTTGATCTTTATTGACTGTTTATATAATTTTTTTTAGAATATTTTTCTAGTATTTTTGAGAGTGTGGGTAGAAGAGCTATTGGGAGCCAATAAGCAGATATGGTGGGATATTTGTTGGGTTTCGCGATGGGTACCTACTATGATGGCTCTCTTCCAGTTGAATGAGAAGTGTGATTGGATAATAGCGGCATTGTATATGAAAGTCAAGTGAATAATGGTTTTGATAGGTAGATGAATTAAAATGGCATTCAAGATGTTGTAATTTCCTGCTGCTATGTAAGTTTGAAGAGTTATTGCGAGGATGAAGGTGGGTTTACTTGGTGTCACTAGTTTTGTGTCTGGGGTGGGATCTATTACTGGCAAAATGTCGTGGAATTATCTTCTTCTTCACTGTTACTTGGAGGTGGAGAGAGAGAGCATATGGAAGGCTTGGTTGCATGTATATCTGTTTAAGATGTCTGGCTAGCTCTTCCGCTGTCTGTGATGTGGATTCAAGGATTTCATTTCCGTTTATGAGGGGTGGAATGTGCTGAGGCTTGGCTTTGAATACTCGGATGTGTTTCCAAATTGTGCCTCCTTCTATTGTTAGTGATTTTAATTATTTTTTTTTTTGCTTCTTTTGCTATCCGATCTTTTTATGCTTGTTTGCTGAGTGCTTTTAGTTGTAGGTAATGATCATGATGTAATGGGTTTCTAGTCTAGATGAAGAAGTCTAGTGTTGATAAATGGGTGGTATTGGGTTTTTGGTAAGTGAAGATTGTACCTGCATGGATTTGAGATGTTAATGCGAAACATATAGTGCCAGTACAGTTCCCATTCGATTTGATTGTGGTGAATTCCATGTTGAATGTGATGAATTGAAGTCACATAAGATGATCAATCTTCTGTTGATGGTGCGGAGAGTTCCTAAGTCTGCTTCTGGGATTTTACTGCTTGGGGGATGTAGGTTGCTGCTATTGTGATAGGCCCATGTATGTCATTGAGTTGGATAGCTATTGATTCTATTTCATCAAAATGTATATTGTTTATTGTATGATAGCAAAGTTTTCGTTTGATTAGTAGGTCTTACTCCTCTTGGTGCATGAGTTCGGTCTCTTCGGGTGGTATTATAGCCTTGAATTTTTTAGTAAAGTTTTCGGTGTGAGCCATGTTTCTGTGAGTGCAATAATATCTGGTGATTCTTCTATTTTAAGTTCTTGCAGCTGGTCAAATTTGTTTACTATTGACCTTGCATTCAATGTTATTATCTTTATTACTTTATGCATTTTTAATGTTTGCCATGGATAAGAGGATGGCCTGAGTTTGTTTTTCTTCTCTATGTGTAATGAATTACATGATTGGAGTTAGAGCTGAAATAAATGTGTTAAGTACCTCCATGAGTTTGTTGTCGATTCCTTCGAGGATTTATTCTTGTTGTGGTGTTTGGTATGGCGTTTGGGAATGTGTAATGGATGTAAGATGAGAGGTTGGGTAAGGATGTGTACTTGGAAGATGGTATTGATTTTCATGGAGTCTGCTGGTTTTTGAATCTGTGTTCTGATGTCTGTAGAGGTAGATCGCTGCGAAATTGACTTTGCGATTTGTGATGCCTGTGGTGTAGAGCTAGTGATAGTGTTTCTTTTTTTTTAGTAATGGCAAATATTTTTCGATCCATGGGTTTTGAATTATGGTTTATGTCTGTGGAGCAGTTTTTATTTCATATCTTCTACGGAGTAGCTGCTTTCTTTATCATCTTTTGGGCATAATTTCTATCCATCTTGTTCTCAGCTTACATCAAGTCAAATGCAATGTGCTTCCTTAGAAGACACATTTTATAAACAACCAAATAGGTAACATTTGAAACATACATATACATATGTGTAACACGATTCTGGGACATGGAGATTGGTTGTGCGCAGCCAGCGAGATCGGTCTACCACATCTTTATTCTATGGTATAAATAGCCGCTCATACAGCGAAAACGAGCTGCTCACACCAGAAAATGTTGGCACTACCCAGCGACATGTGGGTACACCATTTGTCAATCCGCATCTTGTAACTTACTTTCCAGGCTGCAGTTCATCCGACAGCGAACATTTTGCAGTACATGATAGCCAATGACATGTTCCCAGAGCCTTGAATAGCCAATCAGCGAATGGCGCCCACATAAAAAACCGCCACGTCATTTCGTCTCTTTATATTTATCTAGTCTGTGGCCATGATATTACTCCAAAATACAAAGTAAAAATAAGTCATATTCCAGGAGCATTACCCCCCAGTCACGATATAGGTCTACATACACACATCTTCAGCTGCACACTAACGACAATTTTAATGGTAAGCACTATTCAGGTTTTCGAGATGACATGTCCGCTGTATACATGTACAAGGGTTTTATTTGTCCATGGATTTAAGCAAGTGAGACGAAATCCCCGAGTAGCAGGCAGTATCACGTATGCAAGCTCTGCGCGCGATACAGTTTTGTCGCGGGAGAGTGCTGCCATCTCTCGGCCAACGTCTCAAGTGTCGCTTGGCCAGGCCTCCGCAGCGCCGCACTGCCTGCGTCACTTCACACGGGTAATGCGGCTCTTTTCATACAAACGAGCCTCCATTGTCTCGCCAGACACTGCTCTTCTTCAGAATCAGAAACCTCCCTCATACCCCGGCCACAACCACCCTCTTCGAGACAAGTGAAACCACCAGAGCACAGTAATACCAACTACAGAGCCGCAGTAATTCGGGATGGAGGGGTGGTTCCTCCCCCGCCGTCAACATGACAGGCTTGCCAAACTAATGTATTGTTTTTCATTTCCTGCCAGCGAGTCGGAGGGAAACTTTACCCCTGCCTTCCTCGATGATGATGACGGCGGGCGGGATGTTGCGAAGCAGTGTTTTGTTTTCACTGCGTGGCTCGGGAGAGAAACATCTTGGAGGATCTTGTTCAAATGTTTCCAGCGTGACTTTTCACAGACCTGAGAGATATTCCTCCCCTCCCCTCTGCCAGATATTCGTCCCTCCATAAAACATTAAGTAGAGTGCTCAGCGAGGATGGAGGGCGTCGTGAAAAACAATGGCTCGCAGTTGTATCCTGGTCCGGACCCTCAGCTCGGGGAACTTCAGCCAAGTGATAACAGTGAGCTGTATTTGTGCAACCGTTAAATGTAATGAAGATACCAGATTTCTCACGCCTCTCGGATCCCTCGCACCAATAAAAGCTGGAGTAAACGTTCTTTAGTACGACCGGAAAATCTCTTCCGGCTGTAAGCGGGGTGCATCCAGCGCTCTGCTATGATGATACCGCGCAGTCAGCGACCAGAAATTATGATAAAAAAAAAAAAACAACAGCTTCGCCGAGGTTTCCTTTTATAAATGTATTTCTTTTCCTTTTATGCGAGATAGAGAACGTTTCGCCTGGGAGTGTTTTAATAACGTAGAAACAACAGTTCTTGACCTAGTTAATGACGGAAACATTTACGTGGGAGAGACTGTTGGTTTCACTCTATGCGCTCCACTTCTGCGGACGGGAACGCAGCTTGCAGAAATATCACGTGACTAGTGTATGTTTCGCTACAAGACTGACTTTACGTTCCACTTACACGATCACGGGTAACCAGTAAACAAAAATAACTGAAGAAACTTTTAAAACCAAAATTTTATTTATAAATGCACTAAAAAGAGAGAAAAAAAATTGTAGTAGTTACACAATTTGTAGAACTTGTAGGAAGATGTGTTTTAACAGTCGTAATAAACTTTACTACAAATTAGTATGTTTGTATCAATTTATAGTTAGTACATAAAATATTGGCGCGAATATTTAAGAGCCTTGCGCAAGATATGTGCTTAGCTACTACGCTTACGCAAATGGGGTATACGTTCGATATTGTACCAAGCTTTTATATACTAAATATAAAATGTACAAACATATTAATTTGTAGTAAAGTTTATTACGGCTGTTCGACCACATCTTACAAGTTCTACAAATTGTGCAACTACTATAATAATATTTTTCTTTTTAGTGCATTTATAAATAAAAGATTGATTTTAAAGGATTTTTTTGCAGATATTTTATTTTTCACTTTTTAGTTTCACCCAATTTTTCTTTATTATATTATGTAGCAATGCACATCTCTCGACAAGATTTATGTCTGTTGATGCGCATTGCTACATAATTGTTACAGACTCTGGTCACCATCTACAACCAAATTACTCTTCGAGACAAGTCCAACGAGGCCAAACTCGATGTTTGCTATGTGAGGAGAGAAATTAATTTAAATCAGCATTTCCAAGAGATCGAAGTTTCTCATAAACTTTCGTCAACACACTAAAACATTTATGCAAAACGCATTAGTTACGTAATATGAAAAGCCGGCATTAATACACTAGATAACTCGACTGTGTGTGCGAGCGAGCACAGCTGATCAGACGTAACAAGCCGCCCTGCCTGATCGAGGCAGGCAGGGTGGCTTGTGCCACACACTCAAGGGCGACAAAGACAGGGAGGTCTGGCATCATTGTTGCAGCAAGCTCAATTGTATAACGGGTAGTGGTTTAACATATGTACATACATGTGAAGTTACATAAAAGCTTGTAACTTCCGACTCCATCATCAGATCATCTCAGTACTACCTTCACATTGTACTGTCGTCGGAACTACACATGCATGAGAAATTTCAGCTCAGTTGGATAAAGGAAAATGGTTTAAAATCGACTTGCAAAATTTGACCTAAACAAACTCACATACATACAAGTGAAGTTAAGTAAAAGATTGTAAAATAAAAATAAATTTCTGGACCATAAATGGATGTAAAGTTTTCTCTTTAAGCCAGTAGACTAATGTGGCAGCTTCTTTACATAATTTTACTTCATATAGGTTTATTTTTATTATTCAAGCATATTGCGGTGTTTTTAATTTCATAAACTTCAATTCTTTCAAATTAAGAGCTTGATAAGCCAAAGTTTATTAATTTGTTCTTAATTAATAGAATAAATGTTATAATGTACATACATGGCCTACCTTGGAATCGCTTCACTCCTGCATAGCGCCTTAACGACCTGGTCGTCTGAAATAAAATGGAATCAACTTGAAGAACGTTAGAATACAGCTAGTCTCTTCTAGGGCATGCAACTGGCAAATGAAGAAAACATTTAGATTTAACTGAAGATGGGTGTGATTTTTCACATAATTAGTTCAGCAGAAAGTTCACATGACATTACAATTTTGAAATTATAGATGTGCTTTTGACAAAAACATATGTGGGTGTAGATATTGCAAACGTTCTCATAACTGCACGCCGAAAAGAAAGGTTGAACAGTAATAACGAGATTTGGAAGTTTACGATTTGTACTGTTGCAAAACTGTAAAATGGCATATTTCCGTCTTTCTCATCTGCTTTTCAAAATGCGTCCACTAAAAGTATTTGTCAGTTAGTCGCTGAGCTGTGGGAGTTGCTGACTTAGGGTTGAATTTTCGAGTGGGATCGAATGAGCTGTCATTGGACGATCACCAAGGAATAGTCGGCTGTTGAAACGACAGTCTACAGTTGGGTAGAACTGACACCAGTGTAGCCGGGCGGGTTTCACGTCTGGCTGCAAGTCAGACATGTTAATGTACATAACTCGTGGTTATGTCAGCACTTTCGTCATAAAACTTTAAACCCGTCCATACGTATATTTATTTCAACCGGGACTCTTGACTGACACAGAGCTAAAAAAATTGCTTGCTGTGTAAAACAGTGGTTCCAGTAAGGTGTCATGTTGAAATTTATGGAAAATTAATTTATGTAACTCTATGTTGGTTTTATGCACATGTGATTAAGAGTCGACATTTTGCTAACATAATCATGTTCCTGGCAATACTTGCTCGGCGCATGAACAAGTGATTGTGTGCATGGCAGTGGCAGTTTTACTAATGCGCATGAATACAAAATGCGCAGAGTACATCCTAAGCGACCTTCTCACAAGCCTTCTCTTCACGGCGAACAGTCTGTATAAGACCAAAGAAGCTCCGTTCCAAGGTAAAACAGCAAATGAGTTTGTTGTCAGTGGTGGCAGTGGAACCAGGGATTCTCCAAGGAAAACCACCTTCCATTGGTAATATCCGCCACGTTTGCAACATACGAAGACCCAGCTTGGTCTGTCCACCAACGATCGAACAAGGAGCACAGTGTTATGTAGAGGGAGGGGGAGAGCACTTCTGACAGTTATTGGAATGATGACGTCACATGAGTGGCTGAGATGTGGGAGTTGACGAGCGAACATGTGTTTGATCAGACACTGGCTGCTAAAATCCAAGGCGACGGTCTGCTTGATGTACGTCACACTGGCGAGAGACAGACCATGATGTATGTGGCCGGTGGCTGGTGCTCGAGGCCAATGGCCGTACCTCAGCCACGCGTGTTTCCCGCCTGCGTCAAGCTCAGAAACAAAAAGCTGTAGGGACGACACTGGCACTCGCTTCGCGTTGTCCCAGCGCCTCTACAACCTGCTATATTCATGGGTACTTCCAACTTTTTGAAAACTAAACATTTCTGACGTCCTGCTGATGTCATCATTTCAAGCTCATACGATGTATCCTTCCAACGCGAGCAAACAAAACGTTTTAACGAGCTTGGATAAACACGTCGGGGAGAAAACATCGTGTCGTATTTGTGTGCTGGACACACTTTAAAAATTTATGTTTTTTAAATAACAGTGGAAATGTTGCTAAAAGTACTACCTTAAAACTTAAATAACTGGATAAGAAACATTTACCAAATCTCAATTTAATAATGTTTTTACAAAACTGCGGCATCCTACTAGACACTGCAAGCATACCTAATTGATCTATTTATAATCCACAAACAGACCATAATGTGCAAAATTAAAAAGTATCTCATTGATGCATCCAATTTTTTTTCGTATATTGGGGGAGGTCAACAGCAGTACTGTAGCAATGGTGAGGAGGTTATTAATGTATGATTACTCATGTATGTATAATATGCAATAGGTCAATAAACCCAAAAACAGCAAATAACAGACCCAGAATAGTTATAACAAAAGAAACATTTAAAGTGTGTCAAAAAGAATAACAAAAAGGAGCAGTAGGGGAAGGGTGGCAGTAAAATGACATAATTTATTCAAAATGGCGATGATGCAGTTGCACTTTTCCCTCCCCTTCGCCGGTGCACTTACCCATGCAGGTGCATGTGCATGATCAATTGTAATTGTAATTAAAATACAGTGTAATTGCAATTATGCACGTACTACCCCCCCCCTTCTTCCCCCTGTGTGTGCCGGGGAATGGAGGGTGTGTTCTTGCAGGCGTCGCGGAGTCAGTGGCCGCCAAGCTGGGGTGTTGCAGCGATCGGTGCTTGATTAGATGCTTGTCGGGGTTATTATATTTTATTGTTGCATAATTAGGGTGAAGGGCGATGGAGGTCGGTGGATAGTTAGGTCTTATATGGTAGGGAACTGGAGTCAGCAGAGGAAAGAATGCATTTGGATGAGGGGAGGGTGGTGCAACTTCATAGAACTGAGGTAATTGAATTGCGCATGTAATAGATAATTACATTAATGAAATATAATTGTGCAGTAACTTATTATGTAAACTTGCGTATCCAGCAATGAATAATGCACGTCTTAGTTAAATAATGAATGCATTATTACATGTCGCAATGAACAATTACCAGTTACACAAAAACCGAGATTCTATTTGCACGTCCACCCTCCATTACAGCTCACTCTCAAGTGAGCTCCAGTCATCAGCATCGATGGGTTATACCACTGGCGTCATATTGGCCAGATATATTTTTTATTTCTTTCACACAGCATATGTTCCACTGACTCTTTTCTCTTATGTGTTTGAAATTATGACTCTTGTTAAAGTATTACAACACATTACTTTAGATTTGCTTATACAATGACTCACTCTTTTCCGTGAGATGTAAGTTTTTATAAATTACGCGTTTTCATTCTGTTTGGAGGTAAGGCAAATAATAAATTGAACAATCAGTTTATATTACTTTTTACTAGTTTCCCAATTTTTTCCCCACAGTATTTACTCTCTCACACGCACACACACAAACACCTACAAACACACGATCATAAATATATATATATATATAAACAAAAAATTACAATTTCCTTAAAGTCATTATTTACATCTTTTTGCAACACTTATCTGTAACACTATCTCTTGTCATAAAAATAAATATATTCATTACATCTTCTTACATCAGAGTTTCCTACATATATTTATATACAAATGTTACACTCCTCTCTTTTGGAACACAATTCTTCACTTCTATGTATTTACATTTTCCAATTCGCACACTTATAAGGTACCTCAAAGGAGATTATGGCCGCACACAAACTCCTGGCACGAGTTCGGTGGACTAATAAACCTTGTAGTCCGTTACTCCACATGGCCACGCAGAGGCACGGAGCACAGTCCGTTACTCCACGTGGCCACGCAGAGGCACGGAGCACAGTCCGTTACTCCACTTGGCCACGCAGAGGCACGGAGCACAGTGTCATATTACCTTTTACTATTCCAATTCGCCCGCTTCTCGATTCACCAACTCAGATCTTGAGGAACCACTCTCAAAATAGGTTTTCACTCGGGGAGGCACCGTTCCTGGCAGTACCACGAGAAAACATATATTGCATGGTAACAAATATTTGTTGGCATTTTCGTTCTGCCAACATTGTATCAACGTGTCTGGTCAATCCCAAAATATGGCCAACGTTTTAACAAATTGCCAATATAGGTTGTTACTCATAATCACATCTTATATTAATGTCTAGAAAGTTTGTTTTTATTTCGGTAGTAAAAAATCAGAGCCTTTGTTTAACGTAACTTGAATATATTTCAGTGGCATTAATGCTTGCAATTCTCAGAAGACCAAAATCAGTACGCTCAATCTTTAGACAAAACAGGCAAATTGAATCAACAAATACCTAAAAAAAAAATGTTTCCTCTAGAATATGTTACAATGTTGTAGCAACGTTGACAATATTAGCCCAATTTGCTTTATTTGTTCGAATATGTAAAAAATGGAGTACGAATGGATGGTCACATTTGTGAAAAATATTTCATACAGTACATTACCCCGTGGAGCTCTTTAACAGCATATTACATCTTGGCTACTTACCACAACCTTTTCTTAGATCTTGTGACTAGCCATGCTACTGTAGCGAAAACTTTACATGTTGAAATACTTTAGTAGCACTACGTTCCAAGTGAACGCTTGGCAAAAGATGTAATTTGGGCCACGGAGTAATAAGGGAAGAATAAATTTTCATACTGCGCACACCACTTATTACGTCTGAGTTCCCTTTGGAGTTTAAGAAATTTCAATTCACTCTCGATGTCTGCTTTGCTATGACAAAAAATAAGGCTCATGGACAGTCGCGTCAGGGATTAACATGAGGGAGGAATGTTCCAACATGGGCAACCTCTAAGCGACAGCTCCAGGGTGATCTCACTTAGTAACTTGAAAGTCCTAGAACCGGAGAGCAATACCGTTCACGTGGTGTTCATAGAAGTCGTTCGGTGAAGGAAATGAGTAGCTACTTGCTATAGTACATGCTGGAGAAGATGAGGACAGAAAGCTAGTTGTGTATGACAAGGATTTTAAAGAATTTAAAATATTCTATACTGCATAGAGATTCCAATACGAATCAAAACTTGCGAGGACATGACTGCCACCACTAATCTACTACAATCGTTTGATACATAGACGAGTAAAAATTTAATTAGAACTCAAGTAACATGCGTGATTTTTTACGACCGAAGTTTTGCTATTGATCACAGATGGCTTGAGATACTTTTCTGTGTAGCATAAATAGGATCAAGTGGCGACCGTCCCGGGAATGAAAATTTACGATTCTAGGGACAAAGAAAGCTGTGCGTATTATGGCTCAACATAACGCCAGTATAATGAAAAATTGATTGTTTAAAAGTAATGGTTTATGAAAAAGTGTTTTTCAGAAGTTACGATGTGTTGAGCTTTACGGAAAATAGCATGTTCACATTTGTGAGTGTTACCTAAATCATAATACAATAAACATTCATATAAAAGAAACATATAGTAGAGATCCCCTACCACAAATTCAAATAAAAAAATGCTAACATTTTCATATAAAAAAGCTTTAATAAAATATATAAATAGTTACTTGCTGGTTCGGTTGTTAGGTATCAACAATTTACTAATTACCAGCAAAAAAAAAACTTCTTAAGCATAACTCAAAATGATGTGAAAAGGTATTAAGTAAATAAATAAATAAATCAGATATTCACCAACAGATTGGTTTCACCCAAATACATATTTTATATCAAGTATTAGGAAACAGTAAGAGTATGCCTCTAAAAAGTTGATTACAAATTACTTTTACTGTGTATAATTATGACATAAATCTTTATAAAACCTCTAAAGGAATTATTTTTCATTAAACTTGAATAGTTCAAAACATGAGGAGAAGTGCAAATTGGGGTCCATAACAAGCAATAATTAGTTGTTAATTATTTAAAAAAATTGTCTCAAAATTTGTTTAACTTGAACAAATGGTGTCTCTGCGACCATGTCCAGAATAACAGTACTACTATAACAGAATTACTATAATTGTAGTATTCAACATTACAGAATCTAATAAAAGACCTTTACGAATAACATTTAACTAATGAATATACCACTACGAAAAAACCACCCATTAATTAAAATCTTTAATAATTCATTAATTGATTTACCAACACCAATTAATATCTCAACATGATGAAATTTCGGTTCACTATTAGGAATTTGTTTATTAATCCAAATTTTAACTGGATTATTTCTAGCTATACACTATACACCAAATATTGAAATAGCATTCAATAGAGTAAATCACATTTGCCGAGATGTAAATAATGGATGATTAATACGAACAATCCACGCAAATGGTGCATCAATATTTTTTGTATGTATTTACTTACATGTTGGTCGAGGTTTATATTATGGATCATATAAATATCTTGAAACATGATCAACAGGAGTAATTATTTTATTACTAGTAATAATAACAGCATTTATAGGATATGTTCTACCTTGAGGACAAATATCCTTTTGAGGTGCAACTGTAATTACCAACCTAGGTATAAAAAACCTAAATAATCATTTTGATGGCCATTCATAACTGTGCTCTAAAAATCATCGGCGGCAGTGGTTCAGCTGGGTGCATAACGTGAATCAAGTATAGTCCAAACGAACAGCTGCACTGACTGACATGGGAACGGGATGAAACTTGAATGGTGGAACATGGAACGGGCTACATCAGACAGCCGAAAAGAGCGGATGAATAGGGAACGAAAACTATGTTGAACCAGAAACAGGAACCTCTATAAAATATAGAACAGACAGGAATGCGGAATATTAGGTACGCAAGCTTGTCGATAAGAGTTTTAAGGAAAAATGTAGAAGTTCGCTTATACATACTGGTGGTTGGAAAAACTTGACTAGATGTGGAACATTCTAACTCTCGGTTGTTTACAGATATTATAGCAAAAAATAAATAAAAAATCACTACATTCTTTGATACAGCACTACGCATCAACCTAAACTACCTACTTCATCGTAGTTGGTATGGAAGTGTCTCGAATGTGTGTATATAAGAATTAAATATAGAAACTTTTAGAACCATTACGACAGCCGTATAATATGAATAAATAGATATATCTCAAATTATTGTGTGAAATACAGAGCCAAATAATTATTAAAATCTCTTAAAATGTGCCCAAATCTATAGGAACACAAAAATATTGTGCCGTAAAATTTTCCAAACCACAAAAATTATATTGAATGACTAACTTCACTTTCAAAAAATAAAAATCAACCAAGCAAAATCGAAATCACCACAATAACAAAAACTTTTACTATGTGTCCTTTAAGGTTTCTTGCCTAACTATGAGTCGTATTTACCCATTGACTAAAATAAACTAAAGTTCAAACATGTGCCTAGAGAACTGAAATAGTGAACTTTCCGAAGCGCCTAAACAGGGCCAAAATCGGAATACAGAGGTTTTGCTATAAAACTTTAACTAACTACAGACATGAATACATGTACAATTATGCAAATATACTAACTTCCATGAAATCAGAAAAACAATGTGCCTGTAGAATTTTCCAAAACTCTACAATGTCACAGTAGAGAATAAACATTATTAAGCATGAGACTCCTGATAAATAAAAAATAGCAATGGATAGCGAGTAAACAATCACATACGGCAGAACATAAACAATCATATACGGCAGAACATAAACATAGCAAATGTCTCAGAATAAAAGTTTTCAAGATTTTAAGAAAGGTGAAAAAAAATGAAAATGCTTAGATCAAACAGTTTTTGTGCGAAACATTTCAAGTGAAAGTAGCAATACAATATATAAAAGCTAGTGTTTGAACGAGTTACATATATCACATTATGTTCAAAAACTAGTATGTTTATTTGGTAAGTCAGTTGGCAGAGCGTCAGACTTGCCAAGAAAGTGCGTTCGTTTCGAATCACGGTTGAGTCATCGATGGATCTCACTTTTTACAGAACTCCGACAATGAGTCAATAAAACACTAGGATCACAAAAAATTGTGAATACTGTGTTAAAATAAAACCATTATACAATTACGTTAATATTAGGTGAAATGAATATAACGTGATTTAGCAACAATTTGAAATTTCGCATTACATACACAAAATTAAATCACAAATATGTGCGGTTTGGTTAAGGCAAAAAATAATTTTTTTTTTGTTCCATCAACAACATATTTGTTTCACCATTTACAAACTTACGGTTTGTTTGGCCCAAAAAAATTATTTTCTCTTTATTTAATTTTTTTTCTTCGTCGTAACAGTGCGCAATTAAGATACATAATTTTTTTGGTAAGTACTTTAAATAACACAAATTTTTCGTATGGCGGAAGTAGCCAATCGCATAGTAACGGAAATAATAATCAAGTTAAAAAAAATTATGTAAAAGTGTGATGACATTAATCAGGTTGATTCATACTACCGCATGTAGCATTACTAAAATTACATTGTTATGTCTTCTACTTTTGAAGATGAATTTTCATAAAATAACTAAACACTTAGATTTGTGCGACACAAACAGTCAAGTTAAGACAGTCAATGGGTTATACTGTTGACGAATGAATTGTTCGTACTAAAAACTATCAAACTGCTGCGTGGAGAGAATTTTTACAGTTGCTGGGGAAAGTACGAATTGCTAAATATCTGGCCCGCAAGCGAACGAGGCTGTAAAAGCCCAAGTGCGATAAAGCTACGAAACGTGCTCTACGTTTCGCAGTTTAATTGGACACGCGTCGACGTTCACATGAAACGCGTATCTGCCCGACGTCCCAGTATTTATCGCGTTTGTTAATCTGGAAGTGCCGGGGAATAATGCCCGGGAATTACGCCGGGATGGAAGGGGGGAGGGGGGATGCTGTGCTCTGAGCACCCTCCAAGCTCCGTGCCTCATAGTCGTGATGGTCAAGCGAACCCCGGGGGCTGCTCGTCGTAATAACAATTTCATTACCACCGTGCAGTTTGAAGAGGTGAGGGCGAGCAGGAAATTTTTGGGGGTTGGGTGGAGGGGTGGGGCCAGAATCGACGAAGGTCTACCGAATATGGTGGAGGGAGAGGTGGGTGATATACGTAGGGGGAGAGTAGCTGAAGGCTTTTCGCATGGCCAGCCAACTCCCCTGACATCCCCAGAGTTATCCTCGGGGCTTTTACGGCATTTTAACGTCGTGGCCCAGGAGCACGGGGGGGGGGGAGGGGAGGCGTAGTGTTATCTCCCTGCCCGTGGAGAGGGGGAGGGGCGGAGTTACAACACCTACACGTGCTCGAACCACAGCCACTGATTGGTCAGGACTTCATCAAGGTTTTGGCATCATCTCTAGCTTCCCAGAGGACTACACTTGCCATCCCTTCACTTCCCGTCTGCAGTTGGCAACGCCGACCTCAGCCGGGAAGAAATAAACAGGGAGGATATAACATCTTTCTACGACCTTCTTCCTCGAGCAAGCATTTCTGTGTCGGACTGAAAACACCGCGAGCTCAGAATTAACCTAGTGACCTTCACACATGGTAGTCTGAGTGCTGCCGATGTAACATGACATCGCCAGAATTATTTTTCCAGAAGTTTTCGCAAGGTTCTGTGCAACATAGTAATACGTTAGCAACACTCATATTAATGTTTAAATTACTCAGTTAAACACGATGGACGGTACATTATACTACGTAACGAAAAACATTTGATTGTGACACTTTCAACTCAGCATTACACTGACAGTATCAACCATTAACGAAAGTAGTAAAGTACAAGGTTATGTGAAACAATAGGACAGTTGTAAGTGGGAGTACAGAGAGCAACGTAACTAATTGTCATGTAGAAGTGAATATAGACGACCGACTTCCAGTTTGTGTTGAAGATCAGCAGATGTGTACCACACTCAAAATGTTAAAATTCTACACTTAGAACATCTTAGTTCCACTTACATCACTGAAATAGCGCTTTCAGTAGTGAACTGTAGTCACCATCAACCATACTAAAAGTAAATGAATAGCAGGTGAAACAACAGTAAAGCGAATTCAGAGTAGAGTGCAGAGCCAGATGGGCGGTGTGAAAACCGTGTTACCACTGTAAATGTCAAACACATGTGGCTAGAACTGAAGGTAACACACTGCGCTATCACCCGCTTTGAAATATTTGTACACATCTTCTGCTAGTGCTTTAACCCAACAAGGATGTTACCAAGGTGCGCACAGTAATATATCTGTGTAAACAAAACAACCGGTTAGAAAATTAAATGAAAACACTCATTGTATTATTTTTAATGACATTATTTTAACGATACTGTTGATAACATTGGCAGACTGTGAGCTGATGTGAGGAACATGCAAAGAAAAACGGAAAATATAATTCATCTCTAGTGTAGAAAAAGAAGACAGATGTGTCGCTTTTATGAGGACGTGAAGAAGTACTCTTAGATGATGACCGCAATGGACCAATATCTTCCCTGAAATAAAGTGTGTTCAGTTCCGTAATTTAGGTGTTCAGAATTTTTTAGATAAATCTAAACAAAATTTACAAATGAAGAAGTTATAATTTCATTAAAAGCAAACATTTTTTGTTTCATAAGAATAACAATAGTTATTTTCTTCACGACACGCTGCCTTCCTGCATTTGAAGTTTAAAAACGGTAAAATTAAAAATTTCATCCTTTTACTTACTCTTAAATTAAAATACAAGCCAAATTCCCCATTATCAACCTACGTTGGTACAACATTGACACTTTGTCACGATATAAATAACTGTGAAAGAACACGCAGGTATAAAAATACAAGCCAACTTCCCCATTATCAACCTACGTTGGTACAACATTGACACTTTGTCACGATATAAATAACTGTGAAAGAACACGCAGGTATTAATATACAAGCCAACTTCCCCATTATCAACCTACGTTGGTACAACATTGACACTTTGTCACGATATAAATAACTGTGAAAGAACACGCAGGTATTAATATACAAGCCAACTTCCCCATTATCAACGTACGTTGGTACAACATTGACACTTTGTCACGACATAAATAACTGTGAAAGAACACGCAGGTATTAATATACAAGCCAACTTCCCCATTATCAACCTACGTTGGTACAACATTGACACTTTGTCATGATATAAATAACTGTGAAAGAACACGCAGGTATAAAAATACAAGCCAACTTCCCCATTATCAACCTACGTTGGTACAACATTGACACTTTGTCAAGACATAAATAACTGTGAAAGAACACGCAGGTATTAAAATACAAGCCAACTTCCCCATTATCAACCTACGTTGGTACAACATTGACACTTTGTCACGACATAAATAACTGTGAAAGAACACGCAGGTATTAAAATACAAGCCAACTTCCCCATTATCAACCTACGTTGGTACAACATTGACACTTTGTCACGATATAAATAACTGTGAAAGAACACGCAGGTATTAAAATTATTCTATGCATGAAACACGAAGGTACTATTATCTATCTATCTATCTATATATATATATATGTATATAGTATCTTCGTGTTTCCTCCTGGGGCGAACGAGTGTTTGGGTTTCCCAGAGTGTTCACTGAAGTCTTAATGGCTGAGTCCTACACCAGAGGTAAAATTTACAAGTCCTAGCATGAGATTCAATCTATGTGACTAAGACTAAAAAAGGCGAAACGATGGTGACTAAATGAAAAAAATTTCTCATAAAGCTTTGCAAAATTTTTACGATGACATGAAATAAAAACCTACAGTTGAAAACTTTGCATGTCACATTTGAATGCGATTTCTGCCACAGGCAAATTAGACGGAGTGATATTTTGAAGAGAAACTTGTTGCACTGGTTCTCTGCAACTACTATCGCCTCTGTAATCAGCTCCGCAATACCAATCCGCTCCACAATCAGCTCCATCTCCGCCTCCGCCTCCTCTTCGTGTGATTGGTCAGCTGGAATAATGCTAAACATGTAGGACAAATATGTGATTAGGATAAGTGTAATTTTTAACTGGAGTGTGGTAGGCTAGGTTAGGTTTGGTTGTTTCTTGTTTTTTTATCTGGGCTATAAATTTACTTGGTACACTTGGGTTAACATGGTGGTAGGGTTGGGATGTTGGGAAACATGCTTTTCCAGTATATCTGTCTTGCGATTGTTGTTGTAGGTCAAATGGCGTGGACAGTATGTGTGTGTCGGTGAGTCCTGTAATGCTAAGGCATGCTTGAGTAAAAGTGTTTGGTATAGGTGGCCAGTCTATTTTGACTTGTGTCAGTCGGCTTGGTGGATGGTATGAGAACAAGTTGATTGTGTCACTGGTATGTGCTGTATGTTTTGCTTTGTATGGTCTTTGTGGACGAATGTTTGAGCTATGCTAGTGTTATAGTGAGTGGTATGGTTGGTAGGTATAAGCAGGTAGGTTGGTAGGTAGAACAAGTAGAATGGGTGTTAGGTTATGGGCTGGCCCTAGATGTATTGTTGCTTGATACACTTGAGTTATGATGTAGATTGTGATTGGTGTATTGGGTGGTACGGTTGGTTAGTATAACTGGATTTTTCTTTGGTTATAGGAGATGGTATGCTGGTTGGCCTGGTATGACATGGGCTATAAAGAATGGTTGGTTGGTATGGTGACTAGTATATACTTGGCTGGTGTCGACCAGTACAGCAGAAAGTATGAGCACTAAGTAAATATTTCGTAAGTCAGTGTGGACTGACTGGTTGAGGTATGCTTGAGTTATAGTAAAACATATGAACGATGAGTATATTTCGTTTGGTGTTGGTTGGTAGAGCAGATGGCATGCATGAGTTACAGTGGCTGGTATGTCTTGTTTATATGTTTAACTGGTGAAGTTAGACTGGTAGTCAATATAGTTGACTCTTATAATTGATCAGTATATCTTAGGTATGGTGGCTGATACGGCTTGTATTTTTAATAGCATGACTGAGGTATGCTTGGGTTAGAGTGGATGACATGGTTTGGGCTGAATGTTTTTTGGTTTTTATGGTTATCTGCTGCTGGTGTTTAGTTGATATATCCAGATGGTGTGGTATGTTGGCAAGCTGGAGAGTTATCACCTTGTATTTTATGGTTGGTGTCTGATGGCAATGATGACATGGCAGATATGCTGGAGTTACAATTTTTGGTATACTTTTTCTTATTTTTTTGTGATTTTTCTTTTTTTTGTAGTATTGGAATGGGGGTAGGTAAGGGTAGGGGTTGATGTTTAGGGTGGTGGGATGAGTGTGGGGTGAATGTTAAATGGTTTTTTTTAAATGTGATTTTTGGTATTTATTATGTTTCATATGTCTGAGGTGTGGTAGTCAGCATTTTATTTTATGGAGGGTTGTTATAATCAGGTGGTTTGTTTGTTGGATGGTATGATATCTGGCTGGTGTCTAATGGTAATGGTGACATGGCAGACATGCTGGAGTTATGATTTTTTGCATATTTTTGCTCCGATTTTCAGATATTTCTTTGTTTTTTATTATTAGAAGGTAGATTGGTAAGGGTGGGGGGTTTGATGTTTAGGATGGTGGGATGAGTGCGAGGTTAACGTGATATATTCGTAGGTTTTTTAGTTTTTTTAATAGATTTTTTTTCCATATTTTTGTGATTTTAAGGGTTTTGGAATTTTTTTTATTTTTACATTTTTAAGGTCATAGGTGTGGTATATAAGGAATGAGGAGGCCCCAGAAATTGGCTGGAATTGGATTTCGGGGCTTGTTTTTGCACATGAGGGGCTTCTACCATTTTAAGAGAAAAACAAGAATTGTTTAGGGAAAAAAGGGCAACTTTTAGAAAAAAGGAAATTTTTTATGGAAAAAGAAAAATATTTATGCACAAGGGAAATTTTTAAGGTATTTCGATCAATTTTGAGGGAAAAAGGGAAATTTTGAGGGAAATTCCAGGATCGCCATTAGCTACGTGGCTCCGGCTCCTAGGTTCCTGCACGAGCCCTCCCCAAAACATTCTACTCACGACGTTATGACACTAGGGGAAATTTAATTACAAAAATTTTTGTAAAAAGGGACCTGTGTGCCATTTATAAAGTTTGGAATAAAAAAAAAAAAGTAATTTGGAAGGAAAATGTTGAGCTACGATAAAGGAAAATTTTGTGGTAACTTCTCAATGGTATATGTTGATGATGTTTAGTCACTTCAGGGTTACAAATTGCATAATATAAACAGGAAAAATTAATTAATGTGTTGAATTCGGGTACCATTTTACAACAGATGGGATTTGAAATAAATTTTTCAGCTGTAACTTGTCGTAATAATAGTATATATACATAATATATGTTGCAATTGAGGCACAAATACATAATAAACACAACGATAACATATTGACATGTTACACCTGTTTTCATGATGAAAATAACAAAATCATTAGGTGACTCCATCATCCGCACAAACAGTCCATCAGGTTTCTTTATTCATCGTCTGTATCATCTGCAGCAACTGTTGGCCACACTCTTAACCTCTTATATAAATCCTTGCACTCCTCCGGTATATAACAGCATACCGTTTTTCAAGTCCTCTACCTTTGGTTTTTTGATAGGTTCTCGTCGAGTTGGATATGCAGGAATAGGTGACAAACTGACATCAAGTATCTTTCCCAGCACAGACGTATGGGAAACAAGACCACCTAACCATTCACTGGCTTTCACAAAACCTTTCTTCTCCGAAGAGCACTCAAAGTAATATTATTTAGAAATGTTGAAGACCTCTCTTGATTCACGATTATGCTGCCTGGTTTCCAGTGATACTACACTTCGTTTGTAGTACAATATACACCACTTTTTAACACCACTAGGTTTTGTTGTTCACTGAGCAGAGTGACAGTATTGGGTGACTTGATGGATGAAATGCAGATGTTCAGAGATCCCCCTTAGTGTGTATATCTGGTCACATCTTCTAATAGGGCGTTTAATGGAGCTGAACTTCCTGGGCGCAAGGGAGGTACGAGTGTCCTCATATAGGAAAATACTCTTTCACAATTTGAAATCTACGAATATCAACAAGTGCGGGGCAGAATCTAACAAGTATGTGGTTTTTGTTCTGTCCTGAACAGTTATCTGCAAACAAATAAACTTCTTTAACTGAAGGAGGGACGTTCTGCTCAATATAGTCCAATAACATTGAGGCTACATCATTAGGCCCCTTGTGGGCTTCTCCTTCATGGTAGGCATACTAATGTGCCAGCCCACTTCTCATATTGTATACACAATAAACGTTGATATTAAGTAGCCTCAGGTAAAAAATTTCCTCTACTGGGATTTGAAGATGCTCTAAATTCTGCATAAAATCAAACACTAATCCTAGAACCTTATCAGAAGACTTTGATAGCTGCTCTGAGTCTCTCATCAAGCAACAAAACTTTTTGGCTCGACGTAGATAAACTATCAACTCAGCTGCAGCAATCCGTTTTGATGTGTCATTTAGGGATGTGTTATTTAATTTTTTTTATTCACAAAAACTGCAAGTGTCTACCTTCGGCCTCCCAAACTGTAGACTAAAGTTCTCGTTAAAGTATTTTAGGTAAAAGCTGTATTTGACAGTGGTTTTTGGGTACTTGCTTTTGAACATGCTGTATAGTTTTGCAACCTACAGTTCTGCAGAGAGATATTTGTAACTAACTGCGTGGTGTGTAATGTGCTTCCTTAACTGGGAATTAGGCGATGTGTTGATGAATCTGAAGAAGTTCATCTCCACCTTTTTTGAATGCGCAAGGGTGTTTGCCGCTATTATCACGTGGTGAATTTCCTTCCACAAGTAATTTGCGAATACGCCTTACCCTTTTTCGTACAATCGGAGGAAAGCATCCCTACATAACTCAATATTTTTATCCTTGAGAAGAACATGGTACTTGAATGTCCTCTGTTTTTTAACAGAATATTCTGCCTTCTTCCTGTGGCGTTTCACTCCTATAATTTCTATCGTTCTTTGCAGACGTAGATCTTTCTCATCCTTTGTGTTAATTGTGTACAAAACCTCAACACTGCAGCTCGGCCAATCTCATCAAACCGGTTGAAGCATTTCTTGGGACACCTGATTAAACAAACATACGATATGAATTAACCAACTCTTATGTTTGATAATGTGAAACATGTTAACATTTAACAGCAGAGGACTGGCAACTTAGAACGAAACATAAATTATCTGGTTTAATAGCATGCGTGCTATAAAATAACCTCAGAATTTCTGTAGGCAAATGTTTACGTCTTGAGCAATATTAATTTACAACACTGGTTCTGCATATTTATCCATAGCATTCAAAACTTTGTTTCACTAACCTGCATGGTTCTTGAATAGCTCGAGCTCGTTGTTTTTTTCCCCCGTGATCAATATATTCTTTCCCTGCAACTCTGGCTTTCTTAATAATATTTCGTTGATAACTGTCTGAATCACGTATTCCTCTCTCCCGCTTTATTGGTGACATTTATGTTTCCGTCTCATTCATATTTAAATCACTTTATTGGTGACATTTATGTGTCCGTCTCACTCATATTTAAATCACACTTAATGTTCTTTCACTACAACTTTACACTTATGAAAAAACTCCACTGTTTGCTCAAAACCAAACTTCGTGTACCTATCAGCTGTTTCATTAACATTTGAAGACTGCTTGTCTGACATGGCTACCAATAGTGCAGTGTAAAATGTTTGCGTAACATGGTTATCAATGATATAGTGTTAAACGGTACCCAAATCCAGGAAATGGGTCCATTTTTACACTGAATCAAAATACGTGTTACTTCTTTACATAGTGTTCTTCCAGTGTATTCGGGACTGTTTTAACACTAAAATGTAGATCTACCCTTCTAGTTCATAAAACCACGCTTAACTCAAAATGGCTTTCTGTGGCGCTTGGGTCCTTTTTTACAATAAGCGATCCAAACAGAAAACCATTCAATTACTATTTTGTATATATATATATATATATATATATATATATATATATATATATATATATATATATGCATACTCGAAACTATAGATTTACGAAAGAAATACTCAATAAAATTCATTTAAATAATGTTAAAATAAATTTTCTAACTTTAAATCTTACAATTATAGCGAAATAATTACATGTACGTAAGATTTTTTGTAGAGAATTTAATAAGCTACTAAATAATTTTTTTGCCATACCTGTAGAGTTTCACAAGACTTATTAATTTTTTAGATTTTATTGTAAATATAAATTTGAAAGTTCATTTTGTAAACAGGAGATATTCTATTGTTTGTTTAAGCATTAGTTTAACAATTAACTGAAATGAAGACATGTTAAATACTATTGGATATCGTTTTTCTGAAAGTGCTAACTGAAAAAGGTAATTGAATTTACAGGTATTTTTTTAAAATTTGTTTAGCTTACAATTTAACTATTTTCTTCTTATTTTATTGTTTACCATAGGTAGTACCAATGTCGATTTAGTTAAATAGCCAATTAAAAAAGATAGTTAACACTAAGAGTACCTTTAAAGCTAGATTGAGTATGTTCCATACGTAAAAATGGACCCCTTGGCAAATTGTTACAAGATGCATCATAAATTATGGAGGACGAATATTACTATGAGCCATAGAGCTCATGTTAAAGCAGTAAACCGGACGCTTCGAGATTTCAGAAACTTAAATGTACTAATGGGTGCTGTCAGTTTTGTTTTTGCAGGTGATTTTCGCCGAACACTTCCTGTCATAACAAAAGATACACGTGCAGGCATTGTAAAAACATGTCTAAAATCATCTCCTTTACGGGGTTCAGTTGAAACACTTAATTTGTGCACTAACATGACAGCCCAATCAATCGAAAACAATGATAACGGTTTTCCACAACAATTGCTCAAACTTGGAGAAGGGAAATTACCTTTCCCAAGCGCAACTGGCGATAGTCCTGAAATGAAACTTGATACTGGGTTGGCTCACATAGTCCATGAATTAGAATATCTTATAGTGGCAATATGTACCGATCTAGGAAATTTATTGCAAAAATACTATCATTGGCTCTTTTCAAGGGTAATAGTTGCTGCAAGAAACGATACAGTTAAAGAAATAAATAGAATAATCTTACAAGAAGTTCTCGGCCTAGGCTAACATTACAATTCCATTGATGCCGTCACCGACATTGAGGATCCTTCTGGCCTGACACCACATGACCTCACATTAAAGATTGGTATCCCAATAACGCTACTACGCTACTTAAACCCAATTATATGTGTAATGGTACAAGACTATTGTTAAAAGATTTGCGGAATAATATCATCGAAACAATAATATTAACTGGGCCTGCCACCGGACAGCTAGCGCATATTCCACGTGCCCCGATGATCCCAACGGAACTGCCTATTCCTTTCAAGCGGTTGCAGTTTCCGGTGAAGGTATCATTATTTTCTCTCACAATAAACAAGTCCCAGGGACAAACATTCAAATTTGTGGGAATATATTTGAGCAAGCGATGTTTCTCTCATGACCAATAACATGTCGGGTTACCTAGAGTTGAAACTCCAGAAAACCAATATATTTTGCTACCAGAAAATAATGGAACAATGAAAATAGTATACAGAGAAGATCTAACAAGTTAATGTAAATTTAATAAAACCTATGAAAAAAAAATCGTTGGAATTAGAGGTTCATATTTTCTATTCAGGAAAAAACTAAGTAAATTTGAGGATTATACTCCCCTGTACTGTTAATGTAAATCTAATAAAAGCTCTAAAAACGTAAGGAACTAAGTCACAGACGGTTGCTATTAAAAATAATATGTTAAAATTAATTCTCCTACTGTAAGTTGCAACTACGGAGAAAATATTTAATTAATTCTCCTACTGTAAGTTGCAACTACGGAGAAAATATTTAATTACTTTTAAAACGTAAATTTGAAAATTTGTAATTTAAATAATACTAAACCTATTTATGCTATTATTAATTATGTATATAGAATATTAAATAAATGTCCAGCGAAACGGGCGAGGGTACTGCTAGTTAGAAAATATAATTCACTATATTGAACTGCAGAACTGGTATCTGATTATTTCTTAACCATTTACAAGAACTTGCAGTAGTCGATAAGACTAAGTTAACGAACTGGTAGTTGAAAGAACACCAGTACAAAGTCAATATCCAGCAATGAGACTTTCAGATAGCAATATGAATTAAAATGTGATGAATACTAATATTGGTAACAGAAAATTCTGAATTTCTGGTTAGTGGGTATAATTGATTTAAAACGCTGGTAACCAGCGTTTGCAGAATGTTGTTTATTGTTTTAAACTATATATTATGCTGACACAATACTAACGTTCAAACGTCTTAGTAAATCTTTGGTTGGTAAATGACTGTGTGAATGCGTTTCTGAAAGAAAAACACACTACTGTTGAAATTGTGCATGTAACCATAACATTATGTTGGATCAGTGTTGTATTTCAGTTGGCAACCAACATAACATTGTCATGTTGTGTCAACGTAGGCCCGCGTGGCATTTTGGCGTTGGGTTAACGTAATATGTCAACGTTGATCCAACGGTACTGCCAAACGTTGGGCCAATGTGGACCCATTTAAATTTTGCTACTGGGAATATTTCTGAATTATCATTGAGCCTGTCTCTGCTATTCTCGTAATGTCAAAATAAAATCCTAAAAGAAAGGCAAACGTCAAGATTGTTGTGGTGAGCCAACAATAAGAGAAATATTTTTTGGTGAAAACTTATAAACTCAAACTCACACAAACCACATCAGGGGCACAATATTATATGTACAAAAATTTACTAGTAGACAACCACTGACAATATATGCATTTACAGCTCTATTTCAAAACATAATCTTTTGTTATACATGCTACATTTGTTCAAATTAAAAATTAAATTTTCTTAGCGTATTTTTGGTATTGCCTTAACGAATCACAAGTTGACAAGATTGATATCTGTTTAATCATTTCTGTAGAAACATGTATCTACTTTACATATAAGATATTTGCCAATGTTGTAGATTATTTATATTCAGACACACATATGTTTCGAAGGTGTGGCATGCCTAACTGTACGAATAACTGAATGTGTCTCAGGCACATTAGAGATACGATGCGAGCAGAGAAGAAGGGTAGAGAGACAGACTGACCTACTGTTTAGTTGGCGCTATTTAACGCGACATATGTGAAGGGGAGTCAAGATGTTCGAAGTTCACCTCCGAGCTGAATTAGTCATATTCTTCTTGTAACAAATCATCCTTAAGAGGAAGAGGCCCCTTCTTCCTTGGGTGTTTTTATACAAATCTTCGTAACCAAACTTTATGACTGAATATTTGAAATTAAAGCTTTACATCGCATAGAAGACTGCCTAGCATAATTTTTTAAGTTCTTGATATTTCAGTTTTCTTAACATTTTTCATTGAATAGGTAGAAATTATTAAATAAAGAGAGAATCTTTGATTACAGTTACATATGTGAAATGAATCGCGTGAGTAAAATAATTCAGAATTCGAAATATCTATTAAGATGTTACCTATGCCTTGACAAGTTCGGTTTTAAATATTGAAGTTTTAAGGTAAACTATAGGGGAACGCAATAAATCCAAGATGTTGGGCTTTCCTCCCCCTTAAGGAGCAGCTGGATGCCCTGCTCAAGGACAGACAAATGTTTCCCGGCTAGCCTGAAGACTGGACGAAGTGTGATATGGAGCAAAGACAACATATTGGGGGGGGGGGGGGAGGCACATCGACGAAACTGACTCCTCGTGTTTATGTCCTTACCACTGCTCACGCGAGAATCGCCCCGTCAAGTGTTCCCGGGGCCGCGGTGGTGTGGTGGTTAGAATACTCGCCTCCCACCTAGGCTAACAGGGTTCGATTACAGTGCGGGGTCGCTCCCGAATATTCGCACTTAGAAATCGTGCCAGACGATGCCACTGGTCTGCGGGTTTCCTCGGGGTTATCCCGTTTACACGTCCTTTCATTCCAGCGCTGCTCCATGCTCACCTCGCTTCACCTTCATCGGCTCTTGAGACCACGATATTCAGCGCAACCCAAATCTCTTTAATCACTCACTTTCAAGTGTTTCCAGCTCATCCAATCACCGCATGTGTACAAGGGGCTCAAAAGAGCGATTTAAATACAACCTTACTGGCTCGACTGGAAATCTTCACTCAGTAAGACGCATTATCAGTTATGCCCACATCAACTATCTGTGACAGTGACAGAATATGATACGGAAGAGGCTGGTACAGATGCGCGATGTAGAGGTCGGATGGGACAAAGTGCCACGGTATGGCCAGCCGGAGGGTTGGTATGAGAAGCCTAGATTGAAATAAACATTTCAAGTTGGCATGGAACGATCAGAAGAGTAGGAATCTTTATCGATAAGAGAATAGTTTAGTTGTGAATACTGAGTTTCACAATGTTTTCTGAGGAAGCCGAAGATTTATAATGCTGCACGATTCCTTAAGCAAGTGGCTCATGTGGTAGAAAAAAAAAACATGTCCTCAGGATACTGCATGTGCTTCGCTTCAAGGAGGAGTGGTGAAAGGCACAATCCCAGTTGCACCGGGGAAAAATAACCCTCTAAAGCGTTCTGTAGTTTTTATCTAACCTTATAATATATTTTATGCGCAACACACTGAGCATACCTGTACATTTCCCCACTCCAGCTATCCTTTGTGAAACATGCAGTGATTGAACCTGTTATGATATGGCGTAATAGTTAGTAACGTAGTTTGCAGTACATCCTCATGCTACTTACTATCGTGAAAGTTCTTTGAGTGAGACTAGCGCACAAACATGACTCGTAAATATATATTAGTTTTTGGTTAAAAATATTTTGCTTTACCGATGCTGTGAAACTCCAACTACCAAGGCAGTCCTGACATTCAGGGGGAGAGTCAGCTTGGGAAATTAGCAGCAATGAAAACGAGTTCAGATGCAACTTTTTTCCCCGCGTATAATATATTGGGTACTTCCGAACTACCCACCCAATTAAAATACTTTTTTAAATTGTGGTATTGCCTTCCGAAAAGCAGTTGCCAAAAGACGTCAGGTCGCTCATGTTGGTACTTAAACAACTCCGGCAATTAATTATCTCGCATTCATCGCCCTCTTGCGAGTTACAAGTCCACTCGATCCGTGTTGAGCATGAGCCCCGTTACTTAGCTTTGTCGGCCGAACTGAGACATAGCTACGATCTTGTGGAGGACTACAATTAGTGGAACAGTCGTACCTGGAGAGGGCTGGAACCTGGAGAACAAAGCTCCAGCCTCCCACACGGTTGCCTGTCAGGGGTAACTGGCCCCCTTATCTTTGCCCACTTCCACCCTCATCCTCCTGGTACAGTTGTTGTGGAGGGCCCTTCACTTCCTGTGCGCGGTAAGGCTTCGCGCTCATACTCAGTGGCTGGACCTAGATGGCTCGTGCCCAACCTCAGACACGAATCAGTTTATAAGCCCTCAGGTGGAAAGTTTTGTGGTTCGGAGTACACTATCACTATACAGCAATGTCTCAAGAGTACGCTAGCACTAATACAGTATTATAGGTCAGAGTACACTAACAGTATACACCATTAAGGTTCACAGTCCACTAGCAATATACAGCATTGCAGTTCAGAGTCTACTAATGCTATAAAGCATTGGGGCTTAGAGTACTCTATCACTATTGAACCCTGTAGCTCAAAAAACACTAGCACCATTGAACATTGTGGTTCAGAGAACCCTAGCACCATTAAGCCTTGGGGCTCAAACTACACTAGCACTATTGGGTATTTGGGCTCAGCGTACACTAGCACTGTTGAGCATTGTGGCTCAGAGTACAATAGCACTATTGAGTACTGTATCTAAGAGTACACTAGAACTATTGAAGCTTGTGACTCAGAGAACAATTTAGGCCTTGAAGCTCAAACTACAATAGCACTATTGAGCACTGCGGCTTAAAATATACACGCACTATTGAACCTTGTGGCTCAGAGTACACCAATACTATTAAGCCTTGGCGTTCAGACTACACTAAAACTATTAAAACTTTTGTCTCAGACTACGCTAGCGCTATTGAGCATTGTGGCTCAGACTATGCTAGCCCCATTGAGCATTGTGGTTCTGACTACACTAGCAATATTGAACCTTGTGGCTCAAAGTACACTAGCACTATTGAGCCATGTTTCTCAGTGTACACTAGCACTATATCTTCAACTCCAGCTACAATCTTTGTGTGTGGATTCGTTTGGTAAAATGAGATAAAAAACACACACACTTGATGTTTGCTAAGTGAAATAAATAATTTGCGAAGTGTCAGAAAGTACGTGGGATGAAACAAGAGATTCGTCAATACTGAGAACAGGATTTGATATCTGCTAGTGTTGGAAATTTTACGGCTAGTTACATCGTTCGTTTGCAAGTTACATATCTGGCTAACAGGCTATGGCAACCATTCAAACTTTGCATGTTTTCTCGATAACCATTCACCAGAGAGTGTTATAGCGAGGCAACATTTCCTGAGAAAAAAATGACTTATGAGCAACTCATTAAAACATTAAATAAATCGAGCATAAAAAATTTAACTGTGTCCGGTACTATTATATGATTCCAAGTAGTGGTGAGACAATAATTTTCGTGTTTAGCTACAATTAAATAATTATTGTCGGTAAGTTACAGGGTTAAACCTGAAATGTCTGTTACGAAGTACAGTAATTAGTAGAATAAATTATGTAAAAGGTTAGACGTCTCTCCTCTGTATGAAGTGGAAATGGTGTCGCGATCCTGTTACTGGCGAAGAGGCTGGGCACCTCACGGACGTCAACGAATGTCTCGGAGACAAGAGAGTGATTCTCCCCTCCCCCACCCCCCCCCCCCACCAGCAATCTTGCAGTTGTGGCAACTCCTCGCCTATACAGAATTAGAAGCCGTAACACGATCTCAACTTCAAAACACGGAGCAGTGCCCCTCACTCCCCAGACCATCCTTTCGCTTCGGATCTCTAGCGAATTTCGCGGCTCGCCTGAGATGGGATGATATTAAAATTTGTATAGGAGTGAGAGAGGAGTGGGGTGATGGGCTGCCAGAGGGTTTTCTCTTGTGTGTGTGAAGAAGGGGAGGGAGGGCAGATTCAAGAGTTGTTTGTGTCCCAAGGCGAAATACGTGAATGGAGAATCTCATTCCGTGTCGCGCTGCGCGGTCGACTGTAATGGAGAAATGGCAGGCTGTCGTTGCTGTACTCTCGCCCTCTCCTTTCCTCGCGCATGTGCCTCTACTGATGAAAGAAATGCCGACTGACTACACACCCAGTTATCTGCGCTTTTTGTAAACATTTATTTCATGGGATCTGTTTTGAATAATTCTTCACACGATATGATGTTTTGCGATCTAATTTTCAGCGACATCTATCAGTGGAAGTCAGTATCATAAGCTGCCGACGACTGGTGATACCTAAGGCTAAAGCTAAAGCATATCGATATTTTTTTAAGTATTTCCCCTATTGTCTTGGCACATTGTCAAAATTAGTTAAGGTTATGTGATCAGACTTTGATGCCACACATTAATTAAAATAACATTTTTACACAACCACTGTGTATAAATACACTTGTGTATGGCAACATTCAGTTAATGTCAGTTAGATAAAAACTTGGTCAGAAAATGCGTACTCATATGACAACATACCGCCACTAATTTATGTACACAGTGTTCGGACTTTCAAACCAAACCATGGTGTGTTAACAGTGCTGTTGACGATAATTCAGCACAAAGTTGGAACACAGAGCTGCGCATTGTCCTATACAGAGACTAATCATCTGCGAGAAGAGCGGACCAGCTGCATGAAGAGGGGATCAGCTGTGTGAAGAGGGGATCAGCTGCATGAAGAGGATAACAGCTTCATGAAGAGGAGACCAGCTATGTGAAGAGGGGACAAGCTGTGTGAAGAGAGGACGATCTGTATGGAGAGAGGACCAGCTGCATGAAGAGGGGACCAGCTGTGTGAAGAGGGGACCAGCTGCTTGAAGAGGGGACAAGCTGTGTGAAGAGAGGACCATCTGCATGAAGAGGGGACCAGCTGTGTGAAGAGAGGACCATCTGTATGAAGAGAGGACCAGCTGTGTGAAGAGGGGACCAGCTGCATGAAGAGAGGACCAGCTGTGTGAAGAGGGGACCAGCTGCATGAAGTGAGGACCAGCTGTGTGAAGAGGGGGACCAGCTGCATGAAGAGGAGACCAGCTGTGTGAAGAGGGGACCAGCTGCATGAAGAGGGGACCAGCTGTGTGAAGTGGTGACCAGCTGCTTGAAGAGGGAACCAGGTGCTTGAAGAGGGGATCAGGTGCCTATAGAGCGGACCAGCTGCGTGAAGAGGGGTCAGCTCCTTAGAGTTGTCTAACTCACTGAAATCGAGCAGAAACACAATTATGCCACACTAACCCTGCCCTGTAATATAATCTGTATGTTGACATTAATAGAGACAATTATTTCTACTTGTGCTTGCTGATATGCAGCAGTTTCACAATTTGTTGGTTTTACAGAGTGACGTTTTGGAGTAGAGATGGTAAACACTAACTTCAAGAGAAAATATAAGTAAAGGATTCACCAAAATTGTAAGAATGCTTTCTTCGAGGTGATGAGTGAGTGTGCATGAACGGACTAACTTAAGCAAGTGTGGGATATATATATATATATATATATATATATATATATATATATATATATATTTACACACACACACACAAATGGCACAGCATTTCGAATGCTATTGAAATCAAAACTACAATAATTAAGAATAATTCATGAGGAAATTTTTGTTTTGATAATTATTACGCCGTAAAATTTGAAGTTACGCCACATGGTCTGAGACTGTGTCTGTGGGGGAAATGTTAACTACATACACGTTAATTGTCCCATTTTCTGAACACTCTCCTAACAGATTATTTAGCTAAGATAACCCCTGAAAGGTTTTTGTAGAAGAGTTAGTCACTTTCAGGTGTCATCAGAGTTGTCGCAAAGTAGTATTCAGCCTCGACACGTCCACAGCGACTCTTACTTGTATTCTCTAGGACAGCGCGCCCTTCAGCTTATCAACCAAGACGTCGTCTGTTGTTATTCACTTGTTTTTGTGTTGTTATTGTCATTCATTTTTGAAAAAATTTTCTGTGGCATAGTTTTAGTATATTTTTAATGAATTCATTATCAATATGCGAGCTTTCGCTAATTTAGAAGACATTAGCAAGGAAATTTAACGTCTACCAATTATTTAAAACTTTATCAGTCCTGAACGACATCGTAAAGACTTGGCATTCATAATTATGATATTTTTCTCAGGGCCTTCAATTTTATTTTGTTACAAGGACAATTTTAAATGATGTTTAGACCTCTCTGACATTAATGCAGTTAGAGAAAACAATCATGCAGGCAATTATTGCGAAGTCTCCAATAACTGACCAGTGGTTCCCTAAATAAGAACTGTTGCGGCATATATTTTCGGAGTTCCACCTGTGTCATTCCAGTTCCAATCTGCAGACGTTGAAAGATTTTAAAGATTTTGAGGACATAAGAAAACATGTTTTCTCCTCACTTTGCACGAACTTTCTGTTGCACGCGACGAGCCCTAAGTCAGTCAATGGGCCACAGGGACGACCAAACACTGCAGGAACATCAGATGATATTATGTATCTCTCTTATTCGTCCACGCCACATCGGATATGTTTATTCAAAACAGTAGATGAGTTACATCCGAAGTTGAAGCTCGAATACGACATCCGTATTGCAGTTGATTGCACGGTAGCTAATAGTATGAGGTTTACTTGGTTCAATGCCAGGGAAAGACACATGTGCATTTGCAATAGTCCCTTATACTGTTTGAAATGTTTGGTTACATCTCTGATGATACTGCTGTCAACGAGAGGTAACCGACCGTTTAAGTTTTAAAGATTTTCATTAGAAATTACTTGCACCATGTAGAGGAAAGTAGGCTTATTAGTTATAATAGTAACTTTTTGTTTATATAATATACCTTCTATTACGGGTTGGCTGTCAAATAGTGGATTGCTGAGTTAATTATTATATCTCAATACTGATTATAAGTTTATAAATGAAATCATAGTTGTGTTCATTACAGTCATAAGAGAAAATACATATTTCATGCTCACTATGTTTTCTTCTGAGATCCTGATAATCCTGTGAATCGATGAACTTATATGAGTGTGAGTTTTGTCTGCCTAGCCACAAAATGTATCGTTTGCCAAATCCGCAGATACTCGTCTGCAAGAACCGCGGTGCGCAGTGTGATATACAGCTTGCCACGCGTATCAACATATTCGTCCCGTGGAATTGGTTCATGAAGTCGCGAGCACCTCTGCGACATCTGTGTTATTTCGGTGCAGCGTACTTTATTTCCTTATGTATTATGTATGCATTGTCCTGGGGGAGAAAAGGACGATATGAGATGTCATATTTTAGGGAAGGTAACAATAAAAGTAGAATACTATAGAGAGTTCGGGGCCTGTTGCTGCTGGAAGATCGTATCAATGTAAATGCAAATGCGGTCCCTTTTCCCAGTAAGAGATTTCAACGACGTGAATGAGATGGGCGAAGCAGCAGAGGGAATCAGACAGTCTTTCACAGATCGGAGGCATGTATATAACTTCCTATCTTCTTGAATTAATAAACAAGTAACTTTTTCTCTGCTCTCGTAACAGTTATCGTAGTGTCCCGTAACGTAGATGCGTTTCAGATACAGTTAATTATTCCTATCTCTCCAGAACTTATTTTAAGATGCAGTTGCTTCAAAAGTTTGACTTGGAATAACTTAGGCCTAAACAATTTCCTAACATTGCCTACATCAACTATGATACTTTACAAAGGAACACCTCGTCACAAAGCAAACATGCCTATAATTAAAAAAAAAGCAATAAAGATTGCAGAAAAAGAGAAATATTTTATTTTCGCCCTTACAATGGCAGAAAAATATTGAAATATGAAATATTAAATGACTAATTAGACGAATGCTATCATTTTGGAAAAAATTTCACTTTGGAAGCATTTTCATACATTGTTATGTGAATTCTTCAGTAAACCTGAAACGTAAATTGTTTGTGTCGTTTTAATATGAGAAGTTACGTCCATTAACAGCATTCGACCATTGTTATTACTATTATTATTATTATCATTATTATTAGTCTGTAACATAGCAAACGTGAATAGGCTACTAGTAACTCCAAGATAGCCTTGTCGTGATTTATTTCCCCCGTTGTAGTTTATAGTGCGGGGACATTCATTCAGTTAAACAAATTAATTTATGTTTATATGTTAAAGGGAGCCAGTCTATAGATAATAGAAATAATGTTGCTACAAAACGGTGTTTGTCAACTGTATGAGTAAATATTCTGCTAGAGTGACGCATTTAGGTAAAGCTATTTCTGACATAAAAAAAAAACTATGTTTTTACTGTGGCACAGACATCGCACTTTTGGCAGTAAGATTTTCGCAGATAAATTCGCGCGCAGGCGAACTGCTACAACATTCCTTTGGTTATTGGCCCACATTTTGTTTTGTGGAGGGGGAAATTTCCTCACCTGCCTTGGCCAATCAGAATGAAGTTGCTCCGACAATGAAAGTCAGTGTTTCAAGGGGGGAAACTTCAGAAGCGCGACAGTTAAATTATCCAGTCGCGAAAGTGGAATTGTTTTGGATTACAAGTAGTGGCTGAATATCTTTTGCTATAAACATGTGCTCCTAATTACACCGAAAAAAAAAAAAAAGTTTAGAAGCGAACAAATTTCCAGACCACTACTGCCTGAGCTTAAAATGTTGTTTGTGTTGGCAACAGTAGTTACAGTTGATTCACGGTTACTTCAGACTTTTCTGAAGCCCTGCTGAAGTTCTATTTCCAGGATATCCCTCCACCTCTTGCAAACTAAGCTTAACTAAATATGGAATATTTCAGCAAAGGGACAAGGCACAGGATTCGTGCACACTCTGTTGTAACAGTATTTTTATTAGAACTTTTTATCACTAGGCGCTACCAACACACATATTTTCTCACTGTTTTTATTAAAATCATTTATAAATGAAGCATTATAATTATATACAAAATATCTATAACATTTCAATTTAATAGAAAAGAAAGTAACTTCAATGACCAAAAGTATAAAACCCTTGTGATACATGGCAGATTTAGGAAAGAACCAAGCACATCATACATGGGGACATATTTTAAAGGTTTCGTTCAAAAAGGCCGAAGAAAAAGTGAATGGACAAGATCAAGAATGTGACAGTTGTGGTAGGAAATATCTTTTGGCCTGTTACGTGTTTACGACAAATAGTTTCTTGAACACGTAAAATCATTTGCAATGAAGTGTTCTGGTAAATCTTACCACAGAAACCATGCAAGTCATTTGACTGGTGACACGTTGTGCCGGGAAATATACAATTACCTTGCCTCCCTTACAATCTGAGTCGCCACTAAGTGACGAGAGCCGGCAAGGGGAGAGGAATACAGTGGAAGGAGGACCGAGAATAAATGCAGAAAGGGGGTTATAAAGGACGCAGGAACCGACGGCAGCTTGATGGATCGAACTCTGGACAAGTTCTGTCGACTCGGCACAACCTGAATTCTTCTTCCTTTTTCCCCTCCTCGAAGAGAGGAGTGAGAGGGGCAGAAGCCCGCCCACTCTCTCCCCCTTAACACTCCTCAGTCCCCTCATTCCCTCGGTGGTGTCGCATTCATTTTTCTCTTTATTCTTCCGTTCTATTGCGTCCTCCCCTACCCAGGGGTGGGGGTTTATTCCCGCACACCAAAACCCAGTCAGCGCATCTTTATCACTGAAGGGACATAGCTTTCGACGCGCGCGAGAATGACCCGAACCGATAGCCTGCAGGGCAATCGCTTCTAGTTCTGTACTTGCCGCACTTGTCTGCCCTCGCTACTATAGCAGAGGCAACTCGGAGAGCTCAGGACACTCTTACTTAACAGCAGCTATTCTGACAACTTACTAATTTCATTACTTACATATTTACTGACACTTCGGTGCCAATTTAATAACATATACAATAGTCTTTGTAGTTATGGTTGGAGTTCCTGGCTTGAAGGCCTCCTCTCCTCTCCTGAACATTACCCACAGAGTGATCGTACAAGATAGCAGGGAGGGAAGCGATCGCCACACCAGTGAATCTTATTATTAGAGCAGTTACCGCAGTATGATGCTGTCGGTTATAAACTTGTTCACACATTTTGGCTTAAAACTTAAAGAGTGTCAGAGAAACACACATGATTTGGTCAAAAATGAGCTTAATCGTAGCTAAATTTTAACCTTGAATGCCAAAAGTTTCTCGAAGGGAAAACCTCGAACACACACTTCATAATGGCCATTAGGAAGTATGATATTTGAAGCAATCCCCAAAATAATTGTCCCTGCGCTGTCTATAGCCCTCTCCGAAAAATGGGCCTGTGTACGCCACTGATTTATCGGCGGTTATCCGTACACGAGGACGGGAGAAGTACGACAGTCTTGAAGAGAGGACCCGAGATGTTTCAAATAGTGGCAGGCGGAGTTGGCAATGGATGATGAAGAAGTGGCGGTGGTGGGGTCGCTGGCTTCATAGATGTTGCTTGTTCTTTGTTGCTGTTGCGACGTCTTTGGAAACCAGTGCAGCTTTATTTTATGTTTGTTCATTATTTCTTAAGTCAATGACTATTTTTAATATTGTTTCTTGTAGTTTGTAATGTTTGGATGATATTGTTGTCATAAATTGTTACATGTGCCTACATTCATTGACATATTTTCATTGTCCTTTTATTGATACAAGAAGAACGAAAAGCCTCTCAATTAAAGCAAACATTTTAAACAATTTATCACAACACTCTCATTGATTAAACGTTACGTTTTCCGCAATGCAGTCCAATATTCTCTACGAAAAAAGTCAATTTGGCTTGCGAAGGGCCTCTATCAACATGTGAGCAATTTTATGATCTGTGGATACTGATTGGATGTAGTTGATCTCGTCTCGGACAGCTTCCTGCACAAAAAAAAGTGTACAATTCTTATATGTTTCGTACGATAGCTTAACTCAGGATTTCTTGTTGCTTTTATGGCAGCTTCAATTTTCTACAATTAGAGTTGGGATTTCTTTGAGAATGATGAGTTCATTAAGGAGACGCCTGAGCCGTATTATTTCACAGCAACAAGTTCAGTCTCTGTTATAAAGATGGATACACAAGTTTGTCTTTGCTAGTCAATGAAAGAGGACCTCCAGCAATCTGCAGACAGTACCATTAGTCGATAGTGCTGTATTATTGTCACTGCCTAAATCTGCATTGTTGAATCATTCTAGGATGCCATTTTCACTCGTCTTGTAGATGATGCAAACTTCTTCAGTCTCTTGTAAATATAGAAACTTTCTTTTGAATATCCTTAGAGGTGTGATTTCTTAGTGACCCAGATACAAATCCCACTGCAAAAGCTATGTGATAATCAAGTACATTAAGGCACCGGCAGCCTTTATGGATATCTAGATATATTATCCTGTATGTGATGTCTCCTGAGATGAAGAACCGTTAATGGGAGTAGGGAAAGACTTTCAGTTGCTTATTCCGCAATTCTTTAGATTCCTTATGATTTAAATTTTCTGGTCTGTTCTTATTATTATCTCTTCCCCTTGATTAATTACCACACCCAAGAAGTACGTAAGTTGTATGATATTAACTTTGAATTCTGATCTCAGTTCTTCAGGAAAATTATTTAAGTGTCTTTATTTGTGGACGGAAACAGACCATCATCAATATAGAAGACTATGGAAATTATATCAACTCTTATATTTAAAAATATACATGGATCTATACTGCTCTACTCATATATCAGTTTCATTAATAAATCAATGAGTAATTTGTTACAACATCGAGCAGTATGCTTTAGGCCATATAAGGCTGCTATTGAGCTTATAGAATTAGTTGCTTCCATCCCTGAATGCTTCTTGTTTATATATATATATAACTCTTCACCTTCATCTTGCAGAAATGTAAAATAAACCGAAATATCATATTTTTATGTACTGCAACACTCAAAATGGTCCTTATAGTACCCATTTTTGAAGAAGACTGAGTTTTTCATTGTGATTGTCCTTTTACTTGAGAGAAAACCTTTAGAACAAAACGAGTCTTGCATTTCTCAGTAGAAGCATCTGAATTTTGCGTGATCTTGCAAACCCATTTAAAAGGTAATGACTTCTGATATTTTGGTAGCTCTAAAAGCGTCCAGTTTTTATTTTCATGAACTGCTGCTATTTTTTAATGTTTCATTACTTCTTCGCCAGTATTCAGCATATATTGAATATATGGTTACTCCAAATTACAAAAATTTCTATTAAAAATAGTTTAAAAAATTATAATTAAAAATCATATAAAAATAAAAAATCATTAAAAATATATTAAAATTCTTTAAGATTATTAAAAAATCTTTTAAAAATGGTATTCTTCTTGACAGTCATTTTCCCAAACAATTTCCCTTTTCCATGAACATTTCCCTTTTGCCTTAAAAAATCCTAACGGTATACGAAAAAAATAAATAAAAACTTAAGCAAAAATTGATTTAAAAAAAACTTACATTTCTGGACGTATTCCCAGCACCACGACCAGCAGACGACTGACTCTCTCACCCCAGTCCCCCACCTATACTCATCTTATCATATTTGTTTTTCCATTCATCTTTGAGTTATATATTTTACTGGATGCTGCCATCTTGGAAGGCGACCACCATCCTGGTAGACATCGCCTGTTCAACATATTGACAGCCAACGCCCTTTAGCAAATTTAAATTTTACCTTTAACCCTTGACCTATGACGATGGGGATGTGACATTTTAGAAAATAGTGAGTGTCCTTTACACAATGTGGGAGAACATGTAAAATTGACGAAAAAAAAAATAAATAAATAACACGGCGTTAGACTAATGTATTTTAAACTTTTACTCTACAGACACTTTTTAATATTGAAATTATTTTTGTATTAAAATACAATTTTTAAGTTATACCGTATAATGTGACGTAAAATGAAAAAATAGATACCAGAGGGCTACACAAAGAAGCTTGTAAATACTTACTCACTTCGGGATAAAGTTATCATCACTGAATAATTTTATTGATATAACGATAAAAAACGTGAGTAATTACAGGTTTTTATAATGTTTTAATAAAAACATCAGCAGGTTACATGCTGGCGGTATCGGGAGTGAGTCAACTAGGGAGTAAGCCAGCTGCAGTAGTGTTGTGCTGGAGAACTTTGCATTATGGCAGTAGGGGTAACATCTCTTGACACTATCAAACGGAGGTCAGTTGAGGTCGGGCTGCCCTGCGGAGAAGACTTGTAATTAGATTTCGTACTTAATCTATGTACTCTTTCTCTAGACATGTAATTGTTCATTGTGATACGTAATAATACAATTGCGAGATTAATAACTCATTGTGCCTAAATGCTAAGTAGGTAAGTGTATGATTAATTAATATACTTATTTATAGCATGAATAACCATTCAATGCATGAGTAATAATTCATTGCGCAAATACATCCCCTATGAAACTGCATTTCCCTCTCACCTCGCTCTTCCAAACCACCCCACTTGTGATCCAACAGCCGACAAGTCAACACCTCAGTGGCAGTTCGGATGCGGGAGGGCCCACGTGTGTAATTACTCTACGATTACACAATTACTAATTGCGCAAATAAAATATATGTACACTCAAAGGGGATTGAACCAATTACCGGTCGCTGCAAACTCATCATTGGCGCTCTCAAACCCACGATGGCCACCAAATCATATCCTGAAATCTCTGGTATTCCCACAGGAGAGGGGGCGTAACATAGTGGCGTCGTGGTTGGGGAAAGTGCATTTGCAATTTAACCTGCAATTTAACATGCAGTTGCAATTGCATTGTCAAAACCGGCAGACTGGTGCAGTACACCTTCACGTTGACGAGAGGGGGAAGGAATGGGCATACCCGCCAGACAACAACTTCAGTGGGTGGTGTGAGACAACTGCATCGGGGGAAGGTAGGTCACTTGGAGGGGGAGGGGAGGGGGGAAACCAACGGTACACCTCCAGGGGGAGGAGGGGGAGGGGAAAGTGCATGTACAGCGCCACAATTTTTCATAAATTGTATCTCGTAGTGGTCATCTAGATCTATTGTTTTAGGAGGGGTTGGGGTAGGGAGGGGGAGGTAGGTCACGGGGTTACTTGAGGTCATTTGCTCTGTAGTACCCTTGTGCTAATTCTCCTAACTTTGGATTTTTCCTCAATGAAATAGGCCTACATATTTCTATCAAAAATGAAGTCATCTTTGAATGATACATAGCACTAATATCCAGAGAATAACTACTCAAAAATACAATACACATCAGAGTGTAAATACAATACACATCAGAGTATAAATGATTTTACCAATAGAATTTCGCTTTTTGTTCCGAATTCAGTCTATGTGCTTTTTCATACATACACCCTTCACAAATCTCTTGAGACAAAAGGAATTTAAACTCCCATTTCCCTTTTAATTAAGCATTCACATTCAGCAACTAACTGGTCATTATTTCGGCTAAATAAATCACGTTGTTAACATTAGCTTCAACTTTAGGTTTAGGCGGTCGTCCATCTCTTTAACGTATTATACAGTATTAATTACGTGACCTTTCCTTTTACAATAACGAAAAATAACTTTAACTCGATTCTTAAATTTAATTTTGTGTTTTGATACTAATATATCTTCTGGTTCATTTGTTAAATTACAATTAAGATCCGAGACGCTCTTTACGGAGCTTAATTGTGAAATTTTATATTCGTTCTCTTAGCAAGTGTGTTGAAATGAAAAGAGAACAACATTCGGTATAGTTAAATGTACAAAATACTATGTAAAAAATTAGAATAATGATAAGTGAAAAGTATGTAAAAAAGTAATTAATGTATATTTCGCAATTCAGATTTATTTGTGCAAAGCAACCAAAATTTACAAAACATATGAGCAGCCGTGTTGGCCGAGTTTTGGCTCTGCTGCGGCACATAGTAGGCAGACATCTGCCAGCGGCGTTCTGGAGATGAGGAGACGTTGTGACGCTGTTCGCAGCCGGACAGAGCCATGCTCTGATTGACTCTGACAATCTGAAGGCTTCAGAGAGCTCAGTGCCCTGTAAGTTGGACATGGCGCATTGCTGTGGCATTCCTGCGCCAGACCCTTGTTCCAGTTGGGGCTGGACACTTCGATGAGGGTCACCCTAGGAAGGTCTTGAGGTTCCAGCTAGACTTCATTGTTGACTGTCTCGTGCTTGACATTGCTTAACTGCGGCGATAGGACCACAGAGAGATCAACGTGATATGGCCATCGCATAAACAGCTTTTCAATCATACTATACTTACAAACGCTTGATAGTAACTTAGACGATGGAACATACGGAAAAAGTGTCTACTAGTCCGCTGGACCAACAAAAGACAATTATAAAATTTTCTAGGCGACAGTATGATTTACTAACAATACCACAGAACAATGTTGGCTTGATTGTGTTAGTTTTCAACTGCATCAGCCACAATTTTCTCTTAATGCAAACCACTTAAGCCACAGAATCACCTTCTACAATCTAAATAATTGGCGTTCCGTTCCATTAGAGAATCATGTTGCTGAAGTTACTTGGGAGTTAAAGAATATTTTAAATGACAGTATATGCTGACCACCAAACCCCTCTTCCGCTCTTTGTCCCTGTTTTCTTCCTCTTTGCCTTATTACCAGGGGCGCGGTGGTGTAGTGGTTAGACTACTCGCCTCCCAACAAGGCGAACAGGATTCGATTCCCGATGGGGTCGCTCCCGGATTTTCACATGTGGAAATCGTGCCGGACAGTGCTGCTTATGAGGGTGTTTTCTCGGGGATCTCCCGTTACTTCCACCCTTGCGTTCCGGCGCTGATCCATACCTCACTTTATACTCGACGGCTCTCAAGACCTCGATGTTAAAAGCCGGCCAAATCTCTGTACCTCACTCCTTACTACCATTCCATGCCGTCAGTTGTGGTAAGGGAAATCAAATTCTACAAATGGTAAGCAACATAGGAGCTCTACATTTTGGTCCCATTTGTTATTATTCATAAGAAATTTTTAAGACGTTTCATTAAAAATTAAAGCTCGACAAATCACAAAGGGACATTTTGAATTTTTAAAATAGCTAAGGATTATTTTTTAAAGCATAATTTTTTAAAGTAGAAAAATCATAATTTAGTTTTATTGTGTTATTTGTGATAATTAGCTATTATCAAGTGCCAGAGGCGTTGAGATAACATTTTTATTCTAATAATTTAATTAAACTGTCGAGACATACAAATAAATTGAAGTTGGACTTATTCTGAAAAAACTTCTTAATTTGTACTTTCAATCATTTGCGAAAGGTTCTGCCACTTGCGATATATTGGACTTGCTGAGAAGCTCTTTAACTTCTATTATTGCGCCGGTTAGGTGACATTTTGAAACCACTGAGAACAGTATGTTACAGTTACAGCAATTTCTTTCGTAGAGTGCAAGCAAATCAAATCCAGTTATTGAATTTCTACAAACTACGCGTTTGTTATAATATTGAGTGCTAGAACTACTAACGATAATTAGTTTGCAATTTTTTTTTAGAAGTTGATTTCAAAAGATATTAGTTAGCTTCATACTAGCTTTATCAGTTTTGCTGAGACACTTGCTTTTACAGTGAGTGGGGCGTGCATTAACTGTCTGGGCACGGGACAACGAGAATGGGTTGTACATACTATATAGTTAATTAAAACTATGGAAAAACATCACGCCCAACGAAGCAATATGCGCCGACGCCATGTTGCGCACGAGTAACTATTTTTTTATTCTTTCATTCGTCTGTTTAGTCAATATGGCTGACAAGATGGAGTACACAAGGAGTGAGTGGGAAAAACTATTTCAAATGTTTGTAGATAATGCACACCACACAAAATACAAAAGTCTAACCATTCTGCCCACCCTGAAGTGAGCACACTTCAAACTAATTAACTGGTAGTGGACACAACTTAACTGCAGCACGAGGCAGGACTCCCTGTGAGCGAGGACCTGGGCAATCCGCACAATGCCATCTCACCCAGGCAGAATCTTGATGATGCGCCCCAGTCGCAAACAGAGGGGTGGAAGGTTGTTATCCTAGATTACGACCAATTCACCCATTTTCAGGGCCTTAGTTCTTGAACATTTATCAATGGGTTGAAACTGTTGCAGGTATTTAGTGTCCCAGCATTTCCAGAAAAACTGATGAATTTGTTGAATTAGTGAGAAGCTGTTCAATCTGTTTTTAGGTTCCTTGGTGGAGTCCTGTTCTGGTAACACGAGGACCAAGAGATAGAAAATAACTAGGAGTCCAGGCAGGTAAGTCATTTGGGCCACTGTAAATGGCACAAAGTTGTCTGGAGTTGTGCATGACTTTAATCTGAGCCAGTGCCGTGTACATTTCCTCATACGATAGTAGCTGACTGCCCACCACTTTGCTCAACAGAGACCTAGCAGATTTGATGCTTACCTCTCAGAGTCCGCCAAAATGCAGGGCTGATGGCGGATTAAAATACCAAGTTATCTTCTCTTCCGCTAGCTTGCATAAATACATTTGTTGTTATCAGTCAAGAACCCTTGCAGCTTTCACAAGAGACGATTATTCCCTACAAAGTTTGTTCCACAGTCACTATACGAGTGATTAGACTGCCCATGATGTGCTAAAAACATCTACATGCAGCAAGAAAGGTTTCAGTCGACAAATCAGAAGCAAGTTCTAAATCTACTGCATTGGTGGCAAAACATACAGACAAATGTATGCCTGCAGTATGCGAGGTTTTCTTGTTCGCACCAAAGTAATTGGGATTGGCCCAGCATAATCAACACCAGAGGCGAGGAAGGGCTTAGCTTGACACACTCTACTGACTGGAAGGCTTGCCATTGCTGGATTGTAACTTGTCGCATGAGCATGAAAGCAACGGATACATTTACGAAGACGACTTCGAATCACATTTTGTGCATCCAGTAACCAAAAACACATTGCGGTAATGATTAAATTGTACTGAGCCCAGTATGAAATAAATCGTCATGGAGCTGATCAATTAGAAGTTCTGCAAGGCGACTGCTCTTTGGGAGGAGAATCGGATGTTTCTCATCATATGCTAGGTCTGAATGATGAAGTCTGCCACCTACACACAGGATTCTTTCCGCATCAACAAAGGGAGATGATCTTCTTATGGTAAGTGAACAGAGTTGCTGATCGGCCAATCTTTGCATTTCATCTGCAAATGTCTGGTTCTGTGTAGCCTTGATAAGGAGTATTAATGCATGCTTTCATCAGGAGTATTAATGCATTCATCAGGCAAGACATGGCCATAAATTGAATTCAGCCTCAGGTGAAGATTTTTTGTAGCTGGAACACAAATTGCAAGAATTCGTTTAACTCTCTTTAACTTAGAGAAATGTTCAAGCAATTCCAAAAGGCATGATTTCTCTATGATACTGACAGGACAAGGGTTTTACATTCATCATCAACAGTGGGTCTATGAATGACATGATTGCTCTGTAGCCATTCGCTTGTTGTTTGATGCAACCATGATGGCCCAGACCACCAAAGCGGGTGGTCTGCTAGTTGTCAAGGTGTAAGGCCTCGAGAACCACAGTCAGCAGGGCTATCTTCACTTTCCACATGATGCCACCAGTCCACCGAGGTGCATTTTTGTATCTGAGTCACCCGATTTGCTACAAATGTCTTCTAAACATGAGGGGATATCTTTATCCAGGAGAGTGCAACAGGTAAATCAGACCAAGTATAAATACTAACTGTAAGACAGATGTAAGGGTGTCAAGTAGCAAATGTAAACATCTTAAGCAAAACAGCAGCACACATCTCCAACCTGGGAAGAGTAACTAGCTTCAATGGAGCTACCTCAGTTTTAGATAATATTATTTCAATGAGTAGCGATTGTTTTAGAGTTAAATGTAGTTCAAAGATACACAACATCAGCATAGACCTTCTATGAACTATCAGCGAATTCATGCAATTCAAAAGTGGGATCTGAGAGGTCGTGGGTGATGCAACACTGAATATATATGGCTGAACAGTGAGGAAACTGTTCGAAACTTGTTCCAATTGGCAATTATATCAAACGGTGGTGGGGAATCCCATTCTACTTGAGCAAGCCAGAGTAACTGAATAATGTGTCTTGGAAAATAATGCCGATAGTGCAAGCCATCCCAATGGTTCAACAATTCTGGAAATATCTGATCAAATCCCTCATATCGTGTACAGTGGAGGATTGGGTTGCATGTTATATGAAAATGTATCAGTTTTGGGGCTCCATCATAAGCCTAATACCTTATTGTAGGATTCTTTACTAAAATAGTATGTTTCACTCAAGAATAGACATCTTGTAGTTGCAAGTCATCAAGCAAAACTGGACATTAACTTGCAAATTTTCGTAGCTGAAAACCCTCACAGTCAAGCAGTTGCTGAAGATCTCATCTACTCTTGAGGGCAGCGGCTAGGTCATTAACATCAGTAACACCTCCAACATATTTACTCATTAGAAGTGTGTTAGAAAAATTTGGAAAATTCATCATCTCATCTTGCACCAGCTGTCTCAATGTCATAATTGCTAAATGCGGAGTTGAGCAGACCCCATAAGTGACTATATTAAGTCGTTAAATGTCAACTAGTCGCTCCTCCCACTCTCTCCAAAATATTCGTTGTTAGTCACGATGCTCGGGATGTACCATGATCTGCCGATACATTTGCTTAATATCGGAAGTGAAAACAATGTGTGGAATTCTGGAATTAGCAAAACAGTATCAATCTCTGTCTGGAACTTTGGACCAGTTAAAAGGGTATCATTAAGAGACACACCCATGTCTGTTTCTGACGAAGCATCAAACACTATGCATAGCTTGGTGGTAGTGTGGTCTGGCCTTTGCACACAATGGGGTGGAATATAGTATGCATTCACACTTTCCAGGTCACCTTCTTTTTCATCGCTCATGTGTCCGACAGCCACGAAGTTTTGCATGAAGGCAACGTAATCTGCCTTAACTTCTTCTTGTTTTCTTAACCAGCACTTTAAACAGTGAAACCGGCGCAGAGCGGAAGAGGCTAAATATATCAATATTGGCTCTGGGGATTCAAATTGTAGGGCTACACAGTACCTACCCATGTCAACTTGAGTGCAGCCTTCAATGGACATTTTCTCGCATAACACATCTTCTGGGTTTGGTGGTAATGTGCCCTCAGGCACTTCTACAATTTTCCAAAAAATTGCCAACACTTCATCCAAGGTGAGCTGTTGTGCATTTGATATGAAGGATGAGATACCTGACTGAAAATCGGCGTCAATCTGGACACATCCCATTAGCATCCAACCTATCAATGTATTAATAGCAGTTGGCATTCCTGGGGGGGGGGGGCAGTACTTTCTTCCCTGTCAGAATATGAGAATATATTTCTGCACCCAGAAAAATGTCAATTTCTCCTAGTGTGGTAAAGATGGGATCAGCCGTTTGCAACTATCTAGTATGTTCCCAAGCATATCGCTTAATAAATGTTGAAGGAATATGTGAGATAATTTGTGGAAAAACTAGGGCTCTAATATGCAGACATGGCTCCTTCCTTCTACTAGGTGTTATAATACACGAGGAAACATATTTCGCCCTCTTAAGCGGGGTGTGGGAAAGTCCATTAGGTGGTATTGAAGGGTTTCGACGCTTGATACCCAATCAAGACATGCATTCTTCAGTAATTTAATTATATTTGCCATTTGAGTCAAGCAGAACTCAAACAGGCCCGCAGTTTCCACAACCATCCTGAACATAATCAACAGCAGTGGATAACATTACAGCAGAAGGCTGCAAATCTTTTATAAAGGAAGACAGATCACTAAGAGTGATGTCCTCATTTGAAGGAGTATCAAGAGGCACTTTATCCTGTGCTGACCGGGCCCCTGTGGTATTGGGTTTATCTGATGGGAAATGTAGCATCGTTTTATAATGAGCATTACAAAATAGACAAGATTTGGTCGATCGGCAATTCTTCACTTTGTGAGCAGCTTGAAGACAGTTTATACATAATCTTCTGTCCTTTGCCATTTAACATCGTGCCTGACGGTCCTTTTGCACAAATTCAGGGCATCGATGGATGGTATGATCGCCCTTACAAATGCAACATTTTTTTTGGAAAAGACTGAGCCCCTTTGCGATTGTTAATTGATTTGGGCTGACTATACTTCTGAGATGCACTGAGTATGACTTCGCTCGACATGCAGTGTTTTTCAAGAAAATCTGTAAAAAAACTCAATTTAGGGATGTCAAGTTCATGAACCACTAGCACCCATTGTTTTCTTAAAGCCTAGTCCATGTGTTTCTCCAGCAAATGTAGTAGTATAATATCCCATTGATCTACTGGCAGGTCCAGTGCCTTCAAATAAGCTACATTTTTGAGTGATAGCAGATAACAAGCCTCATTAGGATTGGGATGTATCTGCAGTGGCCACAGGAGCTCGCAAAAGTGCGTCGATGTGATTTGCCATGATAACCTGTTTGTTATCATACTGTTTAATCAACAGATTCCACGCAATGACAAAATTATCAGAGGTAATTGAAAGTGACTGAACAAGAGATAATTGTTCTCCTGAAAGCGAACATTTTAAGTAATTGAAACGCTCTACTTTACTGAGGTCATTGTTATCTCTAATCAAGGTGGTGAACAAATTGGAATAACTTTACCAAAAATTGATTTCTCCAGAAAATGTGGAGAGCTTTATGACTGGAAGGACTACTCTAGCATACGACTGAGTGGTTGGTTGCTGTTCTGATGAAACTGATAGCTGCTTTAGCGACTCGGTGACACACATAACCTTATAGTAAGCATTATCGAATTTTTCAAGCCGCTTGCTGTGTTCCACCACATTGAAAGAGTGTCCTCATCGCAATGTGCTTCGATTAGAAGATTATCATCCAGCTGAAGCTGGAAATGTTAAGTCCTTTGCAGTAGCTGCAACTGGAAATGTTAAGTGCTGAGGTTACTGTTATGGTGTTTGTGGTGCTGGTTGTGAACTCTGCGAAGCTATGAGAGGAGGAGGACGAGGAGAACCAATGTTGCCAAATTTATAATGTCTATTCTAATTATCCCTCCGAGAAAATTTTTTCTTACAGAATTGACACTGAAAATTAATTCTTTAAGATTCCATTCCACAGCTACTCCTTTCATGTCGTTGTAAGTTCCACAAAGCTGTAAATGGTTTTCCTCAGAAGCGACACAGCAAAGACATCACTTCTTCCATACTATTCAAAGATCAGAATGAAACTGCAAAGCGTACACATTTATAGGTAGTTATAGGCAAATCCAGGAAGCAATTCGATTACATTATTCATTTTAAACACAAAATATCTGAATTGTAAAAGATGATAAATGTACAATTTTAGATATAAAACATATGCATATGAGTCTTAGAATGTTTGCTTAAAGAGTTTTATGTACTAAATTGCTTTCAAATTACTAAAGGTTTATTTAATCATTATCCCGGCCATAAACCTTTATGTGCAAACACATTTAGATTTGAATGTTAAATGCACGCAAAATTTAAGAAACATTTGATTGCAAAATATGGGAATATTACAATTCATGTATTCGTGAAGTCAGTAAAACAGAAAAAATAGTTTCAAGCCATTAATTTCGATACATTTGCTTACAGAATATATTTTCTCATCAATGTGTTTACAAAAACATTTTTTTTTTTTTACATTATATCTCCCCTTTGATAATATTTGTAGTATTTTCATCTGTTTAATTGTTATAATTTTTCGTGTATTCTTGGGGTGTGTAATATTATACGTTCTGGTAAATAAAGAAAAGTTTCATAAAAGTACGAATACACTTCTATGCTCACTGGTAGACTTGTATTAGGACACATATGGTATACAGGATATTTGTTCAGATCTGGGCAAGATATTAAAACATTACATTTTTTACCCTGTAAAGGACATTTGATATTTTTGAAATGAAACAGCCAATCGCATGTCCCTCCAAAATGACATATCATTCCGTTGAAAAAACAAAAGTAATTCACACTTGAGTTTCCAGGGGTGACAGACATGTAAATTGCAGTTAAGTGAAAGAAAGCCATGTTTACAGTAGGAACGTCACAATGATACTAAAGCTATTTCTTTCCAAAATAAAGTCGAAATGGTTTTCTCCAATGTGCTAATAACTTGCTGATATTCAATTTACATTTGGATTTCTGTATGCCCGAGCATGTAATTTCACTGTCTTGTTGATATATCTTTACAACTAGTGGATATCATAATAGAAATACTTTTATATTAAATTACACTCATACCAAATAATGACATATGACTCGAATAATAACCACAGGTGATTCGGGAGGAGAATCATAAGAGTCTGTTTCACTCCAGTCAGCCTTCATTGCACCAACTTAACATTTATTTTGAGTTATTCTCTGCAGAGAAGAATGTCTAATTAGATTCGTATGTTTTACGCAAATGTTCGAACGAGGGACAATTGTATTCTATTTGAATATCTATTACTTATCCAGTGTACAAACTTTCTAAAGTTTTTTTTTGCTCAACTCCACCTAAATATATTTCATAATTGTTTAGGTAATATTTGCAAATATTTAAAACGTTCTCATACGCTATACATACACTCTCCCATTTTAAACCATGGTGATGGTTAGTAAACCATCTATTTGTTTTCTTGTATTTAGGAGTTATATATTTCCAGTCAAACAGTGATTTGAAGGTGAATACAGTAGTGTGTTCTTCCATATCAGTTATAGCCAATTATTTAGTGATTTTTTTTTCTGCAGACTGAAATCCTTGCGTATTGCAAAACTTCTCGTTTCAGCCGTGGTTCATAGCCTGCTGACTCAATTCATTATTTTCACCAACTTGTCTCTTACATTGTAATTCGCTAATATGACGTGAATTATAAGAGTGTAAGGATGTGTATTTGCTGGAAGTGGAGGATTTCCAATAATTTCAATTAGTGAATCAATCATGCCATTGGTAATTCTGTTTTCTTGCTTGCTGACATCAAACGCAAATAACAATCCTCCGGTTTTAAATGATTCGGGTTCTAGGATCAGTGAACTGATTGTGTTATAATATGTTTCATGAAACTTTGAGTTAATATCATACGAAATAAGGAATTTCCCATTGGCAAAGTTCTTATTCAAATCCACATAGGGGTAAGCTTTACTGTTAGATACAGTTTAATATTTTTCATATCATTTTTTATTGTTTTGTCGGTTTATTTGAAAACAAATTACAACAGATCTCAGTTTTTCCGAAGAAAAACTTTATTTCCCATTCCAAATGAATTTTTGTGTTGTTGGCAGTGTTGGAAAAACCTCTAAACCCCACGATCTAAATTGAATGTCTAGAGTCTTCCCTCTTTCAATAAGTTTTAACAATTTTACAACTTCAAGAGTGTTAATTTCAATATGTGGCATCAACCATTCCACACTGCTTAATTCCTCGTTATTAGCTGTATCATATATAGCATTTAAATTCACATTGGCAAAAATAATAACTAATTCTTGTTTAGCATTTAATATGGCATGTTTGCAGTCTTCAGCAAAGCCAAAACCATACTTAACAGAATAAAAACTCCGTATTTCCCACCTGAGTTTATTAGTGGTGAGTAATCACTAGCATTGTTCCACCCAGCCATAAGCCATGTATAAATATTGTTTACAGTTCCTGAGAGATAGGTTTTATCATGGAAAGTGATTCCAATATCTTGTGTTTGATCCAGTTCCACTCCATTTAGCAGATATGCAATTCTGTCAATTAAATGAAGTATTCCATTTCTGACAATTTTTTGTATTTGCTGGATTACTTGCAATCGGCTGTCTTATTTATTGTTCCTCTAAACCATAAACTTGAAATCGACGGTAATGTGTAAGTATCATGATTTTGTATTGAAATCCTTATTTCCAAAGGAAACATGAACGGACCTTCTCGGAATGGTTAATACACATGTATTTCCGCATTGGTGATTGTATTTTCATAGCTGATAGGTTCTTCAGCATTAAGCATGTCTTCCATTTATATTAACAGTGTATCCTAATTCTTTTAAATACAATTCGTTGCCTCATGTTAACTTCTGGGGTATTTTATTTGCAGTGAGCATTTTATGTTTACGTTTACATCTTTTTATACTTTCTTGCTTCGAAATATGCTCCTTAGTGACATAGTTCTTAAATGAAACGCCTTCTTTATGTGCGAATTTAATGTTGTATACAATATCCATTATGATTGTCATGCGCAACAGAATGCAACTCTTTATATAGATATTTTTTTTATGTAAACGAACGGTATTTTCTTGGTTTCTAAAATTGTAACAACTATTTCATCAACATGATTAACTATTACTGGAAGATATATCAAAATATTAGATTTTTAAATTATTTTATATACTGGAGCTACAGCAAGCATTACATGTTCTTGTTAAGAACATTTTTCAGTTAATCTCATGCTTCCTTAATGCATTATCTTTCTTAAGCAAGTGTGAATTAGTGTATTTTATGTGTCGGTTTACCATTTAAATATGAACTGCCTGCAATATTAACATATATACGACATACATTTACCGACAATATAGTAACCTATTTAGATGATTCGTGTAATTGTTTAGCTGGATATACTCTCTGTTCATAACCCAACATATATGCAATTTAATTGTCTTCTGAGAAATCGATATCAATGTTACTATACATTGCACTAGTTAATGAATTTAAATTTCCACATAGTCGGAAATGTACATCTTCCTGTAATGCTTTTTTAATAAATGATTCAAGGTCATCCAACTCATAAGATCCTACCAGTATCACAATCTTCTATGTTTATTTAACAAATATTAGGTTAAAATAATTGGTTCTGCATATCAATGTTTGGTATGCTATTGTAAATAACTAATTCTATTAGACTTATTTGCCATTCTCTATCTAACTCCAATGTAGGAAAATATACCGCATGCAATTCCTACAAATTACCACTTAATATCAATGTAATTGACGTGTTACTAATATGTTCTATAATTACAATTACTTATAGATAGCCTATTTCTATCCAAAAAACCTAAACATAAATCTGCAAATTGATTGTATTTGGTAATTGAACCATTTTGTAATTATATCTTAATTGCATGTTTTTGAAATAATGATGTATTTCAATTGGAGGACGTATATCGCCAAAACTGTCGTCATACAATGATTGATTTTAGTTTTTAATTAATGCAACCCAAAACGTTCCTTCATCTTGTTTCGAATTTAAATTAACAATAATACATTGACGAAGATTTTGTTTCTTTGGTAAATTGTCACTCATATACACACCTCGGAAATAGGGAATATCCAGTTTCTTTAGAAATACATTAATATCTGTGTTTTTTAAAGCACGTTTTGGAAGAGGATTTAGGACTTTCTACATTTGTTTCCATGTTTGGAGTTTTTTCGTCCTTGTCTAACTTTATAGGGTTTCAAATACATTCCTTTATCTTGTGTCTTAAGTGTTATACTAATTACCAAAACCATTGATGCAAGAGCTGTTAATGCTGGAAATAGGAATGGAATGTTTCCTTCTTTCTTTGTTTCTCATTTAGTTTAGCATTTTAAGCCTAGGCCTCTCTTCACCTAAGCGTTAATAACTTTATCAACAACCCAACATCCAAACTCTTCACCAGTAAATGTAGATGGATTATTTCTTATATTTGCTGCTTTATTGGCTAAGATAGTGTCCCCTATATGTCCTTTATCCAAATTGTTTGTTCGTTCATAAACTATATTGTGTTCTTTACAAGCAATATCCACAGATTTTATTCCTTGATCGTTCAGTGCCAAAAGTTTTGCAAGCTTAGTTCTGGGTCCGCAATAATTGTATGTTGGTAAATGTAATTTAAATGGTATTTTGTTGATCAATGTATTCAATAAATCATGTCCTTTTTTGATATGTTTAGTACAAGCCATTGTTTTCAACTGAACGCGAACCGATATATAGACCTACATGTTAATTTAGTTTACATTACTATGTTACATCAATATGTTAAAATACGTTGCAACACATTACATTATTATGTTATATTACATAGCAATAAGTTATGTTGATACATCATAATACATTGTAATATGTTACAATACATTACATTGATGGATTACAATTAATTACTTATGATACATTGGTATGATACGATATTTTACTAACGTTTCATTGGTATATTATGATACGTTACTAACATTATAGTGGTACATTACAATACATTAGTAATGTTATGTTGGTACATTATGATATGTTACTAACATTATGTTTGTACATTACGATACATTATACTGTCTATTTGTGTACAAATGAAGGTTATAAAACCAAATGAAAATCTGCTGTAATTGTAAATAGGGAATAAAACGTAATTGAACAGAAACATGGCATTCTTTTACCATTAAATATACAATGTATAATAAGTGGCCCTCCTTCATATGTAAAAATGTGTGTTTTTATGTCGTTGTTAGGGCATCCGAATTTACTTAGTATTGAGAACGTAAATGTGTTTTCGAAAACAATATAACAAGAGAAATATCAGTGGTTAGCATCCATTTGATCGTTGATTGAAGGAATGCGACATTTCCCTTTAACAAATAAAGAAGATATAATACTTCCCAATGAAGCTTTATCCAATTCTGTATTTATTTGTGATGATGTTTGGTGTGAGCCGCAGGGTGAAATACAGCAATATTTCAGTTTTGGTCAATGTTCAAATATTGATTGTTTTTATCTATCGCAAAGTTATGAACGTATACCAAATAATAATTTGCACGATAATGCAAATATAGTAATTGTGTTTAAAATTGATAGTATGAATCTGCAAAATATTTACAATCTTCATGTTTTAGGCTACATGATATTTAGAAAGTTTAAAGATATGTGTTTTTACTGTTGGAAAGACAACTACAGTGTTTAGTTATTATACCAACACTTCCCCTATATAAAGGCAGATATAGGTCTGGTTTTGACTGTTATTTACTTCCAGGCAAAGAACAATGAGTATTTCAAAGTTTGAACATAGCGGTCTAAACACAATCATTACAATAATTGTTTAACTAGATATCGCGATGGGAATTGTGATTTGAGCAGACATGTATTACGTAATATGGGTATGGCTGTAAAATATAGCGATGTGGTAAGTAAACATTACATGGAATATGTAAACACTATTAAGCTAAACATATTTCAATCGCAATCGAACAGGATTCAAGAGAAATTAATAAAGTTATTTGATTTGAATGATAATGTATATAAAACACGAGTGTAGTTGCTAACATTTTAAGCAATATTAGCACTGTTTTGCAGAGCAATGAATTTAAAATAGAAGAACGTTTAAATGGCTTTAGTAAGGATTTGAATACTATGACAAATCTTGGTTTTTACAACACAACTTGCAGAAATGCAAGAAAATATAAGTTATTAATTAATTAAGTGGTAAACGTTACTATTACAAAACAACTTGAAACACGAATGGAACAAATAATGCAATATATAAGTGATGAAATGATTAATAAAAATGTTGGTTAAGTTATGCAAACAGATTTGAGAAAACAAAATAATGATTTGGAAACATGAATGAACTATTTTACCAATGATTTGAAAGCTAAAACTTTAACAAAATTAGTCACAGTTTTATGTAAAGTGGATAAAATTGAACAAGCACAAACTAATCCACATACATCAGTTAGAAAAGCAAAGACTTAATTCATATATAAATAGATTGGATTTAATGTAATTTAATCAAAGCATGTCTGTCTCTGCTTCAGAATTACAAAATGTTATATCTGCTGTCAAAGAGAAATATTTACAAGTCAAACAAGCCCGTATGGAACAGGATGTATTAAACAAAGAAATATTAAAACCTGTTACGAGTAGGAAATAGCTTTGGCAATTAAAATGGAAAAAGAAACTTTAACAAAAAAAAAAAAACCAACTCCTTTCTCAATTAACACATAGTTATTTATCTTTATACCTTTCTTCACCTCTTCAAGATATGACATTTTGGTGTTTATCACCATGAAAATTATTATTCCTTGCAGATTCGGTAATTAAAATTTTGCCTGAGAATAAAATTAAAATAGGTGATTATACAGCCCGTGTCATTGAAAGATTATTGGCATTATTGTTTTAAAATGTTCCAATCGATATTTTGGGACTGATTTGCAGAAATATAAAGAACTAATTTTTAGAAAGAATGCTAATATTCGTTCAGGCGATGAAAACCATCTGAAAATACATTCAATAGAAGATATATTTGAAAGTGGAATATATTAAGATGAAATTGGCATCCGATTGTCAGCTGTATATTGGAACAATCCTAATGAATTGGTCGATAGATTAAAACTTCTCATCGCTTCATGAGAGTCTGGGAATAATTCACATATGAAAGAAATGGTTTCTACTATTGAAGAGTAAACAGAAGACAATTATATTACAAATGAAGTTTACTAATATTGCCCAATAGCTTCATGCTCCTGCAAGAATAAGATATCCTAGAAGAAGAGTTGTAACTCATGGTTTAAATGATCGTTTTGAAGCCGATTTGTGTGAAATGACATTCCTTTCAAAACACAATTACAGATACAAGTATATTTTAACTGTAATAGATGTTTATTCGAAACATGGTTGGGCATACCTTTAAAAACAAAACTGGGAAACAGGTTACCAATTCAATGAAAATTGTTTTGAAAGAGAGAATTCCCAATTCGCTCCAAACTGACAGAGGATCTGAATTTTTTTCTGAACCATTTCAGAAACTAATGGCCGAATATGGTATTAATCAATACACAATGTATTCAGAATTTAAAGCGAGCATTAAGGAATGATACATCAAATCGATTAAGCAGTTAATATATAGGCATTTCACATCGAGGGGACCTTTAAAATGGGTTGATGTATTGCTTGAAATAGTTAAATTTTATAATTCCAAATATCATAGAACCATCAATATGGTGCCCAAAGATCTTACGGATAATAGTTTAATTAAAACTATTTATAATAATATTAAAGTTATCTATGAAAGGAAACTAAAGTTCAAAGTTGGGTAATTATACATAACTCGAAGCAGAAAGAGATCTTTGAAAAAAAATTTATGGTGAATTGGTCTTTGGAAATATTTAAAATTATTTAAATTATAGAAACACATCCCAGAAAGTATTACATAGAAACATATGGCGAAGAACCAATAGAAGGTGGATTTTATGATTATGAACTGCAAAAAGTCAGTTCTCTAAATGAATATTTGATTGATAAAATCATTAAAAGGACGAAAGAATTATCCTTGATTTGATGGAGAGGATTCTCAAAAGCACACGACTCCTGGGTTAAGAATAAAGATCTTAAAAGTTTGTAAGAATTGTTTGTAATAATTTCTAATACTAAATAAAATATTTTAAAATATATTGATGTGTTTTTGGGTTACTAAACATCTGGGTGGGGATTGGATGTAAAATTTATTGTTTAATCAATTCCCTTATTGAATGGATTACTATTTCATTGGATCATCATTGGAGTGATAATCCAGTGCGTTTAAATCTTATAATTGTGGTGTCATTCACATTTAGGTGATAATACCTTAAATTTGATATGTAATTCAATTGGTAACTGTGATAGATAATTTTAATTGGTCAATTGCAATTAGGTGAGAGTTGGGTGTGTTTGGCTTGTATTGTAATTCATTGTGTATGGGTGGTATTCCATTGCAACATATTCTTTTGAAATGCGACATAATTAATTGTTTTTGATGTTACCTTTCTTGGAATGGGATAAAATCTACTTGAATTTTACAGCTCACAGACATTTAAGATGTGATTTGTTTAATTCATTGTTCTAATTTCCGGGAATTTTAATATTTTTTTGTGGAATTTTCCAAATGAAAGATATTTGAGATGTGATCCCTTTCTAATGTTATATAGAACATATATGTAATGAGATATATTTCTTAAACTTGAATATTGTTTCCCAGAACTCATTTCTTGGATTAGATTTCTATTGTAGTTCATATTTTTCATTTTATTGTTGCATAATTCATTGTTAGTTTATCGGGATATTTTTCCAGGTTTCATACTTGTTTGTGGTATGTTATATTTCTTTGCTTGTATCGATACAGTTCTTGGAAGTTGGTAAGTTTTATGAGTAAAATACTTTTCTCCAAAGTTTAAAACTTTTTGATGGTGTGTCCCAGGACATATTTTTTTGATGGTGTAGAAACTTGAATTTTTTTAGAGTGGAAATTTAATGGCGTAATATTCAAATATAAAAAAAGAGCATTTTAAAATGTAATGTTTTAATACTAGACTCAAAATTCAATGCGAAACTGTCTGTGTAAAACAAATCGTTTTTGCTAGTCACAGTCAGCATGTTCCAAACGTGAATTTGGGAAAGAAAGACTAGGCATCCCAGGTCCCAAAGCATGGTGTTTAGAGGAGACAGGTTGAAGGCAGGGCGATTCGCATCGTGAAGTGAAGTTTGTGGGTGTGGCGGAAGGACAGGGAAATTCTCCCTCCTGCTGTCACATATTTGTGGAGGCATTCATCAGGCTTTGTGCATCACCAGGGTAGAAGGGGAAGTAGTAGGGCAGATAGAAGTTAGTGATTATCGATAGTGGCACGTGGTGTGGGCGCTAGCAGCAGGTTACTGAACCATTCCCTCTACTAGCCAGCTATGTGCGATCCAGCCCAGCCTGCCTGTGCAAAGTTCATTCACTATGAATTATACTCCAACTACTTGCGATACACTCTCATAGGCTCTTGAGACTAAAGTTTAGCCCACTCCCACATACACTCGATTCTCAGCTATACGATACATGTCGCTGTAGTACACTACCTTTCCCAAATAAACTTTAGCGAGATTATATTATATTTTCCTATATAATAGTACACTCAAAAAATACTGGGCTAGGAAAACTGTACAAGAAATACAAATTTTTGTCTCCTAAATGAATAAATATACATTGTATTAAAACTAAAACAATTTTCCATCATTATTCTTTAAAATACAATTTCAATGGTTGAAAATAAAGTTTAAGTTATATTGGTTTACATTGTAATAGTTAAAAATGAATAAAAATTTGTGTTTGAAAAACAGTGTTCTTTCAATGTTTAAAATCTTAATTAGTTAAAATTATTCTTATAGCTATGTTGGTATGAAAATTAAACAGTGATTAGTTAAAAGCTGTTGGAAAATGGGAATAAACTTTAAAATGTTTTGTAAGATCGTTGGAAATAGGGAATACAGTTTGCTCGAAAATGGGGAAAAATTAGATTGGTGGAAAGCGGTTTATATTTTAAATGTAATTTTTTGTGTGTTAAAAACTTGTACCGTGTGTCTTAGTGATGAGAAAAATAAAATTTTATTGTGGGAATTGCGAATTTTTTTTTTAATTTGCTGGGAATGCGCTAGGCTCTTCTCTTCCGAAATATGCCCAGGTCAGTTCAAAATTCACTGCTGTCTCCCTAGGGAAACCGTCACTTTGGCCTCGAAGCAAGCTTCGTTGATAGCCAAGGCAGCACTCTGGGGGTGAAGGATCGAAGCAGGGGAGACAACACTAGAAACAACTTTCTTAATACTGTAGTGGGGGAGAGTGCATTGTCTGGAAACATGTACTGCAGGGATGCTAACTCACAAAAACATATGATAAAGCATTCCGAGGGCTGAGTCTGGGGCGTGTAAAACTCGGCCTGATTGGAGCGAAATTAGGCAGTTGTTGCCATCTTGAATCAGTTGCGAAAAATGAAAATCGAGGACAGATGGTTGACTGACCCCAGGACCTCAGCTATCCCAGTCGATGCCATATTCTATCATTCTTCAACACTTGTGGAATACAGATGTGCTATTTGTCAGCTCCTTCACAAACACAGCTTCTCTAGACACTTGGTGGCCAATGAGACCATCCTCTAGGGTTACCGCTCAGGCGACCATCGTAGCTACAGAATATCTCTAGTAATAGTCGCGAATTAATATAAAAGTATTTTACAGAAGAATTTTTTTGTGTGTTAACTTATTTGTCTTTTCAGATCGATGTACTGCATTTGTGATAAGAAATAAATTTCATCGTTTTTATTCGAGGAAGATTGTATACTCAAATTGTTCGATTACATCGTGATTATATTTTCTCATTAATTATGTGCGATTTTCGTTTAAAAGTTAATGTTTGTCATAAATTAACCGAGATACTGTTGGCCTCGACACAAACCTCACGCTAATCTTTAATGGAAAGATTTATTGCTTGTTAAAAGTGATTTATTTTAAAATATGGATTCTTACAATATGAACGTTTATTCGCAGTGGTAAACCAGTGATCTGGATATGTCGTTAAATAATGCGAGAGTAATATTTATTTATTTTTCCCATGGAATGGAAATAGTGATTTTCAAACATGACAGTGGGGTAAGTTTTTTAAATTCAATGTGAAACGTTTGACGTTCAGGAAGACATGATTAAATTGTTTGTGGATAATAACTCATTAATTAGTAGCTAGACAGATTTTCTGGTAGTTGTAAATTTTAAACTCAGTTACTTGTCAGTCTCCAAATGTGCTCCATGTATGTAAGCAGTCGTATGCCATAGCATCCACTCATTCCTCAAGTGACCTCCGTAGTGGATGAAGGTGCGATTTCGGTGAAATCCTGGAGCCATATCACTATGTGTGTTTCTGAGCTCTGTCTACAAATATTCCTACCAGTTAAAAAATAGAGTTTGCATGAACAATTGCAATGAATTTCATAAATATTAAATTTTTTCCCTTCATTTGCGGGTATGTATCGTTACTGGAACACAGTTGTCTATCAGCCATGCTATACATATCTACTCACAGCTCGATGTAAGTGCTATGCATTCATACTTCGAACGGTCTTATTTTAATATTTCAGGTATGTTATTGTGTCTGCTTTAAACCATATTCAGAGTTTTTTTTTTTGCTGTAAGATATTCTCTAGGATGAATCATGTCATTTATTCATACTGACTAGCTGGATTTCTTTTAAAGACAGAAGTTGTTCATTATACTTGTCTCTCATATAAATGACATTTCTGAGCTCGAAACTCAAATTATGTTTAAGACTCACATAATTGCACCTATTATTCATGAAGTCATTTGAAATTTGCGATTCGATGTGTGTAATCTTTTCATGTGTGGAACACTCTGAATTCGCCTAACATTTAATTGCATTCGGAAAACATACTGTTTAACATGTAAATAGCATCTTTCAAAGTGGCTTATCTGCTGTTTACAAACCATATACCCCCCCAAAAAAAACATAAAATTACACTTAGGAAACTCTTAGAAATCGTTTAAACACTCTGAAATTCTCTTGTGTGTTCAATGTATTCGTAAAAATTGCCTACCTAAGAACCAACATCCCAACAAACACCTCAAAAGTAGAAAAATAAAAAAAAATAGCCTTAGCCCACTCTTGAACTATTCTCTATACCTATATAAGACATTGCAACCCACCACTCTGGTTATTCGGCTGCGACACCTCTAAGGGTGATCATATGTCAGAGCTCCTACTAGCCCCTCCCTACCCAAAAAAAACGAAGCAAGAAATACAAAATAAAGGTAAATAAATTTATCAGATAGAAAATTAACCCTTTCAATCCATTTAACCATTTCAATAAATTTCACCCTTCAATGAACCCTTTCCATTTTTTATCGGATAAATAAAATTATAATCGGATTAAAATTGGATAAAAAAAATTTTTGTCGGATTAAAATTGGATTAACATTTCAATAAATTTAATTAACCCTATGATATCGAATTGATAATTCGATCTGAAAAGTCTATAATTGTTACGCCCGTACTTTAATATTTTCGTTAAAAAATAAAAGCGTACTTGCAATTGCCGCTAGCAGTACAAGTGAAAGTGAGGGGTGTTTCAACACACTCCCACGCTTCTACATCTCCTCGTACTTGTGACAGTAAGGCGTGTTTCAAAACACTCCCACGCTTCTACATCTCCTCATACTTGTGACAGTAAGGCGTGTTTCAAAACACTCCCACGCTTCTACATCTCCTCGTACTTGTGACAGTAAGGTGTGTTTCAAAACACTCCCACGCTTCTACATCTCCTCGTACTTGTGACAGAAAGGCGTGTTTCAAAACACTCCCACGCTTCTACATCTCCTCGTACTTGTGACAGTAAGGCGTGTTTCAAAACACTCCCACGCTTCTACATCTCCTCGTACTTGTGACAGTAAGGTGTGTTTCAAAACACTCCCACCCTTCTACATCTCCTCGTACTTGTGACAATGTCCTGCTATGGACCATTCATCGTTACTTCCACATTTCTGTAGCCCTGCTTGGTTTCTATTTCTAGGATATTCCTCTGCCTCATGCAAACAAAGCTTTATCGATTTAAGAAAATCGCACCAAAGGGAGAACACACCGCATAAGTGCACATTCAGTTTAATAAAATTTTGCGTACGACCTATTTCTGACTATGCATTACAAACACTCTTATTTTCTCATTGTTTCATTCATATTTACTATAAGAGAAATATCATAATTTATAAGTAAGATATAACTTTGAAGTTATTTTTACCAAAAATAAAAGTACTTTTATGAGGTGATTTTTCAAAAGTTTGAAATTAAAATGTGAAGAAATCATTACTGTACTATAGTAGGCGCTCTGAAGTTTCAAACTGTCAGTAGATGAATGTCACTGCGGCAAGTTGTGCAATGGCTTGGCACAAACACGCATCCTCATGTCTAGTGAGTTACTCGTGCAAGTAGTGACTGTATGCAGCGAGTAGAACAAAGGAGGGAGGACGTGTAATGGCCGCGGGTGTGGCTCGCTACTTGAAAGGAGGATCGCAATGAAATGTCCGCCTGACGCGACGCACTTTTTCAAGTGCCGAGGGCGTTGTAACGGCCTCATTCCCCACCCCAGCCTTACAAAAACCACCCCCGACATGAATCTTAGTCCTTGTTTGTCCGGCGGAAGAAGCAGATACTTTTGTCGGTCCGAATGGCTGGGGTGCCGGGGGGGGGGGGGGGGTTCTAGGAGGATATGAGTCAGGTCGTTCATCGTGCTGCTCCTCCAGTGCTCTCCTTTCTCCAAGCACCGCCATTTCCTTACACGCTGCCGAGACTGCAAATGGCGCTGGACGCCCGCGCTGCTTTATGGCACCCCGACAACCCCGCCATTTTTAAACACGTCGCTTTAAAAAATTGAGTTGCAAATAGCTTCCGCGCCCACCCCCCCTCCCCCACCAACCGGTGCCACTGCCACACCCCTCTACCCTCCTACACTATCCAGTGCAGCTCACATTTCCCTCCCTTTTAACTGCGGGCGGCTCATTTGTATCCCTAATGTATCAATTCCAAACTATCATGTCACTTTATTGCCCGCGAGTCGGTGCAACAACGGCCTACTGAACACGCTACGGAAGTTGTTCCTCGAGGAAATAACCCTTCCGCCTGCCTTTAACTGCGCGCGACACTTAAACATATTCGTCTGTTTTTCAGGCACAAAAACAAGGAAGCGGTAAGGGCGAGGCGACTCTGAAAGGAGAATTAAGTCCTCCGTCGCCTCTATGCGCAAGGCTCCGAATTGGCGTGTAGGCTTCCTTTCGTTCAAGATTTACTAAGGGTTTTTAAGCGTTAGCCATTTAATTTTTATTTATGGAATGTTTGTTTGTAGCAAACTCAAACGCAGAATATTGCACGAGTTTCGCAGGAATTCACCCAGAACATTTCACTTTATAACAGTTAGAAAATGTGGTTTTTGTTCATCTTGAAGAGCTTTGAACTAACCTTCGCAATACCCGTGACATGTTAAAAGTTTCATTCCGCTATAGTGAGCAGTGTTAATTCTTTTCCTGTGGGAACAGATTGTGCAGATGTGAGATAGTTTATTTCCAAAACTATTTTACAAACAAACTGAAACCCAGTTTGAATGCCTCATAGACAAGAGCTTTAAAGTAAATACTATGTGGCATACCTTCAATTACGTTTGAAGCAACTTACGAAAATAAGTATTACGTCTTGCCATCTCATTTTAAGTGTAATGTAGAGATATTACTACTGATCCTACAGAACTATTATATATCAGAAACACTACAGTTATTGTCCTGACTGTACTGAAATACAGTGCTAAACAGGAAAATGGCTACACCAATAGTGTATCATACATTTACTATAAAATCATGACCAGATAGGTTACATTACCAATTGCGCAGAAACATCACTGCAGCACTTGATATAGCGGGCGTTTGTCGCTGGTACTCAATGTTTCAAAAGGTTAAACAACATACTGGAAAGACAGTCGTCAGAATGCGATGGCGTCGTGCCTGCGAAGAACATCACCGTCACCCAGGAGCCGTAGGGTCGGACTGCACGACGCCAGATGGACAGCTCGTCGTATAGCCTAGCCATTCATCTTGGTCGTGCAGTCAACACTGTAACACGCCACTGGTTCTGCAAGACAGATAGAGAATATTGTCGTATCCGCCGGCATGTGGTATAAGAGCGTGGTACCACTTCCAGAGAAATCCTGCAGGCTATGTGTGGGGGCTGCACTTCCACAAGAACCACTTGAATGAGACTGACCTGCAGGCACAGCGTCCAGTGGGCGTCGCCATTGTGGAGCACGCTGTCGATGAACGTCGACATTGTACAGAGAAATGACGACGCCTTGAGTTCTCTGAAGAGACCCGCTTCAATCTCAATGTTAATTATGGTATCAGCAGAGTTTGGCGCTGCAGTTGGCAACGAAAAGGTCCTGCACTGATTCCTGAACGCCATACGTCAAAGATATTACGTTTTATGGTATGGTATAGGGTGCCTGCCATCATTTACGACTCCCCGTTACGTCTCGCCGTTATTGAAGGCACAGATAAAGCACAATGAAATCTCAACAAGGTTCTGTGGCAACATGCTATATTGTTATTTATAGTTTTTGCGCAGCGTACGCAACGCTAACATGCAGCAAAGATAATTCTAGTTCCCATACAGCTCGAATCATACAATAGGCCTTATAGTCAGGTCGATTGCCATGAGACATAGGGCAAATTCCAACAAAAGGTCTGTGAACGTTTTGGTAGTAAAAGGTGTACTGACATACAGAAAACAAAGTCTACCACAATCTGACAACCGGAAGTAGGTTATTTTCAAGATGGCCGTGAAAAACGGTGAAACTCCTGTAACTTTGTTATTTTTAAGCGTAGAATAATAATTTTTATATCAAAATTATGGTTTTTATGACCAAGGAATTAATTTCTACCATAACACTTTGTCCACATCATGAAAATGGAGACCATTCTGATGTACCTTTTCTCAAATGGCGTTTTTCTTGTTTTGGTTTTACAATAAGTTTGATGATATTAACTATGTTTTCTTCTTTCACAGGTTTGAAACATGAGTGGAAATTCGAGATGGAGTGAGAATTGTCCTATTTGCAAAGACAGTTTGCCAGATGGAGCAGTGATTGAAATTAATAAGAAGGGCACTGATGGCATAAATACAGCAAGTGTTCCGAGAGGTGACAGTGTTGCTGTCACTGCTGGCTGTAACGTCCACGTGCAAATGTCGCAAGTGTTATGTAAATAAAAAAGACATTGAATTGAAGGAATGTGATTCCAGTTGAAGCCCTGCTTCAAGTCTGAAACGCATGCCAATTAGCAAACTCAAGCAATTTTGTGTAAGTACTCCTGTCCTGCCAAACACTGTCCTGTCTGAACGATTTATTTTGGGTTCCGCCAGCTGGTGAACTGTGTGGTGCCTACAAATTTCATGGGTACGATTCAATGCTGCTATTATGGGGTTGGTATGGTTACAGAACTACATGACTCTAATTAACTTGGTTAGCAAGTCTGCTTGGTTATTTGCCACGTCTGTATTTGGTAGCTCAGATTAATAAACTGTTATTTTGTTTGAAGAGGGGTTACTCCACCCCCCACGGGTGATGCACTTCTGAACGCTTCCAAGCGCTGAGCTACACTGAAGAGAGGCGCGCGGCGCTAGTGGCGCTGTCTAGCGCTGTCTGTGGCTACTACTGGCAACGAGTTCAGCCTCGCACACTCTGGCACCTTCTATACGCCTCTCCTCTATTCCCGCCGCCTCCTTAAGCTTCTCGAGCCGCGTTTTCGTGTATAAATGTTCGTCCCCAGCCCGAGCAAGTGTGCAGTGTTCCTCATAGAGTTGCGTGGGCTGGCCTATGATAGATCATGTCTACACCACTTCGTACTTCGGGGCTTCAGCATGCTAGACGCGTTTTCGCATAATATGAGTACTAATCAACTTAAGTATTGCAATAAACGTATTTGTTGTGCTGAGGGTAGAGTTTCCATTTAAGTAGTATTTTTTTTTTAGCAATTTTTGTGTATATAAATTTCTGTAAGGAAGTGTTTCTTCCTGTTTTGATTGTGTGAATTTTCAATGTGGTATTTTATGGGAATGTTTGTAAGAGGGGGTTCTTCTTTTTTGGGGTGCTGTAGGAATGGTCTGCTGGACTACGGTTTGCCAAAATAATAATAATGCCAAGGAGTTTAGTGGATATTTTATGGCGTTCCTTTATGCTCATGGTAAAGTGTAATGAGGGTTTTTGCTTCTTCCCAATGGTATTCTTGAAATTAGTATTCCGTGTTGTACTTTTTAGTGAATCATCAGGTGCACTTATATTTTTAAAGTTGTAATGGTGCTTGCTTTACTCAGGGAGTAATTTTTTTCCTTTTTTAAATGGGATTTCACAAGTGTTTATTCAGGTTGGGTGATTCCTCAGGATATATTGATATTGTTGATTTTTCTGTTTGTTCCAGTGCATGTGTGTTCACTCCTTTCAATAGTTCACCAATTGTTAGCAAGTAATATAAATTTAATGATACAATTTATATTTTTAAAATGAAATTGCAAAGTTGTTGTTCTTGGTGATAATGTATAAATGGGATTCAATATATTTGTACTGATCTTGTAATTTTTGTGTCCATGCTTTCTCAATTTTTTTTAATGATGTGCGTCCTTCTCCTTGCCTTCCTTAAGCCCTACTACCGTCTAAAGGGGCTTAACACAGTAAACTGGAAGCAAGGAAAAGTGAATGTGTGTCTCGCAAGCCTTCCAGGAGTTGTTTCCATTGGAGGTTCTGACTACAGCTACGTAAGGACAGATGCATTTGCCAGACAGAACCATCAAGCAGTTCTGTGAAAGTTGTTTAGATAACTGGTCATTGAACGTAGTAGACGAGGATAGAGTACTCTGGCGGAGATCTTCATGCAGCTGACTGCATATATCATCATGTTTGTGGTGCGAATTTCCGCACCGGATATGATTTACCACGTCAATTTCGGGATGATTCATGTAGTTCTGAGGAAAAGTGTGGAACATGTATGAGTCCTATAGATGCTGCCCAAGGACAGCTTTCTTAAGAATGTGTTGTTATCGTGAAATGAATGATGAAGAACAGTTGACAATTTCAGACCTTCAAGAAAAAATTGAAGGAGTTCTTGAATAGTGACGATTCGTCTCTTTACAGCAGAAAATACATCAAGAACAAGCTGATAGAACATTATGGGGACACATTCTACATCACTGAGGGAAACGGTGTAAACGATATTGTGACATTTAAAGAGAACACAGCACATATACTGCGTTCTTTCTACAAAGATTCTCAAGAACAATGTGATGAAGGAACTCAAAAGAGAGCTATAATTGATATGGCAGCAAGGCTGATCATCAGCGAAATAAAATAATATGTGGTGAACGCTTCTGATTACTACCCAAAATGTGAGGATTTGACACTTGACTCTGCACTCGATTTCATTCCAGAAAGCTTACGAAACATTTTGAACAAAATAATTGTGGGTAAACAAATGTAACAGAAAGTAGTCAGTATAGGACAAGCCATACTACAAGCAGCAAGTCCCAGGGCTGTTATTGCACCATTCCAGATTCGTTTAGCAGTACAGATGCATCAGCACAATCGATCTAAATTCCTCTTCGAATCACTTAGTAGAATGTGGTTTAGTTCGTCATATAGTGAACTTCTCCGATTCTAGATAAATGCTTCTAATTGTGGCACACCAGATACATTGTTTGAAGGTAATGATCCAGCCGACTCTGTATTGTTATTTGTTGGTGGCAATGTAAATCACAATGCTATGACCATAGATGGAAAAAGAAACATTTCATGGGATGGGCATGATTGCTGCATTGACACCAGGAAGACAGCAGACATATATTGTGAAGAGAGAGAGAGAGAGAGAGAGAGAGAGAGAGAGAGAGAGAGAGAAAATGTCGAACTCCACATAACAGAGACACCGAATGTTGACATAATTGAGTATAGTTTTGGCAAGAATACATTACGAAAAATCAAGTTTAAAGACATTGCATGTTATCACGATTGTAACATTGCAGGTTACACTGACATTTTGTTGGAGATTTCATTCCTTTTCAAGCAGCCTGATCCGAATTGGCAGGGAATGATGTATGTCATTCACAAGGGGAATACACATCCTGGCCAGTCCTCTATCCTGTATTTACCCATGATCGATATGTATCTGGGTGACAAAACTTGTATTCTATTAACATTAGAATTGATCAACAAATTAGCCAACAAAAACCATGTCCCTCCTATAATAACTTTTAATCAACCCCTGTACTGGAAAGCTAGTGAAATCATTAAAGCTGCACCACATGATTCACACTTGAAAATTATTGTACTTTTGCTTGGGAGTTTCCACGCCCTCATGAATTTGCTAGGAGCAATAGGTACACTAATGGATGGGACAGGTCTGAAAAGAATTTTAGAAGAAGTTTATATTGAAAATGCTGTAGTGCATATGCTGAATGGTAAAGCAGTTGTAAGAGATTTCAGATGCCATATTCTAGGGGATAATTGTTCTCATCAACTACTTGTGCAATCCATTCTAAATGACAATCCTGAATTCACTTCGCTAATAGATGAATTGAGGATATGTATTCGTGTCACTTAAGGGACGAAACCACACTTGAAAGTGTTGTCACATCTAGTGCAGTCAGTAGAATCAGTGAGTTACTTGAAAAGAAGAAACCGAACTAAGTTCTTAATCTAACACAAGTGAGTTGTGGCTAGGGTATCAGAAAATGCTAAGTACTGCACGAGCCCTGGTAAAAGCAGATCGTACTGAATCTTGGATCAATCATTTGTTTGCTATTTACAATGCATTACCAGTATTTGCAGCAGCAGGACACTACAACTATCTGAAGTCAGCATTTCTGTACCTCCAGGAAATTGCCGAATTGGAGAGCAATAACCCTAAAGTCTACATGATGTTTCAAGAAGGGTTGCATGTCATCCGTCGAACAAATCAGTTTTGGGTTGGTTTAGGTTGCCACCTGGTAATTGAGCAAACACTGTTGAGGTCACTTAAAACTGCAGGCGGTTTAACTCATGGCAGCAAGATGACAGAAGATCAACGATCACTGTGGACAATGTCAGCCCCCAATTATGTCTGAGTACAATATTGTCATGCAAGACTTTCTGGAAAACACGTATACCACAAGTGAACAACACAAAGATTATACTGTCTCAAGAGTTGAAAGGGACACGCCAGACATTTCAAAAATATATCCAAAGCTTTTATGTTGTTGGCCTTTCTCTGCTGACCACTCACTGAGAAATATAATTAATTGTATGGCAGCAAAGGAAGACGTCAATGTCCATGAGTAAGAGTCTGTGGGGAGTAGCATAGTGTACAGAACATTTGGACATGTGTTTTCCTTCGCGTTTAAAAGGATCGACAAAGCAAATACCCTGAGTAGTTCATCTGCTCTCACAGTTGCACATGGCAAAAGCATTGATCCTGGCTTACTCTTCCAGCAATTTCTTGTCACCTCCAGGACAGGCCATCGAGATCTAGACGAGGTGATGAGATATTAGCTCAGTGCATACCCAACATCGCTTTTTGAGGACAATCACATTCTGCGGAAGACCGATAAACCACAATTAGTCCATGCCATTGATGAGTATTTTAATCAAGCGTCAATCTAAACAACACCAGATGTTGTTTTATGTACAGAGATATATGTTATAGATGCAAGCTACTTGATACACAAGGTGAAGTGGAAAAACGGAGACAGATATTGTGAAATAGCCAAGGAATAAGCAGACTTCACCATTAAACATTATGGGTTGGCACAGTTGTGTTCGATGGGTATCACTCAGATCCTTCAATAAAGGATAATACACATAAGAGAAGGCAACAAAACATGCATTATCCAATAGTTCACATCACTGGTGATACCAAATTCGAAGGGATTCAGGAAGAATTCCTTTAAATGGGACGAAATAAACAACAACTAATCAAATTAATTAGTCAAGAAATGGTGATGAGAAGCTGTAAGATTTTTCAAGCAGAAGGTGACGCAGACATGGACATTACAAAAGCCGCAGTAAACAGTGCACTGGATAATTCCACAACACTCATTGGAGAGGATACTGACCTGTCAGTTCTTCTTCTACATTATGCTGAAGTTAATAGCAAACCACTGTATTTTAAATCGGATAATCAGTCAAGAGGCATCCCAAAAGTGTTTAACATAAATAACTTAAAGCCTATTCTCGGAAGTGAGTTGTGCATACAGTTATTATTTCTTCACCCATTCAAGGGATGTGATCCCACATAGCGTATTTATGGTCTTGGTAAAAAAAACCGTATTCCAAAAACTTCTAAATGGTGATCGTTTCCTTCATTCTTGTGCATCTGCATTCACTTTATCAGGCAAGAACCCGCTGATATAAAAAGTCTTGCCAGTCAAGTGATGGCTGTTATTTTTGGTGTTAACAGTACAAGTTCTTTGGCAGCCTTGTGCTATCAGACACTTACGAAGAAATTCGTCGCAGCCAAATAATTTGCTCATCCAGAACATCTTCCTCCAAGTGAGTCTTCCACCAAATTCCATTGTCTGAGAGTGTTCTATCAGATCATGATATGGATGAGTATGGCTAGCGAAATGAATCCTGTGAACTGAGGTTGGAAACTCGATGGCGAAGAACTCGTACTATTAATGTGTGATATGAATGATGCACCAGACACTCCACTGAAAACTATACACTGCAATTTAAAACTGGCTGCAGCAGTAACCGTTGCAGTTGCAGTGCATATGGACTTCCATGAAGTTATGTATGTGAACCATTTCAAGTTACACATTGTGACAATCAGGTGTCAGACGAACTAGAGGACAGTGATGAGGACTAATAGACAAGGTAGGAGTGACTTTTTTTACCCTACATTGTTGCATTTTTCTTGCACTGATAGAAACAACTTAATATTTGTGTATTATAACCTAATAACTGGTATTGTACCTACATTGTTCATATTCGGCTGCCATTTTTGATTCTGTGGACCAAATGTATTGGTAGAAAAGAATTCCCTGGCCATAAAACCATAATTATGTTATAGAAATTATTGTTCTACACTTAAAATAACAAAGTTACAGGAGTTTCACCGATTTTAAAGGTTAGCGGCGGCCATCTTGAAAATAACCCTCTTCCGGTTGTCAGATTGTGGTAGACATTCTTTTTGTTGATGAGTACACCTTTTACTTCCAAAAACCGCTCACAGATATTTTGTTGGAATTTGTACTAATTTTGGGTCTTTTTTTTCCACCTTAAATTGACCCGTCTATTAGTCCGGCTGGTCATCAGATTTGTCCCGTATTTAAGACGTGTGTGATATGATGATGCGACTTTTGCCCCACCGTCAAACACCAGCCGAAAACTGGTGCATGGTGGTATGTGCCTCAGGATAATTATCCACCATCTGTTTGATGGAATCCCTCGGAGCACCACTACATGTGAGCTATGTCCGCTAGAGGAGGATCTTCCACATATTGGTCGCGTGCTTTGTTTGTTGCTTAGCGAAGTGTCCTCTATACGTGGAATACTAATAACTACTCATTTGCGCTATCATCTATCAACCTGTGATAAATAAATAAAGTTTCGTGCGAGGAAAGAGAATACGGATACACGCCCAACTGTGTAGTTGGGTCTAGGTTAATTAATGACTTTTGACAGCCCTAATAATTTATCCATTCCATTATTTATCCATTTATTAATGCGCGTCATTCTACATGCAGCCACGTTACAGAGTAACTACAGAGATCAGATGGTGGTGCGTCCTCTTTCATAAAGTAAACATGAAGTAAGCCGGTTTGAGTGTCCTGCGCATGCCACCGATACAGACTCACCCTTCGCCTAAACATCTGTAGAATTGACGTGTATCAGAAATTATGTTACGTCTATCCGCATTTGTTTTTACAGCAAACCTGCAATTTTTACAGACTGAAATTAATGTTTGTGTAAATTGATTGCTTCGTATTTGCTTTACAACTCCGCCATAAGTACCGTACACAGTAAAGCATATTTGTACTTGTTACATACAATTATTTGTAAACTGTTTGCCAAAGATTTTCCTGCAGCTATGCAGCTGTAATATTGTATATTTCCAACACATTGATTTATGAAACCAGTAAAATTGTTTATGTATCTCCATGTTTATTATAATCTTGATGTATGCCTATATTGTACATGCTTGTTAAATTGAACATTAGTTTTACACATTCCAAATTAACATTTTATATAATTGGCTCGAATTCTCTCGTAGTTACAAAAATAATATTGGCAACCTGCTTCCAAAGAAATTATTGGCAAATATATATTTTTTTATAGTCTAATAATGTTCACGGTTAAAGTCTTGCTTAAGTGTGCTGAACACCAAGAAATTAATTATTTTATAATTGTACCAAACATTGTTCTACTTCTATCCATTTTATTTCATGCTATTTTCGTACAATAAAAAATTGTTACAATTTATGTATTGAACAATTTAATTTTCAGTTTTGCTCCACCATAAGAACATATTACTTACTTCCCAAGTTGTAAAAATGAAAAAAAAAAAAAAAAACAGCAATGTATACTAATGCCATGCTCTACCGCGTGACCTATAATTAATTACCAAATAACAACCCGTATAGACGAAAAAAAATGTTAAGCATAAAAAAATTTGCATGTTAAAATTTTTTTTTAATGCATGAACAGTTTTTTTGTTGATTACAAATATGAAAGAGCTGTTAGCCCACAGTAATAGTTTACGTTGTAATTTTTTTCCGTTGGAACACCGTGTTTAGTATCTACTTTTATAGTTGCAGCAAAACCGAACAATTTGGAGATGGACATAGGACTGTGAAGAAAACGGCAGTACCCCGAGAAAACCTGCCAAATAACGACAACGTGCACCACGCTTGCGACATGAAACAGGGTGTTTGGAATCGAGCCTAGATTACTCGGAAGGAGTGTGGTGCACTAGCCACTGCGCCACCGCGGCAACAGGCTGCCTGAAATAACCAAAAGGAAGTACGAGCAGGATTCGTCCTTTAACTAATAGCGCAGTCTTTTCTTCTTGTTGGGGGCCGCGGTGTCTGAGCGGTTAGCCTGCTCGCCTCCTCCCAAGGCGATCCGGGTTCAATCCCCTGTCAAGTCACTCCCGGATCCTACTGGATGATTCCGCTGGTCGGTGGGTTTTCTCGGGCCTTGCATTCCGGCACTGCTCCATTCTCACCTCATTTCGCTCTCACCGGCTCTCAAGACCACGTTGTTAAGAGCCGCCCAAATCTCTCAACTCAACTCAACTCCACTTTCTTCGTGGCTTTGAGTTTAGCAATGTCCGGAGATGTGCAGCTTCGTGCCGCGCCGCGCCGACCCCCAGCGGGAGGAGAGACCCCATGGTCACTTACAGGTCAGCAGGGACGATGTTGCCGTTTCACGCGAAACTCGCCCTTAAGGAATTGCGACGATGTGGCCCTATTTAACTCATAAAATATTTCCTCGGGGTTCGTGTCGTCCAAATTTGTGCAGAAAGAGCACTTCAAGCTCTGAGTAAGAGACAACATTTGCGTTCTTGTTCCTCCGTAAAAAAAATAATCCGCATCGGTAGGGACTGCTGGGAAATTTCGCGACAGGACAAGATAGACTCCAAACTGGCGAACTTTGAACCAATAACAGACCTGCAAGGAAACAAGCAGCGAATCCCCTGTCAGCTGGTGTAAGGTGACTGGCTTGACACTGTCCTAGCAGCCAATAGACATAAAGCTGCGGCTTGTAACAACAAAGGATCGAGGAGTATGGACTTGAGATATTTCAAATAGCGAAATGTTTGTCCTTGCGCATTTAGGGGCTGATATAAGAACCTTAGACTGATAGAAACATTCTACGAAGCCATGCAATGATGACACCAAACTGACTTCGCAATGAGGAAAAGTGATGTTTTGTTGAGTTTTGAGATGGCGTGGCTCCTAATGACAATGTTTTATCGGGGAAGCCGGTAGCAAAAAAATCTGCAAGATCCCATATTGATTGGCTATGTATGAAATAAGTGCTCTCAGTATACCCCATTAGTGTTTGCACAGAAAAAACTCTAATGTTGTGGGAACAGTACTAATTACATTTTTGTTATCTGTGAGCTGTCAGTAAATAGAATGTTGTTTTTAAAAGTACGATTTCAAGCTATTAATGTTACTGTAATGTTAAGTAGCCTATTTTTGTAACAACAGTACCGCCTTACTGTACTGGCAACATTAAGGTGGTGTTTATGTTGCAGCAAAATATTCTTTGTTGCGGCAAAATATTTGTTTGTTGCGGCAAGACAACTTTTGTGTTGCATTCGTGTTAAAAAATTTCTTGTAATTTTTCTCTAATAAATAAAGTACTTTTTTTTTGTCACAAATATGTATATTACTAACTAAAAAGTACGGCAATGGAAACCATGCGATATGTGTTTGACGCAGTCCACGTGACAGAACTCGGCGCCCTACCAACAGCTCTCTCTACCTTTGCAATCCTCTTTCCTTATGGGGAAATAATTTATGCTCTAGAAATATATGCATATTTTGCACACGTTAACTGCTTGCATGGATTGAGGGCTGGTCTAGACTACATTTAGTTTTTATACCGTGCTTTAAAATTTAGATACGGTAGTTTCATTTCACGATGTTATCGCTGTTCTCTACGAAACCAAGTGTACAACAGTATTAATGTTACTAAAACCGTAATATTTTGTTACCTGTGAACCATCAGGATCTAATGGTGCTGTCAATGTAATATAATGTTAAGTTATTATGATGATATAATATTACAATAATACACTTACAATATAATATCCTTTCTGTACTATCAACTTTAAGTTGATGTTAATGTTGCCGCAAAACAATTATGTTTTGAACTGATCTAAACTTACGTGTTAAAATTTTTCTTATATAATTTTCTTTAAAAATTCATTCCAATGTTTCACTGTAACAAGCGCAAATTTATAACGTACACACTTGAAACAACACTAATGACAGGATCTTATAAGTACACACTTGAAACAACACTAATGACAGGATCTTATAAGTACACACTTGAAACAACACTAATGATAGAATCTTATAAGTACACACTTGAAACAACACTAATGACAGGATCTTATAAGTAGTAAATTAGAAACAATATACACTAAATTCATAATAACCATTTTTATTTTATGAAAGCTCTTCGCAATAGTAATACTGACAATTCGATTGTTTGAGTAACAGAATAATTACAATACATTAAAATGAAGGCACTGACTTTTACACCTGTCGGTCATGAACGAACATTAAAAATTGAAAAAAATGGCAGGTGCTAAAAATATCAGGTAATTGTGATTCTCACTCACGGACCACGGAAAATAAGACAGCTTTAATAGTGACACAGAACAGGTACTTATACTTGTTGACATTAGTATAATTCATTATCACCAAACACTTGAGCATTGGTAATTTGAACATAGATTTTTACTTGACAAAATTATATTTAAAAAAAACTGTAAAGGCACGTTCACGCCTAATATATATATATATATATATATATATATATATATATATATAGAGAGAGAGAGAGAGAGAGAGAGAGAGAGAGAGAAAGAGAGATAGAGAGAGAGAGAGAGAGAGAGAAATAACCCACATGGACCACGATAACTCCTCCAAGGCTGCCATTACTCTTGTCCACTAGAGGAGTCGATGACTTGGAGTCATGGTGCGAATTTATCCCACATCACATTCCTCGGTGCTACTCGAGGGGCATAGAATGCTCTGGGCCAGGTCACCTCAGCTATAAAATAAACAACGGTGTGGCTGTATGTTGGCAACACAGCGGAGGTGGCACAGTGATTAGTTTTCGCATTCGGATTTGGAGCATCTGCGTTAGATTCCAAGCCCTTTAATACTAATATAACTGAAATTGTACTAACTTAAAAAATTCTGTTAGTAGTTCTCAATGCCATATCACACTCTGTTTTTTAATGTTCTGGCATAAGTTTGAATACAAAGATTTGTAAAAATAAAATCTATGATGTTTGTTGTGAATTTGGAATATTCTTTCCGTGCCATATTAATTTTGGTTTTTCAGTAACTTACTTTCTGTATCAAATATTATAAAATTACAGCTGTCAAGGTATAGTGTATATATTTAAAGTTATTATTTTTTGCACAGTATTTTGTCTGTGTTGGTTTTCTAACCATCATGAATATTAACTCCTTATTTATAATTTTTTTCAGCCTCACATGATCCAACTACAGTCCATTTTGATTTTAAGAATTCTATAATGTAGTTCTCTGTGTAGTAATAAGGTGTGAATTTTAATATCAACTCTTAACACTAAGTCATAAACAGATGGAAGTAAAACATTATATAAAGTGTACCAACACCTTAACGACAAATTTATTTCAAAAGCGTTCCTTTAACCACAAACTACAAGGATTCATCTAATCAGATCTGTTGTAGGGCACATGCGTACAGACAGCTCTAAATCAAGTCCCTGGAAGCACTCGCGAGTTGGGAGGGGGGGAGGGGGTGCTCCGTCTTGGCCTCGAAATGTCATCACTGGTAGTTGTCTCCCTGGCGGAGTAGTCTGAAACCTCGCACAGCTCGCAGGAACGTCATAACCAACGTCTAATCCTCCAGCCACTTCTATTCGCCAATTACATTTCGCCGGCACGCACTCCATCGCTCGGTGCAGACTGGCGCGGGGATGTTTACCTCGGCTTCAGGGACTTCCAGAACGTGAGACACAAGGTGGCAGGGCGCGAGCTAACCTTAGGAGAACTCCTGCCAACACAGCATTCCATCGCTGTCTGGAGCCTCCAGATCCCTCATGCCATACCGATCTTACTTAACATTAATAACAGAACCTGCCGCAGTCATTCACCTGCAATATCAGACACCAAACCAAAGTCCCGTATTTTTCACAAAACAATCAAATATTAATTACTGAATTCTACACTTAAAATAATAACCAAAGAAAGTCTTCACTAAAAATAATAACTCTATCTAAAACAATAATTCAATTGCTGTTCAGAAATTTTTATCCTCAAATAATACAAATGGCTATAATTAAACAAGAATAATATTAATTAGTCTTTCTTGACCTCTTTAAAAAAATTTGATTATTGTTCTTCTAGAAGCACTCTGAGAACAGCCGACAGTCACCTCGCTCTCACACACAGCCGTTGCTACGCTGCGAACACCTGCATCAGCCACCCATGGACACGCTGACACACAGACCCTATGAAGCCCTAAGTCACCAGCATATCACTGCTGTCACTTCTTGGACTTACTGACTTACCGAGCACATTTCACTGCATATCGCTTGTCCACTACTGACTCAACTTCTTTGTGCTTGAATTATCGCTCGGCAATGAGGCAATAGCTGCGTGGCAAGCGGTCGTGGTGGAGTCGGCAGTTAGCTCGGCTAGTGCCCGGTTGCACCAACATCTTTTCCATTCCAAGATCGAATGATCCTAGTTCCTAACCAGGATCCTGCGTGATCTTGGTTCCACTGTAAAACTGTTCTACCAACGAAATTTCATGATGCTGGATCTCCGATTCGTCCATCTTCATTCCAAAGTGAGAGATCGAGATTAAGTATGAGACAGATTTTATTTGTTCGTAATATATGACGTCATGGAAGTATCCGCGTATTTTTCACTATAGATATAACAAGATGTGCGATGTTTTATCAGTTTTAAGTGAATTATTGTAGTAGGAGTTTTTCTAAATAATATTCAATTGCTTTTAATGTTGTTTTAATTTCCCAAGAAAACAATCGAACGTAGTTCTATTTGTTGGCGTATTTTCAAACTACATTTGTCAACGACGGCTGTTGATCACGGATCGAGATTTCAAACCGCCAATTTCAGTGGTTCGAAATGAATTTTATCTCGATTTCCAGTTCAGCTCTGAAATCGATTGGTGCAACATTTTTCTGTGTCGATCTTTGATCTGATCTCTGCTCGAGTTTCGAACCACGATGGTGTAACCGGGCATAGGTGGAGTGACATCCCGGCCCTCGGGTTACAGGAGTAGAGCTGCAGCAGGTCTAACAGCAGATGTAACAGCGTGCACAGTAAACGTTGGTACCTGCCATATCCAGAATCACTGAGGATAACTCTGCTGATCTCAACTGACGAGCCAGTCCGCGGTGAAGCTCTGTTCCACGCGGGTTAAGAGAGTTCAGCTACGTCCGCGGAATGAAGATGTTTACCGACAGTTCGATAGGAAATTCAGGCACTGGACCTTTGTTTATCGTCCAGAACCGTTCATTTGTCGTTTTAATATAATGTTATAATGTAAAGGAACGGCCCATTGAGAGTTATAAATGTTTATGTGCATTTACATCGTAGAATGAAGTTTTCTGGCATCTTTTAGCGGACCATGTGAGCCTCGGATAACAGCGAGGGGATGAATGAAGTTTTCTGGCATCTGTTAGCGTACCATGTGAGCCTCGGATAACAGCGAGGGGATGAATGAAGTTTTCTGGCATCTGTTAGCGTACCATGTGAGCCTCGGATAACGGGGAGGGGATGAATGAAGTTTTCTGGCATCTTTTAGCGGACCATGTGAGCCTCGGATAGCGGCGAGGGTATGAATGAAGTCTTCTGGCATCTTTTAGCGGACCATGTGAGCATCGGATTGCGGCGAGGGGATTAATGAAGTTTTCTGGCATCTTTTAGCGGACCATGTGAGCAACGGATTGCGGCGAGGGGATGCATTAAGTTTTCTGGCATCTGTTAGCGGACCATGTGAGCCTCGGATAGCGGCGAGGGGATGAATGAAGTTTTATGGCATCTGTTAACGGACCATGTGAGCCTCGGATTGCGGTGAGGGGATGAATGAAGTCTTCTGGCATCTTTTAGCGGACCATGTGCGCCTCGGATAGCGGCGAGGGGATGATTGAAGTCTTCTGGCATCTTTTAGAGGACCATGTGGGCCTCGGATTGCGGCGAGGGAATGAATGAAGTCTTCTGGCATATTTTAGCGGACCATGTGAGCCTCGGATTTGAGGCGCGGGGATGAAGGAGTCGATATTCATGACGGTGTCACTGAAAATTTACAAGCGTTGTTTTATTTTATTTACATTCAAAAAAGTTTTCTTTTGTATAAGTTTAATTAAGATAGGTTCTGCTGGAACATACATTAAACATCTATGCATGGAGTATAGACCTGTGTAGGCTCTCAATGGAATGCTCTCTTCCTTCCCCCCTCTCCTCCTGATAACGTACGCGGACCTGGTTGTTCTGCCGCGCGTCATTTAGAACTGGTATTGTTCTAATTTTAATTTGAGCCAGCGCCCTCTATCGTGAATGGCTACGCGCTGAACTGTATTAATTGCTGCAGTGCCTCTTGCAAGAGTTTCCGAGACGTTATTTCTGTTCAGCGCCATCTATATCGAACTACTTCTGTTTAGTTTGCCACCGCTCCGCCAGTTCAACATCTGTTACCTATCCCTTCTCCTTTCTGCATTAACTTTGATTCCCCCACTACCTCGCACCTGCGCTCTGAGCAGAAGTTAAATTGAAACTTGTGTAGGGTAAGGTTTCTATCGATGGGCAAGTTTCATAAAATCTACCATAACTGTGAAACAGTTAACATGAATATTTCAGGGAAAATGTGGTGAACAGCTGTATCAATGTAGAAACAAAAACTGCTAGTTACATTATAACAAATACCAAAAAGTATTAATAAAAATTCAACGAAATTTTTACTGAAATGGTTTAACCATGGACACCCATCGCAATATATGGATCACTAAGTTTCTATGAATGTACCACTACAATATGTTGAAAAAATTAATTGTTATTTAAACATTTGTTAAACTAACCCAAACTATATTTTACTTTTACATTTTCTAGGTATAAATGCCATGATGAAGCATCACTGCTGTCACAAAAAAAAACTTGCCAAATTGTCTTTATTTTTAAGGCGTTGTCTTGTCCATAGACAACAGAAATAAAATGATAGCATACTTCAAACACTAAAAGTCTCAATATTAGGCCTAATGAAGGCGGTTTTCACACAAAAGCCGTTTTGCCCTCGACTTACACCTGCACAGTTTGAATGGGCCCAAATTTTACATCTCATGCACTGGATCATTTCTTCAACAGAGACTTCTTGGCACAACTCACTGTACCAGTCCTTTTCAACATTTGAGGATGCGTTCTCGAATCAGCAAAGTTTAATCTTTTGGTTGGCTTCAGATAAGAAAACCTCCGATGAATGGTTACGAGGAAACATACCTCCAAGATATTAAATGCCTCATAAGCATTACGTAGTACTTAATATTTTGGAGGTCTGTTTTCTCGCAAACCATTTGTAGGAGGTTTTCTTATCAAGAGGAATTGTTTTGAAGTCTCGCAATGTTAATTCATAGGCCGTGGTCATAATTTACGTAACGATGTACCACGACACTTTTTTCACTGCGGTGGCAACCCCCATTTTACTATATAGGGTATGCGGTAGGCCAACATGGGTACTTGCATGTTACAGTGACTGAATTGTTTGGCATGCCTACAGAAATTCATCCCTTAATATCACATGGTTTCTGTGTAAATAAATAAAGTTAATAACTGCAACCCCATCTTCACAAGGGTTTCCTGCCCCTAGGAATGGTTTCCTGGCGTTCGTTGTCAGATATTTTCTAACTGAAATTTTGCAAGGAACGTCGTCTTGCCGTTTGTCGCAGAGCTGATGTCTTATTCTGTATATTTACGCGATGCAGGGATAGTAAATATTCCGTTTAAATATGCCACACATTTTTTAATGCAGAAGTTGTGAGACTGTGGAATCTTGACTTCGGGTATGTTCGGCAAGGACTCGTATTCCTTATTTGAGTTGCTGGTGACTAAGTTCTACTGCACCAAGATGAGTACTTCTGCACCGAAATAAGCGTGCATCATGTTATATTTCCATATTTTTAACAAGGGAAAGTTTGTATTAACTAAACGAATTTATATAACAACTGGGGTGCGCCTTAAATTTGTTATGCCAAGTGATAGTTACAATCTAAGGTACTGGTGAGGGAGGACCAAGTCATGTAGAGCCACTCAAGTGCAATGTTTAACTAATCTCTATATATAGTGGTCTCAGGTCGAGTGTTATGACAGGATGTGATAAGCAGCACAAGTTGAAGCTGCGTCTTCTTGGTGGGGATCCACAGGTCGTCACATTCCAAGATGTTTCGTGGTGGCGCTTATACTGTTCCACCAGAAGGGGAGATCCGTTGCTATGTTTTGTAAACTATAATTGTTACAGTGTGTTTTGTATTCTTCTACTAACCTGGATACCGAATCGTCTCTGCAGTTTGCTTCACTTGTTCGGGTTCCCACGATCCACAGTAACCCGAGGAATGCGTGAACACACAAGATCACATTGTCCACTCCCTCTCCTCTTTTTACTGACCCTCTACTCTTTGGCAAGAGATGGAAGCACTCGGCTGCAGGTGCCCGGTGCAGTCGTCTACATGTGATACACTTTTCACTTTCCCATGTAGTTCGAGGCTGATTACCGGGTTTGTAGTTTATATTTATGTGCAGGAAATGTACAAGCTCTCGCGCAGAAGGTTAGCGGTCGTGGATTTCGCCAACTCGGAATTCATCGTCCCTTCTATAGCTTTGCTATAGCTCGCGTCTCACTCCTGTACGGCTGCACAAATCCTCTGGTCCAGTAAGTAATTCTCAAAGAACACTTCCATTAGTTGTATGCAGGCATGACTGCGAGATCACGTATTTGTAACAGATCGTGTCCAACCTTCGGGATGATGCAGTACCTGCTCTGTTACCTAGTGGTTCGGAGAAAATTGAAATAATGACGGCCCTGTCTCCATCCTTTCTGCGTATAGCCTCAAACGCATGTGCTTAATTTTCTCATTATATTAACCACAGCGATTTGTCTATAAACTATTGACGGTAAAGTGAGCACTTTTGCAAGCCCTCTCATTTGGAATAACAGTCAACAACTTTATTTTATTTTAGTTTTGAATATTAACTTCCGAGTGTGGTGGCATATATATATTCTGTATTTATAACTTGCATGGCAATGTCTTTTTTAAATATGTTGTTATAGGATAAAAACTGGTTGAAAGGATGAAAGTAACTGGAGCTCAAAAGTGCTCATTTTACCATGAACCACATATAGAGGCATTATTTCCCAAACACGCGATTTTTACATGAAAGAAAGTTGTGTTAAGAGATTTGAGTGGCTCTCAACAACGACATGAAAATGAAGGGACGGGGGAAATTGCAAGTCCGGTACGAGCCCCGCTTGCGAAAATCCGAGAGTGACCCAGCCGGGGTCTGAACCCAGTTGGCCATGGTAGGAGGCAAGCAGGCTAACCTCTCAGCCATCACGGTCTCCTCTATACGTGAAGTTTCGCGTTCATGTGAACATACAAAGTTTACAGTCGAACGCCGGTAAGAATCATGCATCTTTGAACCTATGTGTGGGTTTTTCACGTGGTCCGGAGAGCTATAACTAGAAAGTTACTTAATTATTAAATTCGCTCAAAGTCCATCACATGGTCGCAAATCACGGCGATCAGAAAGGAAGAGATAAACGTATTTCACCGTTAGCAAACACACCATTGCCTGAATTTCTGCATTATGTACGGACACATAGATATTACCTTTTATATTGCGAAAAAAATGCTGAGAAGTGAGCTTTATTTCCTTTCATAGCCATCTCCAATATTAGTGTGTTGAGATTTTTCACCAATATTTTCCATTTTTTAAATACTTTTACAGTGTTTGTTCGTGGTACCCAAACGCGATCGTCATCCTTCCACAGGACTTACTAGACATAACCTCAAAACTACATATTTTATGTTAACCATTTCGGCCTTCTTGTACGCCACAGACTGCAGCGGATAATATCGCCTTGTGTGTGCTGAAAAAGTTGACTTCGACATAACTCGTTCGGCATAGACAACTCGGATATCGCGAAAGTGACGAGAAGCGTTCTGATTGGCTGTTGGTACCATCTGCTCTGGCAAGCGTGATATACGAGCGTACAAATTCAGTCTTATAGTAACCATGCGACGTAAAACCCAAAATTGGACAACATTTTGATTAACTAGGGTTGCAACTTCCATACAGGCCGACACCTATTCTCCGACGTCATAACACACACTAACTAGGGCGAGGCTAGTTCGAGCAGCGATCGGCAAACGCGCGGTTTATAATGATGGATGTGTGATGCACATCCCTGCTGACGTCGACTCAATTTATGTTAAAATACTCCCAAGAAACAAAATTGCCTATCTCCTTCGTAGACATTGAATCGCCGTTGTAGCGTTCTTTTAACTCAATTTGAGGATAAAAAAATCTTTCCCAACGTTTAATTAATTATTGTACTACCGGACCAGAACGTGTTTCTTCACAAATACTTTGTTGTACAAGCGAACCAGCACGTGTTTCTTTACAAATACTCAGTTGTACTAGCGAACCAGCACGTGATCATTCACAAATACTCTGTTGTACTAGCGAACCAGCATGCGTTCCTTCACAAATACTCTGTTGTACTAGCGAACCAGCATGCGTTCCTTCACAAATACTCTGTTGTACTAGCGAACCAGCACGTGTTCCTTCGTAAATACTTTGTTGTACTAACGAACCAGCACGTGTTCCTTCACAAATACTCTGTTGTACTAGGGAACCAGCAAGTGTTCCTTCACAAATACTCTGTTGTACTAGCGAACCAGCACGTGTTCCTTCACAAATACTCTGTTATACCAGCGAACCAGCACGTGATCATTCACAAATACTCTGTTGTACTAGTGAACAAACATGTGTTCCTACACAAATACTTTGTTGTACTAGCGAACCAGCACGTGTTCCTTCACAAATACTTTGTTGTACTAGCAAACAAGCACGTGTTCTATCACAAATACTCTGTTATACCAGCGAACCAGCACGTGATCATTCACAAATACTCTGTTGTACTAGTGAACAAGCATGTGTTCTATCACACATACTCTGTTGTACTAGCGAACCAACTCGTGTTCCTTCACAAATACTCTGTTATACCAGCGAACCAGCACGTGATCATTCACAAATACTCTGTTGTACTAGTGAACAAGCATGTGTTCCTACACAAATACTTTGTTGTACTAGCGAACCAGCACGTGTTCCTACACAAATACTTTGTTGTACTAGGGAACCAACTCGTGTTCCTTCACAAATACTCTGTTGTACATAGCAAACAAGCACGTGTTCTATCACACATACTCTGTTGTACTAGCGAACCAGCATGCGTTCCTTCACAAATACTCTGTTGCATTAGGGAACCAACACTTGATCCTTCGCAAATACTCTGTTGTACTAGTGAACAATCATGTGTTCCTTCACAAATAATTTGTTGTACTAGCGAACCAGCACGTGTTCCTTTACAAATACTCTGTTGTATTTGGTGAATGAAAATAAACACATTTTTTATTTATTCTTGTGGTGTGTAGACACGTCAGTTATCATAACTTGCATTCGTATTTGAAGATTCATACGAATTATGCTATTGTTTAAAATTAAATCTTTATATTATTTTATCTTCACGTCACTTTCAGTGTTTTGATATATAGTTTAACCCGCTTGTGTATTCTGACAATACAAGAAACCGATAGTTCACTTTCTTATATATACTGATAGTAAAAGGCTTTATTTAATTGCATGAGATTTTTCTACGTTAGTTTTCTGTAATCTTACCAACCTGCATGAATGTTTTCAAGCTATATGTGGATGTTATTTTTTTTACACATATGTGTACGTAGAAATGAAAGACGTACAAACAAAATAACACGTTATACATATCCCCTTTTAATACTTTTCATATATTTCCACAGGAGTTTTTAAAAATTGTGATTGCACTATAACCTAGATAATATTATCGAGAGTTTTAGATATCTAGATTTATTTTCCACCGCTTGAATTTCGACGAAATCAAATTCTCTGAAACACCGCCTGGCTGATTGGCACCCTTGAAGAATACTTTCATCTTAAAAAGAAAAAAGAAACTTCATTTGTGTCACGCCATAAAAGTAGAATTCTCATGCGAAGTCGTAAAATTTCTATAAATTCTCTTGCTCTGATGAAATCTGTAACCATTTCCTTCCTGCGTCGAACCTGATTCCAAATATTTTATTATTCTGGAAGTTTTTAGGATCTAACACACAGACGGTAGTAGGTTTTAAGACGACAGCAGTAAGTCTGAAACTTTTTTCTATACGTTTACACTATTTTACTGCTTGGAAGTACATATCAGAACTTTAATTTTCCAAAGTTTTCTAACCAATTGGTTTCCGAATGTTTTGTCTGCTGTGCGATTAGAGAAAAATCTTCAAAATTTAAAACTGAAAAATATGAAGGTGTAGGAGGCGCCAGTGGCGTTCACTTTCTTGTCTACCACAAACGATATATTATAATACTGGACCATAAATATTTCTTGTTATTTTATGTTCTTGTCCCAATCGTATAAGCTGTTCACAGTAAAATGAGCATTTTTGAAATCCCTGCGTAAGATCTACTTGTGTGCACGTTGTGTATTCTTCTGCTTTATGTCAGATTAACATTGCCACGAACCTCAACACTTTATTCACGCATCGGTCAAGTGAAACTATGTAATTACTAGATAAGTAAATATTTTACAAATCTGATGATTGTTACACCCCGATGCATTAAAAAACCAGAGACCAAAATAAATAATTTAAGTTATCACAAATGGTTAGCTAACACTTTTTATACGACGTTAAGATACGAAACTACTTCCCATCTATCATTACATACCTTACTGGGGGCATGTCACTCAGGGCATCCGTTAACATATATGCAGGTAGGGGCAGTGACATTTTCAAGGGTTGATTTCAAAACGGCTTACTTTATTGCGAACAGCCTTTACTCACACTTGAAGCGCAACTAATGTAGTAGGTGCACTAAGCTCTGGTGACCTAAATGACCTCTGTTTAACCCATGCGCATGCACTTTCAAGCCCCCCTCCCCTTCTTGATGCACTTCTGGAGTACATCCCCCTTCCCCACCCCCTCCAAGCATCCTCACGCATGTCCGGAGATGTGAGGAGTTGTTTTGTAGGGCGTCGTGGACCGGGGAGCCGCCGGATTGGGTAGCTCTGACGACTGGGTGGTGGATTGCTAATGGATTCAATTCCCGGACAGGGTACTTAATTTTTTTGCATATTTGCGCCCTTGCACAATTAAGTGTCATGCATTTGTTATGCACGTTCACAATTAAGTGTCATGCATTTGTTATGCACTTTCACAATTAAGTGTCATGCATTTGTTATGCACTTGCACAATTAAGTTTTGACTCTTTGGCAGCTGCAGAGAGATGATATGTGGAGCTGATTCACAAGTGATTTGGTTGGGGGGGGGGGTGCAGTTGCATAGAGAAATGCAATTGCGCAGGGGATGGGTGATTAGATTATATAAAAGCGTATTTAGATTATGTAATCGCACAACACTTTTACAACTACACATTGCATAATCACCAACTCCGTACATGCCCTGTCCCTAAGACAGCTAACTCTCGACTGACCTGAGTTTGATAATACCAAAGGGTTTTAAGTCCGCCATATTGGATTGCAAATATATTACAAGTTAAAAAAGGATATTTTGTTTATATACTCATTTGGTTTATATTAATATAATTAATATAGTATTATTACCTAACTACCTATACTGTTTTTAGTACACATTTATCCCCAACACTGTGTGTTAGGTAGAATTTTACGTGTAACATTCTGATGAGGAAGAAGCTAAAAAGATATTAAGCATGCAATAAGATTTTAATTCTGTTTATTACCAATTTTATATATATATATGTGTATATGTATAAATTTACAGATACATGTATATATAAAGTAAATATTCAATCAACAAAAACATATTATTTACACAAAAAAATAAAACTGGTTCAGTATTATCCATATACATTTATATACATAAGCTGTATACCTTCATCATTATTCTTCTATGAAGGGTTCTTCTTTGATGGAAGGACCTCTTCCACGAGTGGAAGTTCCATTCCTCGCAGTTGTAAGGCCAATCGCTATCATACCTTCATCATTATTCTTCTATGAAGGGTTCTTCTTTGATGGAAGGACCTCTTCCACGAGTGGAAGTTCCATTCCTCGCAGTTGTAAGGCCAATCGCTATCATACCTTCATCATTATTCTTCTATGAAGGGTTCTTCTTTGATGGAAGGACCTCTTCCACGAGTGGAAGTTCCATTCCTCGCAGTTGTAAGGCCAATCGCTATCCTTGCTGAAGAATGATGATGTACCTGTTAAATTGCAATGTAAAATGTAAGAGATTTTTTTGGTACTTGGTTCACGCACCCAAGTGACCTAACCATCATCAAACTATGAACTCTCATTTATTTATTTTTTTTACCTTATACGTTAATCATGTGTGACACAATTGTGGAATTTGTAAATGCGGTATGTTTGTTCATGTGAGAGTGTTTCTAAGAAAACTCCGGGCTTCTGTTGCGTGTATAACTCATCAACAATATCTTCCAAATAATTACTAGTATACGCTATTAAGCCGTACTGCAGGTTGCAGCTGGCGCTATATTCTCAATCAACTAACTTAGGGTGATTTTGGGATAGATGCCCTACTGTGAGAGATGCCTTACTCGTCGTAGTTTGAATATGTACCGCTAGATGGGTCTCGCTGGCTGATTTGCAGTTCAGTTGTACGTAACGAAGAATTGTGAGTAGGCAAGTGTTCACGAATATTGAGTATTTTTGTATTGACAGTGTTTTTTCCAAGAAAGTTAGCAATTATTTAGTGTAAAATAGCAAATCATGTTTATTTGACATCAATTAATTTAATAATTTCGTCATTACACACGCATTTCAGTATGATATTATAAACGGCTGTTCTTTGTGGTGTTTTCTAAGGTGAAATACCGCTATGACAGTGTACTGGACACACGATAGTGACGCTGGCATCTCTGCCTTTGTTTCTGGGGGAGATGCCCTAGATTATTGGGGGTTTTATGCCCCACTTTATGCACAGGGGTGAAATGACGCACAATTATAAATTCAGCGGTAATTATATAAAATTACATTTTGCTTACTATAATTCCAATCATGAAGAATTTTGTACTGTTTATAGTAATATTTTGCCAATTGTCATTACTAAAGTGATTGAAATGTGCATAGCTGTGCACTAAAAAAAATGACTTTTTTTACAGTTACTACATCAATTTAGTTGAAGTGTAGGGCTGTCTCTAAGTAATCGTAATATATTATCCTAGTATACAGATGAAAATAACCAATGATACGAAGTATCATTTAGCTCTGCCGCCATAGCCCATGGGTAGTGTGGCCGACTTGTAGTCGAGGGGTCGTGGGTTCACGCCCCGGTCCCTACGTGGCAGATTCTCACTTCGCTTGTCGCACTGGGAATTTGTCAGCGAGTCGATTTAACTTGAGCTCGTCAACGTCACTTCAACAACAACAAAATACAAAAAAAAAATGGCCGAGATCGTTAAAGCATCGCTTTTGGGAGGGAAAGTTATAAGCTCGAATCTCGATCTGATCTTTATTATTTTAATGTTAAAAAACAAACATAATATGCACATTGTTAATTTAATATTACATTTTACATATATCCATATTATACAATGCATTTTGTAACAAAATCTTTTTAATGCCAACCAGATCTTACTTGGTTACCACAAACAAAATAAGAACACAATCTGGTTAGGATAGGCCTACACCACACCTTTTTTAAAGTCACAATACCTATTTTCTCTGCGTACTTTTGAAAATTTGGTAGCCATTATTGACCTATTACATCTGAAACTAGCAAAAATAATTCTGAGACAAGTAACTTATTGTACAAAAAATTAATATAATATAAAAATAATTTTATAACAACTTCTTCTTTTCTTCCAGCAATGAAGAGGAAATACAAAGCAAGGAAATACAATGCCTTCCTAGAGGTCAATGGAAGGAGGCAAATTTGGCGGAAGTTATCCCAAGAGTAAAGCTAGTGATATTGGAATCAATTAACCTGCAAAGTACTTTTATATCCCATCAAAAACTCTTAGAAGGAGACTTGCATCCACTGACATTAACAAGCATGGACTGAACCCATCAAGAACTCTTAGAAGGAGACTTGCATCCACTGACATTAAAAAGCATGGACTGGACCCATCAAGCATTTTAGGCTATGTGAATTTAAAATATTTAATGTCACATGTTCAACGACTTTGTGACGCAGGTTTTGCACCAGACCGAAAAGAGCTTAGGCAAATGGCATTTCAGTTTGGTTTGAAGCATAGATTTAACGATAAAACACAGATGGCAGATTATGATTGGCTGTTTTCATTCTTAGAAAGGAATCCGGAACTCACCATCTATAAGACAGAACTAATATCGCTTGATAGAAGCCAGGGTTTGTGTCAAGAAGCCGTTGTTGGGAAGTTTTTTTAATCTTTCAATGGAAATAGTTTCTGGAAACGATTTGATAAATAACCCTAGTAAAATATGGAACAAGGACGAAACTGGTATACACTTAATTTACAAGCCAGGAAATGTAACTGCTACCAAGGGATCAAAGAAAGTCCATGTCAAGACATCAAAAGAAAGAGGAGAAAATGTTTCAGTCATAGCCTTTGACAACGCAGAAGACCATTTCCTTCCTCTGATACATATAAAGGGAATGTACAACAAGAAAGCATTCGAACGAGAACTATCCCCTGGATCACAGATGTTCATAAATCCGAAATATTTGTATGTAAATGGCGAAATTTTCCTTCAGTCGCTAACAGTACACTTCTTACCCCGTAAATCACCTGGAAAAAAATCTCTAAATTTTAGATGGTCACGCAGCTCGATACAACACATTTGAAATGTTGGATGTGCCAGATGCTAATGATGTGATTTTACAATATTTGCCCAGCCACACGACGCAAGCTCTACATCTCCATGACAAGTATTTTTTCAGGCCTCTTAAGGTTTACTTCAATGAAGTTGCAAAATTGTGGATGAATGAGAACAAGAGAAGGTCCATCTCGAGGTATGAGATGAGCAGAATCTGTACAGACAGGGGTATCTGGTTTCAAAGGCTCAGGAATATTTCCTTTCGATATATCTGCGATCCCTGACCACTTCTTTTCCATATGTGGTATGGCAACACATGAACCCGTAGAGCGCCTTAGTACCAGCTCTATATTTTCAACTGGACACACGTAATCAATGACTAAAATATTATGTTCTTCGGTGGTATCATTGGAGCCCTTGGCATTGGCAGACTCACTCATTTATCTTTCGTCCACTGTCCTAACAAGTCCTTCAATATCTGTGGATGTGGTTTGTCTTCCTGCTTCAACAGAGAATCTTCCTAACGCAGGTCCTTCTTGTTCTTCTCGGACGATCCAAAACCTATTATCAAGACAAACTGCACTGCCTGTACCAAATACAGGAGCCCTAGCAAGGCCTATCCGCACAGACACTCAAGAAACGCTATCTAAGCTCTTGCATGACATTAGCCCTGTTCCTTAAATTCCCAAGCCCAAACCACACTCTAGAAAGAAACAACTGGCAGTCTCAAAATCAACCAAGAAAGAACAAAAAGGAAAAGTGCAAGAAATCAACGAATACAAAATTATGAAAGAAGGCGGAAAGCGAACAAGATCACAAGACAAATCAACAGCAACGACTTCAAACAGAAGACTGTTCTCAATAGATGACACAAGTTCTTCAGAAGAAGAACTGGAACAGATCATCAACACCGAAGACAAGTGTGCAGAATGCGTTTAACTTAATTACAACACTACTTCAATTGCAGACTGGATAAAGTGAGTGAATTTCAAGTGGCTTCATTACACCTGTACAATGTATATCGCTAACTGCAACGATTGTACGAGAAAAAGAAAACAAGACAATATAAGAAGGGTAAAGTGATGAAGCAACAATAAACTCTAAAAATCTAATTTTTATTTTGAAACGTAATTGATATCAAAATTGGACACACAACATTGTGTGTAATATTAAGTGAAAAATAGTTCTGAAAATATTTGTATTCTAACCAGTTTTAGAGTTACATTTCTTAACTTCAGATTATTAACAAACATGTTATGTTTAATGTTTACAATAATACTAATCTGTGGGGCATCTATCCCCAGTGTATATTTGACACTGAGTCATCTCTCTCAAAGGGTAGGGTGAGATGGCCAAAAACATGCTTTTGATTAAGGCTGTTTAAAAAATATAAGTTGTTAACTAACACTGCTATAGCTTTTTCTGTTGAAGTACACAACTTGAAGTTAGTCAAATTAAGTTTAATTAAAATGAAAATAACTTTCGATGATTTTACAATTTATTTACGAAATCTAGGGCATCTCTCCCAAAATCACCCTACTTCAATCCTCTGTGCCAATTTAAATACCTTGCCAATAAAACATCGCCCCTTTAACGGAACTCCGAGAGTCTGGACGGTTCTTGGATAAAGAATTTACAGACACCTAATGTTGCGGGAGTCTCAACTCACCGCCAGTGTGTTGGTTCACGTATTCGCCTTTCCCATTTTCCTCTGTCACCAGAGAACTACATTTCTATTTCGCGAAACTTTGTTTGTACTCAGTAAAATATTTTAATTGTACTTTCGTGGTTTATGAAGCAGTATAACAGCGACAAACTATATGCATTTTCATCACGTTGATGATTAAAAAGAAATGAACGTATTTGTTAAGTACAAATCGAAAACATAACCAAATTATACATTCAATGACTACATGCGCACGTACCGCAGTTTACAATTAATATCCACAATGCATTATGTACGTACGTGTTGTAAGCGATGCTGTGCTCTAAAAGTGGGCATTCTGGTAACTTAAGATACTTATAAGCGTGGCTTTAAATAGCGTGAAAATCATAGCCACAACAACAATGTTGGGGGGGGGGGGGAGGGGTGGGCTTGTGGCACAGTGAAAAGAAGAACTCTTTCTTTCTGCGGAGGCGTCGTCATTGTATGTCCCGATCACCTGAAGATACCAACAATATACGTATACTATTTTACAAAAAACCAGGTATCATTATTGCTTTTATTTGTTCAGTACCGCATTTCTGGTATTTGATTGTGTAGTATATTCATCAGACCTTCCCTTAATTTATGGTTGTTTCAACAGTACACTGGCTTGAGAGTGTGACATTATCTCGTCCACACAGTTTAGTACAGCTTATACTAGAAAAATAATGCTTTCATTAATTCCCTATCTACAGTAAATCTGGAACCTGTAAAACTGGTATTACGTCCATACAAAGAGTAAAAACAGTTTTTTTTTTTTTTTGTTTTCCAGAACGTATTTATGTTAAAATTAGAAATCATTAAAAATATTCGACACAAAAATGTGACATCTGTACAGAATTAAGTAGAGAACTATGGCTCGTGTGTACTTTGCGCCGTAGACAAGGAAAGCTGCCACAAATTAAGAAACTGGGATGCACACAATAGTGTGTGTGAACCCACATAACCGTGCTATACCACCATGGCACATGTAGTCGCCCTACATACGGACCATCCTCTAGCGCTCCATCTGTAAAATATAATGTAGTGTTTTCCTCATGTCTCTGTCACTTGCCAGTAGTTATGTCAAACATCAACTTGACGTCTGTTTACATTTCGTTTTACAACACATCTATGCTTTCATAACAAAACATATTTTTGTTTAACCTAACAATATCCGTACCCAGGAGAACTCCATGACAGTGAGAGTAAACATCTTTCTAAGTGTGTGTTCACGCCCGTAACTGTTCAAACTCAGAGTTTAAGCCGCGTGGTTTCGAAATGTCTGCTGGCAGAATATCAGCTGAGTGTTGGCATTCACAAACTGGTTTATGTACACCTGGTATGCGACCTATTACCTATATATAATACCTCCTACAGGCTCTACAGCCGAATAAGTAACTTCAGTTAGTGACACTAAAATGAATACCAAATAATAATAATTTCGTTTAATAATTTGGCACAGACACCAGACTAAACGATATGTAAGCTGATGTATATTTCTGTAGTTACCTGAATATCCGCTTATGTATTGCAAACAGCTCTGTTAAAATATGTGACTATACTGTGAGATAGCCTTTGTTTACGTTACGTTTGTCTAACACGTTCGTGTTTATATAAAAAAAAACTAGTTATTTCCTGGTTATATCGAAAGTATACATCAAAATTAATTCATGAGCATTCCGAATCATATGTTTGTGTAAACAGTATCATTACATGTGGTTTTGGTAGTTTAGTACCAGACACTGCCGTTCAGGTTTTGTATTCAGACATGCCAGTCCGCAATCTGTATTCCATATCCCGTCTGAGCTACCAACTTGCGAATACTAGCGGGCAATGCACTGCGAACTTACGTTTCATATGTTAAAAGCTCTATTATATTTAAGTATCGTGACAAAACTGCAGTGCACATATTTTATAAAAAAAATTTCAATAAGGAAAATACCTGAATGAAAACATTTATTTATTAAAAAATTATATATATATATATATATCCCTGTTATTTATCTGTAGAAGTATCCGTAGCCAGCAACGTAGAGATGTGTTTGGTTTGGTGACAAAGAGGGGGGGAACTTTAAATTGTTATAAAGATAATAATTATGTACAAACATATTTAAACCAGAAAATCAATATATATGTTCGTTTTGTTTACTTTCAGTAAAATTTCTTGTAAAGTGTTTTTCTTAACTATAGAATCTAAGAGATCAATGTAGCCTAATTTATAAATTATAAACATTAAGTAATAAAATCGTTCCGGTCTTTCGTTATAAATCATTTATAAGTTGTAATGTAAGCCGTGGCTTTGTTTCCTGGAACAAAAACAGACCTGGAGATTTGATGGGTTCACACAAAGACGGCATATGTTAATTGTATCAATTTAGGAAGTGTTCCCCACATTGTCACCTTTCAGTTATGGAGAAATAGGAGGCAAATACTGTTTTGGGCAGCAAAGACAAATTTCATTGGAAGGGGAAAAGGTTGAACTGTAGAAAACAACTCCTTAGCTTGGCAGACTTCCGTCAGCTCTAAGAGTTTTACACATTAAATATATTTCAGAGTTGGTCGTAAATTATAAAATCAATTTGTTTATTTGTGTTCGGTAGTGGACCAGCGCCCCCCCCCCCCCTCCCCACCTCGCTACGCCATTGTCCGTAAGAACAGTTTCCCCTTCTTGTATTTACGCAATACACATCTCTTGTGATTTTAACTGAATGAATTTTAAACCATAAAATTCTATTACAAATCTTATGTTTGAAATAGAGCAGTATTGTTAAAAAGAAACACCGTTATTTGCAAACCTACCATTTTAATACATACACGTACTTAAAACAGCTAACAGTGAAGTAATTTTTCTCATACACATCAATGATAGCTTTCTTCTTATTATTTCAGCAGAAAATAAAATGACTAGTAAAGTTCTCAATATTGTATATAAACATTTTATTAATTTGCAGCTTGATTTGTAGAAATTTTGAAATACTATTTTAGAATATAAACATTTTTCCTTGCTGTTAATGAAGCTCACACAATTTATTCGTGCAGAAGAAGCAATAAAACGCACCATGTATTGTGTCGTACCAGCACGTTTTGACGTTCAGTGCGTTGAACGTATTTCCCCGTGATGCTAAATTGGAAAGGAGGGGGACATTTATCTTTAATACTACACTCTCGCCGCGCATAGTAATTTACGCGTAGCAAGAGGTGTCAAAAGATATTTCGAACCCAGCTGCCCCGAGAAACCTTGATCTTCACTCATATACCCCAGAGCGTTAGGCCCTGGCGTTACGCACAGATAACTTCATCTCCTCAAGGCGGTGTATAAGAGAGGGATATTCTCTCCCTTAGGTCGGAGGTAGTATAACTGAGCCTTATGATAACATGTTGCTGCTGGATGCGATAAAGTAAACCTTCGCAAATGTCTGTCACCCTCAAATTCCATTCCACAGGCTGTATTTTTTTTAAAGAAGACCCTGGATTACGGATATCCTCTTGCGAGTTTCTAGACTCACGGTATTCAGTTTGGCTATAAAAAAACTGAGTGGTATACTTGAAAAAGGCATTTTCTTACGACCAAGAATGAGAAACCCTCAAAGAAAACTCCTCACTTTCATACGTGGTTAAAGAATCTGTCACAATTTCGATCGCTTTAGTACTTATAATATGTTAATACGGCAGATAGTTGCAGTTGACATTTCAGTAAGTTGAAATTAAATTAATGCCGACAGAAAACCAAGTATGTAAATAAAATGAATTACAAAAGACATTTAAAAGCCTCTGAATTACATAATGTAATCAGTCTTACTAGTTTAACTGTGATTCTCAAAGATTTAAAACTACACACAATGAATTATACCTAAGAGTCATCACACTAGGCTACTAACAAGAGAGGGAAAATCGAGATACCATACAAGCAGTTAAAATACTTGTCTTACCAGGTTAATGAAGAATTATTGAAGCGTGGCCTTGTTTAGCAATATTTTCTGTGGGCTGGTACGGAGACTTACTGATTTAATTACAGCTACGAGTTCAACGAAGATGACATAATCTTGTGCCACTTCACTTGTAAATCACACGTGAGATTGCAGAGACATTCAAAGTTGCAGGAAATTTCTAAATAAGTTTCAAAACTCTACAATTTGTTTGTTTGCAGTTAAATTATAATGAGTTGCCAACCATTTTAATTGTAGTAAACAACCCAGTAGCCTCGTGTGTATTTATGTGTTCTCAACTATCACAGCGAAACCTGTCACACAAGCGAGAAGAGTGGAAAAACATTTATAATCTGTTATACTGTTACTGTTAGATATAAGTTGTTTAAAGGTAGTAGTAAAAATATGTCTATTGTATGATGCAATAGTGCATGTAAGCTGTATTGTATTAAGGCTAAATTTAAGTGGCGGCCACTGTGACTGTATATTGGTTAACTGACCTGGATTGGGGTGCCATTCTATGTGCGGTAAAGAATAAGGAGTAGTGCCCATAAAATACTTGGAGCATTGAAGTTGTTTGCAATCGGGGAAAATCGTTCTAATAATAAGAGCATCCCATCGGTGGTGTGTTGCATGACGGAAAATGCCCATGACAAGATCTACATAATATGTACTCGAGTAGGGGTTACACAGGGGTCACTAATTGAAGCTATCATTTAACCTGAGAAAAATATTCCTCCTTCCCCTCCTACAGGGGAGGTGTATTGTAATCTGCTGATGGGTTGTCACGACTGTTTTGAGGTGTGCTGTGATTAGCTGTTGCCTTGGGGGTACCTTTTTGGTAGTCAAAGCGTCCAAGCGACATTTGCAGGACTTTGAAATGTCTTGGAGAGTGTGTGGGATCAGTCTTTGGCACTTGATTCGAGGCTCATTTAGGAAGATTAGATGTAATTAGACATTAGTAATTGAATAATCAGTAAGTACCAAGAGTAATTACATACTAATTACACATGTTTACTCTTTGACTGGCGAATCACAAGCGATGAGGTTGGAAGGATTGAGGTAAGAGTTGAAGAGTTTGTCCTTGGTTCGACACCAGTAGAGGTTAATTATGTGTAATTATAGGTTATTCCCATGATTTGTAATTGCATAATTGTGTAATGAATAATCTTGTAATGAGCAATTCCATAATGAATAAGTACCAAGGGTAATTACATGTATCGATAATAATTACATGTATTGACAGTAATTACACACTATGTACACATCCTACCCCAAGCACTGCTCACTCGCAACTGAGCTGAACATTGCTAATATGTTTATGAAGTATGTCCATCATGTTGGAATGAAACTCTGACCACCTCAAACTCCGGGGGCAAACTGATTGTATTTTCTTCCCCTACCACATGGGGCACTGGGCTATTTGGGTTACTGTAGTAAGGAAAAAATTCTAGGGAGGTGTGTTGTAATTGGCTGATGGATACTCGCACCCCTTCTGAAGGGAGCTATGCTTAATTTATATCTGTGGAAGTACACTTTCAATATGCAAAGCACCCAAGCGACATTTGCAGAACTTTAAAATTTTTCGATAGTGAGAGGATAGGGGAGGATGGTAAGAGGTATACAGCAGGGTAAGATGGTAGCACCAGGAAGTTTGAGGAGTCACTAAGTCCTGGGTTCGACATCTGTCGAAGGTAATTAGGTATTAATCATTTAATGAGCATTTGCATAATGGCACAATAAGTAATCGCATAATGAGTAAACACCGAGAGTAATTATATACAAAGTACACATGTTTACCTCTCAGCTGTAGAAACACAACTGATGAGGTTAGAAGGCGAAGGGTTAGAGGAAAGGGAGGTATACGTGTAGGGTTGATGACTTAATCCTTGGTTTGGAACTCATAGAGGGTAACTAGATTTAATTGAATAATAAGTAATTGCATATCGAGTAATTATACATAATGCGTAATTGTATAATTAATAATTAGTCATAATGAGCTATGTATAAGCAATTGCACCAAGACTAAATAGACACTAAGTACACATCCTACTCCAGCCACTGCTCACCAGCAACTGAGCTGTGATTCGATAGTAAGTTTATGATATACATCCGCCATCTAGGTTGGTGTGGATTCCTGCCCAAGTTAAAACATATTTACAGTTATATTGAGATATTCCTTACTTCGACACCATCGATGGTAAATACATTTATACTCTTACATAATTTGATTCAAATCCCGATGAAGGGAAGTATCTGTATACCAATTTACTAATTGTGTATCGAGAGTAAATACACAGGAACATATAGGGAGGAAGTACAGAATCAAACAGCTTGGAGCTTGGGTGCAGACAGAATTTAAAAACACTAAAATTGTTTGTTTAAACCGCAACCTTTTTGGACGTTAAATAAGAAATATTAAAAAAATAATAATGTTATCTTTATCATACAATCCATTATAGTGATGCTACTTTAATTTAATATCTTGTAAATAACACTTTGACAACCATGCTTATGTTATGAAGGATTATGTTAAACTAGAAGAATGCACGTGTGTGTTTAGCAAAGATTCTTTGTCCTCGGGCGGAGTGTTTACATTCTTTTCCACTCGCATTGCTGTGGACTTCAGAGCCCTCAGTTGACCGACAAATTCGTCACTTGTAATAGCGTGTGGGCCGCTCCGATGAACTTGAATAGGGGTGAGGGGGCGCACATAGTTCCATTGACCGCCAACAGGAGCGCAGATATCTTTGGCGGCTGGGGAAGAGGCATGCTTTTCGCAGCAGTCAAGACTAACATACCGCCGCCCTTGCAGACAAGACAAGGGTGAGGATCGCGGTCTTCACGTTAAATATACAAGAACTTCGCTACTAGCTAGAGATCAATTATCGCAGGCTGTCGCGCTACTACAGAGGTTATTTAGATCTCCGGCAACCATCTCTCCATACAGTACCGTAAAAAATAACAAAATTATACAAATAAAATTTTCTTACATATATGTAATTGGAGTATTGAACATTTATTTTAAAATTCATTTTTTTAAGGGTTTTTATATTAACATTAAAATCAATAAAACCGTTACATTTCCCCAAATGAAGTAATCACTTCACTCAGAACATTAATAAAATATGGTTTCTCTATATGTCTACCTTAGGAAGTTATGAAAACCAAATGCCGATATCGTTCTAACATTAAATATTTTTCGACACCGTACTGTATTTTTTTTTTCCGTATACCAAACAAGAATTAATTTCAGACAACAAATTATATTATATAACCAAACTATTTACATTAAGTGTCACTGTTTTTAGGTGTATAAACATTTGTGTATTGATTGCGGCATCCTATACCACAAACACTATGAAATTGTATACATATCAGAATATGTCCATTTTATCCCTTGGGGTATTTTCTCATATTCCTTCGGGCCTCCTTTATTTTCTCCCTTGTCTTCCACCTCTTTCCTTCCTCTCTCTTGCTTTTCGCATCCTCAGTCACCACCGATATATTTTGCTGTAGGCAGCCATATTTAATTCCCGTGCCCGCCACCGGAGTGCGGCGGTGTCGCTGTTCACAACTAGGAGCGCTGGTATCGATGCGGGATTTTTGTGTGAGTTGTTTGGTTCAGTCATCGCCCGCAGAGGTGCGTTAGCATCAGTGAGTGTAGGTCTAAGGATGGCCACCAGGAGCGTTGGGAATTTTTTTTAGTTGTTTTTGAACTAAAGAATAATAAGTGCAGGGGATCGTTGTGGCTTCCCTTGGTTTAGCAGTTCGATGCCTTGACCAATTTATATCCCCAAAATTCAGGAATTACTACACCCCTCACCAACAACAACTCATTCCATTCTCAAACAACATTACCTAACAAGAAGCCAGTGGAAAACCCGCAGGGCGAGACTATGGCCACATATCCAATCCACAAAACTAGAAAACGTTTCTGTAAGTAATAAAAAATAATAAATCCAGATAGTAAAAAAACATAAAAATGCTTTATAGATCATATCACAATTCAAACCAACCAAACATTACATTATACTAAATAAAAACAATAATATAATCACAATAATGTTTATAACATCCTTAAAATAAATTAATATAAAATTACAGAAACATGAATTAACCAAAAATATATACAGTAGCAGTGAAAAAAAAACAAACACTAATAAGGTAAAATGTGTCTACATTTGTCCATATGATTCACTAATATAGACATTTTCCACTCAAATGACTACACATCATACACCGATGTCCATGACACTCAGGGTTCCTTAAACATTTTCCCCTCATGTGATGATACATGTTACTACATAAAGTAAATATCTTCCTACAAAATTGACACTGGTATCTAGAAGCAAACGAGTTTTACAACCAAACACCTTCTTCGCATCTCAAAAAAATGTTTTTCAAGTGGCATATGATTAGTAAACGCACGCTGAAATTTATTACAACTATATTTATTTTCAACAGTTTTCCGCAAAGAAATAAATTTAGGATATTTTCTCTAATTACTGAGTAAAATATATTTTTTCTGTCAGTATATACACTAATGACGAGGTTGGGTAGTTTCTCCCAAAGTAGCTGGCGGCGAGGAATGGGGACAAGAATTCGAAATAATAAATTCTGTTAAAGACAAATTGCAAGTAGATACATGTTTCCTTAATGAATTGTCATTCTTGAACATATGAAAACATATTGTTTATTGATATAGTTTCAATTAAGGATTCTTGGAACATGCGCTCTTCTCATGTCCCTGTCCATAAAGATATGTGGTAAATGTTTGAACACAGATACGCTGATTAATCCCATCGGAGAAGTAATTTTACATACTGCTGAATGCTTTGCTAATGTGTAATTCCTCGTAAAGATAAGTCCACAGTCTACGCAGCGATATCTTATAGACTCAGGATGATTTACACAGCTACTTCTTTTATGAGAATACATGCTGCAACTATGCTTAATGTTTTATAGCAATGTTGGCATTGACCTAATGTTTGCCTGTGAAGTTTCTTCTGAACCACGTATATCAGACATATTGACTTCTATCACGACAAGCTAGTGGGGTATACTAAGCATATATAAATATATTTAATGTCCTTATAACATCATGGCTTGCCAGTATTTGTATGTTTCAAGACATGTGTACGACAATTATATATATATATATATATGATAAAGTGAATAACATCTCCAATACGCATTAACTCACATTAGACTTTATTGTTTATCCTGAACAGCCGAATATAAGAAGGGAACGAATAAAAGTACAGAAACAGAAATGTTCCATACACTTTAACTTTATTTGACAGGCATAAAAAATAGCTATTATTAGTAACGCACTCAGACATATTCTTCATTCAACAGAAATATTCATGATTTAGTCTTTTTTATAAGACAAATCACGTTGTTAGCAGTCCAGGTACCCCTATTCGCATATACCACACCACAACTAGCACATGGATACGTCTTGTATGAGGTGCTTAATATGCAGTTATTAGCTTCATATCGTCTGCTGTTAGAGCTAGCTATTCATGAATGTATTGCCGCAATATTTGCAGATGGTAGATACTGTTCCATAAATTAGACTCCCAGAGTCCGATGTCTATCACTTACCATTAGCGATGCCGATATATCCTTATCCGCTGATTCCTCGTTTATATTATAACTGCTTACACAATATCAGTAGATGAATTTACTCACGACTATCTGCCCTCCGACACATCCGTCAAAGAAGTGAGAACCTTACATGATGCATGATAATTATATTTAGCAGTACAGAACAAACAGTTTAAGTCAACCATCTCACCTGTCTCAGTATATGTATGCTGGCTGTGAATATGTAAAAGCAACATGATTGATGCATTGTTATACGAGGCCAAATCACCCAATCGCTATCTTTTCGTGTCATGCATATGCGAGACGGAATTTCTTTAGACAGTAATGAAAGTCCAATATCCTTATCGGGTACTGCAAACGATCTAAGCTTTCCATATGTCACGATGACTGATAAAATTTTCTGACCAATAGAACAGCATGACATCCCTTTCACTTTACAACCTGTCAACTAGAGAAAGAAGTTTTGAATGATTTGTGTTAGTACGAGCTGCTTTTAAGAATTGTGTGGGGACAGATCAGGAGTGAAATACGTCACCAACCTCGGTTTATTCGAAGCAATGTTTTGTAGCTACATGGGAACACTGAGAAAGTCCATTTTCCTTGCTCACATTAGCAGGAAACATAACAATCTTAACCTTAACCTTGGTGGACAACATCATATGATTTTAACCTTAACTTTTGTCACTGTATGTAGTTCTATCAACTAAGCTACAGCGGCCCCAATTAACATAAATCTGTTCACTAAACCACTAAGGCTCCACTTGGAATCGCTCTATCCACTGAGCCACTGTGGCCCCCCATTTGAAAATTAACTCAACATTGAAGCGAGACATTTAAAGTAAACAGAAATTATATTTCATTACCTTCATATCTCTATGCAATATTCTATATGCATTAATATAAAACTTTTCACAGGGAAAAAGTAATAAAATTTAGTTTTCAGGTTAAAAGGTAGTGGTTGAGTAGTCTGATATTACTGAAATTCGAACTTGACCTGTATTTTATCCTGAGTATTCGCTCTGCAAAATTTGGAGAACTTCTGTTGCGTTTCAAGGAACTTAGAGGTGTTAAAGACGCACAGACTGACTGACAGAGATCGTTTACTTATTATATAGGATAGTTTGTTAACTATTTAAAAATATTCTATACTTAATAAGTATTATTTTATCCGCAAACTTCTGAGGTATTTGCTTTTTAGGTTTTTATTTGAAACTAAACATTAATGGACGTTGTATAATGTTTTTCTTAATACCTTTATTGTGTGTTTATTTCACTTGTATTTAATTATCTTACTTTTGAGTGGCTTATTTCTTTGAATACATATTTGTCGTTTCCCTTGTAAACCATTTGAATAATATTTCAATTATATGTATATTTATGAATAAATTATTTTTATTATCTGTGGTGTTATATATTGATGTGTTTTATGAACCCTTTCCTAAATATTGTCTTTGCAATTTAGATATCAAAAATTACAATTAATTAGAAGTGACACATAGTTTTCATTTTGTTGGCGTTGAATAGCATTTAACGCAAAACGTACAACAACATGTAAACGTTACATGTGATGTTATTTATAACAAATAAATAAGATTTTTCCATAGCTTTGCATAATCACTTGTCGAAATCATGATGTAATTGTTTCTGGAATACTCATTTAAATAGACCTAACAGTGTCACAAAACAGGAGCATGAAGGTGAATGTTCAAAGAATGTTTAAAACTAATACGAATATCATAGTAAGCGAAAGTTCTTTCAGAAAAAATATGGAATCGCCACAAATTTTAAATCTCCAAAGCCAATTCTATCTAGGAAAAAAAAACTTTTTTTTTTTTTTTCCTTTCAATTTGAGGTTACTTGTAACATTTTCCAGTCTAAATTATGACACTTTTTCACTTTCGGTATTTTTATCAGCATCTACGCATAAAAATTATTTTTTATAATTTAATGCGATCATTAAAATTGATTGAAATTTAGAAATGTCATAATTGTTCAAGATGTTAACATATATTTCCACAATATTGTGGCATTATTTATATCAGGGAATGTATCATAGAACGACCTGCAAGTAAGGTAACCGGAATGATATTATTCCACTCGCTTGCATATTTAATATTATACCATAGGACGAAGGGAGAAGTCTGCCAGGTATCAAAACTATAGAACTAGTCCCATACAAAACTTAACTTGTTATTGGATAATATATACGCCATATATTCTTTTCTAACATAACCTTTCATATAGAAAGAGGAGAAGGTACTTTAAAAATCACAAATAAAAAAAAAAAAAAAAAATACTGTCTAGAATAAAAAAAATGGAACATTATTATAAAATATTAAGTTCCCCGAGAAGTTTCCATAAAAATATAAAATTTCGAGAAACAATGGAGAAAGAAAATGAAACGTTTTCTAAAAATGCAATAAGAATTTAGAGGGGGAAAGTGTTATTGAAATCACTAACAATGGTTATTTACCACAATTGCGCAAATTTAAATACTTGTTTACATTTCGAACTAAGCAGAACTGAATTTCGACCCATTTAGCCAAAATAATTGAACACGTGATCCATTTTTCAGTGCATCTTAGTATTGCGAGTATTTACTTATCACGAACTTAATGGCAACACATATAATTAATACGTAACATAAAGGTGACCAAATTTTTTTAGACACTAACATTTTCAATGTTATGAGCAGATGCCTGTCATAACGTCATTACTCCCAGGACATGACACCGTCGCTACAAGACAAGGCATCATCACAGTTATCCCATCAATACGTCGCTAGAGTTGACAGATGACCTCCACCACATGTTCACCCCACGAATTACATTTAATAATATCTAACCAACATCAATTTTCATCCAGGACCCCTCGCCTCGCCGGGGTTTTCGCCCACACATGGACGAGGTAAGCTCTCCTCTGAAGTAACCCATATGTCCCAGCTGCCGGCCGACAAATTACTATCCGACTGATCCAAACGCCATACGTACCACTGGACAAGCCAGAGAGTGTGTGTTTGTCAAACTTCAGTGTGGCGTAAAAACATACTTGCAAGCAATGGATGGCACAACCGAGCGAAAACTGACCAGCTATGGCAACCAAGTGGCGGATTCTGCAGTTATACAGGTCACAGATGTTGATCGCTGTCAGAAACATAGCCTCTGCAGGTGCCTCCGTATTGCAAAACGCCGACACTTAGCTGTACCAATCGGCGACAGGAAACATTTAATATAAATCTACAATAATTCGATAAAAATGTTTCAACCGCGATAGTACAAAGTTATATATGTTTGCCTTAAACAGCCTGATTAATATACAGTGAATCAGTTAATGGAACTTAATAATCTTCCTTGATAAACAGCTGGCATCTTTGCCTCCTTGTTTCGGAACTCGGAGTACGTTCCAAGTAGTAGTACTATGTACGTCACAATTACTTGCTGCGGCTGGAACGCTAACTCACGCGGAATGCGGGATAGTTAGGAATTCAGGGGAGGTTCTCGTTCGCGTGGAGAAGGCGACGTTTTCTCGTCAGTTGAAGATGCGCATTGGAATTCCTTTCGCGCGCCGAGCAGCTCACGATCTAGACACGTCTTCGACTCCTCTTCACTCGCACATCCGCTCTAAGCGCGGCTGAGTGAACAGCAACAGTGAGAATGCTGCAGCAGACAAGTTATGTTTTAATATCATTTGGAGTCGTTAGAGAGATCGCTTTGATACCTCTAAGGTTCCTGAGTGAAGAGGAACATCTAATGGCCACGAGAAGTGAATAAATGTTTTCAAAGGAAATTTTATTTGTACAATTAAACACATTCAAAAATGTATTTAGTTTCTCTCGGTGTTTGTTAATACTTTATCTAGGCACAGCCATTTGGGGCTAACTTTGTACAAATATAATTTCAACATTTGGCAATTTAATTTATGAAGAACACAGTTATGTGTGTGATTCTTCGAGCCTTCTTATAACATTAAATTATGCAGGTGGCTCAGTTTGACTCTGGCTAATACGAAGTTACTCTGAATAATTGTTTCAAGATTGTTTTTTTACTCATGGCAATACTATGCGCAAAATCATTCCCTGTAAAATATCCGAAGTCCCCTCATCTGACTACAGGGGAAACGACACACATAATGTATTCCGAAGGCTTCGATCATATTAAATAATCTATCGTAGACTCAAGCTAGATCATCCTTACCCTGGATGTCATAAGTAAACTCCTGGACTTCAGTACTTCAACAACAAAAAAGAAACTGCAAAGCTTCCTCTGGTATTTCGAGTAACCTAAAAAATATCACTTAATTATTGGGGGAAAAAATGTTTGTAGGAATACTAGAGTGGCATGACTGCGAACATCTGAGTGTTAGCGGACTGACGTCTGGTAGGTGGCAATGATTTATCACAAGTTTTTACATGCCCACTGTAGTTTTCCACCTACATCCAAGAATATTATATTTATTATGGATTGAAAGAAACTTATAATATATTGCTGTTAGTTATGATATCGATAAAGAAGGTACCGTATGGTGTTTCAATGTTTTAGCTGTTGAGGAGAGTTATAGTTTGTTTTAATTTTTGTTTCGCTTTGGTCTACCAGGTACTATTCCAAAGGCTGGAGTTTTGTTTCTTCATGAAGGCGTATAATGCTAAGGAAATCAAGGATTTTAATGACATTCATGCTCGTGATATTATTTGTTGGAAGACTTTTCCTTTTCATGAAAGTGTTGTGAAAAATACTGCAGTAATTGGTAATCCTCTTCTGTTTTCTCGGAAGAAAATGAAGTTTGAGATAGGTGATCAAATTTGGATGTACCGGAAGTTACTTGGCACTACTAGTAACATGTATATACTTGGTCTTGTAGAAACTTCTTTCAATCCATAATAAATATAATTTCTTCATAATAATCGGTTATGTGTTTTTATTTCTTTCTGTAGTAACATGTATTCATTAAGTTATAATCGTGTGTTATTACGAATGAGGTATTTTTGGTGGTCGTAGTACTATGTTGGTGTTGTCATAATATATTTGTCATATAATTACATATATACGCTTCATACAGATACTTGCTTCATACATATGCTTGCCCATCGCCTTGCACCATATATTGAAAGTCAATGATTCTCATATACGTGTGTGACAGTTGACAATGAAATTACAGTTCGTGAAGGGAACTCATTAGGAGGAATAATCCCTTGCGGTGTACTGTCGTTGTAATTTTTTAGATTTATGATACAATATACAGATGTGCCATACTGTATTTAGTTTATATATGTGGCTGTTATGATATAATATTTGTATGTACAAATTTGCATTTCTTTGTCATTATTGTGCTCCTGGAGTTATTGTGATGTCATAACAGTTTGATTTACTGAATTCGGTTCGTTTGTTAAGGCGTGGTTGTGTTTAGAATTTTCACGAGGCAATCTTATTGCGACTTTCGTTTCAGGACCGGAGTAGTTTTGTTTTTGTAAATGCACTTCGAATGGTAGTTTATTAATCGATATTGTTAAAACTCCTTTAAACTATCTGATATGTTTAGTACGAAACATAATTTACAACTGAATGCAAACCTAAGTATAGATATTCGTATAGTTTATATATTAGTGTATACAATGAAGTTTGTGAAACAAATTGTGCAACTCCCCATAAATGCACCAAAGTATGAAAATGTAATTGAACAAAACCTGGTACATTATTGCCGTCAAGAGGACTGTGTATTTTAAAAGGCCCATCACCTGGTGGGAAGACATGTGTCATTATGTTGCTATTAGAATTTGCAAAGGACTTAAGTTTGAAAACGTGTTTTTTTTCTCTCTTCTTCTAAAAAAAAAAAAGTATAAACCTTATGCAAATATTTTATCTTCATTTGAAGGAATGCACTTTTCGCCATTTAGTAGTAGTAAAGACGACATTATAAGTCCAAGTGAAGCATTGTCCAATTCAATATTCATATGTGACGATGTGTGGAGTGATGATGTGTGGAGACACTCAAATGTCGATTGTTTTTATCTGTTGCAAAATTATGCTCGAATTCCTAAATACAACTTGCACGAGAAATCTAACATATTAAGTGTTTTCAATATTGACAATTTAAACCTACAACATATTTATAATGTCTATGTTTTATGCGATATGTCATATACAAAATTTTATTAAATGCGTTTCTATTGCTGGAAATAAGAGTATAAACTCCTAGTAATTAATCCTGAACTTGCTCTATATAAAAGTAGTTGTAGATGTAGTTTTGACATTTTAATCATTACTGATGAAGATTAATGACTATTTCAAAATTTGGACATAGCGAAATAAAACGGAGCCATACTTGTTTAATCAGAACTCGTGATGGATATTCTAGTTTGTCTGACCATGTATTATGTAATGTCGGTACACCAATGAAAGACAGTGAGAAATAAAGCATTTGTTGAAAACTTCAACAATATTAGATTAAAAGTGTTTAAGTCTCAAATGAGTGAAATACGAGAGAAGTAAGTAAAGGAAATGAATATGTTTACAAGTTTACATATCACTGTTTATTCGTAAATTCTAGCCAATATATTGGAGGCAATGGAAAATCATGAAAATAGAATACACCATATATAGAAAGTTTAACGAGTAAATTTAATGTTATAAACACAGTTATTGAATGCAACTTATAATACGAATGGAACATTTGTCACAATATATAAGTGTGTAACTGAAAATGAAACATCGCCTTAAGTAACACGCACAGCGCCACAAATGAAAAGAGAAAAATCGAAATTACATCTGATTGTTATAAATAATGACTTGATGACATGCATTTCAAGTAAGTTAGATACAGATTTAAATAAAATTGATACAATTGTGAACACAAAAGCCTGCCTTTGATGTCGACGACCAAGGAGCTGCGACCTGCATCATCGCTAACATTTTGTCGCCAGTGCCGATTCTGCTATCTAGTTTTCACTTATGTTCAAAATTAGCATCGCCATGAGAGGACTGTATGTAGAAATATTCCTTTTCAGGTAATGAAAAATTACGACACTGGTCACTTGCAGTTTGTGGAAGGTAATACATTAAAGGAACATGCCGAGATCTGCAAGGATTCGTCTATTGGAAGCCAGCAAGTGTTGCCTGCAATACCTCCTGCTGCAACGATTGATAATGTTTCTGCACACGGTTATGACGACAGACTAAATGCTAATTACAGAATGAGAGACCAACGAGATTACCTAGCTTCTGTTATGTATGGAATGTAATCTTGCAAGTATTTTACGTGAAGTCGACAAAACTTCACAATATACCGTCGTTGGCTCTAACCACGGGCAATGACCATGTGACTCTTACGAAGAAAAGTAAACTTAATATAGAATATAAAATAGGAGGTGAAGACGATCACGAAGTTTCCTTCGACAAGTGGTGTGAAGCAGGTACACGACGCGACAAGAGGCGTGAAGCAGGTACAAGACGACAAGTAGAGTGAAGAAGGTACAAGAGCACGACAAGTAATGTCAAGCAGGTAGAAGACAACAAGTGTTGTGAAGAAGGTACAAGATAACGATAAGTGGCGTGAAGCAGGTACAAGACGACAACTGGTGTGAAGCAGGTTCAAGACGACAAGTGGTGTGAAGCAGGTACAAGAGCACGACAAGTGGTGTGAAGCAGGTACAAGACGACAAGTGGTGTGAAGAATGTACAAAATGACGTCAAGTGTTGTGAAGAAGGTACAAGACGGCAAGTGGTGTGAAGCAGGTACAAGATGACAAAAAAGGTGTGAATCAGATTCAAGACGAAGACAAGTGATGTGAAGAATGAACATGATGACAAGTGGTGTGAAGAAGGTACAAGACGACGACAAGTGGTGTAAAGAAGGTACATAATGACAAGTGGTGTGAAGAAGGTACAAGACGACGACAAGTGGTGTAAAGAAGGTACATGATGACAAGTGGTGTGAAGCAGATTCAAGACCAGGACAGGGGGTGTGAAGAAGTTACAAGATGACGAAAAGTGGTGTGAAGCAGGTACAAGAGGTACAAGCCAGGTAGTCTAAACGCATATAGTGACAAGAAAGTAGTTAGGTGTTGGTGCTACGAAGTCCAACCCTGTACATCTGACATCAATACTATGACCAGTATTTGTACTGTCTCTACGGTTTAGGCTACACGACTCACAGGGTCAAGCTAAAATGTCCTAACATGAATCGAATGTAATTTCTAATATCGTCACCAGTGAAAAGCTCTTGTCACATTACTCTTTGAGGGACTTACAATTGATGCAGTAAAACTTTTCGAACAGTAATATTTTAATGCACATAAAACTGTAGAATAAATCGTATATAAACCTTTATGAACATCATAAAATGCGTATCTTTGCTTCGAAATATATTTGTGTATTTCATACCCAAAAATGTATGTTATGGAGATTAGAGAATACCATGTATGGTAATTTGTATTTTTCGCATCTCCCTTTAGACACTAGATATCCGAATTGCCTTCTCATACTTAAATTTGCACACATAATTTGGTTCGGAATTGTGCCAGATTGAACACAGCCTACAATAATGTGGTACAACCGACAGAAAGTATTAAGTTATGCATGTTGTCTCGGTCATCTTATACGTATTTGGTCGATCGCCTTATACGTATTGTCTTTGTGTTGGTCGCCTTACACGTGTTGTGTAGGTCGCCTTATACGTGTTGTGTCGGTCGCCTTACACGTGTTGTGTCGGTCGCCTTATACGTGTTGTCTCGGTCGCCTTATACGTATTGTGTCGGTAGCCTTACACGTGTTGTCTCGGTAGCCTTACACGTGTTGTCTCGGTCGCCTTATACGTATTGTGTCGGTCGCCTTATACGTGTTGTCTTGGTCGCCTTATACGTGTTGTGTCGGTCGCCTTATACGTGTTGTCTCGGTAGCCTTACACGTGTTGTCTCGGTCGCCTTATACGTGTTGTCTCGGTCGCCTTATACGTGTTGTGTCGGTCGCCTTATACGTGTTGTCTCGGTAGCCTTACACGTGTTGTCTCGGTCGCCTTATACGTATTGTGTCGGTCGCCTTATACGTATTGTGTCGGTAGCCTTACACGTGTTGTGTCGGTCGCCTTATACGTGTTGTCTCGGTCGCCTTACACGTGTTGTCTCGGTAGCCTTACACGTGTTGTCTCGGTCGCCTTATACGTGTTGTCTTGGTCGCCTTATACGTGTTGTGTCGGTCGCCTTATACGTGTTGTCTCGGTAGCCTTACACGTGTTGTCTCGGTCGCCTTATACGTGTTGTCTCGGTCGCCTTATACGTGTTGTGTTGGTCGCCTTATACGTGTTGTCTCGGTAGCCTTACACGTGTTGTCTCGGTCGCCTTATACGTGTTGTCTCGGTCGCCTTATACGTGTTGTGTCGGTCGCCTTATACGTATTGTGTCGGTAGCCTTACACGTGTTGCCTTATACTGTTGTGTTGGTCACCTTATATGTGTTGTCTTAGTCGCCTTATACGTGTTGTCTCGTCGCTCTATACGTGTTGTCTCGGTCGCCTTACACGTGTTGTCTCGGTCGCCTTATACTATTGTGTCGGTCGCCTTATACGTGTTGTCTCGGTCGCCTTATAGTGTTGTGTTGGTCGCCTTATACGTGTTGTCTCGGTCGCTCTATACGTTTGTCTCGGTCGCCTTTACGTGTTGTCTTAGTCGCCTTATACGTGTTGTCTCGGTCGCCTTATACGTGTTGTCTCGGTCGCCTTATACGTGTTGTGTTGGTCACCTTATACGTGTTGTCTCGGTCGCTCTATACGTGTTGTTCGGTCGCCTTATACGTGTTGTCTTAGTCGCCTTATACGTGTTGTCTCGGTCGCCTTATACGTGTTGTCTCGGTCGCTTATACGTGTTGTCTCGGTCGCCTTATGCGTGCTGTCTCGTCGCCTTATACGTGTTGTCTCGGTCGCCTTATACGTGTTGTGTTGGTCACCTTATACGTGTTGTCTCGGTCGCCTTATACGTGTTGTCTCGGTCGCCTTATACGTGTTGTCTTGGTCGCCTTATACTGTTGTGTCGGTCGCCTTATAGTGTTGTCTCGTAGCCTTACACGTGTTGTCTCGGTCGCCTTATACGTATTGTGTCGGTGCCTTATACGTATTGTGTCGGTCGCCTTATACGTTTGTGTTGGTCGCCTTACACGTGTTGTGTGGTCGCCTTATACGTGTTGTGTCGGTCGCCTTACACGTGTTGTGTTCGGTCCCTTATACGTGTTGTTTGTCGCCTTATACGTGTTGTCTCGGTCGCCTTATACGTATTGTGTCGGTAGCCTTACACGTGTTGTCTCGGTAGCCTTACACGTGTTGTCTCGGTCGCCTTATACGTATTTGTCGGTCGCCTTATACGTGTTGTCTTGGTCGCCTTATACGTGTTGTGTCGGTCGCCTTATACGTATTGTGTCGGTCGCCTTAACGTGTTGTCTGGTCGCCTTATAGTATTGTTCGGTCGCCTTATACGTATTGTGTCGGTCGCCTTATACGTGTTTGTTGGTCGCCTTAACGTGTTGTGTAGGTCGCCTTAACGTGTTGTCTGGGCGCCTTATACGTTTGTGTCGGTCGCCTTATACGTGTTGTTGGTCCTTTACGTTGTCTGTCGCTTATACGTGTTGTCTTGGTCGCCTTATAGTGTTGTGTCGGTCGCCTTATACGTGTTGTCTCGTGCCTTACAGTTTGTCTCGGTCGCCTTATACGTGTTGTTCGTCGCTTTCTGGTGTTGGCCTTATACGTGTTGTCTCGGTAGCCTTAACGTGTTGTCTCGGTCGCCTTATACGTGTTGTCTCGGTCGCCTTATACGTGTTGTGTCGGTCGCCTTATACGTATGTGTCGGTAGCCTTAACGTGTTGTGTCGGTCGCCTATACGTGTTGTCTCGGTCGCCTTATACGTGTTGTTCGGTAGCCTTACACGTGTTGTCTCGGTCGCCTTAACGTGTTGTCTCGGTAGCCTTAACGTGTTGTTGGTAGCCTTACGTGTTGTCTGGTCGCCTTATACGTGTTGTGTCGGTCGCCTTATACGTGTTGTCTCGGTAGCCTTACACGTGTTGTCTCGGTCGCTTATACGTATTGTGTCGGTCGCCTTATACGTATTGTGTGGTGCCTTACGTGTTGTGTCGGTCGCCTTATACGTGTTGTTCGGTCGCTTACACGTGTTGTTCGGTAGCCTTACACGTTTGTGTTGGTCCCTTATACGTATTGTTCGGTCCCTTATACGTGTTGTCTGGTCGCCTTATACGTTTGTTCGGTAGCCTTATACGTTTGTCTCGGTCGCCTTATACGTGTTGTGTTGGTCACCTTATACGTATTGTGTCGGTCACCTTATACGTATTGTGTCGGTAGCCTTACACGTGTTGTGTCGGTCGCCTTATACGTGTTGTCTCGGTCGCCTTATACGTGTTGTCTCGGTCGCCTTATACGTGTTGTCTCGGTCGCCTTATACGTGTTGTCTCGGTAGCCTTATACGTGTTGTCTCGGTCGCCTTATACGTGTTGTCTTAGTCGCCTTATACGTAATGTGTCGGTAGCCTTACACGTGTTGTGTCGGTGCCTTACACGTGTTGTGTCGGTAGCCTTATACGTGTTGTGTTGGTCGCCTTATACGTGTTGTCTTAGTCGCCTTATACGTGTTGTCTCGGTCGCTCTATACGTGTTGTCTCGGTCGCCTTATACGTTTGTGTCGGTAGCCTTATACGTATTGTGTCGGTAGCCTTATACGTATTGTGTCGGTAGCCTTACACGTGTTGTTCGGTCGCCTTATACGTGTTGTGTTGGTCACCTTATACGTGTTGTCTAGTCGCCTTATACGTGTTGTCTCGGTCGCTTATACGTGTTGTTTCGTCGCCTTATACGTGTTGTTGGTCCCTTATACGTGTTGTCTCGGTCGCTCTTATACGTGTTGTCTCGGTCGCCTTATACGTGTTGTCTTAGTCGCCTTATACGTGTTGTCTCGGTCGCCTTATACGTGTTGTCTCGGTCGCCTTATACGTGTTGTCTCGGTCGCCTTATGCGTGCTGTCTCGGTCGCCTTATACGTGTTGTCTCGGTCGCCTTATACGTGTTGTGTTCGGTCCCTTATACGTGTTGTCTCGGTCGCCTTATACGTGTTTGTCTCGGTCGCCTTATACGTGTTGTCTCGGTCGCCTTATACGTATTGTGTCGGTCGCCTTATACGTGTTGTTCGGTAGCCTTACACGTGTTGTGTCGGTCGCCTTAACGTTGTTCGTGCCTTACGTGTTGTCTAGCCTTATACGTGTTGTGTTGGTCGCCTTATACGTGTTGTGTGGTCGCCTTATACGTATTGTGTCGGTAGCCTTATACGTGTTGTGTCGGTCGCCTACACTGTTGTCTCGGTCGCCTTATACGTGTTGTGTCGGTAGCCTTATACGTGTTGTGTTGGTCGCCTTATACGTGTTGTCTAGTCGCCTTATACGTGTTGTGTTGGTCCCTTATACGTGTTGTCTAGTCGCCTTATACGTGTTGTCTCGGTCGCTTAACGTGTTGTCTCGGTCGCCTTATCGTGTGTCTCGTCGCCTTATACGTGTTGTCTCGGTCACTTATATGTGTGTCTTGGTCGCTCTATACGTGTTGTTTCGGTCGCGTTATGCGTGCTGTCTCCGTCGCCTTATACGTGTGTCTAGGTCGCCTTATACGTATTGTGTCGGTAGCCTTACACGTTTGTGTCGGTGCCTTATACGTGTTGTGTCGGTCGCCTTATACGTGTTGTGTCGGTCGCCTTATACGTGTTGTGTGGTCGCCTTATACGTGTTGTCTGGTCGCCTTATACGTGTTGTCTTGGTCGCTTATACGTGTTGTCTCGGTCGCCTTATAGTTGTGTCTCGGTCGCCTTATACGTGGTCGGTCGCCTTATACGTGTTGTTCGGTAGCCTTACAGTGTTGTCTCGGTCGCCTTATACGTTATCTCGGTCGCCTTATACGTGTTGTCTTGGTCGCCTTATACGTGTTGTCTCGGTCGCCTTATACGTGTTGTCTTGGTCACCTTATACGTGTTGACTCGGTCACCTTATACGTGTTGTCTCGGTCACCTTATACGATATCGCTTTCAAACGGAAATCAATTTGTCTATCTCTGCCTGGGTCACATTGCTACAAAACATTTTAATACCCTCAAAATTGCGGGATAAATTAAGTTTTATTCTGTTGAAGAAGACATAAACTCTCATTGATTTAACCCTACATGCTCCATTGAAACATGCTTTCCTATAAATGTGATTGTTTTGTTTTAAAGCTACAATATATTGTGAAGATGATTGGAGCATGTGAAACCTTTTCCTGCCACTAGACTGGCTACGCACTTGAGAGCGCTGTCAGTTCGCAGTGTTTACAGAACAGCTGGCTGATAACTCGCTTGCTCCAAAAAGAAGGCCTATGTTCATATGAGAAACAAAATAGACGCCGAGGATCCCAGAGAATGAAATAAAATTCTCGAGCGAGTCGAGTTGCTTGTTGCGGTTCATTGTTATTGCGCAGTTGGCTTGTGAGGATTGGTCTTGGGAAGAGGGGAGGAAGGCTTGTTGAAACGGCCAGTTAAACTCGGTATAACGGAACCCGGTTGCGCCGTATTCTAATTACCAACCCCCGAGGCTGGCGAGGGTTGCACGCTTATTTCATCCCTCATTGTCTGGCGCGCGCAAGGGGTTTCGTTGGGGTTGCTCTCCCTTCCCCACCCTCTTCTACCTTTGAGTGAATGGGGGTGTATCTGCGCTTCACACTCCCCCGCACTCACCCCTTCACACCCCGTGCCAGTAACTGGAACACATTGTGCTCGTGAGGTGGTGGATCGGCACCGCTGGCAGTGCGTGTAGCAAGGGACACAATTACTGCGACGAGCGAGTACGATGCTGTTCACGTATCCTGCGCTGTTTCGACAAACTACGAGCCAACGTCGACATTGAGACTCCAGCCTACCTGGAGCGTAAACTATTAGACATGCGACTAATGTACTCATATACGAGAAGATCTCACACTTCGGACAAGAGCTGCTGAGTGCTCCCAAGACGTCGTGGAAACATCATCTCCAACATACTGTAGCTACCAACGGCTTTTTCAAAGCGCTGTATCTCAAAATATACGCGTTAGATACATACAAATCCACCCGGAGGCCTTGCATTGAACCTTCTTGCATACTTTCCACCAATAAAATAATAGGGTAACCTCTGAAAGTCCCGTAGTACACGCAGTGCGACGAGTACACTGCACGCCAGTTAGAGCCTTGCTCTTAGTGGCGATGGCGCGCTTGATGAGTGAGGCAGTGTCGCCCTTATAGATCCCGCGCTTCTCGGCATCAACAGCGGGGAATAAGCTGCAGGTAGGCGGGGACCTTAAGATCACGCACGATGAACGTGCAGCTTGAGTTGTGTAGCGGAGTGCGTACTTGAAATACACGACTGTAACGAAACTACTTTACTTACATTGTACGTGCTGGTCCACAAAAAGAATATTCGTACACTTGAGACTAGATACGAAGATAACACATGCACATTACAAATACTGTTTCCGAGTTCAGCCTAGCAAAAAACTACCTTCTCAAATTGCATTATTGCAAGATGTACAGATCGGAAACATTCATAACTAGTATAGGGACATGTATTGCACTCGCTACAGGCATTGCACTAATGAAAGGAAAGGTGCACAGCTTGAAGTGTTATAGTGGTAGTTGCACTACAACGGGAACACTGCACATTGCCTGTAGGAGCGCGCGCGCCGAGTTGTGATAGACTATGTGGGATAGTGTTGCAGCTCCAGCTACATACAACTCTAAGGAACATCATCTCCCATTTCTACAGCTTTTGCGACAGTTAATTTGGTAAACCCAAACGGAAGCCGGTATTTGGCATTTTGTTAGGGTACTAACTGTTTTCGTAACTAATTACTAAATATTCCCAAATCGATAATTAATTATATAAAGTTATACACTTATTTCGGTTTTAAAAAAAAGGGACTACATAATGAAAACAATTTGAAAAAAATGGCCTGAGCGATTTTACAGTATCGGCTCCCGTTTGTGTATAAAAAGTAATTCTGGCAAAAGCTGTAGGAATGGGATATTATGACATTAATAGATTGGCTGTGAGTGGATTATACCGACCATTCACGGCTGCGGGTTCATCACACAAAAGTTAACCGTAAACATACTGACGACCTATTGTCTAAAGCATTTCAGAAGGGCGTTTTGAATATTTGAGTGGAGTATAGACTTTTGTAGGCATATAACGAGGTCTTGAGAGCCGATGAGGGTGAAGCGAGATGAGTATGAAGCAGCACTGGAATCCAAGGGCTGGGAAAATCGCAAAACTCTGGGAATCGGCCTGCCGGGTATCGAACCCGAATCACCATTTGCAAGGCGAGAGCTCTACCCGCCGTCTCATACGGTTCCTTATGTATGTTTAAAATTGAGACAAAAACGTAACTTTGTTGCACACTGGAGAACTGGATATTGTGTAACACACACGTACGCGTCATTACCTGCGTGCTTAAGTAACAGGTGGAGCAGGTGGTAGGACGTAGGACGAGGCAACATTCAGCAGTCGGATACAACAGGCTGATTGTTATCTGATCTTGTGATCTGAGAGCACTTACGAATACTTCCTTCTCCTTTGGTCCTTACTTGCATTACCTTAAGTATGTGTTGTGTAACAGGCAGAATAATTGTAGTCCTTCTGTACGTTATAGCATCTTCAGGTTATAGCATCTTGTAGGTGTAAGAGCTGTCCAAAACCATTAGCAATATCTTCCTATTGCCAATAACGACGACAACCCTTCCTCACACTGTTAGTTCAAATTCCGGACGATGACGCTCCACGGCGGGTTTTCTCGGGGATCTCCCGTTTCCCCAGTCCTTTCATTCCGCGGGTGCTCCATTCTCATCTGGCTTCACCCTGATCGGCTCTCAAGACCCCGATGATACGAGCCGCCCAATTCTCTCCATTAACTTCACTCACAGACATTTAAAATCGATTATTAATATAACGGAACATAAGTTGTACGTAAATATGTTCTGTTCAGCCCTTAACATCGCATACATATTTTATTACATTAGTTCTAGTCTGCCCATGCAACGGTTCTGCAGTACGCGGGAGCGATTGTGGTGCTGTCTATACATTAGTTCTAGTCTGCCCATGCAACGGTTCTGCAGTACGCGGAAGCGATTGTGGTGCTGTCTATACATTAGTAGTAGTCTGCCCATGCAACGGTTCTGCAGTACGCGGGAGCGATTGTGGTGCTGTCTATACATTAGTTCTAGTCTGCCCATGCAACGGTTCTGCAGTACGCGGAAGCGATTGTGGTGCTGTCTATACATTAGTAGTAGTCTGCAAACACAACGGTTCTGCAGTACGCGGAAGCGATTATGGTGCTGTCTATACATTAGTAGTAGTCTGCCCATGCAACGGTTCTGCAGTACGTGGGAGCGATTGTGGTGCTGTCTATACATTAGTACTAGTCTGCCCATGCAACGGTTCTGCAGTACGCGGGAGTATGGTGCTGTCTATACATTAGTACTAGTCTGCTAACACAACGGCTCTGAAGTACGCGGAAGCGATTGTGGTGCTGTCTATACATTAGTACTAGTCTGCCCACACAACGGCTCTGGCAGTGCCCGGGAGCGATTGTGGTGCTGTCTAAACATTAGTACTAGTCTGCCCACGCAACGGTTCTGCAGTATGTGGAAGCGATTGTGGTTCTGTCTATACATTAGTACTAGTCTGCCCACACAACGGTTCTGCAGTACGCGGAAGCGATTGTGGTGCTGTCTATACGTTAGTAATAGTCTGCCCACACAACGCTCTGGCAGTACGCGGGAGCGATTGTGGTTCTGTCTATACATTATTACTAGTCTGCCCACACAACGGTTCTGCAGTACGTGGGAGCGATTGTGGTGCTGTCTATACATTAGTACTAGTCTGCAAACACAACGGTTCTGCAGTACGTGGGAGCGATTGTGGTGCTGTCTATACATTAGTACTAGTCTGCCCACACAACGGTTCTGCAGTACGCGGGAGCGATTGTGGTGCTGTCTATACATTAGTACTAGTCTGACCATGCTACGGCTCTGGCAGTACACGGTAGCGATTGTGGTGCTGTCTATACATTGGTAGTATTCTGCCCATGCAACGGTTCTGCAGTATACGGGAGCAATTGTGGTACTGTCTATACATTAGTACTAGTCTGACCATGCAACGGCTCTGGCAGTACACGGTAGCGATTGTGGTGCTGTCTATACATTGGTAGTAGTCTACCCACACAACGGTTCTGCAGTACGCGGGAGCGATTGTGGTGCTGTCTATACGTTAGTACTAGTCTGCCCACACAACGGTTCTGCAGTACGCGGAGCGATTGTGGTGCTGTCTATACATTAGTACTAGTTTGCCCACGCAACGGTTCTGCAGTACGCGGGAGCGAATGTGGTGCTGTCTATACATTAGTACTAGTCGGCCCACGCAATGGCTCTGCAGTACGTGGGAGCGATTGTGGTGCTGTCTATACATTAGTACTAGTATGCCCAAACAACGGTTCTGCAGTACGCGGGAGCGATTGTGGTTCTGTCTATACATTAGTACTAGTCTGCCCACACAACGGTTCTGCAGTACACGGGAGCGATTGTGGTGCTGTCTATACATTAGTACTAGTCTGCCCACAACGGCTCTGGCAGTACGCGGGAGCGAATGTGGTGATGTCTATACATTAGTACTATTGTGCCCACACAATGGTTCTGCAGTACGCGGGTGCGAATGTGGTGCTGTCTATACATTAGTACTAGTCTGCCCACACAACGGCTCTGCAGTACGCGGAAGCGATTGTGGTGCTGTCTATACATTAGTACTAGTCTGCCCACACAACGGCTCTGCAGTACGCGGGAGCGATTGTGGTGCTGTCTATACGTTAGTACTAGTCTGCCCACACAACGGTTCTGCAGTACACGGGAGCGATTGTGGTGCTGTCTATACATTAGTACTAGTATGCCCAAACAACGGCTCTGGCAGTACGCGGAGCGATTGTGGTTCTGTCTATACATTAGTACTAGTCTGCCCACACAACGGCTCTGCAGTACGCGGGAGCGATTGTGGTGCTGTCTATACGTTAGTACTAGTCTGCCCACACAACGGCTCTGCAGTACGCGGGAGCGAATGTGGTGCTGTCTATACATTAGTACTAGTCGGCCCACGCAATGGCTCTGCAGTACGTGGGAGCGATTGTGGTGCTGTCTATACATTAGTACTAGTATGCCCAAACAACGGTTCTGCAGTACGCGGGAGCGATTGTGGTTCTGTCTATACATTAGTACTAGTCTGCCCACACAACGGTTCTGCAGTACACGGGAGCGATTGTGGTGCTGTCTATACATTAGTACTAGTCTGCCCACAACGGCTCTGGCAGTACGCGGGAGCGAATGTGGTGATGTCTATACATTAGTACTATTGTGCCCACACAATGGTTCTGCAGTACGCGGGTGCGAATGTGGTGCTGTCTATACATTAGTACTAGTCTGCCCACACAACGGCTCTGCAGTACGCGGAAGCGATTGTGGTGCTGTCTATACATTAGTACTAGTCTGCCCACACAACGGCTCTGCAGTACGCGGGAGCGATTGTGGTGCTGTCTATACGTTAGTACTAGTCTGCCCACACAACGGTTCTGCAGTACACGGGAGCGATTGTGGTGCTGTCTATACATTAGTACTAGTATGCCCAAACAACGGCTCTGGCAGTACGCGGGAGCGATTGTGGTTCTGTCTATACATTAGTACTAGTCTGCCCACACAACGGCTCTGCAGTACGCGGGAGCGATTGTGGTGCTGTCTATACGTTAGTACTAGTCTGCCCACACAACGGCTCTGCAGTACGCGGGAGCGAATGTGTGCTGTCTATACATTAGTACTAGTCGGCCCACGCAATGGCTCTGCAGTACGTGGAGCGATTGTGGTGCTGTCTATACATTAGTACTAGTGTGCCCACACAACGGCTCTGCAGTACGTGGGAGCGATTGTGGTGCTGTCTATACATTAGTACTAGTGTGCCCACACAACGGCTCTGCAGTACGTGGGAGCGATTGTGGTGCTGTCTATACATTAGTACTAGTCTTCCCATGCAACGGCTCTGGCAGTACACGGTAGCGATTTTCGTGCTGTCTATACATTAGTACAAGTATGTCCATGCAAAGGTTCTGCAGTACGCTTGAATGATTGTGTTGCTGTCTATACATTATTACTAGTCTGCCCACGCAACGGTTCTGCAGTACGTGGAAGCGATTGTGGTGCTGTCTATACATTAGTACTACTCTGCCCATGCAACGGCTCTGGCAATACGCGGGAGCGATTGTGGTGCTGCCTATACGTTAGTACTAGTCTGCCCACGCAACGGCCTTGCAGTACGTGGCAGCGATAGTGGTGCTGTCTATACATTAGTAGAAGTCTGCCCATGCAACGGTTCTGCAGTACACTTGAGCGATTGTGGTGCTGTCTATACATTAGTAATAGTCTGCATATGCAACGGCTCTGGCAGTCCGCGGGAGCGATTGTGGTTCTATCTATACATTAGTACTAGTCTGCTCATGCAATGGTTCTGCAGTACGCGGAGGAATTGTGGTGCTGTCTATACATTTGTACTAGTCCGCCCATGCAACGGTTCTGCAGTACGTGGGAGCGAATGTAGTGCTGTCTATACAATCTTAGTAGACTGCCCATGCAATGGTTCTGCAGTACACGGGAGCGATTGTGGTGCGATCTATACATTAGTACAAGTCTGCCCACACAACGGTTCTGAAGTACACGGGAGCGATTGTGGTGCTGTCTATACAGTACTACTTCACTGCCCACGCAACGGCTCTGGCAAAACGCTGGAGCGATTGTGGTGCTGTCTATACATTAGTACTAGTCTGCCCACACATCGGTACTGCAGTACGTGGGAGCGATTGTGGTGCTGTCTATACATTAGTACAAGTCTGCCCACGCAACGGCTATGCAGTACGCGGGCGATTGTGGTGCTGTCTATACATTAGTACTTGTCTGCCCACGCAACGGCTCTGGCAGAACGCTGGAGCGATTGTGGTGCTGTCTATACATTAGTATTAGTCTGCCCAAGCAACGGCTCTTCAGTACGTGGGAGCGATTGTGTTGCTGTCTATACATTAGTGCTAGTCTGCCCACAAAACGCTTCTGCAGTACGCGGGAGCGATTATGGTTCTGTCTATACATTAGTACTAGTCTGCCCATGCAACGGTTCTGCAGTACACGGGAGCGATTGTGGTGCTGTCTATACATTAGTACTAGTCTGCCCACGCAACGGCTCTGCAGTACGTGGGAGCGATTTGGGTGCTGTCTATACATTAGTACTAGTCTGCCCATGCAACGGTTCTGCAGTATACGGGAGCAATTGTGGTACTGTCTATACATTAGTACTAGTCTGCACATGTAACCGCTCAGCAGTACGTAAGAGCGATTGTGGTCTGTCTATACATTAGTACTAGTCTGCCCATTCACGGCTCTGGCAGTACGCTGGAGTGATTGTGTTTCTGTCTACACATTAGTACTAGTCTGCCCACGCAACGGCTCTGCAGTACGTTGGAGCGATTGTGGTGCTGTCTAACATTAGTACTAGTCTGCCCACACCAACGGTTCTGCAGTACGCGGAACGATTGTGGTGCTGTCTATACATTAGTACTAGTCTGCCCATGCAACGGTTCTGCAGTATACGGGAGCAATTGTGGTACTGTCTATACATTAGTACTAGTCTGCCCATGTAACCGCTCTGCAGTACGTAAGAGCGATTGTGGTGCTGTCTATACATTAGTACTAGTGTGCCCATTCAACGGCTCTGCAGTACGCGGAGTGATTGTGGTTCTGTCTATACATTAGTACTAGTCTGCCCACGCAACGGCTCTGCAGTACGTAAGAGCGATTGTGGTGCTGTCTATACATTAGTACAAGTCTGCCCATGCAACAGCTCTGCAATACGTGGAGCGATTGTGGAGCTGTCTATACATTAGTACTAGTCTGCCCACGCAATGGCTCTGCAGTACGTGGGAGCGATTGTGGTGCTGTCTATACATTAGTGCTAGTCTGCCCATACAACGGTTCTGCAGTACACGGGAGCTATTATGGTGCTGTCTATACATTAGTACTACTCTGCTCATAGCAACGGCTCTTGTCAGTACGCGAGAGCGATTGTGGTTCTGTCTATACATTAGTACTAGTCTGCCCATGCAACGGTTCTGCAGTACACGGGAGCTATTATGGTGCTGTTATACATTAGTGCTAGTCTGCCCATCAACGGGTCTTCAGTACGTGGGAGCGATTGTGGTTCTGTCTATACATTAGTGCTAGTCTGCCCACACAACGGTTCTGCAGTACACGGGAGCGATTGTGGTGCTGTCTATACATTAGTACTACTCTGCTCATGCAACGGCTCTTGTCAGTACGCGAGAGCGATTGTGGTTCTGTCTATACATTAGTACTATCTGCCATGCAACGGTTCTGCAGTACACGGAGCTATTATGGTGCTGTTTATACATTAGTGCTAGTCTGCCCATCAACGGGTCTTCAGTACGTGGAGAGATTGTGGTGCTGTCTATACATTAGTACTAGTCTGCACAGGCAACGGTTCTGCAGTACACGGGAGCTATTATGGTGCTGTCTATACATTAGTATAAGTCTGCCCATGCAACAGCTCTGCAGTACGTGGGAGCGATTGTGGAGCTGTCTATACATTAGTACTAGTCTGCCCACGCAATGGCTCTGCAGTACGTGGGAGCGATTGTGGTGCTGTCTATACATTAGTACTAGTCTGCCCACACAACGGTTCTGCAGTACGTGGGAGCGATTTGGGTGCTGTCTATACATTAGTACTAGTCTGCCCATGCAACGGTTCTGCAGTACACGGGAGCGATTGTGGTGCTGTCTATACATTAGTACTAGTCTGCCCAACAACGGTTCTGCAGTACGTGGGAGCGATTGTGGTGCTGTATATCTTAGTACTAGTCTGCCTATGCAACGGCTCTGCAGTACGCGGGAATGATTTTGGTGCTGTCTATACATTAGTACTAGTCTACCCACGCAACGGTTCTGCAGTACGTGGGAGCGATTGTGGTGCTGTCTATACATTAGTACTAGTCTGCCCACGCAACGGTTCTGCAGTACGCGGGAGCGATTGTGGTTCTGTCTATACATTAGTACTAGTGTGCCCACACAACGGCTCTGCAGTACGTGGGAGCGATTGTGGTGCTGTCTATACATTAGTACTACTGTGCCCACACAACGGCTCTGCAGTACGTGGGAGCGATTGTGGTGTGTCTATACATTAGTGCTAGTCTGCCCATACAACGGCTCTGCAGTACGCGGGAGTGATTGTGGTGCTGTCTATACATTACTACTAGTCTGCCCATGCAATGGCTCTGCGGTACGTGGGAGCGATTGTGGTGCTGTCTATACATTAGTACTAGTCTGCCCACACAACGGCTCTGCAGTACGCGGGAGTGATTGTGGTGCTGTCTATACATTAGTGCTAGTCTGCCCATACAACGGCTCTGCAGTACGCGGGAGTGATTGTGGTGCTGTCTATACATTAGTACTAGTGTGCCCACACAATGGCTCTGCAGTACGCTGGGGCAGTGAATTGTGGTGCTGTCTATACATTAGTACTAGTTGCCTACCAACGGCTTCTGCAGTACGTGGAGCGATTGTGGTGCTGTCTATACATTAGTACTAGTCTGCCTCACGCAACGGTTCTGCAGTACGCGGAGCGATTGTGGTGCTGTCTATACATTAGTACTAGTCTGCCCAGCAACGGTCTGCAGTACGCGGAGCGATTGTGGTTCTGTCTATACATTAGTACTAGTCTGCCCACGCAACGGCTCTGCAGTACGTGGGAGCGAATTGTGGTTCTGTCTATACATTAGTACTAGTCTGCCCATACAACGCTCTGCAGTACGTGGGAGCGATTGTGGTGCTGTCTATACATTAGTACTAGTCTGCCCATGCAACGGCTCTGCAGTACGTGGGAGCGATTGTGGTGCTGTCTATACATTAGTACTAGTCTGCCCATACAACGGCTCTGCAGTACGCGGAGCGATTGTGGTGCTGTCTATACATTAGTACTAGTCTGCCACACAACGGCTCTGCAGTACGCGGAAGCGATTGTGGTGCTGTCTATACATTAGTACTAGTCTGCCCACACAACGGTTCTGCAGTACGGGAGCGATTGTGGTGCTGTCTATACATTAGTACTAGTCTGCCCACACAACGGTTCTGCAGTACGTGGGAGCGATTGTGGTGCTGTCTATACATTAGTACTAGTCTGCCCACACAACGGTTCTGCAGTACGTGGGAGCGATTGTGGTGCTGTCTATACATTAGTACTAGTCTGCCACACAACGGTTCTGCAGTACGCTGGGAGCGATTGTGGTGCTGTCTATACATTAGTACTAGTCTGCCCATGCAACGGTTCTGCAGTACACGGGAGCGATTGTGGTGCTGTCTATACATTAGTACTAGTCTGACCATGCAACGGCTCTGGCAGTACACGTGTAGCGATTGTGGTGCTGTCTATACATTGGTAGTAGTCTGACCCATGCAACGGTTCTGCAGTACCGGGAGCGATTGTGGTGCTGTCTATACATTAGTACTAGTCTGACCACACAACGGTTCTGCAGTACGCGGGAGCGATTGTGGTGCTGTCTATACATTAGTACTAGTCTGCCCACACAACGGTTCTGCAGTACGCGGGAGCGATTGTGGTGCTGTCTATACATTAGTACTAGTCTGCCCACGCAACGGTTCTGCAGTACGCGGGAGCGATTGTGGTGCTGTCTATACATTAGTACTAGTTGCCCACGCAACGGTTCTGCAGTACGCGGGAGCGATTGTGGTGCTGTCTATACATTAGTACTAGTCTGCCCACACAACGGTTCTGCAGTACGCGGGAGCGATTGTGGTGCTGTCTATACATTAGTACTAGTCTGCCCAACAACGGTTCTGCAGTACGCGGGAGCGATTGTGGTTCTGTCTATACATTAGTACTAGTCTGCCCACACAACGGTCTGCAGTACGCGGGAGCGAATGTGGTGCTGTCTATACATTAGTACTAGTCTGCCCACACAACGGCTCTGCAGTACGCGGAGCGAATGTGGTGCTGTCTATACATTAGTACTAGTCTGCCCACACAACGGCTCTGCAGTACGCGGGAGCGATTGTGGTGCTGTCTATACATTAGTACTAGTCTGCCCACACAACGGCTCTGCAGTACGCGGAGCGATTGTGGTGCTGTCTATACTTAGTACTAGTCTGCCCACACAACGGCTCTGCAGTACGCGGGAGCGATTGTGGTGCTGTCTATACATTAGTACTAGTCTGCCCACACAACGGCTCTGCAGTACGCGGAGCGATTGTGGTGCTGTCTATACATTAGTACTAGTCTGCCCACACAACGGCTCTGCAGTACGCGGGAGCGATTGTGGTGCTGTCTATACATTAGTACTAGTCTGCCCACACAACGGCTCTGCAGTACGCGGGAGCGATGTGTGTGCTGTCTATACATTAGTACTAGTCTGCCCACACAACGGCTCTGCAGTACGCGGGAGCGATTGTGGTCTGTCTATACATTAGTACTAGTCTGCCCACACAACGGTTCTGCAGTACGGGAGCGATTGTGGTGCTGTCTATACATTAGTACTAGTCTGCCCAACAACGGTTCTGCAGTACGCGGGAGCGATTGTGGTCTGTCTATACATTAGTACTAGTCTGCCCACAACGGTTCTGCAGTACGCGGGAGCGAATGTGGTGCTGTCTATACATTAGTACTAGTCTGCCCACACAACGGCTCTGCAGTACGCGGGAGCGAATGTGGTGCTGTCTATACATTAGTACTAGTCTGCCCACACAACGGCTCTGCAGTACGCGGGAGCGATTGTGGTGCTGTCTATACATTAGTACTAGTCTGCCCACGCAACGGCTATGCAGTACGCGGTTCGATTGTGGTGCTGTCTATACATTAGTACTTGTCTGCCCACGCAACGGCTCTGGCAGAACGCTTGAGCGATTGTGGTGCTGTCTATACATTAGTATTAGTCTGCCCAAGCAACGGCTCTTCAGTACGTGGGAGCGATTGTGTTGCTGTCTATACATTAGTGCTAGTCTGCCCACAAAACGCTTCTGCAGTACGCGGGAGCGATAGTGGTGCTGTCTATACATTAGTACTAGTCTGCCCATGCAACGGTTCTGCAGTACACGGGAGCGATTGTGGTGCTGTCTATACATTAGTACTAGTCTGCCCACGCAACGGCTCTGCAGTACGTGGAAGCGATTGTGGTGCTGTCTATACATTAGTACTAGTCTGCCCATTCAACGGCTCTGGCAGTACGCTAAAGTGATTGTGGTTCTGTCTACACATTAGTACTAGTCTGCCCACGCAACGGCTCTGCAGTACGTTGGAGCGATTGTGGTGCTGTCTATACATTAGTACTAGTCTGCCCACACAACGGTTCTGCAGTACGCGGGAGCGATTGTGGTGCTGTCTATACATTAGTACTAGTCTGCCCATGCAACGGTTCTGCAGTATACGGGAGCAATTGTGGTACTGTCTATACATTAGTACTAGTCTGCCCATGTAACAGCTCAGCAGTACGTAAGAGCGATTGTGGTCTGTCTATACATTAGTACTAGTCTGCCCATTCAACGGCTCTGGCAGTTCGCTGGAGTGATTGTGGTTCTGTCTACACATTAGTACTAGTCTGCCCACTCAACGGCTCTGCAGTACGTTGGAGCGATTGTGGTGCTGTCTATACATTAGTACTAGTCTGCCCACACAACGGTTCTGCAGTACGCGGGAGCGATTGTGGTGCTGTCTATACATTGGTAGTAGTCTGCCCATGCAACGGTTCTGCAGTATACGGGAGCAATTGTGGTACTGTCTATACATTAGTACTAGTCTGCCCATGTAACCGCTCAGCAGTACGTAAGAACGATTGTGGTCTGACTATACATTAGTACTAGTTTGCCCACGCAACGGCTCTGGCAGTACGCGGGAGTGATTGTGGTGCTGTCTATTCATTAGTGCCAGTCTGCCCACACAACGGTTCTGCACTACGCGGGAGCGATTGTGGTGCTGTCTATACACAAGAATACGAAAAATTTTTCTTATATCTTCGACCCTTCTAGCTACAATTTCTTCTTATCGAATATTTGTAGTTTGTGTTACTATGGAAGCATTAGATAATTTCTCACCGTGTTACAGCCGTCTACATCTGTTTAGCATCGCTATTGTTCGTTCCGAAACCACAAATTATAAGGAAATATGGAGACGTTCCATGTGTCGTTACTTCCGGAGCTCACCCCCATTTCTCTTCTTCAGGGATCGCATTCTCGTGTGTTAACTGTACATAGCCGTGATGATAAATGTGAATGAATGCACGCTTGTAACATCGCTGCTGGTCCAGTAGAGTGCTGCTGCAGTTCTTTACTAGCCGTGATGATAAATGTGAATGAATGCACGCTTGTAACATCGCTGCTGGTCCAGTAGAGTGCTGCTGCAGTTATTTACTAGCCGGGATGATACATGAGAATAAACGCATTCTTGTAACAGCGCTACTGGTCCAGTAGAGTGCTGCTGCAGTTCTTTACTAGCGGGGATGATACATGAGAATAAATGCACGCTTGTAACATCGCTGCTGGTCCAGTAGAGTGCTGCTGCAGTTCTTTACTAGCGGGCATGATACATGAGAATAAATGCACGCTTGTAACAGCGCTACTGGTCTAGTAGAGTGCTGCTGCAGTTATTTACTAGCGGGGATGATACATGAGAATAAATGCATTCTTGTAACCGCGCTACTGGTCCAGTAGAGTGCTGCTGCAGTTCTTTACTAGCGGGGATGATACATGAGAATAAATGCACGCTTGTAACAGCGCTACTGGTCCAGTAGAGTGCTGCTGCAGTTCTTTACTAGCGTGGATGATACATGAGAATAAATGCACGCTTGTAACAGCGCTACTGGTCCAGTAGAGTGCTGCTGCAGTTCTTTACTAGCGTTGATGATACATGAGAATAAATGCACGCTTGTAACAGCGCTACTGGTCCAGTAGAGTGCTGCTGCAGTTCTTTACTAGCGGGGATGATAAATGAGAATAAATGCACGCTTGTAACAGCGCTGCTGGTCCAGTAGAGTGCTGCTGCAGTTCTTTACTAGCGTGATGATACATGTGAATGAATGCACACTTGTAACAGCGCTGCTGGTCCAGTAGAGTGCTGCTGCAGTTCTTTACTAGCGAGGACATTCTCGAATATTTCCACAAAAATAAATAGACAAACCTTAGAGGGAAGGAGAAAACTTACACTGAATCTGAATCAGTGAGAATTTCACTGTTTTAATCAGTCAAGGGTATCTGACTTGTACAACAGTCAGTTCAGTGAATTTAACTGATGAACTAGTGAGAAATTGCCATATTTCGTTCACTAATTGATTCAGTGACATTTCCCACTGGTTCGTCAGTCATTTTTTCCACTGTTTTTTCAGTGGTTTATTTTTTGACTAATGGATCAGTGAAACATCTGAGCAACTTGCTCAGTCTAAAATTATTTTTGTATGATGTATCAGTGAAACTGCGTATAACAAACATCGTTTAAAATGGCCGTCAAATAACGTGTATCAAGTGAAGTAACAACGAATAAACGAATAAAACTAATCCAAAATATTTATTTTATGTGTTTTGTCTTTCAAAAAACCGTTTTACGAGGTAATATGAACACACAGCATTTCATTTCATTCCATTTTTTGTATTTTATTTCGATTCCATGTAATCGTCACAGCGCTCTGTTTGAAGGTTTCAACTGAATTTAATGTGGTGAAGAGAGTGCACTCATATATACTATTCATTTTTATAATCCTAACGGTACCAATTAAAGCATAGAAGAAAAGTATGAGCATCCAACTTCAAAAACTACACGATTTCGCAGCGGAACTATATAACATATATTTCTCTCTCGTAATTTCAACTTGGCGTGGTAGATCAGAAGTCCTGCCCGCATAGCTCAAGGGTAGGTTGGCCGACCTTTAGTCGCAGGGCCGCGGGTTCATGCCCCGGTGCGCCTACCACGCGGCAGATCTTCAGTTCGCTTGTCGCGCTAGGCATTTGTCAGCAATTCGGTCTCACTAGAGCTTCATCAACGTCAAAAGTCACAACTACATCAAAAGATGGAAAACGAGAAAAAGCAAGACTACGGCTTAGAGTCGAGGGGCGCGCGAGTTCAATCTCGGCCACCTGGAAAACTTTTTTACTTTTTAAAATTACGGTAAATTGAACAATAAAAATAGTTAACTATTGTAAATATATTTATTTCTCGTAATTATTTGCATACATTCAATAAAAGCAATAGTTAATTCGTTACCGAAGTAGGCCATCACTTATCCAATCAGTGAAATTGTTTCAAGTCACTTATCCAATCAGTGAAATTGTTTCACGTCACTAATTCAATCAGTGAAATTTTTTCAATGAAAGAGTAAGTGGTTTTACACTGTTTCTAACTGGAGCGATTTTCAACGATTAGAGTAGTTGAATTTCACTGCGAATCAGTGGTTTCCCACTGATTGAAATTAAGTGTGTGCCTTGTACATCTAACAGAGTGACAGTAGGTAGAACTTACCCTAGAACTACCTTCAGCCCGTTCTCTCGTACATTCGAGAAACCGTGGAATTTCTCATACTGTTCTTAGGATACGTATAATTAAAGCAGCACTTGCAGTTTACCATCAATGAAACTGCTGTGTCTTACAGCTCCATACTGTGGTCTATCAATCCCTAACTGCCTAAACATTAGAATATTGTGTCGCCATACAATTAGCAAAACAACGACTGCTGTGTCTTACAGCTCACTACTGTGGTCTATTAATCCCTAACTGCCTAAACATTAGAATATTGAGTCGCCATACAATTAGCAAAACAACGACTGCTGTGTCTTACAGCTCCCTACTGTGGTCTATCAATCACTAACTGCCTAAACATTAGAATATTGTGTCGCCATACAATTAGCAAAACAACGACTGCTGTGTTTTACAGCTCACTACTCTGGTCTATCAATCCCTAACTGCCTAAACATTAGAATATTATGTCGCCATACAGTTAGTAAAACCACGACTGCTGTGTTTTACAGCTCAATACTGTGGTCTATCAATCCCTAACTGCTTAAACATTAGAATATTGTGTCGCCATACAATTAGTAAAACAACGACTGCTGTGTCTTACAGCTCACTACTGTGGTCTATCAATCCCTAACTGCCTAAACATTAGAATATTGTGTCGCCATACAATTAGCAAAACAACGACTGCTGTGTCTTACAGCTCACTACTGTGGTCTATCAATCCCTAACTGCCTAAACATTAGAATATTGTGTCGCCATACAATTAGTAAAACAACGACTGCTGTGTCTTACAGCTCACTACTGTGTTTTATCAATCCCTAACTGCCTAAACATTAGAATATTTTGTCGCCATACCATTAGTAAAACAACGACTGCTGTGTCTTACAGCTCACTACTGTGGTCTATCAATCCCTAACTGCCTAAACATTAGAATATTGTGTCGCCATACAATTAGAAAAACGACTGTTTAATAGTTCTATTTGATGGTAACATTTGACACTGAATAAGTAAGGGACTAGTTCGAATGATAATTTATTTCCTGTCAACTAACGTTAACGATCTTAATGTGTTTTATGTTTTACGAATCGACCCGTGTACTGGATACGGAGACCATGGAGATTGTTCATTGATAACATTTACCATCTTTCAAGTAACTGCTGACTTTCCATATTACACGTTTGTGTTGTCATTACTATAATTTATACCAATTAATTATCTATATTCCGTTTATTGATAAAAATATATGTAGGCTACTTTTGAATAACCAGTAATACAGAATGTATTTCTTTCAAAACCCTCTTAGTGATGTTGAATGCTCGTATTAGTTATGTTGCTATCATAACTATTGCGTTTTCTCTCGGAGAAAAATCATTACTGTGAGTTTTTTTTTCTGTAGCAGTCCTACACTTACTATTTGTAGGTAAGAGTATAAAATACGTCATTCGTTCGGAAAATTTCTGGTAAATTTAGAAAATATTATTGCATTTGCATGCCGCAGTTTTAAGTGTTTTATTTTAAGGACATAAACTAAAGCAATATTGCGTTTGAGAGTGTTGAGAAATATACATACATTGCCATAACCAATAAAAGTGTAATGTGCTAACTTTTTAACACAAAATAACGCATTAACTATTTTAAAGAAAAGTAACGAAATGTCCAATTCAAAGTGCAAATATTGCCACTCTCTGTAAGAAGAGGTTTCTTAGTGGAAGAAAGTAGTAACAGAAGTTTGTAATAGTTTCTCAGGCAAAGTAGGTTTCATGGTTGCTGGAACACGTCCATTAACTCACTGTGTCGTAATGATCAGAGCTTTGTTACAAAAAATGCAGATACTTTCGGTAATTCCACCCAAAATAACACTACCACAGAAGATAATGGCATGGAACCAATTAGCAAGCGAAAGCAAACCCATTATAACTATTCTCCTATCTACCACGAATTGCATGGACGACATGCGGTTTTCAGGAAAATAATAGTAATAGGATTTCTGCTCTTCCCATCATTGCGTGTTTTGCGATATAGACGCTTATCAACGTATATGTAGCAGTTATTCGGGGAAATATTTCACAAGCCGGGCAACTTTCTACTACCTGCCTTATTAATTTTGAAATGAAAGCTCGAAGATTACTCCATATTACATCATTCTTTACACACAAAAAATGAAAACTATGTCTATACATCTAGGTGTGGACTGAGTAGCCTTCCTTTAGAAGAAAATGTGTGGTACAAAATTAGTCTTAATGGTACATATGTAGTTACTCCAAATGACCGTAATAGGAGGAAAATTCACAATTAACAATATAATTTACGGTCAGTACATGTTGAGTTTCACGTACGCGAAAAAAGTCTGCATAGTGAATGTACTTGTCCTGTGTTCGACCATTCACACACGACTACAAATTAACTGTATTTTAGTTAAATAGTAATGTATTAGAAAATAACATTTGTTTCATTTTATTTGCATGATTATTATGCATGTACATACTGCACATTATATGTCAATAATAAAACACAAAAAAGATAATAAAAAAACACAAAATTAAAATTCAGTCAATTGCCGTATACAATTCAGACGGATTTTTTAAAATGAGTAAAGTCACATACTAAGGTAGGGTTTCGTCTAGAAATAATATGTTATATTAAATTGAATAAATTAATTGTATTCTATTTTCTTCTTCAGTTCTATTGGATAAAGGTTTTATGTACGCGACACGAAATAAAATACCGCAGTTTCCCACACGTGTACACGTTGATCATGTTCCGACACATGTACGCGATAAAAATGGCCCGTTCCTTAGTAATATCTTAATTCATTCTGATAAGTATATGTTCATGACGTACACGTTATAACAGTGAAGCGACCTTCACGAACGCCTGCTGTACTATTGCGAACTAAAACAAGAAATAAAGGAGTCAACTGTCTGTATGGCGAGAATATGCGAGTTTCCAGACCTCAAGATCTATGGTAGTGCTGTCAGTTTCAAAAGGGAGAAAGTACTACTTGAGCCCTTCTTGCGCCGATTCCGTCTGCTAACAGCCAACCACGGTGAGCGATGAAAAAAGAAGAGTGCTCGATATATTCCTACCCTCCCCCTCGCCCCTGGCACTCACCACGCAGTGTTTGTAATTAGAGCAATAATTAGAGATTATGCTGGGAGTAGGATTGTCGGACCTACCGGACTGTGATAACGCCCCACAACACCCCCCCCCCCCCAACCCGGGCAAAAGTGCTTGTGCAGCCACCCAGTGGCAATCCTTCCAGCACTCGCCATTAATAACACGCGCGATGATTGGTTTAATAAAAATGCCCAGGTGGCGCCTCTGAGTTTACAGCTAGTGCATCCTTTCATTCCTACAGCTGTGTGTCTCTCTGCATCTACTTCTACTGAATGCGTGACTCCCTCAGCATCTACTGCTACTGAAGCCGTGGCTCTCTCTACATCTACTGTTACTGAAGCCGTGGCTCACTCAGCATCTACTGTAACTGAACCCGTGGCTCACTCAACATCTACTGGTACTGAAGCTGTGCCTCTCTCGGTATCTACTCTTACTGAAGCCGTGACTCTCTCAGCATCTACTGTTACTGAAGCCATGGCTCTCTCAGCATATACTGTTACTGAAGTTGTGCCTCTCTCAGTATCTACTGCTATTGAAGCTGTGGCTTTCTCAGCATCTACAGTTACTGAAGCCGTGGCTCTCTCAGCATCTACTGTTACTGTAGCTGTGCCTATCTCCATCTACTGCTACTGAAGCCGTGGCTCACTCAACATCTACTGTTACTGAAGCCGTGGCTCTCAGCATATACTGCTACTGAAGCCGTGGCTCTCGCAGCATCTACTTCTAATGAATGCGTGACTCTCTCAGCATCTACTGCTACTGAAGACTGAAGCTGTGTGTTTGCGCTGATAATGTTTGTTACACTCATTAGGGATAAATCAACTTCCCTGGTAGTAGGAATTGTTCTGCTGCTTGGAGAACTGCTGTTACACACAGGTCGCATTTAAGCTGGTGGTGACTGGAGAAAAAACTCTAAGTGTAAAATGATTTACACGACTGACTGACGTACTCATCAACATACAGCCCAAACCGCTGGATAAACTGGTATAGCCATTTTGGAATGATTCCAAGATAGGCTGCAGATATCCACTAAGAAAGGTTTTCCAAATTCCACTTCTGAGAAGGTCCACTCCGGATTTTTACAAGCGGGAATCGTACGGACGATGCCGCTGGTCGGCGGGTTTTCTTGAGGATCTCCCGTTTCCCTGTCCTTGCATTACGCACTGCTCCATTCTCACCTCATTTTACCTCATCATATCTCAAGACCTAGATATTATGAGCAGCCCAAATCTCTCAACTCAGCTCAACTTTATGAAGGTGAAAAAGGGAAATTGTGTTTTCGAGGACTCCTCATTATCTCATTAACCTGATGAGATATCGTTATGCTGTTACCTTGGAAAAGAATGCTATAAATATCCGTAAAGATTGACTTAAGTTTTTTTTTTTTTTTTTTTTTTTTTCAACAACAAAATGTGTAAAAAGGGGCAAAAATATATATATCTTCGATGTCTCCTTAATATCACATTAATGCAATAAGCCATCGCTTTTCTCTTTGCTTCAAAAGGCTAAAAATAAATGCCTAGAAATTAAATTTTGTAATTTTAAAATTAATTATGTAGAAGGAGAAAAAGTGTGAAATGTGTTGTCGAGAACACCTTAATATTTCAGTAATTAAATAAGATACTGTTATAATCTTCGCTTTAAAAGCAGGCTACATGAATACCTAAAATATAATTTACATATTTTTATTAACTCCAATCGCTAAGAAGGCGTAAAAGTATATAATGTACTTTCTTTGATACGTTACCTACATTACATCGATTCCATATCTGTACCCTTCAAACAAATACGCTTTGTGATGATTTATCAGAAAAATGAAGTATAAATGAAAATGAGACCTTATTCTTACTGAAAAAATAAGTTTCATTTCCCTTACACTCGCAGAAAAAAATTAATAAATTAGTAAGATAAATATCGCGCTATATTATTTGGCTTATAAGGTTGTATACGCATATTTAAAACACATTTAGTGCAGTGGTTAAAAACAGCACACGTATTTTTCGAGCCTGAGTGAATTGGGATATACAGTGCCGATTGTAAATAAGCAGGAACAGTTTTTTTTTGTTCTAACAATTAATTTGTTGTTTGCAAACAGAATTGTCGAAACGGTGTGCCTGGTGCCTCCATACCGAACACAGCCTCCTTCCCAACGCTCAGCCTAAACCTACAATGCTTAGGAAAATGAAGGAAGGGAAGAAGAATGTTCAATTCTCAATAACATAATAAGCTGCAGAGTAATGTATGTTAAGTTATTTGAACTCTCTCTCTCTCCCTTTCTCTGTTCAGAATAAGGAATGTGTCAACGACACTACACTTAAAATAATTTATCGTTTTCTAAACCCTTCACTTTGATTCATAAGGTACAAATTTTCCCAAACCGCAAAATACTCCAATTCCAGTATTTCACTTTACAAAAGCAAACATCAATATTTCTCATTAAATTATTTGGCTCTATTAATCAATTACTATTAGTAATACAGATAAAAATTTTCACTAACACGCTCCATCTGAATTTAATTATTGTCAACAAAGGCTAGTACAAAATTCTTTCTTGCACCATTAAAGGTATTGAGGATATTCAATTTAATAGTTTCAATTTCAACACCTCAATTAAACAACTTAATTTAGAAGTTGACACTCCCATTAAAAGATTCATAAAATCCCGTATGAGACTCATCAAATGCAATACATCCAAATGCTTTGAAATATTTCGCTATTGCTCCAATACCTCCTTTTAGATATTCGCAGTGTTTTCTCCTTCAACAAAGGCTATTATACAACTCTTTCATTGGCAATAATAAATCATAACCACATTAATTTCTCAAGAACTTTGAACCCACGAATGGTCTCAGGAGTGCACCCGGGTATTATTCACAAATAATGACCCAGCTATCTCCTCCTCCAAGCAAAACACAGTCCATCACCCATCCATTCAAAAATGTCCACAACGCAATACCCATACTGTTTATAAGCCCACAGGGATACTCTCCCTACCATTACACTAGAAGTGCCAGTATTGCTTTCGTCTATCATCCTTTCAAAACAACCTTGAACACATACCATGCCACACAGTCTTTTTCTTTTAGAATTCTGTTCGTGCTCTTATCCAGTAACTCCCAACAACATATCAGTCTCCACTCCTCTCAATATCGGCCACATTCAATTCTGCCTATCTTTAATGGCCAAAATATGCCCCCATCATTCAAGGTCGGTAACTTTTTCCTCAAAAATCTCTGAAAGTAGAAATGGCTGGCCATTCCCTTCTCGAGAAACGGAAAGTTCCAAACTATCCACTCTACAATTCCACAATACAGTGTTACACCGCGATCAACACACGACTCCTACTCAGTCACTGATATCAAATCCAAACCTTATAATTACTGCCCACGCAACGTTCCAAAAAAAGTACACTCCCTTGTATTTTTCTGGGCAAAATAATCTAAGTCAACAATCAGGTATCAGCCACTCAAAGTATATTTTTACCCCTATAAATTCTACGTCCCATCATCATGGGATTTTTGCGAAGTCCTTCATGCGAGTGTTAACAAATTATTCTAAGTTCTTTTCTTCACAGATTTATTCCAAACTCCTGCATGCATCTTCACAGAATTTTTCTTGGTTCTTGTACTGCCTCTACAGAAACATTCCATATTCCACGAACTACCACCACAGACATATACCGTGTTCCACAAACTACCTACATAGAATTATTCCAGGTTCCATAAACTGCCCTCACAGAAATATTCCGTATTCCACGAATTGCCTCCACAGTAATATTCCATGTTCCACACACTACTTCCATAGAAATATTCCGTGTTTCACAAACAGCCTTCACAGAAATATTACATGTTCCAAGGACTGCCTCAAAATTATTCCATGTTCCACGAACTGCTTCCACAGAAATATTCCATGTTCCACAAGATACCTTCACAGAAATATTCTATGTTCGGCGAACTACCTCCACAGATATATTACATGTTCCACGAACAGCCACCACAGAAATATTCCCTATTCTATGATTTACCTCCGTAGAAATATTCAATGTTCCACGAACTGCCTCCTCAGAAATAGTCCTAGTTCCACGAACTGCCTCCAAAAAATATCCCATATTACACAAACTGCCTTGATTGAAATATTCCACTTGCATAAACTGCCTCCTCAGAAATATTCTATGTTCCACAAACTGCCTCCACAGAAATAATTTATAGTCTATTAACTGCCTCCATAGAAGTACTCAATTTTCCACGAGCTGCCTGCTGGCTGAGAAATAGTCCTTGCTCCACGAACAGCCTCCACACAACCATTTTAAGTTCCACAAACAGCCTCCACGGAAATATTCCATGTTCCATGAACTGCCTCAGAAATATTCCATGTTTCATGACCAGCTTCCCCAGAAATCATCCATTTTCTACGAACTACCTTCACAGAAATATTCCATGTTCTACAAACAGACTCCACAAATATATTCTACATTCTACGAACTACTTCCCAAGATATATTCAATGTTACACGAACTACCTACTCAGAAATAGTCCTTGTTCCACGAACCGCCTCCACATAAGTATCCCATATACACAAACTGCTTCCACAGAAATATTCTATGTTGCATGAACTGACTCCACTGAAACATTCCATGTTCCACGAATTGCCTCCTCAGAATTATTCCATGTTCCATGAACGCCTCCTCAGAAATATTCCATGTTCAACTAAATATTTCTAAAACTAACTCCAATTGAAATATTCCAAGTTCCACGAACTGCCTCCACAGAAATATTATGTTGCATGAACGGCTTCCACAGAAATATTCCATATTCTACGAATTGTCTCCTCAGAAATATTCCATGTTCTACGAATTACCTCCTCAGAAAACAGCATGTTCCACAAACTGCCTCCGCAGAAATATTCCATGTTCCACGAACTCCCTCCTCAGAATTATTTCATGTTCCATGAATTACCTCCACAGAAATATTCCATGTTCCACGAACTCCCTCCTCAGAATTATTTCATGTTCCATGAATTACCTCCACAGAAATATTCCATGTTCCACGAACTCCCTCCTCAGAATTATTTCATGTTCCATGAATTACCTCCACAGAAATATTCCATGTTCCACTAACTCCCTCCACAGAAATATTCTATGTTCTTTGAACTGCCTCTACACAAATATGCGATGTTCCATTAAATGCCTAATCGGAAATATTCCATTTTCTAAACACTGCCTTCACATAAATATTACATCTTCCATAAAATGCTTCCACAGAAATATTTCATGTGCTAAGAACTGCCTGTACAGAAATATTTCATGTTCCACAAACTGCCTCCTCAGAAATATTCCATGTTCCACTAACTGCCTCCCAGAAATATTCCATATTCCACAAACTGCTTCCACACAAAAATATTCCATGTTCTACAAACTGTCTTCTCAGATATAGTCCATGTTACACGAACTGCCTACACAGAACTATTCCATGTTCCACGAACTGCTTAAACAAAAATATTCCATATTCCACAATCTGCCCCCACAGAAATATTCTATGTTCTACGAACTGCCTCTACACAATAATGCCATGTTCTACTAACTGCTTGTTCATAATTATTCTAAGTTCCACGTTCTGCCTTCACAGAAATATCCCGTGTTCCAGGAACTACCTCCACAGAAATATCCCATGATCTACGAACTGCCGAAAAAACTATGTCCATTCGTAATGTTTGGAAACAACCAAGTCCCAGCCCTTTCTTAAATTGCGGCTGTAGGCTATTCATGTTACAGTGGACACTTTTGGAAACCCTCTCATTTGGAATAACAGTCAATAAATATATTTTATTGTAGCCTTAGACGTTAACTTTTGAGCCCGGTGAATTATATACAGTTTGTTTACTACTAACGTGACAATATTTATTTAAATAACTGGCTGAAGGATTAATAATAGTTGATACGAAAAAATAAACAGGACCTTTAAAGGGCTCACTTTGCCGTAAACAGCCAAGTTCGCTGATAGATATACTTACCTTCTTTTAATCTTGTATATGTGTAAGCAGTTTCCTGGTCCGCCAACACTCCTTATTCTAAGCAGAACTATTAGCCGGCGAGGTCTTCCTGTAATATCCCCTCTTAGCCACGACCATGCTCCTGAGACCATAGGCAGCGCACTCTTTACGTCGCCACCGCTCTCTATACCAGCATACATTATTAATTCACAATGCAGCCGGTAAATAGCTAAAGTGGCAATTTTCCGAGCCCCTTGTATTTTCTTGCTACCAGCCACAGTACATCCGCACACAGCAGGTGGACGATATACAAGGTTTCAGATGTTATAAGGAGCGGAAGGCTGAAAACAAGCCATCTCTTAACAATAAATGCACACTGAAATAACAGTGACGGAGGCCACGCCGTCACAGCTGTAAACATACGAATCGCTTAGAGAACTGTCAAATGACATGTTATAATAGGCTAATGGTTATGCCTTTTCCTTATATTTTGTTTGCCATTAAAATTAAGGCTTTATTCACAACATTTGACGAAACTTAAATATTTACAATAGATTTACAAATAGAAATATTCTGAAGTTCGAACTTATATAAAATAATTCATGTTCTATAGTTATGACGTCAATCGACAAATAGTTAGGAAAAATGTTGAAGAATATGTTACGAGGACATAGACACATATAAAATATAAAAATATAATAAATGGTTAGCATAGTTACTTAAGTCTTTCGACGGTGTAGAAATGGCGTGGAAATATGCGGATACAGTTGTAAAAATGAATGATGCAATATATTACCCTGTGGAGTTCCAGCAACGGCATCTACTCTTCTGACCTAAGACCACAAATATTCTCTTTAATTTGGGTCACTGTTAATGTCACCACCAAATCTCTGCAATAGAACCTGGTTCTAAGTCAAGGCTTGGCAAATAAATGTAATCGATGCCAGAGTTTCACTGGATGTACACTCGCGGAATGAAGTTTTATAATACGTATACAATTCATTTGATCCTGAATTGAAAAGAGATTGCAACTCTCCCTCTTGCTATGTTTGGTTTTGACTATGAGTATCATCCAGAGATATCCCTAAAGACGGGTGGCAGGGCGAGATTTGTGAGAGGACTTCCTCTCTACGTGGCCTGCTCCTAACACAGCAGCTTGATATCCTAGCACCTGATGGCATAACCGCAAATATGGCGTACATAGAGGTCCTTTCGTAAGGGAAGGTAACAGCTGCTTCGTGTATTACATGCGGACTAACCCACTACGGCAGGACAGTTCTGTATATTTGTGCATTCAAGTTCGTTTATGGCTCAACTAGTTATGCACACTTGGTGATGCCAAAATGTTAGTATTAATAGTATTTTATAACTTTTATTTACGTTTTCTCATGCTGTTTACAAGAGTAAACAGTAATAATCCAATCATGTTTGGCACTATTTTAAAGTAAAAGGTTTAGGTTTAAGAGAAAAAAATATGTATTGTTGTCATCAAAAGGAATGTTTGAATCCAAATGCCCCGTTAAAGTTAATTTATTGTGTAGGCCAACGTTTTGATAAATCCCGTTGTATGAAAGAATATTAAATAACATGTGGATATATTTTGTTAAACGTTCACTCTAGTGCTAAGAACAAACGTTGTTATTTACTTAATTTCTAACAAAAAACATAACGGAAGATTAAAAAATGAATTACGTTTATTTGATGAAAATTGCAAGTACATATTATATGCCATTTGTTTAGGCCCACATAAAAAAACGGAGAAAATCCGGTACATTGCTACCTGGCAGCGAACAGTTTATGTTGCCTAAATACAGTCTTAGCTCTGAGCTTCCCAACCTGAGTGTGATAAACCACAACCATGGAGATGACATAGACTAAACATAATGTAGACTGATTATTTGTCCTCTGCGTAAGTACCCAATATGATCTCGCCCAAGCCAGCAGTCACATGGTCAACTATAATAAATATATTTATTAATATCTCAATTTTCTTCAGGCGGACATTTAAGATTAATAAATTCGTTTGCCAATTTTAATTTAATCACACTGCATTAAAAATTGTTAAAAGGAAGTACACAAGCATATCAAAACTCTTGTATAACGAACTGAAATACTCTCCATGTCGTTTATGATAATCGTATTGACAGAAAAGCACTTCAATTTTGATACACGTTCTTTTGTAGCCGCCATCGGCAACGGTTGGGATTTTTGAACCTTGGCGTCTGGTTTGTGACGTCACTTTGTGTGTGTGCCGTTTAAAATTCTGGCGATTTATTGGCCTTTCGATTAATGACTTTTCGAGCTGTGAGAATTTTCTTCTTTGTTTAATCACGTTTTTAGTTGTTTTCGAGGTTTATTATATTCTAAATTTTTAATTTTGATTGCTGGCGAGTTAACTCCCAAGGTCACGTGACTTTGCACGATTTAGGTAATGATGATGAATGCTGGGTCACAGAGTCAGATTGTGTGCAGCCAGCGAGATCATTCTACTCCGTGCTCACTGTACGGGAGGTGCCACTGTTGACTCCGCGAGTCCGTCCAAAGACTGAATATGAGGAACATAGACTAATATTAAATAATCTCCTGCGCATTTACCCAATGTGGTATCACACAACGCCAATACAGTTGTCAAAGTGTAAAACAAATATGGAATAGCCACCACGTTGGAAAAACCCTTATGAAATAGTAGACAATTTGTGAAAAGTCTCTTGTTTTGTGGGTGGGACAGTACTGTTAATGCTTGCTGTAAGTGATAGCTACCATACGCTGATTAACTGGTTGACATTCAATGAACATAACAGTGTATATATAGGGAAATAACAATTTAAAACATTCAACATTTACGTGTACGTAACATCAACACTTTGAATTATAATGAGACTTGCGAGTAAAAACAGAAGAGCACGAGACTGTATCAATTCGCATATGATAATCACTTAGACAGTGGTTTGTTGAACATATAAGATAGTGCTTGACCTAAATGCACAGCATCGTTACACAACAAAGAGGGTCATATCTAAACTCATAACAGATAATAATATAATAAGTGAGGTGATAAAAAAAATACATGAAAAACAAGTTCCAGTAACGTGTGACGATATCAGTGTCGCTTAAGAGATAACATCTGTCCGGCGCAAGATAGGCAGGGAAGCTGTTGGACTCACCGTACAATGGCCACTCGTTCAATAGAACACATATATACACGCCAATTGTGTTCGGCGCAAGGTCCGCAGGGAAGCTGATGGACTCGCTGTGCAATGGCCACACGTTCTATAGAACACATATATACACACCAATTGTATTCGGTCCAAGGTCGCAGGGAAGCTGACGGTCTCACCGTACAATGACCACACGTTCTATAGAACAAATAGATACACACCAATTGTGTTCGGCGCAAGGCAGGCAGGGAAGCTGTTGGACTCACCGTACAATGGCCACACGTTCTGTAGAACACATATATACAAGCCTATTGTATTCGGCGCAAGGCTGTCAGGGATGCTGATGGACTCACCGTACAATGGCCACACGTTCTGTAGAAAAGATGTCATACACATCAATTGTATTCGGCGCAAGGCAGGCAGGGAAGCTGTTGGACTCACCGTACAATGGTCACACGTTCTGTAGAACACATATAAACACGCCAATTGTATTCGGAGCAAGGCTGTCAGGGATGCTGATGGACTCACCTTACAATGGCCACACGTTCTGTAGAACAAATATATACACACCAATTGTGTTCGGCGCAAGGCAGGCAGGGAAGCTGATGGACTCACCGTACAATGGCCACACGTTCTGTAGAACACATATATACACGCTAATTGTATTCGGCGCAAGGCAGGCAGGGAAGCTGTTGGACTCACCGTACAATGGTCACACGTTCTGTAGAACACATATATATACGATAATTGTATTCGGAGCAAGGCTGTCAGGGAAGCTGATGGACTCGCCGTACAATGGCCACTCGTTCTATAGAACACATATATACACGCCAATTGTGTTCGGAGCAAGGCAAGCAGGGAAGCTGATGGACTCACCGTACAATGGCCACTCGTTCTATAGAACACATATATACACACCAATTGTGTTCGGCGCAAGGTCCGCAGGGAAGCTGATGGAATCACCGTACAATGGCCACACGTTCTATAGAACAAATATATACACATCAATTGTATTCGGGCAAGGCAGGCAGGGAAGTTGATGAACTCACCGTACAATGACCACACGTTCTATAGAACAAATAGATACACACCAATTGTGTTCGGCGCAAGGCAGGCAGCTAAGCTGATGGACTCACCGTACAATGGCCACACGTTCTGTAGAACACATATATACACGCTAATTGTTTTCGGCGCAAGGCAGGCAGGGAAGCTGATGTACTCACCGTACAATGGCCACTCGTTCTATAGAACACATATATACACACCAATTGTGTTCGGCGCAAGGTCCGCAGTGAAGCTGATGGAATCACCGTACAATGGCCACACGTTCTATAGAACAAATATATACACATCAATTGTATTCGGGGCAAGGCAGGCAGGGAAGTTGATGGACTCACCGTACAATGGCCACACGTTCTGTAGAACAAATAGATACACACCAATTGTGTTCGGCGCAAGGCAGGCAGGGAAGCTGATGGACTCACCTTACAATGGCCACACGTTCTGTAGAACACATATATACACGCTAATTGTATTCGGCGCAAGGCAGGCAGGGAAGCTGATGGACTCACCGTACAATGGCCACACGTTCTGTAGAACACATATATACACGCTAATTGTATTCGGCGCAAGGCATGCAGGGAAGCTGTTGGACTCACCGTACAATGGCAACTCGTTCTATAGAACACCTATATACACGCCAATTGTGTTCGGCGCAAGGCAGGCAGGGAAGCTGATGGACTCACCTTACAATGGCCACACGTTCTGTAGAACACATATATACACGCTAATTGTATTCGGCGCAAGGCAGGCAGGGAAGCTGATGGACTCACCGTACAATGGCCACTCGTTCTATAGAACACATATATACACACCAATTGTGTTCGGCGCAAGGTCCGCAGGGAAGCTGATGGAATCACCGTACAATGGCCACACGTTCTATAGAACAAATATATACACATAAATTGTATTCGGGTCAAGGCAGGCAGGGAAGTTGATGGACTCACCGTACAATGGCCACACGTTCTGTAGAACAAATAGATACACACCAATTGTGTTCGGCGCAAGGCAGGCAGGGAAGCTGATGGACTCACCTTACAATGGCCACACGTTCTGTAGAACACATATATACACGCTAATTGTATTCGGCGCAAGGCAGGCAGGGAAGCTGATGGACTCACCGTACAATGGCCACACGTTCTGTAGAACACATATATACACGCTAATTGTATTCGGCGCAAGGCATGCAGGGAAGCTGTTGGACTCACCGTACAATGGCCACTCGTTCTATAGAACACCGATATACACGCCAATTGTGTTCGGCGCAAGGTCCGCAGGGAAGCTGATGAACTCGCTGTACAATGGCCACACGTTCTATAGAACAAATATATACACACCAATTGTGTTCGGCGCAAGGCAGGCAGGGAAGCTGTTGGACTCACCGTGCAATGGCCACACGTTCTGTAGAACACATATATACACGCTAATTGTATTCGGCGCAAGGCAGGCAGGGAAGCTGTTGGACTCACCGTACAATGGCCACACGTTCTGTAGAACACATATATACACGCCAATTGTGTTCGGCGCAAGGCAAGCAGGGAAGCAGATGGACTCACCGTACAATGGCCACTCGTTCCGTAGAACACATATATACACGCTAATTGTATTCGGCGCAAGGCAGGCAGGGAAGCTGTTGGACTCACCGTACAATAGCCACACGTTCTGTAGAACACATATATACAAGCCTATTGTATTCGGCGCAAGGCTGTCAGGGATGCTGATGGACTCACCGTACAATGGCCACACGTACTGTAGAAAAGATGTCATACACATCAATTGTATTCGGCGCAAGGCAGGCAGGGAAGCTGTTGGACTCACCGTACAATGGTCACACGTTCTGTAGAACACATATAAACACGCCAATTGTATTCGGAGCAAGGCTATCAGGGATGCTGATGGACTCACCGTACAATGGCCACACGTTCTGTAGAACACATATATACACGCTAATTGTATTCGGCCCAAGGCAGGCAGGGAAGCTGTTGTACTCACCGTACAATGGTCACACGTTCTGTAGAACACATATATACACGCCAATTGTATTCGGAGCAAGGCTGTCAGGGAAGCTGATGGACTCGCCGTACAATGGCCACTCGTTCTATAGAACACATATATACACGCTAATTGTATTCGGCGCAAGGCAGGCAGGGAAGCTGTTGGACTCACCGTACAATGGCCACTCGTTCTATAGAACAAATATATACACACTAATTGTGTTCGGCGAAAGGCAGGCTGGGAAGCTGATGGACTCACCGTACAATGGCCACACGTTCTGTAGAACACATATATACAAGCCAATTTTATTCGGCGAAAGGCAGGCAGGGAAGCTGATGGACTCACCGTACAATGGCCACTCGTTCTATAGAACACATATATTCACACCAATTGTGTTCGGCGCAAGGTCCGCAGGGAAGCTGATGGAATCACCGTACAATGGCCACACGTTCTATAGAACAAATATATACACATCAATTGTATTCGGGGCAAGGCATGCAGGGAAGTTGATGGACTCACCGTACAATGGCCACACGTTATATGGAACAAATAGATACACACCATTTGTGTTCGGCGCAAGGCAGGCAGCTAAGCTGATGGACTAACCGTACAATGGCCACACGTTCAGTAGAACACATATATACACGCTAATTGTATTCGGCGCAAGGCAGGCAGGGAAGCTGATGGACTCACCGTACAATGGCCACTCGTTCTATAGAACACATATATACACACCAATTGTGTTCGGCGCAAGGTCCGCAGGGAAGCTGATGGAATCACCGAACAATGGCCACACGTTCTATAGAACAAATATATACACATCAATTGTATTCGGGGCAAGGCAGGCAGGGAAGTTGATGGACTCACCGTACAATGGCCACACGTTCTGTAGAACACATATATACACGCTAATTGTATTCGGCGCAAGGCAGGCAGGGAAGCTGATGGACTCACCGTACAATGGCCACACGTTCTGTAGAACACATATAACACGCCAAATGTGTTCGGCGCAAGGTCCGCATAGAAGCTGATGGACTCGCTGTACAATGGCCACACGTTCTATAGAACAAATATATACACACCAATTGTGTTCGGCGAAAGGCAGGCAGGGAAGCTGATGGACTCACCGTACAATGGCCACAAGTTCTGTAGAACACATATATACACGCTAATTGTATTCGGCGCAAGGCAGGCAGGGAAGCTGTAGGACTCACCGTACAATGGCCACTCGTTCTATAGAACACATATATACACGCCAATTGTGTTCGGCGCAAGGTCCGCAGGGAAGCTGATGGACTCGCTGTACAATGTCCACACTTTCTATAGAACACATATATACACACCAATTGTATTCGGTGCAAGGTCGCAGGGAAGGTGACGGTCTCACCGTACAATGACCACACGTTCTATAGAACAAATATATACACACCAATTGTGTTCGGCGCAAGGCAGGCAGGGAAGCTGTTGGACTCACCGTACAATGGCCACACGTTCTGTAGAACACATATATACACGCCAATTGTGTATCTGCGCAAGGCAGGCAGGGAAGCTGATGGACTCACCGTACAATGGCCACTCGTTCTATAGAACACATATATACACACCAATTGTGTTCGGCGCAAGGTCCGCAGGGAAGCTGATGGAATCACCGTACAATGGCCACACGTTCTATAGAACAAGTATATACACATCAATTGTATTCGGGGCAAGGCAGACAGGGAAGCTGTTGGACTCACCGTACAATGGCCACACGTTCTGTATAACACATATATACACATCAATTGTGTTCGGCGCAAGGAAGGCTGGGAAGCTGTTGGACTCACCGTACAATGGCCACACGTTCTGTAGAACACATATATACACGCCAATTGTGTTCGGCGCAAGGCAAGCAGGGAAGCTGATGGACTCGCCGTACAATGCCCACTCGTTCTATAGGACACATATATACACGCCAATTGTGTTCTGCGCAAGGCAGGCAGGGAAGCTGATGGACTCACCGTACAATGGCCACTCGTTCTATAGAACACATATATACACACCAATTGTGTTCGGCGCAAGGTCCGCAGGAAGCTGATGGATTCGCTGTACAATGGCCACACGTTCTATAGAACAAATATATACACACCAATTGTGTTCGGCGCAAGGCAGGCAGGTTAGCTGTTGGACTCACCGTACAATGGCCACACGATCTGTAGAACACATATATACAAGCCAATTGTGTTCGGCGCAAGGCAAGCAGTGAAGCTGATGGACTCACCGTACAATGGCCACACGTTCTGTAGAACACATATATACACGCTAATTGTATTCGGCGCAAGGCTGACAGGGAAGCTGTTGGACTCACCGTACATTTTCCACACGTTCTGTAGAACACATATATACACGCTAATTGTATTCGGCGCAAGGCAGGCAGGGAAGAAGATGGACTCACCGTACAATGGCCACACGTTCTGTAGAACACATATAAACAAGCCAATTGTATTCGGCGCAAGGCAGGCAGGGAAGCTGATGTACTCACCGTACAATGGCCACTCTTTCTGTAGAACAAATATCATACACACGAATTGAATTCGGCGCAAGGCAGGCAGGGAAGCTGATGGACTCACCGTACAATGGTAAAACGTTCTGTAGAACACATATATACACGCTAATTGTATTCGGCGCAAGGCAGGCAGGGAAGCTGATGTACTCACCGTACAATGGCCGCACGTTCTATAGAACAAATAGATACACCCCAATTGTGTTCGGCGCAAGGCTATCAGGGATGCTGATGGACTGACCGTACAATGGCCACACGTTCTATAGAACAAATAGATACACACCAATTGTGTTCGGCGCAAGGCAGGCAGGGAAGCTGATGGACTCATCGTACAATGGCCACACGTTCTGTAAAACACATAGATACAAGCTAATTGTATTCGGCGCAAGGCAAGCAGGGAAGCTGATGGACTCACCGTACAATGGCCACTCGTTCTGTAGAACACATATATACACGCTAATTGTATTCGGCGCATGGCAGGCAGGGAAGCTGTTGGACTCACCGTACAATGGCCACTCGTTCTATAGATCAAATATATACAAGCCAATTTTATTCGGCGAAAGGCAGGCAGGGAAGCTGATGGACTCACCGTACAATGGCCACTCGTTCTATAGAACACAATATATTCACACCAATTGTGTTCGGCGCAAGGTCCGCAGGGAAGCTGATGGAATTCACCGTACAATGGCCACACGTTCTATAGAACAAATATATACACATCAATTGTATTCGGGCAAGGCATGCAGGGAAGTTGATGGACTCACCGTACAATGGCCACACGTTATATGGAACAAATAGATACACACCATTTGTGTTCGGCGCAAGGCAGGCAGCTAAGCTGATGGACTAACCGTACAATGGCCACACGTTCAGTAGAACACATATATACACCCTAATTGTATTCGGCGCAAGGCAGGCAGGGAAGCTGATGGACTCACCGTACAATGGCCACTCGTTCTATAGAACACATATATACACACCAATTGTGTTCGGCGCAAGGTCCGCAGGGAAGCTGATGGAATCACCGAACAATGGCCACACGTTCTATAGAACAAATATATACACATCAATTGTATTCGGGCAAGGCAGGCAGGGAAGTTGATGGACTCACCGTACAATGGCCACACGTTCTGTAGAACACATATATATACACGCTAATTGTATTCGGCGCAAGGCAGGCAGGGAAGCTGATGGACTCACCGTACAATGGCCACACGTTCTGTAGAACACATATACACGCCAAATGTGTTCGGCGCAAGGTCCGCATAGAAGCTGATGGACTCGCTGTACAATGGCCACACGTTCTATAGAACAAATATATACACACCAATTGTGTTCGGCGAAAGGCAGGCAGGGAAGCTGATGGACTCACCGTACAATGGCCACAAGTTCTGTAGAACACATATATACACGCTAATTGTATTCGGCGCAAGGCAGGCAGGGAAGCTGTAGGACTCACCGTACAATGGCCACTCGTTCTATAGAACACATATATACACGCCAATTGTGTTCGGCGCAAGGTCCGCAGGGAAGCTGATGGACTCGCTGTACAATGTCCACACTTTCTATAGAACACATATATACACACCAATTGTATTCGGGCAAGGTCGCAGGGAAGGATGGACGGTCTCACCGTACAATGACCACACGTTCTATAGAACAATATATATACACCAATTGTGTTCGGCGCAAGGCAGGCAGGGAAGCTGTTGGACTCACCGTACAATGGCCACACGTTCTGTAGAAACACATATAACACCGCCAATTGTGTATCTGCGCAAGGCAGGCAGGGAAGCTGATGGACTCACCGTACAATGGCCACTCGTTCTATAGAACACATATATAACACACAATTGTGTTCGGCGCAAGGTCCGCAGGGAAGCTGATGGAATCACCGTACAATGGCCACACGTTCTATAGAACAAGTATATACACATCAATTGTATTCGGGGCAAGGCAGACAGGGAAGCTGTTGGACTCACCGTACAATGGCCACACGTTCTGTAAACAATATATACACATCAATTGTGTTCGGCGCAAGGAAGGCTGGGAAGCTGTTGGACTCACCGTACAATGGCCACACGTTCTGTAGAACACATATATACACGCCAATTGTGTTCGGCGCAAGGCAAGCAGGGAAGCTGATGGACTCGCCGTACAATGCCCACTCGTTCTATAGGACACATATATACACGCCAATTGTGTTCTGCGCAAGGCAGGCAGGGAAGCTGATGGACTCACCGTACAATGGCCACTCGTTCTATAGAACACATATATACACACCAATTGTGTTCGGCGCAAGGTCCGCAGGGAAGCTGATGGATTCGCTGTACAATGGCCACACGTTCTATAGAACAAATATATACACACCAATTGTGTTCGGCGCAAGGCAGGCAGGTTAGCTGTTGGACTCACCGTACAATGGCCACACGATCTGTAGAACACATATATACAAGCCAATTGTGTTCGGCGCAAGGCAAGCAGGAAGCTGATGGACTCACCGTACAATGGCCACACGTTCTGTAGAACACATATATACACGCTAATTGTATTCGGCGCAAGGCTGACAGGGAAGCTGTTGGACTCACCGTACAATTTTCCACACGTTCTGTAGAACACATATATACACGCTAATTGTATTCGGCGCAAGGCAGGCAGGGAAGAAGATGGACTCACCGTACAATGGCCACACGTTCTGTAGAACACATATAAACAAGCCAATTGTATTCGGCGCAAGCAGGCAGGGAAGCTGATGTACTCACCGTACAATGGCCACTCTTCTGTAGAACAAATATCATACACACGAATTGAATTCGGCGCAAGGCAGGCAGGGAAGCTGATGGACTCACCGTACAATGGTAAAACGTTCTGTAGAACACATATATACACGCTAATTGTATTCGGCGCAAGGCAGGCAGGGAAGCTGATGTACTCACCGTACAATGGCCGCACGTTCTATAGAACAAATAGATACACCCCAATTGTGTTCGGCGCAAGGCTATCAGGGATGCTGATGGACTGACCGTACAATGGCCACACGTTCTATAGAACAAATAGATACACACCAATTGTGTTCGGCGCAAGGCAGGCAGGGAAGCTGATGGACTCATCGTACAATGGCCACACGTTCTGTAAAACACATAGATACAAGCTAATTGTATTCGGCGCAAGGCAAGCAGGGAAGCTGATGGACTCACCGTACAATGGCCACTCGTTCTGTAGAACACATATATACACGCTAATTGTATTCGGCGCATGGCAGGCAGGGAAGCTGTTGGACTCACCGTACAATGGCCACCGTTCTATAGATCAAATATATACACACCAATTGTATTCGGTGCAAGGTCCGCAGGGAAGTTGATGGACTCGCCGTACAATGGCCACACGTTCTATAGAACACATATATACACACCAATTGTATTCGGCGCAAGGCAGGCAGGGAAGCTTATGGACTCACCGTACAATGGCCACTGTTCTATAGAACAAATATATACACCCAATTGTATTCGGAGCAAGGTTGTCAGGGATGCTGATGGACTCGCCGTACAATGGCCACACGTTCTATAGACAAAATATCATACACATCAATTGTGCTTGGCGCAATGCACGCAGGGAAGCTGACGACTCACCGTACAATGGCCACTCGTTCTGTAGAACAAATATAGACACACCAATTGTATTCGGCGCAAGGCAGGCAGGGAAGCCGATGGACTCACCGTACAATTGCCACTCGTTTATAGAACAAATATATACACGATAATTGTGTTCGGCGCAAGGTCCCCAGGGAAGCTGATGGACTCACCGTACATTGGCCACACGTTCTATAGAACAAATATATACACGCCATTGTGTTCGGCGTAAGGCACGCAGGGAAGCTGATGGATTCACCGGACAATGGCCACACGTTCTATAGAACAATATATACACACCAATTGTGTTCGGCGTAAGGCACGCAGGGACGCTTATGGACTCACCGTACAATGGCCACTCGTACTGTAGACCAAATATATACACACCAATTGTATTCGTCGCAAGGCAGGCAGGGAAGCTGATGGACTCACCGTACAATTGCCACTCGTTCTGTAGAACAAATATATACATGACAATTGTGTTCGGCGCAAGGCAGCCAGTGAAGCTGATGGACTCGCTTAACAATGGCCACACATTCTGTAGAACAAATATATATACGCCAATTGTGTACTGCGCAAGGCACGCAGGGAAGCTGATGGACTCACCGTACATTGGCCACACGTTCTGTAGAACAAATAGATACACGCCAATTGTAATTCGGCGCAAGGCCCGCAGGGAAACTGATGGACTCACCGTACAATGGCCATCGTTCTATAGAACAATATATACACACCAATGGTATTCGGTGCAAAGGTCAGCAGGGAAGCTGATGTATTCGCCGTACAATGGCCACACATTCTATAGAACACATATATACACGCCACTAGTATTCGACGCAAGGCAGGCAGGGAAGCTGATGGACTCATCGTACAATGGCCACACGTTCTATAGAAACATATATATACACGCCATTTGTGTTCGGCGTAAGGCACGCAGGGAAGCTGATGGATTCACCGGACCATTGCCACACGTTCTATAGAACACATATATACACACCAATTGTGTTCGGCGTAAGGCACGCAGGGAAGCTTATGGACTCACCGTACAATGGCCACTCGTTCTGTAGAACAAATATATACACACTAATTGTATTCGGCGCAAGGCAGGCAGGGAAGCTGATGGACTCACCGTACAATTGCCGTTCGTTCTGTAGAACAAATATATACACGACAATTGTGTTCGGCGCAAGGCAGTCAGTGAAGCTGATGGACTCGCTTAACAATGGCCACACATTCTGTAGAACAAATATATATACGCCAATTGTGTACGGCGCAAGGCACGCAGGGAAGCTGATGGACTCACCGTACATTGGCCACACGTTCTGTAGAACAAATAGATACACGCCAATTGTTTTCGGCGCAAGGCCCGCAGGGAAAATGATGGACTCACCGTACAATGGCCACTCGTTCTATAGAACAAATAGATACACGCCAATTGTGTTCGGTGCAAGGTCCGCAGGGAAGCTGATGGACTCACCGTACAATGGCCATACGTTCTATAGAACACATATATATCCGCCAATTGTGTTCGGCGCAAGGCAAGCAGGGAAGCTGATGGACTCACCGTACAATGGCCACAATTTCAAAAGAACAAATATATAAACACCAATTGTATTCGGTGCAAGGTCCGCAGGGAAGCTGATGGACTCGCTTTACAATGGCCACACATTCTGCAGAACAAATATAAATACGCCATTTGCGTACGGCGCAAGGCAGGCAGTGAAGCTGATGGACTCGCTGTACAATGGTAACACATTCTTTAGAACAAATATATATATACGCCAATTGTGTTCTGCGTAAGGCAGGCAGGGAAGCTGATGGACTCGCTGTACAATGGTCACACATTTTGTAGAACAAATATATATATAATATATATATAATATATATATATATATATATGCCAATTATGTTCGGCGCAAGAAAGGCAGGGAAGCTGATTTACTCGCTGTACAATGGCCACTCGTTCTGTAGAACACATATATACACGCTAATTGTATTCGGAGCAAGGCAGGCAGATTAGCTGATGGACTCACCGTACAATGGCCACACGTTCTATAGAACAAATATAAACACACTAATTGTGTTCGGCGCAAGGCACGCAGGGAAGCTGATGGACTCACCGTACAATGGCCAAAAGTTCTGTAGAACACATATATACACGATAATTGTATTCGGAGCAAGGCTGTCAGGTATGCTGATGGACTCACCGTACAATGGCCACACGTTCTATAGAACAAATAGATACACACCAATTGTGTTCGGCGCAAGGCAGGCAGGGAAGCCGATGGACTCACCGTACAATGGCCACACTTTCTATAGAACAAATATATACACACTAATTGTGTTCGGCGTAAGGCACGCAGGGAAGATGATGGACTCACAGTACAATGGCAAACGTTCTGTAGAACACATATATACACGCCAATTGTATTCGGAGCAAGGCTGTCAGGGATGCTGATTGACTCACCGTACAATGGCCACACGTTCTATAGAACACATATATCACCCCAATTGTGATCGGCGCAAGGCAGGCAGGGATGCTGATGGACTCACCGTACAATGGCCAAACGTTCTATAGAACAAATAGACACACCAATAGTGTTCGGCGCAAGGCTGTCAAGGATGCTGATGGACTCACCGTACAATGGCCACACGTTCTGTAGAACACATATATACACGCTAATTGTATTCGGCGCAAGGCAGGCAGGGAAGCTGATGGACTCACCGTACAATGGCCACACGTTCTATAGAACAAATAGTTACACAAAAATTGTGTTCGGCGCAAGGCTATCAGGGATACTGATGGACTCACCGTACAATTTCCAAACGTTCTATAGAACAAATAGATACACACCAATAGTGTTCGGCGCAAGGCTGTCAGGGATGCTGATGGACTCACCGTACAATGGCCACACGTTCTATAGAACAAATATATACACACTAATTGTGTTCGGCGTAAATCACGCAGGGAAGCTGATAGACTCACCGTACAATGGCCAAAAGTTCTGTAGAACACATATATACACACCAATTGTATTCGGAGCAAGGCTGTCTTGGATGCTGATGGACTCACCGTACAATGGCCACACGTTCTGTAGAACACATATATACACGCTAATTGTATTCGGCGCAAGGCAGGCAGGGATGCTGATGGACTCACCGTACAATGGCCACTCGTTCTATAGAACACACATATACACACCAATTTGGTTCGGCGCAAGGCAGGCAGGGATGCTGATGGACTCACCGTACAATGGCCACTCGTTCTATAGAACACACATATACACACCAATTTGGTTCGGCGCAAGGCAGGCAGGGAAGCTGATGGACTCACCGTACAATGGCCACACGTTCTGTAGAACACATATATACACGCTAATTGTATTCGGCGCAAGGCAGGCAGGGATGCTGATGGACTCACCGTACAATGGCCACTCGTTCTATAGAACACACATATACACACCAATTTGGTTCGGCGAAAGGCAGGCAGGGTAGCTGTTGGACTCACCGTACAATGGCCACACGTTCTGTAGAACACATATATACACGCCAATTGTGTTCGGCGCAAGGCAAGCAGGGAAGCTGATGGACTCGCCGTACAATGCCCACTCGTTCTATAGAACACATATATACACGCCAATTGTGTTCGGCGCAAGGCAGGCAGGGAAGATGTTGGACTCAACGTACAATGGCCACACGTTCTGTAGAACAAATATATACACAAAAATTGTGTTCGGCGCAAGGCCCGCAGGGAAGCTGATGAACTCACCGTACAATGGCCACTCGATATATAGAACACATATATACACGCCAATTGTGTTCGGCGCAAGGTCCGCAGGGAAGCTGATGGACTCGCTTTACAATGGCCACACATTCTGCAGAACTAATATATATACGCCATTTGCGTACGGCGCATGGCAGGCAGTGAAGCTGATGGATTCGCTTTACAATGGCCACACATTCTGTAGAACAAATATATATACGCCAATTGTGTACGGCGCAAGGCACGCAGGGAAGCTGATGGACTCGCTGTACAATGTCCACACGTTCTATTGACACATATATACACACCAATTGTATTCGGTGCAAGGTCGCAGGGAAGCTGACGGTCTCACCGTACAATGACCACACGTTCTATAGAACAAATAGATACACACCAATTGTGTTCGGCGCAAGACCGGCAGGGAAGCTGTTGGACTCACCGTACAATGGCCACACGTTCTATAGAACAAATAGATACACACCAATTGTGTACGATGCAAGCCACGCAGGGAAGCTGATAGACTCACCATACAATGGAAACACGTTCTGTAGAACAAATGTCATACACACCAATTGTGTACGGTGCAAGGCAGGGAGGGAAGCTGATGGACTCAACGTACAATGGCCGCTCGTTCTGTAGAACACATATATACACGCCAATTGTATTCGGTGCAAGGTCCGCAGGGAAGCTGATGGACTGGCCGTACAATGGCCACACGTTCTATAGAACAAATATATACACGCCAATTGTGTTCGGCGCAAGGCAGGCAGTGAATCTGATGGACTCGCTGTACAATGCCCACACGTTCTATTGACACATATATACACACCAATTGTATTCGGTGCAAGGTCGCAGGGAAGCTGACGGTCTCACCGTACAATGACCACACGTTCTATAGAACAAATAGATACACACCAATTGTGTTCGGGGCAAGACCGGCAGGGAAGCTGTTGGACTCACCGTACAATGGCCACACGTTCTATAGAACAAAAATATATACACCAATTGTGTTCGGCGCAAGGCAAGCAGGGAAGCTGATGGACTCACCGTACAATGGCCACACGTTCTATAGAACAAATATATAAACACCAATTGAATTCGGTGCAAGGTCCGCAGGGAAGCTGATGGACTCACCGTACAATGGCCACACGTTCTATAGAACACATATATACACGCCAATTGTGTTCGGCGCAAGGCAAGCAGGAAAACTGATGGACTCAACGTACAATGGCCACTCGTTCTGTAGAACACATATATACACGCCAATTGTATTCGGTGCAAGGTCCGCAGGGAAGCTGATGGACTCGCCGTACAATGGCCACACGTTCTATAGAACAAATATATACACGCCAATTGTGTTCGGCGCAAGGCAGGCAGTGAATCTGATGGACTCGCTTTACAATGGCCACAAATTCTGTAGAACAAATATATATACGCCAATTGTGTTCGGCGCAAGGCAGGTAGGGAAGCTGATGGTCTCACCGTACAATGGCCACTCGTTCTATAGAACAAATAGATACACACCAATTGTGTTCGGCGCAAGGCAGGCAGGGAAGCTGATGACTCAGCGTACAATGGCCACACATTCTGTAGAACAAATATATACACGCCAATTGTGTACGGTGCATGGCACGCAGGGAAGTTGATGGACTCACCGTACAATGGCCACACGTTCTGTAGAACAAATATCATACACACCAATTGTGTACGGTGCAAGGCAGGGAGAAAGCTGATGGACTCACCGTACAATGGCCACACATTCTGTAGAACAAATATATATACGCCAATTGTGTTCGGCGCAAGGCACGCAGGGAAGCTGATGGACTCACCATACAATGGCCAGTCGTTCTATAGAACAAATATATACACGGATATTGTGTACGGCGTCAGAGCACGCAGGGAAGCTAATGGATTCACCGTACTATGGCCACACGTTCTATAGAACAAATAGATACACACCAATTGTGTTCGGCGCAAGGCAGGCAGGGAAGCTGAATATCGCACCGTACAATGGCCCACATTCTGTAGAACAAATATATACACGCCAATTGTGTACGGTGCATGGCACGCAGGGAAGCTGATGGACTCACCGTACAATGGCCACACGTTCTGTAGAACAAATATCATACACACCAATTGTGTACGGTGCAAGGGAGGCAGGGAATCTGATGGACTCACTGTACAATGGCCACACGTTCTGTAGAACACATATATACATGCCAATTGTGTTCGGCGCAAGGCAAGCAGGGAAGCTGATGGACTCACCGTAAAATGGTCACTCGTTCTATAGAACAAATATATACACGCCAATTGTATTCGGCGCAAGGCAGGCAAGGAAGCTGATGGACTCGCCGTACAATGGCCACTCGTTCTATAGAACACATATATACACGCCAATTGTGTTCGGCGCAAGGCAAGCAGGGAAGCTGATGGACTCACCGTACAATGGCCACAAGTTCTATAGAACAAATATATAAACACCAATTGTATTCGGTTCAAGGTCCGCAGGGAAGCTGATGGACTCAACACACAATGGCCACACGTTCTATAAACATATATATACACGCCAAATGTGTTCGGCGCAAGGCAAGCAGGAAAACTGATGGACTCACCGTACAATGGCCACTCGTTCTATAGAACACATATATACACGCCAATTGTGTTCGGCGCAAGGCAAGCAGGGAAGCTAATGGACTCACCGTACAATGGCCACAAGTTCTATAGAACAAATATATAAACACCAATTGTATTCGGTGCAAGGTCCGCAGCGAAGCTGATGGACTCACCGTACAATGGCCACACGTTCTATAGAACACATAATAACGCCAATTGTGTTCGGCGGCAAGGCAGCAGGAAGCTGATGGACCACGTTTACAATGGCCACACTTCTTATAGAACAAATAATATAACGCAATTGTGTCGGCGCAAGGCAGCAGGGAAGCTGATGGACTCACCGTACAATGGCCACACGTTCTATAGAACAAATATATAAACGCCAATTGTGTTCGTGCAAGGTCCAGCAGGGAAGCTGATGGACTCACCGTACAATGGCCACACGTTCTATAGAACACATATATACACGCCAATTGTGTTCGGCGCAAGGCAAGCAGAAAAGCTGATGGACTCACCGTACAATGGCCACATCGTTCTATAGAACAACATATATACACGCCAATTGTGTTCGGCGCAAGGCAAGCATAGGAAGCTGATGGACTCACCGTACAATGGCCACAAGTTCTATAGAACAAATATATAACACCATTGTATTCGGTGCAAGGTCCGCAGGAAGCTGATGGTACTCACCGTACAATGGCCACACACTTCTATAGAACACATATATACACGCCAATTGTGTTCGGCGCAAGGCAGGCAGGAAGCTGATGGACTCGCTTTACAATGGCCATACTTTATAGAACAAATATATACACGCCAATTGTGTACGGCCCAAGGCACGCAGGGAAGCTGATGGACTCACCGTACAATGGCCATTGTTCTATAGAACAAATAGATACACACCAATTGTGTTCGGCGTAAGGCAGGCAGTGAAGCTGATGGACTCGCTGTACAATGGCCACACATTCTGTAGAACAAATATATATACGCCAATTGTGTACGGCGCAAGGCACGCAGGGAAGCTGATGGACTCACTGTACAATGGCCACACGTTCTATAGAACACATATATACACGCCAATTGTGTTCGGCGCAAGGCAGGCAGGGAAGCTGATGGACTCGCTTTACAATGGCCACACATTATATAGAACAAATATATATACGCCAATTGTGTTACGGCGCAAGGCACGCAGGGAAGCTGATGGACTCACCGTACAATGGCACAGTTTTTCTATAGAACAAATATACACACCAATTGTGTTCGGCGTAAGGCAGGCAGGGAAGCTGATGGACTCGCTGTACAATGGCCACACATTTTGTAGAACAAATATATTTTATGCCAATTGTGTTCGGCGCAAGGCAGGCAGGGAAGCTGATGGACTCACTGTACAATGGCCAGTCGTTCTATAGAACACATATATACACGCCAATTGTGTTCGGCGCAAGGCAGGCAGGGAAGCTAGTGGATTCACCGTACAATGGCCACACGTTCTATAGAACAAATAGATACATAAATTGTGTTCGGCGCAAGGCAGCAGGGAAGCAGATGACTCACCGTACAATGGCCACACGTTCTGTAGAACAAATATATACACACCAATTGTGTACGGTGCATGGCACGTAGGGAAGCTGATGACTCCCGTACAATGGCCACACGTTCTGTAGAACACATATATACACACCAATTGTGTTCGGCGCAAGGCAGGCAGGGAAGCTGATGACTCACCGTACAATGGCCACACGTTCTGTAGAACAAATATCATACACACCAATTGTGTACGGTGCAAGGCAGGCAGGGAAGCTGATGACTCACCGTACAATGGCCACACGTTCTGTAGAACAAATATCATACACACCAATTGTGTACGGTGCATGGCACGTAGGGAAGCTGATGACTCACCGTACAATGGCCACACGTAATGTAGAACACATATATACATGCCAATTGTGTTCGGTGCAAGGCAGGCAGGGAAGCTGATGACTCACCGTACAATGGCCACACGTTCTGTAGAACACATATATACACACCAATTGTGTTCGGCGCAAGGCAGGCAGGGAAGCTGATGGACTCACCATACAATGGCCACTCGTTCTATAGAACAAATATATACACCCCGTTGTGTTCGGCGTCAGAGCACGCAGGGAAGCTAATGGATTCACCGTACAATTGCCACACGTTCTGTAGAACAAATATTTACACGCAGATTGTATTCGGCGCAAGGCAGGCAGGGAAGATGATGGACTCGCCGTACAATGGCCACACGCTCTATAGAACTAATATCATACACATCAATTGTGTTCGAACTGAATACACATTACACCTAGAGTACTTAAAAAGTTACTGATTTTCATACTGGACTGGAGAAACAGGGTATAACCTCCATACATGAATGTAGTTGACAAGTGCAATTTTGAAATTTAGATACCATAATGGTTTCCTTATTATGAAAATTCATATCCAGTGTAACTGATACAAATTAATTCTGTATAAACTTTTGATGGCAAACTGCACACTGATAGATAAACAAACCTAGTCCCGTTGGATATTGATCATGTCTAGCCGTTAAGTGTCCCATTACTTACTGGTTTGTGAAAGCTTGCCAAATTCATAGAGATATTGTTTATCCTAAAGTTCGTCAAACTGTCAATGAAATCTAGTCATTACGCTCAGGGAGAACTTAAAACTCACTCTTGGGCCTTCGTTGTAAAAATGTAACTGGGAATAGTACATAATTAGTATCCAAAATGGCGTAGCTGAAAAAACTTCCAGAATGAATATAAGCCATCATTACTTATCCTTATGTAGCAAAAATGAAGGCAGGGCAGAGCGCTTAATAACGATGAAGCCAACTCTTCTACACATAGCTGTAGTCGTGATTCTCTCTGCCTCTTAACTTTAACCACGCGGAAGATTCAAATAAGGAACAGAACTTAATCGCTGATATCAAATATTTAATTAAAACGACGTTCAGTGGAAGGTATCGGACAACCTAACATCTAATAAAGCCCTGCGCTTATCCCAGTCTGGGCTTGGGTCCTATGCTAAGTCTGATCTGTACCGAAGCTAATGGCGGACATAGTGATAAATCTCAACTGACGGACACTTACTAGCAGGGCCTACCGTACCAGCCAATCACAAGACAGTGTTTAAACCTGCGGACCAATCAAAACAAAAACACTCTCAAACCCCCCTAGGTACCACTTCCAACGGCTTAACCATTATAAAAACATAGAAAAAGCGATCGCTAAGCGGAGATACAAAATTAATCAAACCCTTAAACAGTTACAATATTAGATCGAAAAACAAAATTAATTACACATATAAAATACAAAGTTTAAAGTTTTCTTACATATCTCAATTAAAATATAAATGATAGAAATCGGTACTTCTTAAGTTTAATCTCCTGTCCTTCAAAAATAAAATAAATATAATTATGAACATACAAAAAATAGTTAAATATTTATACGTATGAAGCGTCACCTAGAAAGAAAGGTGTGAACAAACATACACTAAGATGATATGCAAATGGACGTATGATTTAGGAATGTTACTGAAGTTACACTATCAGTGTTGATATACTTGTTTTTTTACATAAGCCCGTTCAAACACTCGCCCTTTTACACGTATAAAAACTTTGAATATCTCTTATATATTCTAGTGGCATTGGAACCAGGTTAGATAAAGTGTACAAACATCGCAGACTAACAATGTTATTACCTCAAGACCTACCCACGTTGTTTTTGGCAATGCTATAGACAGGAAAAACAACATTGTTGTATCACGGAGTGAAGCTTCTACGCAGCTCGAATAAGCTCCCTACCACACTTTCTGGCTACGTGTGGAGTGAATTGTAAATCACATAGCACGAATATAGGGTAGCGATTGCCTTCCTGTATAGCAGTCCCTATGCACGTCTGCTTCGCAGCAATGGACAGCGGTTTCGCCACTAGCAGTGCCAGAAGTAAGAGGCTTGCACTAATATTACAGAAATATTAATACAAATAACATATTTAAGATGTTAGTAAGGGTTGCTGACTTTCCCATATTTGCAGTAAGGAATACTTCCGACAACTCGAAACATGAAACAAACAACATATTTAAGGAAAATTGTTTTACAACAAAATACCTTTAAATACTATCAGAAATGTGCAAAATGCAATATTATACATAAGTTATAATTTGCTCTGAACATATACAATATAGACATATTAGTTTCAACTGTAGTTACAATTCTGTGTGATTTTAATTTCTGACTTAATCGGCTTAAAAACATAGGACTCAACACTCACTGGAATAAAAGAAAGGATAACGTAGACATCTCAACAAGCTCGCTCTAATTACTAGAACGCACCTGTTGACGAATGCCAGATGCGGCCACCATCAATTATTGGTGGACATTGGCTTAGAGCAACAGATAAGATGTACCTGTAGTTACGGGAAGTTGTATCTTACTGGACCAGTAAAATATTCAGTAAATTTGAGAAGTTTGATATGCATAATAAATGACGTCCTGTCTTACATGTCCATACGGAATAATAATTTCAGTTTCAGGAATATGGAAATCCCCTACAATACAGGGCATTTAGCCACGCTGATGTTATAAACCGCTTATCAAGGAGTGGTATTGTAACTACATTATAATCAAGCTGTAAACTATATTTTTTTGTCAAAGCTCCGGCTAGCTGACAACCCAGAAGTAGACAAATGCCACGACACTGTTAGAACTCGTGACTGGCAGTATTAATGGCAGTTCGTGTGTTTATGTTAAGTAAAGTCGCCGGAGACGAAAATTATTCTACGTCAGCTTCATCTAGTCTGACGTAAGTGAAGGGGCGCGGTAGCACTACAATGACGTTCCCGTCGCTCTTTAACCAACCAGTTTCACGGAAACTATTTTCGTCACTGAGGCTGCAGAGGTACTGGCCATACGAAGATGAAATGGTGGTGCAGTCTGTTTGATCTCTGCCTACTAAACAGAAGACAGCCTCAACTTTCGTGGTGAGTGCGTCCTTAGCAAACAAGAAGAATGTTGACCTCCAGAGACTTGGCAATAGTGTTATGATTAAAACTAATTTTTTTTCATTAAATTCACATCAACTGCATTTCGCGTTTCGGTCATCTATTGGTGAAATTTATATTCTTGACATACTAATAATTAATACTGGCTGACAACATAGCGAAATAGTTCACAAACTCGGCTCGTTTCGCCACTGGATAGTTATCTTCTCTGTACTGAGGCGGTATCACTGGGCGAAACACGCTGTGCGGTGGTTAACAAATCCTGCTAGCTGCCGGCTACAAATCATTGTAGTGACATTCGCCGTAATGTCATTCACCGTAGTGACATTCTTCGCAGTGACAGTTACCGCAGTGACATTCACCGCAGTGACAGCCACCGCAGTGACATTCACCGCAGTGGCATTCACCGCAGTGGCATTCACCGCAGTGACATTCACCGCAGTGACAGTCACCGTAGTGACATTCTCCGCAGTGACAGCCACCGCTGTGACAGTCACCGCAGTGACAGTTACCGCAGTGGCATTCTCCGCAGTGACAGTCACCGCAGTGGCATTCTCCGCAGGGACAGTCACCGCAGTGACAGCCACCGTAGTGACATTCTCCGCAGTGACAGACACCGCTGTGACAGTCACCGCAATGGCATTCACCGCAGTGACATTCACCGCAGTGACATTCTCCGCAGGGACAGTCACCGCAGTGACAGCCACCGTAGTGACATTCTCCGCAGTGACCTTCACCGCAGTGACAGCCACCGCAGTGGCATTCACCGCAGTGACATTCACCGCAGTGGCATTCACCGCAGTGACAGTCACCGTAGTGACATTCACTGTAGTGACATTCTCCGCAGTGACAGCCACCGCAGTGGCATTCACCGCAGTGACATTCACCGCAGTGACAGCCACCGCAGTGACAATCACCGCAGTGGCATTCACCGCAGTGACAGTCACCGTAGTGACATTCACCGTAGTGACATTTTCCGCAGTGACAGCCACCGCTGTGACATTCTCCGCAGTGACAGCCACCGCAGTGACATTCTCCGCAGGGACAGTCACCGCAGTGAGAGCCATCGCTGTGAAAGTCACCGCAGTGACATTCACCGCAGTGACAGCCACCGCTGTGACATTCTCCGCAGTGACAGCCACCGCAGTGACATTCTCCGCAAGGACAGTCACCGCAGTGAGAGCCATTGCTGTGAAAGTCACCGCTGTGACATTCACCGCAGTGACAGCCACCGCTGTGACAGTCACCGCAGTGGCATTCTCCGTAGTGACAGCCACCGCTGTGACAGCCACCGCAGTGACATTCTCCGCAGGGACAGTCACCGCAGTGACATTCACCGCAGTGACATTCTCCGCAGTGACAGTCATCGTAGTGACATTCTCCGCAGTGATATTCACCGCAGTGACATTCTCCGCAGTGACATCCACCGCTGTGACATTCACCGCAGTGACAGCCACCGCAGTGACATTCACCGCAGTGGCATTCACCGCAGTGGCATTCACCGCAGTGACATTCACCGCAGTGACAGTCACCGTAGTGACATTCACCGTAGTGACATTCTCCGCAGTGACAGCCACCGCAGTGGCATTCACCGCAGTGACATTCACCGCAGTGACAGCCACCGCAGTGACAATCACCGCAGTGGCATTCACCGCAGTGACATTCACCGCCGTGGCATTCACCGCAGTGACAGTCACCGTAGTGACATTCACCGTAGTGACATTTTCCGCAGTGACAGCCACCGCTGTGACATTCTCCGCAGTGACAGCCACCGCAGTGACATTCTCCGCAGGGACAGTCACCGCAGTGAGAGCCATCGCTGTGAAAGTCACCGCAGTGACATTCACCGCAGTGACAGCCACCGCTGTGACATTCTCCGCAGTGACAGCCACCGCAGTGACATTCTCCGCAAGGACAGTCACCGCAGTGAGAGCCATTGCTGTGAAAGTCACCGCAGTGACATTCACCGCCGTGGCATTCACCGCAGTGACAGTCACCGTAGTGACATTCACCGTAGTGACATTTTCCGCAGTGACAGCCACCGCTGTGACATTCTCCGCAGTGACAGCCACCGCAGTGACATTCTCCGCAGGGACAGTCACCGCAGTGAGAGCCATCGCTGTGAAAGTCACCGCAGTGACATTCACCGCAGTGACAGCCACCGCTGTGACATTCTCCGCAGTGACAGCCACCGCAGTGACATTCTCCGCAAGGACAGTCACCGCAGTGAGAGCCATTGCTGTGAAAGTCACCGCTGTGACATTCACCGCAGTGACAGCCACCGCTGTGACAGTCACCGCAGTGGCATTCTCCGTAGTGACAGCAACCGCTGTGACAGCCACCGCAGTGACATTCTCCGCAGGGACAGTCACCGCAGTGACATTCACCGCAGTGACATTCTCCGCAGTGACAGTCATCGTAGTGACATTCTCCGCAGTGATATTCACCGCAGTGACATTCTCCGCAGTGACATCCACCGCTGTGACATTCTCCGCAGGGACAGTCACCGCAGTGACATTCTCCGCAGTGACAGTCATCGTAGTGACATTCTCCGCTGTGACAGTCACCGTAGTGACATTCATCGTAGTGACATTCTCCGCAGTGACAGCCACCGCTGTGACATTCTCCGCAGTGACAGCCACCGCAGTGACATTCTCCGCAGGGACAGTCACCGCAGTGAGAGCCATCGCTGTGAAAGTCACCGCTGTGACATTCTCCTCAGTGACAGCCACCGCAGTGACATTCTCTGCAGGGACAGCCACCGCTGTGACAGTCACCGTAGTGACATTCTCCGCAGTGACAGCCACCGCAGTGACATTCACCGCAGTGACATTCACCGTAGTGACATTCTCCGCAGTGACAGCCACCGCTGTGACATTCTCCGCAGGGACAGTCACCGCAGGGACAGTCACCGCAGTGACATTCTCCGCAGGGACAGTCACCGCAGTGACATTCACCGCAGTGACAGCCACAGCTGTGACAGTCACCGCAGTGACAGTCACCGTAGTGACATTCTTCGCAGTGACAGTTACCGCAGTGACATTCACCGCAGTGACAGCCACCGCTGTGGCATTCACCGCAGTGACATTCACCGCAGTGGCATTCACCGCAGTGACATTCACCGCAGTGACAGTCATCGTAGTGACATTCTCCGCAGTGACATTCTCCGCAGGGACAGTCACCGCAGTGACATTCACCATAGTGACACGAATGTAATGCTGAGTCATTCTGATGATACGTGTTGATTAAACTCTCTCCCTTCCTCTGGACAAAGTTTCCTCGTAGTAAATTAATTTTCACACGCATGCATGCAAGATAGCTAAAGTTAATCAATTTTATAATTTTACATTTAGTATGTCACAGTGCCACTAAAATTATACGTACGCTATTTGGTATGTTCCTCTAATAACAGTTCGTTATAAACATTTCAAGTTTCGCCTCTCTTGAGACGTGGAGATGGGAATGAAACCTGCCGTGAAAATTTTTATTTACAAGAACTTACATTATGACGGAATATGTGATTCACTAACTTGCTATGTGCGTGTGTGTGTATATATATATATATATATATATATAGTGATCATGACAGTAGAATTTTCCAGCTCCTCTAGCAAATTTTCCACCTTCACTTTGGTATTGAAAATTAAGAATAAATTGAATCTTCCAAATAAAAATAAACAAAATTACGAATTATTGTATGCTCTAAAATAACCAGAGCATTTGATTTATCGCCTATGTAAGAATTGTTCACTAACTGCCCCAGCAAGTAACCTAAATGAATAAATAGAAGTCGTTTTTATGCATGTACGTTATAACTAGACAGTAATGTTACAAGAGACGTATTTGTCTTTGTCTTCACCGAAGAACTGCAAGACAGAATTACAACTGGATCGTGGCAGATGGTTGACGCGTGGTCAGGGAGATTATCGGGACTCTTTCCGCTCCTGTCTTTGAGAATATTGAATATCGCGAATTATCATAGCAATAATGTAGTGGTCATCGTCCTCGCCTCCATCAAGGCGCTCGGTGTGCTGGAAACCTTCTAGACCGGGCCCTATGGTCAATGTAAGCCGCGATCGCTTCCAAGTAGGGAATCCGGAGCCTTGTACTGCTTGATGGACTAGGTCTGTAACCCAGCGGAGCTACGAGTGGCGAAGCCAGTGGTAAGTGGGTGTGAAGAATGTGAGCATAAGTATAGCGTGTAATGGTGTTACGCTACCATGCATCGATCATGGCCACTTCGTTTTCGAAGACACAGCTTGTTGACGGCAGCCAGGGAGCGTCAGACTCCGCGATGCGGGTGTCTGGTGCTCTCGACGTAGGTCGGAGTTATGCTGAGTGCACTGTGTTTCCTTCCACCTAGTGGCGGCCGGGGAGACTGATATTGGGGTGGAGGGCGACTGCGCTATAAATATCCTGGCAATCAAAGTGACGAAATACACTCGGGGGAGTTCACACCTAGGGTTTTGGTCTCACTCCAGATATTTAAAATAGGGAATATAATAAAATGTTCATTGGGGAAGATTGTGTATATATTTATGTAAATATGTGTTTTTGTAACAACGTAGTTTTATTGTAACCCCTAAATTTTATAATGTTTTTATATAACAGGTAAATTATAAACATTAAATATTTGAATATGTTTTTAATAAATTTTGTAAATTAATTTACTTTGAAAACTGTTTGCAGTTTTCTTGGGCCGGAGGAAAAACAAGTAGAGAATTCCCGGTAATTTTAAGTAATAGAGGAAATAATAGTTTTTGTTTTTACAGTCACCCTATTAAACTGACTTTCGTAAGGCTGCTACTGATTTACTTTTTGGTATCATCCTCATTCGCCTCCCATTTGTGTTTATTTTGGATGACACGGTTGTCGAGTTGGGTGCGAGTTTTTACATGTGAGATAGTGGTTTGGTGGTCACTAAGAACTCTCTGTTGTAAGTAGAGAGTGAGTCTAGATGGATGCGAGCGTGTGTGTGTGTGTCACTAAGAACTCTCTGTTGTAAGTAGAGAGTGAGTCTAGATGGATGCGCGTGTGTGTGTGTAACTAAGAACTCTCTGTTGTAAGTAGAGAGTGAGTCTAGATGGATGCGCGCGTGTGTGTGTCACTAAGAACTCTCTGTTGTAAGTAGAGAGTGAGTATAGATGGATGCGCGTGTGTGTGTGTAACTAAGAACTCTCTGTTGTAAGTAGAGAGTGAGTCTAGATGGATGCGCGCGCGCGTGTGTGTGTGTGGCACTAAGAACTCTTTGTTGAAAGTAGAGAGTGAGTCTAGATGGATGCGCGTGTGTGTGTCACTAAGAAATCTCTGTTGTAAGTATAGAGTGATTCTAGATGGATGCGAGCGTGTGTGTGTGTGTCACTAAGAACTATCTGTTGTAAGTAGAGAGTGAGTCTAGATGGATGCGCGTGTGTGTGTCACTAAGAAATCTCTGTTGTAAGTATAGAGTGATTCTAGATGGATGCGAGCGTGTGTGTGTGTGTCACTAAGAACTCTCTGTTGTAAGTAGAGAGTGAGTCTAGATGGATGCGCGTGTGTGTGTGTAACTAAGAACTCTCTGTTGTAAGTAGAGAGTGAGTCTAGATGGATGCGCGCGTGTGTGTGTCACTAAGAACTATCTGTTGTAAGTAGAGAGTGAGTCTAGATGGATGCGCGTGTGTGTGTCACTAAGAACTCTTTGTTGAAAGTAGAGAGTGAGTCTAGATGGATGCGCGTGTGTGTGTGTGTGTGTGGCACTAAGAACTCTTTGTTGAAAGTAGAGAGTGAGTCTAGATGGATGCGCGTGTGTGTGTGTCACTAAGAACTCTCTGTTGTAAGTAGAGAGTGAGTCTAGATGGATGCGAGCGTGTGTGTGTGTGTCACTAAGAACTCTCTGTTGAAAGTAGAGAGTGAGTCTAGATGGATGCGCGTGTGTGTGTCACTAAGAAATCTCTGTTGTAAGTAGAGAGTGAGTCTAGATGGATGCGCGCGCGCGTGTGTGTGTGTGGCACTAAGAACTCTTTGTTGAAAGTAGAGAGTGAGTCTAGATGGATGCGCGTGTGTGTGTGTCACTAAGAACTCTCTGTTGTAAGTAGAGAGTGAGTCTAGATGGATGCGCGTGTGTGTATGTGTCACTAAGAACTCTCTGTTGTAAGTAGAGAGTGAGTCTAGATGGATGCGCGTGTGTGTGTCACTAAGAAATCTCTGTTGTAAGTAGAGAGTGAGTCTAGATGGATGCGCGTGTGTGTGTCACTAAGAAATCTCTGTTGTAAGTAGAGAGTGAGTCTAGATGGATGCGCGCGCGCGTGTGTGTGTGTGGCACTAAGAACTCTTTGTTGAAAGTAGAGAGTGAGTCTAGATGGATGCGCGTGTGTGTGTGTCACTAAGAACTCTCTGTTGTAAGTAGAGAGTGAGTCTAGATGGATGCGCGTGTGTGTGTGTAACTAAGAACTCTCTGTTGTAAGTAGAGAGTGAGTCTAGATGGATGCGCGTGTGTGTGTCGCTAAGAACTCTCTGTTGTAAGTATAGAGTGAGTCTAGATGGATGCGCGCGGTGTGTGTGTGTGTGTCACTAAGAACTCTCTGTTGTAAGTATAGAGTGAGTCTAGATGGATGCGCGCGCGCGTGTGTGTGTGTGGCACTAAGAACTCTTTGTTGAAAGTAGAGAGTGAGTCTAGATGGATGCGCGCGTGTGTGTGGAACTAAGAACTCTCTGTTGTAAGTAGAGAGTGAGTCTAGATGGATGCGCGTGTGTGTGTGTCACTAAGAACTCTCTGTTGTAAGTAGAGAGTGAGTCTAGATGGATGCGCGTGTGTGTGTCGCTAAGAACTCTCTGTTGTAAGTATAGAGTGAGTCTAGATGGATGCGCGCGCGCGGTGTGTGTGTGTGGCACTAAGAACTCTTTGTTGAAAGTAGAGAGTGAGTCTAGATGGATGCGCGCGTGTGTGTGGAACTAAGAACTCTCTGTTGTAAGTAGAGAGTGAGTCTAGATGGATGCGAGCGTGTGTGTGTCGCTAAGAACTATCTGTTGTAAGTAGAGAGTGAGTCTAGATGGATGCGCGTGTGTGTGTCGCTAAGAACTCTCTGTTGTAAGTATAGAGTGAGTCTAGATGGATGCGCGCGCGCGTGTGTGTGTGTGGCACTAAGAACTCTTTGTTGAAAGTAGAGAGTGAGTCTAGATGGATGCGCGCGTGTGTGTGAACTAAGAACTCTCTGTTGTAAGTAGAGAGTGAGTCTAGATGGATGCGCGTGTGTGTGTGTGTCACTAAGAACTCTCTGTTGTAAGTAGAGAGTGAGTCTAGATGGATGCGCGCGTGTGTGTGTCGCTAAGAACTCTCTGTTGTAAGTAGAGAGTGAGTCTAGATGGATGCGAGCGTGTGTGTGTGTGTGGCACTAAGAATTCCCTGTTGAATGTAGAGAGTGAGTCTAGATGGATGCGCGCATGTGTGTGTAACTAAGAACTCTCTGTTGTAAGTAGAGAGTGAGTCTAGATAGATGCGCGTGTGTGTGTGTCACTAAGAACTCTCTGTTGTAAGTAGAGAGTGAGTCTAGATGGATGCGCGTGTGAGTTTGTCACTAAGAACTCTCTGTTGTAAGTAGAGAGTGAGTCTAGATGGATGCGCGTGTGTGTGTCACTAAGAACTCTCTGTTGTAAGTAGAGAGTGAGTCTAGATGGATTCGCGTGTGTGTGTGACACTAAGAACTCTCTGTTGTAAGTAGAGAATGAGTCTAGATGGATGCGCGCGTGTGTGTGTGTGTGTCACTAAGAACTATTGTTGTAAGTAGAGAGTGAGTCTAGATGGATTCGCGCGTGTGTGTCACTAAGAACTCTCTGTTGTATGGAGAGAGTGAGTCTAGATGGATGCGCGCGTGTGTGTGTGTCAGATGTTTGGAATGTTAGCAAGAGACACTATGATTAAATATTTGTAAATAATCTTTGCGGATTAAGTGACTGCAGCAGGTATAAATATAGTGATAAGGAATTTAATTACTATTGGGAGAGCCATTAAAGATTGCTATCACAGAGTGCTAATAAGTGTTAATGATACATATAAACAAATTAGTTTTTTAAACGATAGATGTGTTTATAACATTATAAATCAATTTGAAATATCAAATATTGCTTTTTTTATTTTATTTATAACTCCAAACTATAAGAACTCGTATAAATCGCTGGCATGACGTGTATCAACACATGAAGCTGCATTTGAATTTCAAAGTAAAACCGTTAGTTAAATTGAAAAAATCTTGACGTAACTCGCAACAGTCTCATCGCAAAATGTTGAACACTAATCAAAGTTATCACTACATTTCTATGTTTACTCTATTGCAATTTTAGTAAAAAACCAACAATTAAATATAATTCACCACAGCTGATCGACAAATTATTTGTTCGCACACAGTTGCCTAAAGCACACGCATGAGCACTTTAACGGATATAAAATGAAATAAAAATGACATTGAAAATAAATATCACGCTCTGCCTTGCCCGTAGCTTCAAAAGAGAGAAGAATAGCAGAGTTTGAGACGACGAATTCGGGACTTGTACAATTTTTCTGCAAAATTAAAATGTTACAATTTTTCAAAGTCTAGATAGCAAGGATTTTTGAAAATAAAGGTCTTAAATGAATAAAACATGGCTAACAATAATTATACAATTGGTTTATAAGAGATCCACAAAACAAAATAATTAAAAGTCAGTATCATTTTGTTATAGGCTATCACTTTCTATTTACAGTTAATATGAAACAGTCGTCCGTAACTTTATGGAAATGAAACAATGGAATAGTTAAAATCAGTCCGCCTATAAATAGTTTATCAACTCTTATTGAACAATTTTTAAAATTATACAATCTATATCTTATAGTTCCTGTATTTGTATTTGCAATCATGTGTGTATGCACTTGTCTATCCAGTTCCACCGGATATAAGTCTAAACACCAGCAGTCTTTCCTGTCTAGAACATTCTGGAGCGCCCCGAATTCTCCCATGCAAGTAAGTGGTCCTCAACTCATCGTGTACTACACCATCTGCAGCACTCGCGCACTCTTGTTCGTCGTCGCAGCACACACACACACGTCCTCCGCAGTCTCTTATACACACATTCGCCGCTGGTCCTTTGTCTTCCAAATCTCTCGATACCCCATTCTTCGCCACACACTTGCCGCACACATTCTTAATGTAGATCACATACTGATGACCCTCTGGCTGCGACTGTATTTATATGACAGGTGGCCTGTTCCAGAGTATCATTCATATGTCAGGTTGCGCAGGGGGAAGTGATGACCAGAAGGTTCTTTCGCGTGCTGTCAAGTCGTCGACCCCACTGGAAGAGGGGAGGGGGGCAGCGATGGCAGTCCAGATCAGGTGTCAATCATTCCCCCAGTCAGTAGCCTGGCGACATAGCAGTGGCTGTGTCCGCCTGGGGATTGGCGAGTTAACCCCCCCTTTTTTTTTCCATCTTTCAATGGCCGCGCGTTACAACAGGACGCATGGCGCGAGGATTGCGTGTAGACTACTAATAATAATTTACCTAATAACCGTCTGGACCAGAGTGAAATAAATATAAATCGACAGAGAATGTACCAAATTTGCTCTCATTTAGTTGTTAAGAATGTGTCAAATGTAAATAGATCCATTTTGTGAAGAGATTTGACTTTCTTTCTTAGTCTGTTACAAAATTTAACGAAAAAGCTTGAATGATATACTTTCATGAATTCGGCTGAATCATTGCCATCAATAGAGTTTCACAGGAAAACCAAATAAATACATTGTGAACTTCTGGGGTGTCTCTGGGTATCCTAAAACAGTTGCGAACAAAATTTTGTAAAAACCTGACAGCTCAATGAACATTATTTTCACTGCATCTTAAAACTTTCTTCACAAAACCTTTGAAATATCACTCCATTTATGACATGATTGGTAGGTTTCTGACTAAATGATATATATTGCAAGTGGTTATTAGTTTACTTCCATTCACGTAAATGTTAAAATATTTTGGTAGTTTCGTGTTTCTGTTGGTCATAGAGCTAACATCAGTTAATATATGACTAGTAAACATGTGGTAGGAGTGTGTGAAAAAAGACCATATACTTTTCCATATAGGGCCTTTGATTAGCATAGACCAACACCATACAAGACAATCAACTTGTAAGCTTATTTCACTTACCAGAACTGCATACATCTAACACACTGTGCAGCAGTCATATGCCAGGAAACTTGTTCCGAACAGCAGTCAGCTCCAGAAACCAGCTATACGCATGTTAATTTCAACCAAACACAACACGGATGCCAATGAACTAACTACTCGTGTAGTATGTAAATCAGAATCCAGGTCAATGATGAAGTGTCAAATTTAATGGAATTAATATTTTTTTTCATATGACGGCAGACCTTCGCCTTAAAGTTGTGTATGACACACATGGGGATATATACAAGCAGCAACTGACAAATAAAATTGAAATGAATGCACCTCCCTAGTATGTCTGTTAAAAATAACAATTATGCGAGCAAGTGTAGTAACTGAAAACAATTTTTTTAGTGTGCCTCAAGTACGTATTTGAAATTAAAATATGTTGCAGTGTAAAATATAGTTGCAAACAAATTAACACTTGTTTGCACATCTCCGTTGATGACTAACTCAGTTATCTGACTCTGATGACCCTACTTTAATTATCCTAGCTAGCTATGTATCAACCATTAGAGCAAAAATTAACACAGTTCTCAAGGTATATGTGACAAACTAGGAAGGTATTGATGGAGTGCAGCTATATATTGCAATCAATCCCACATCATCGCTGCGTAAATGTTAATGCAAGTGACGATGCAGAATACCTTATTCATCTGCTGTATACTAGCTGAAATAGCACTCAGAAACCTTTATTGGCGTTTAACACATACGTCTACGTTCAAAACCACTGAATGTAACATTTCCGTTGGGGTCAATTCAATTTACACACTTATAATTAGACATTTAAAACTGACCTCAGACCCTCCTGGCCGGATAAGATAAGGACCCAATAAAGACAAGATGGAGAACGGAATTTTCGTACGCCATTCCAATTCCGTGTCAGTTACAATTTAAAATTTTACGTATGAACATATGAAATTACTACGGGTGCATTCCATAAGTGTATAGCGTAAATTATATAAGCTGATATTTCTAACTTAAGCTCATTTGCATAGTATTCAAAACAACATCACAAAAATACAAGACAATAAACATATTATTCAAACATAAGCTGGCAGCATGTATCCTATATATCATATTGTTACAATTTCTCTCTCTAGAAATTAAGTGGACTATACCAAGATCGTTGACGGTTGGAGGTCTTAATCAAATAAATTAATAAATTATAATTTCCTTATTTTATTTATAATAATTACAGCAAAATTCTCTGAACTCGAATTCGCACAATAAATTGAAATATTACTTACTCTTAACAATTGACACCAATTAATAAAAATGTATAATTACGACAAAGAAATCAATGAAATTAAATAATTAATGATCAGTCCCAATAGAGAGTGTATCAAGCTATTCAATTACTTTATATCCGATTACGGTACGGGGCAGCTGAGTCGGTGCCAGCTGCAGCACGTAACAATATTAAATAAAATAACAATGTTAAATAAATGTCTTATATGCTAGGACAAATCACAACAGTGGTATTTTGTAAAATAAGTAGGCCTATGTGTATACTCGAAATTTGCGTATCGTTTCAAGTTAATAATATGTAAATCAGATGCGTCCCCTAACCAGATGTCACAACGTACTATCTGTTTTGTTCAAATAAACTTTCACTAATATGTTGCATGTAAATTGCTTTCATTTTTTTAATCAACACACACTAATGAAAAGGTTCATTTTCAATCAAAACAGTTTGTTTGGCGGAACCAAATTAAGTGTTTGTATTGGGGCAATGGAATACTTTGTTGGTGAAACGAAATAATTTTCTTGTTTGTATTTGGTTCCCTAAACAAAGATTTGGGTGGTTAAACCAAGTATTTGTTTGACACTACGTATATTAAAGAATTTCGCTTGATATAACAAATAAACTAAGTTCAAATGACATTCGAATGTATATATATACGCCTTAAAAATATCAGTTAACGTGAATACCAGTTGGAGTGAAATGTTTTTAAATATGTACATTTCGAATACCGGATAACGTGCCTTAATAAATATTTCAAGTTTGTCAGCTTTTCTTTTTAATTTAATTTTGAAGTAGTTTTATTATTGCGTTTATACCATAATTAAGCTTCCATAAATGCATTAATAAACACTGTTACTATCCTCATTGTCACAAATACAATATCTCAAGCTGTATTTTCGAACGAAGGTAGTAAAATGAGTGCCCAAAGAATATTCAATTAAATGTTTTGTTGACAGACTAATTTATTTTGACCCAACGCAGAGGTTTTGTTCACTCAAGCATGTGCTTTTGTTTTATGAACATAACTAATGTAATTGGGTTTCGAGTTTTCTTTAATCAACAAAATATTTTGTTGGGGCAAATAAATATATTTTTGGCCCTATACAAACAAATATTATTTTGGCTTAAAGAAACCTTTCTCTCAGTTTAAACTGAAAACGGAGATAGAACGTTTAGGTTGAGAATGGCTAGGAAAATACGCAAAATTATATTAGTTTATGTTGTTTAAGTATCTAGTTATAAAAGCAATGTTGCTATGGTATATATGTATATAATAATTTATTTATTTAGCTTTTTCAGTTGGTCCAGCGCACACTTGTGTGTTGGCGTCAACAATACGTTTTCTTCCTCATTGTTTTTAGTTTGTTTACACATGACGTAAATATGCACAGCGATGGAGCCCAAAACTAATAACTTCAGCAGGACTTCAGGAAAGTTGCTGGGAATAGACTATAACAGCCACGGCGACTCGAGTTGAGTAGACTTCAGCTTCAGTCATGTTGCGTCACAAACGCTTACTAGTTCATAGTGTTTGGGGACCCAGTTATTTAATTCACCCACACTCCTTAGCACTTATTTGGAATTCCGGTTCCAGCTAACTGCCTCGGAGTTTTTTTTTTAATGACCGTGAAAATCTCATCAAATAGACACGTACGCTCTCTTAGATGTAGAAACAAGAGGTCTAGTCTAATCAGATCAGTTTGCCCGCTAAGCCAAATTACACTGGTTAGTTGACCACAAAGAGACTGCTGCCTAGTAGTAATATTATCATCAGCAAATTTCGTATAAAGCATATCCAAAGACATGAAGAATAAATAAATTGTAGATGAAAGTATTATAACGCTGGCGAACTGCGAGAAGGTAGACACTAGAAGGAATATAAAAATAAATCTATAATGGCCTCCAGTTTGTTAAAATTTTAATCCGCTCTTCTCTGTATAATTTATTTGGTGTTTTCTGACATTTCAATTTGAAAGAGGAAATATTTCTTTATTACGAACTTCCATTAAAATAATTCTTATAGTGCATTGCCACCACAATCGATGTTTTTCAAACACTGAGATAATGCCAATTCAGAGTTCTATCCGACATTATTAGCTATATGAATTCTAGGATTTCTGTCGTATATATATATTTCGCATTGTTTTTAATGTGATGTTATCCTCTGTTTTGGCTCATACATCCACCAGAGACTTAAAAGTTTAAAGTTTATAGTTAATTACCATTCCTGGATTGAATTAAGTTCGATACCTTTTGGCAAATCCTTAACCTTAACGTAAATTATGTAATTACCTTGTATTGCTTTTTGACTATTATAAACTTCGGAATTTTTAACGACAGTAGTCAAGTATTATTGTAGAGCCATAAAAATTATTATTTTGTTTTTCGGCTAGCGAGAATTAATGACTGTACCACGTGGTGTAATGGCGGCCTAGCGCCGCGTGCGTTGGTAGTGTTAGCGATGCTCGAGATGGGATCGAACCCAGTGACATATTTATGTATTTAATTTCTTTCCGGGAATCCCCTGTCCTCGTGACGCATGGGTAGGTTGGGAGGGGGGGAGCCCAGAGTCCCCTCCCCTCAATGACTCATAGCACAGGGCCTGGGGAAGGCTTAATGAACAGGGCTTTGCGTCAGTTTTATGGCGTTTGTAAGCTCCGGCGCTAGAACAGGCTCCTGTCGATAAATAAAACTCTCTTGTCGCTGATGGGGATAGGAGAGACATAGAGAGGCTCCATGAAGCTCACGACGCAAGTTGTGGATGGAACTGCGCTTCAACAGTTAACTGCTCGGCGTGTTTTACTGCCGCAGCTCTCTCTCTCTCTCTCTCTCTCTCTCTCTCTCTCTCTCTCTCTCTCTCTCTCTCTCTCTCTCTCTCTCTCTCTCTCTCTCACACACACACACATACACACACACACAGACACACACACACACACAGCAGTAACACAGTACGAGATGTAACAGCACTTGTAGTCATTTGTCAGAGAGAGACAAAGTTCCTTCCAGTGCACTATTTGGATACTACCAGTTCAAAGTTTTCTTAAAACGACGATGAGAATTGGAGTTTGGTTCCTCCCAAGCTCCCAAATACCCAAGTTATAGCTATAGCGCCTGTACAAGTCTTCACTGAGTATCTGGCCCGAATGTAGACACGAAGCCTTACGGCTCCTATGTACTGAAAAGTTTTCTGTGGAGTCGTTGATTGCGCCTAAACGCGTGTCTCGGTAAATAAATGTTTTGGAAATACGAAGTTTTGCCAAAAAGGATAAAAAAAAAAGTTTGTCTATACGCTATCTTATTACTTGTATCATATTAAGTGTATTAACGGAGAAAAAAATCGTGAAAGTGGTCAAATATCGCATTTTTAAGCTTGCCTATGAAGTTTCTTTAAGCGGTAAGAGAAAAGTACGATTATACGCAGGTAGTTTGATCTGTGGACTTTCATCGCGTGTAATAAATCTCCACTGTTACAGATCTAGTTTACACAGTAAAGCGTTAGGACGGAAACACTGCACGCCTTGAGCGTAGGAGCGATAAGGCGCTAGGCGCGCGTGTTAAGCGGATATTACACGATACCTGCTGCCGTACTTGGTTCTTGTACAAGCTTCTATAAGCCCTGGTGTACGAGCCGGTATACCATCCACTATATGAGACGCCATGGAAGAATCATATTACACGACAGCAGTTCGCGTACTAGCATTTGACAACCTCGGTGGGTGCGCCGTGTGTGGTTTGTAGTATAGGTGAACCCCATTCGCACAATTGTTACCAGTCAGTACCTTGCGTAGGCCTATCAAGTACTAGCTAGCACATCTTAATATTGCTATATTACTGTTCGCCTTTTACATCAATTATTTGCTTACTAGTATAGATTCATTCATTTTTCTTGAAAATGTCGTCGATTCACTAAGAGTAGGCGTGTGTTATTTTTAATATTGGTGATAATTGCTGACCGGTTGTAAAATGTAGTTTTTTTCTTGACGTACCGGGATATTACCCCATTGGTGATAATTGCTGACCGGTTGTAAAATATAGTTTTTTTCTTGACGTACCGGGATATTACCCCATTGCTGATAATTGCTGACCGGTTGTAAAATATAGTTTTTTTCTTGACGTACCGGGATATTACCCCATTGGTGATAATTGCTGACCGGTTGTAAAATATAGTTTTTTTCTTGACGTACCGGGATATTACCCCATTGCTGATAATTGCTGACCGGTTGTAAAATATAGTTTTTTTCTTGACGTACCGGGATATTACCCCATTGGTGATAATTGCTGACCGGTTGTAAAATATAGTTTGTTTCTTGACGTACCGGGATATTACCCCATTGCTGATAATTGCTGACCGGTTGTAAAATATAGTTTTTTTCTTGACGTACCGGGATATTACCCCATTGGTGATAATTTCTGACTGGTTGTAAAATATAGTTTTTTTTTGACGTACCGGGATATTACCCCATTGCTGATAATTGCTGACCGGTTGAAAAATATAGTTTTTTTCTTGACGTACCGGGATATTACCCCATTGGTGATAATTACTGACCGGTTGTAAAATATAGTTTTTTTCTTGACGTACCGGGATATTACCCCATTGGTGATAATTGCTGACCGGTTGTAAAATATAATTTTTTTCTTGACGTACTGGGATATTACCCCATTGCTGATAATTGCTGACCGGTTGTAAAATATAGTTTTTTTCTTGACGTACCGGGATATTACCCCATTGCTGATAATTGCTGACCGGTTGTAAAATATAGTTTTTTTTTTTGACGTACCGGGATATTACCCCATTGCTGATAATTGCTGACCGGTTGTAAAATATAGTTTTTTTCTTGACGTACCGGGATATTACCCCATTGCTGATAATTGCTGACCGGTTGTAAAATATAGTTTTTTTCTTGACGTACCGGGATATTACCCCATTGGTGATAATTGCTGACCGGTTGTAAAATATTGTTTTTTTCTTGACGTACCGGGATATTACCCCATTGGTGATAATTGCTGACCGGTTGTAAAATATAGTTTTTTTCTTGACGTACCGGGATATTACCCCATTGCTGATAATTGCTGACCGGTTGTAAAATATAGTTTTTTTCTTGACGTACCGGGATATTACCCCATTGCTGATAATTGCTGACCGGTTGTAAAATATAGTTTTTTTCTTGACGTACCGGGATATTACCGACATGTGAAATTTAATGATAAAAAGAAGTATGCGTTCGGTCGGGTTTCGAAATTACGCCCAAAAGCTACGTGATTAATGCGCGACTTTACCACTGTACGACCTGCTCGCTCACTGTTTCGATAGAGTATATGCGATAGATATCGTGGGAGTTTGAACTAATTTTTTATCATACAGTAGGTAATGTTTTAAGTATTTAGAACGGTTTTAAGCAGTATTTGAAAGTTGTCATAAACAATATTATTCGTCGTTATCGTATTTTATATCTATTTGAAAGAGTTTCAACCTCACGGACATAAAATCAAGATGGAGACTTCCTTTTCGGTTTCTTCATCAACTCGTTTCAAGTAGTAGCCACGGGGAGCACCCTACGCTATGAAGCCACGGGGAGCGCCCTACGCTATGAAGCCACGGGGAGCGCCCTACACTCTGTCTGAAGCCACGGGCAGCGCCCTACGCTATGAAGCCACGGGGAGCGCCCTTCGCTATGAAGCCACGGGCAGCGCCCTACGCTCTGTCTGAAGCCACGGGCAGCGCCCTACGCTATGAAGCCACAGGGAGCGCCCTTCGCTCTGAAGCCACAGGGAGCGCCCTTCGCTCTGAAGCCACGGGCAGCGCCCTATGCTATGAAGCAACGGGCAGCGCCCTACGCTCTGAAGCCACGGGCAGCGCCCTATGCTATGAAGCCACGGGCAGCGCCCTACGCTCTGAAGCCACGGGCAGCGCCCTACGCTATGAAGCCACGGGCAGCGCCCTACGCTCTGTCTGAAGCCACGGGCAGCGCCCTACGCTATGAAGCCACGGGGAGCGCCCTTCGCTATGAAGCCACGGGCAGCGCCCTATGCTATGAAGCCACGGGCAGCGCCCTACGCTCTGAAGCCACGGGCAGTGCCGTATGCTATGAAGCCACGGGCAGCGCCCTACGCTCTGAAGCCACGGGCAGCGCCCTACGCTATGAAGCCACGGGCAGCGCCCTACACTATGAAGCCACGGGCAGCGCCCTTCGCTATGAAGCCACGGGCAGCGCCCTATGCTATGAAGCCACGGGCAGCGCCCTACGCTATGAAGCCACGGGCAGCGCCCTATGCTATGAAGCCACGGGCAGCGCCCTACGTTATGAAGCCACGGGGAGCGCCCTTCGCTCTGAAGCCACGGGCAGCGCCCTACGCTATGAAGCCACGGGCAGCGCCCTACGCTCTGAAGCCACGGGCAGCGCCCTACGCTCTGTCTGAAGCCACGGGCAGCGCCCTATGCTATGAAGCCACGGGCAGCGCCCTACGCTCTGTCTGAAGCCACGGGCAGCGCCCTACGCTATGAAGCCACAGGGAGCGCCCTTCGCTCTGAAGCCACAGGGAGCGCCCTTCGCTCTGAAGCCACGGGCAGCGCCCTATGCTATGAAGCAACGGGCAGCGCCCTACGCTCTGAAGCCACGGGCAGCGCCCTATGCTATGAAGCCACGGGCAGCGCCCTACGCTCTGAAGCCACGGGCAGCGCCCTACGCTATGAAGCCACGGGCAGCGCCCTACGCTCTGTCTGAAGCCACGGGCAGCGCCCTACGCTATGAAGCCACGGGGAGCGCCCTTCGCTATGAAGCCACGGGCAGCGCCCTATGCTATGAAGCCACGGGCAGCGCCCTACGCTCTGAAGCCACGGGCAGTGCCGTATGCTATGAAGCCACGGGCAGCGCCCTACGCTCTGAAGCCACGGGCAGCGCCCTACGCTATGAAGCCACGGGCAGCGCCCTACACTATGAAGCCACGGGCAGCGCCCTTCGCTATGAAGCCACGGGCAGCGCCCTATGCTATGAAGCCACGGGCAGCGCCCTACGCTATGAAGCCACGGGCAGCTCCCTATGCTATGAAGCCACGGGCAGCGCCCTACGTTATGAAGCCACGGGGAGCGCCCTTCGCTCTGAAGCCACGGGCAGCGCCCTACGCTATGAAGCCACGGGCAGCGCCCTACGCTCTGAAGCCACGGGCAGCGCCCTACGCTCTGTCTGAAGCCACGGGCAGCGCCCTATGCTATGAAGCCACGGGCAGCACCCTATGCTATGAAGCCACGGGCAGCGCCCTACGCTATGAAGCCACGGGCAGCGCCCTTCGCTATGAAGCCACGGGCAGCGCCCTATGCTATGAAGCCACGGGCAGCGCCCTTCGCTATGAAGCCACGGGCAGCGCCCTATGCTATGAAGCCACGGGCAGCGCCCTACGCTATGAAGCCACGGGCAGCGCCCTACGCTATGAAGCCACGGGCAGCGCCCTACGCTATGAAGCCACGGGCAGCGCCCTACGTTATGAAGCCACGGGGAGCGCCCTTCGCTCTGAAGCCACGGGCAGCGCCCTACGCTATGAAGCCACGGGCAGCGCCCTACGCTATGAAGCCACGGGCAGCGCCCTACGTTATGAAGCCACGGGGAGCGCCCTTCGCTCTGAAGCCACGGGCAGCGCCCTATGCTATGAAGCCACGTTCAGCGCCCTACGCTCTGAAGCCACGGGCAGCGCCCTACGCTCTGTCTGAAGCCACGGGCAGCGCCCTACGCTATGAAGCCACGGGGAGCGCCCTACGCTATGAAACTGCAATGTGAATGGCCAGATATGAAAGCAGGTGTGGAATCTTCCACGTAAAATAGGACAGGTTCAATTACCAAACCTGTGATGAAATCTGGCAGCGCCAGGCCAAAAATGTCACGACGGGTGCCTTGTAGGCCAATATAACGGTAGCTATGGCAGACCTTGCACAACATTTTACGAAATCTAGTACCGTGTAATATGGCTTTTAGTGTCGCCCGTATCGCTCCTTCGCTTCTTGACCTTGAACGGGCAGGTACGTAGGACCCTTAAGGGCCGGTTTCACCAACGCATCTTAAACTTTAGCCACTACTTAAACACTGAGTAAGCTGTGCCTAGCGCCTTGTAACGTTTCACCAACTTTAAGCTCTTCTTAAAATGTTTTAAGCAACTCTTAGTTTAGGCAGCCGAAATCGGATGCCTAACTCTTTAAGCTCTGCTTAAATCATTGTAAACAAATTAAAATGGAAAATGGCTGCTACTGAAAAAGTTGAATGTTGATAACCCCAAATGTGCTATAAAGTATTTAGTTTTATAAATAAAATTTTGTAATAAATAAAAATACGAAATAATTGTGTATCAATGTTATTGAGTCTGGGTGTAAGTCTTTATTTGCTGAAATAATCCATTATGGTGGTCGAAAACAAAGTTCGTGGCATGCATATATTTCTTTATGTACATTTTTCACGTCTTTTCAACAATCAAACCCAAGATATACATAGGAAACTGAGTGTAAAGGCAGGTAGCTGATTGATAAAATATGAATTTATTGAGTACGTATTAGCTACGGAAGTGCCTATTTGAAGTAAATGGAAAAAATATTTGCCTTTACTACAATGCATGTATGTACGATATGTAGGTCTAAAAATATATGATTACTTTGATAGAATTTGAGACTGGACATAATACAATGCATTTACACCTACGTTTTACTGCACATAACAAATTTGCAGTACAAGTTTTGCACACATTCGACTTTGTTTTGAATTAGCTAAAGTTAACGAGGACCCAATTAAAGATGTCATACAGGTGTGACGTGATAATCATATTTATTCAAATTCGGGCACTGGGCGTTTCTAAATTGCACATGAATATCGTCAATGTTATTATCAACAAACTATAACAATTTCAGAAAGTTCAATTCTGGTTAGTGATGAAAGCCAAACAGAAACTAACATAGCAGTAATATCGTACGTAAAACATAAAGCAGTTCTATTAAAGTTGAAACATTCGAGATAGCCTTGTAAACTAGTAAATGTAGGCCCAGTATTGTTTTTTGAGGGCAATACGATTTTTGAATGGAATATACATTACTTTTAGGGAATATTTAATCAGAGCCTAAACTAGACAACAGTTTCATTTTAAAAATTAATCATTAACATAACGTATTATTTTTATGAAGGATTTAATATGTAAATGCTTGAAGAAAGCTACTTAAATATATCTAACGAATTTAAAACATTACCCGAGTAGATGAAATATAGAACAATTAACATTCTGACTAGTAAAAACAGCCCAGGCCTAATATAGATCGTTTTAACTTTTGTTGCGAAAAATCACACTTCTTGGCACTGATAATTAATAAAAACGAGATCATAAAACATCACAGAATTGCAACACAATACTTCCACGATAATAAATTAGCCTCGAACAATTAAAAACTTATCTATTCACGAACGTAATTTTAACATAAATAAATTTCAGTAGGCGTAGTTAGTTGAACAAATCGAGTACACATGCAGCGACATTTGTTTTAGTTGATTCTTATTATTGTCAGGTAAAGGATTAAGCTTTAATTGTTTATTAGAAAAAAAATATTTGGTTAGGATTCGTATGCTCATAACACAAGTAAACACTACATTTTGGGGGGGGGGGGGGGTATTTTTCCTTTCGTTGAAATAATTCTCATTGGTTCGTTTAGTCACATGACCACAATACACCACTACCATCATGAGGATATTTGCAACTTGTTTCTTTAAGCAACGCCCAGCTAAGACGCGGTTATAAAACTTAAGTCTTATAATGATTCGACATCTATAAGAGCCACTTAAGCTGAAGTATTGCTTTGCTGGAACGTAGTTTATTCCTTGTTGGAGAAACCTGCCCTAACTGTCTTCTTATGTGTCTTATTTATGTCGTACGTATTGTAAAAGCCTTGAGTAAGTCATGCCGTCCTCTTCTAGGAGACGCGCGACGGTTATTGACGTACGTACGACATCTCTAAGTGCATGGCGATGGCGTACAACGGATCGTTTAATGTAACTGACGACTGGACTTGGTGTGAACAGTGCTGCCAACCGTGTTTAATGTAAACTGACGACTTGGTGTGAACAGTGCTGCCAACCGTGTCTACTGTTGTGTTGCCTTACCTCGCCAAGTACGGCGTGATCCATTGTAGGCGCGTTGCCTTACCTCGCCAAGTACGGCGTGATCCATTGTAGGCCCGTTGCCTTACCTCGCCAAGTACGGCGTGATCCATTGTAGGCCCGTTGCCTTACCTCGCCAAGTACGGCGTGATCCATTGTAGGCGCGTTGCCTTACCTCGCCAAGTACGGCGTGATCCATTGTAGGCGCGTTGCCTTACCTCGCCAAGTACGGCGTGATCCATTGTAGGCCCGTTGCCTTACCTCGCCAAGTACGGCGTGATCCATTGTAGGCCCGTTGCCTTACCTCGCCAAGTACGGCGTGATCCATTGTAGGCGCGTTGCCTTACCTCGCCAAGTACGGCGTGATCCATTGTAGGCCCGTTGCCTTACCTCGCCAAGTACGGCGTGATCCATTGTAGGCGCGTTGCCTTACCTCGCCAAGTACGGCGTGATCCATTGTAGGCCCGTTGCCTTACCTCGCCAAGTACGGCGTGATCCATTGTAGGCGCGTTGCCTTACCTCGCCAAGTACGGCGTGATCCATTGTAGGCCCGTTGCCTTACCTCGCCAAGTACGGCGTGATCCATTGTAGGCGCGTTGCCTTACCTCGCCAAGTACGGCGTGATCCATTGTAGGCGCGTTGCCTTACCTCGCCAAGTACGGCGTGATCCATTGTAGGCCCGTTGCCTTACCTCGCCAAGTACGGCGTGATCCATTGTAGGCGCGTTGCCTTACCTCGCCAAGTACGGCGTGATCCATTGTAGGCGCGTTGCCTTACCTCGCCAAGTACGGCGTGATCCATTGTAGGCCCGTTGCCTTACCTCGCCAAGTACGGCGTGATCCATTGTAGGCGCGTTGCCTTACTTCGCCAAGTACGGCGTGATCCATTGTAGGCGCGTTGCCTTACCTCGCCAAGTACGGCGTGATCCATTGTAGGAGCGTTGCCTTACCTCGCCAAGTACGGCGTGATCCATTGTAGGCCCGTTGCCTTACCTCGCCAAGTACGGCGTGATCCATTGTAGGCGCGTTGCCTTACCTCGCCAAGTACGGCGTGATCCATTGTAGGCGCGTTGCCTTACCTCGCCAAGTACGGCGTGATCCATTGTAGGCCCGTTGCCTTACCTCGCCAAGTACGGCGTGATCCATTGTAGGCGCGTTGCCTTACCTCGCCAAGTACGGCGTGATCCATTGTAGGCCCGTTGCCTTACCTCGCCAAGTACGGCGTGATCCATTGTAGGCGCGTTGCCTTACCTCGCCAAGTACGGCGTGATCCATTGTAGGCCCGTTGCCTTACCTCGCCAAGTACGGCGTGATCCATTGTAGGCGCGTTGCCTTACCTCGCCAAGTACGGCGTGATCCATTGTAGGCGCGTTGCCTTACCTCGCCAAGTACGGCGTGATCCATTGTAGGCGCGTTGCCTTACCTCGCCAAGTACGGCGTGATCCATTGTAGGCCCGTTGCCTTACCTCGCCAAGTACGGCGTGATCCATTGTAGGCGCGTTGCCTTACCTCGCCAAGTACGGCGTGATCCATTGTAGGCGCGTTGCCTTACCTCGCCAAGTACGGCGTGATCCATTGTAGGCCCGTTGCCTTACCTCGCCAAGTACGGCGTGATCCATTGTAGGCCCGTTGCCTTACCTCGCCAAGTACGGCGTGATCCATTGTAGGCCCGTTGCCTTACCTCGCCAAGTACGGCGTGATCCATTGTAGGCGCGTTGCCTTACCTCGCCAAGTACGGCGTGATCCATTGTAGGCGCGTTGCCTTACCTCGCCAAGTACGGCGTGATCCATTGTAGGCCCGTTGCCTTACCTCGCCAAGTACGGCGTGATCCATTGTAGGCGCGTTGCCTTACCTCGCCAAGTACGGCGTGATCCATTGTAGGCGCGTTGCCTTACCTCGCCAAGTACGGCGTGATCCATTGTAGGCCCGTTGCCTTACCTCGCCAAGTACGGCGTGATCCATTGTAGGCGCGTTGCCTTACCTCGCCAAGTACGGCGTGATCCATTGTAGGCCCGTTGCCTTACCTCGCCAAGTACGGCGTGATCCATTGTAGGCGCGTTGCCTTACCTCGCCAAGTACGGCGTGATCCATTGTAGGCCCGTTGCCTTACCTCGCCAAGTACGGCGTGATCCATTGTAGGCGCGTTGCCTTACCTCGCCAAGTACGGCGTGATCCATTGTAGGCGCGTTGCCTTACCTCGCCAAGTACGGCGTGATCCATTGTAGGCACGTGTGCTGTGAGACTCCATTGTGCTGTTTTAACACGTGTTTGTCTGTCTACAACGGTATCGACAAGTCTCAGCTGAATTACTACCAGACGTATCTTACAGGCTCCTATTCCCACGGGCATGAGGTTCAAATCCAGATACAGCATCAAGATATCTACACCATGCCTTCGCAATAATTCCTGCGCATCCGAGGTAAGCTCTCAAAGAAGACGGGGCCAACCCCATCACAAAAATAAAGGGAAACTACACAACTCCATCGGTATACGTACAACATTTGTTTGCTAATCAAATATGTAGACCAACTTCAGGGGGTTGACACTAATAACTAAGAAACTGAATTTTATTTTTAAGTGCTTAAACACAAACCCTTCCATGCACGATTTCCATACTGTTTCGAATTGATATTGTGTAGCTAGCTACAGATTTCCGACAGCGTAGTCAACACGATGTTGAAAGATTTAATTCTTTGCAAAATATTCCGTATTTACGACAAATTTGCTTCACCAGTGCAAGTGGTATCAATGGGAGGTTAAATTGGTTCTCGTCGACTGTATTATCAGTGCCATGTTACAAAATTTATGCATAGACACATAACAAATTTTTATTAAATATAATAAAAAAATAATTTTTCAATGTATGTTTTATATATGGCATATGCGTATGAGCGTAGCTTCGATGGTGTGGGGAGAATGGTTAAATTGTGTGATTAGTTTGTAAGATCGGAATGCTTTGATATAATTTTTAGTTAGTATAAGAAGGGCAAAATGCTAAGCTGGTATGGTTGGTTAATATGATTGGATGATATGGCATCTGGGAATTAGGCCGACATGGGTGTCATAGATGGTTACATTAATAGTACTGAACTTATGATAGCATGGTGGCATACTGGCTACAAAGATTACGATGTACTGGCTGCCTGGCGGAACCAAGTCCGGAATCCAAGATGGAGGTCGTTGTTCCGGCTCCGAATCCTGAATCCTGTTCCAGCACATACTATGCCCTACTGCTTGAGTGCACTGCACTATGGAGTTAGCGACAGTATTGCAGATCAACCTGTCGCGCTGCACTCGCGGCAACTGTAATGCGAGACGCCCTGTCGAAGTCTGAATCAGTAGCAGATATGAAGCACTAGAGTTGCTTAATGCTGTGTGGGCGAGCCAAACATGACTGTAGCAAATGACATCTGCTCGAGTAAACAGAGTATAGTGAAGGGCCTGGTACCGCTTCATAACGCCAAACGATGGGATCTTCAAATATAAGACTTGGTTAAATGTCCAGCTCCAAGAGGCATGCCAACTATTTACTACAATTCTACTAACGTTTCAAGGCTGGGTATCTGCCAGGGAAATTCCATCTCTCGTGATGTCATCCAGAAAGTTCAACTGCAGGAAGTACTAGTTTACAAAGTTCCAAAAACCTTCAAGGGGGAAGTTTAAATCGTGCAGTTACATTGCTCGAATATTATCGATTATTAATTTTCTCTTCGAGGTTCAGTCAAGACGCCCTACTTCTACCGTTGCCCGAAGCTAATGGTCCATAATTCCGGCCGAGGTCAGACTTATAATCCCAGGCCAGGAAACATATTCGTCTTGTGGGAGAGGATGGGGAGAGGAGTGGATGAAAATGCCGCTTGAGGTTTGTGCTGCAAGCACAAGGAACACTTTATACTGCCAAAGTTAAAAGAAATAAATTCTCATAATTTTGGATAAATTTTCATTCAATTTTCTCTACAATTCTCTGTAAAACAGCATCCATTTATTGTATGCATTGTAGTGATTTTCCTAAACAATCCAATTTTATAAAAAAAATTTTCTCTTAGATTGCAATCCGCATAAAATGAGACAAATATATTTTAATGTTATTAGTCACTATTTATGAAAATATACCGGAGAATTTTCCTATGAAATACGTTAACAATTATACAAATTTATTTAACCTAACATTTTGTTTACAAGTAATATGTGTTTAGCTAACAAATGCGTTTCATCAATTCAAAAGCTCATTTCGTTAAGTAAATAATTAATTCGTTACACCTAAGAGACTATTCGGATAACAAAAAAGTTTTATGCGAGCTAAGAAATAAATGTTATTCTTATAAACTTGTATTTCGATTCCTGAAACAAAAATGTTTTTCAATATAATAAGGTAATGTATATTCTTCAAAAGGATTTAAACATGGAATGAAGGGCATTGGTAAAAATTGTGACAACTTGGCGAACAAGTACACTGCACAATAGCAAAGCATTAAAAACATATTTCCACTTTCAAAATGTAGGCACAGTTTGCTAAATACGTCTCGTGTTACCCATAAACAGTGCCCCATATTGGAAGAAGCAAATCGACTTCGTAGTTGCTGCAGAAATATTCTTTTCTGTAAAAAAAAAAGTGAACAGAATATCTTTTTGCCAATGCGGCGGTATTATTAGTCTACAAAATTGGAAACTACAGGTAGAGTGAAGTTTCTTAAAAGAGAGATGAAATGGCTGCTTTTTCGTGACGGACCATATTCTTGTATAATACGGGAGAAAAATGGAAGTCATCTTTAGTTCATTAGTTTTCAAAAAATAATTCGTAGGTATTTATCATTTACTAAGGTTTTACCTCTGTCAATGCTTGGCACACCACTGCACGTACAACCTGAAGGTAACACTTACATTATTGTTACATGAATGTCTGAGGGGCATATCCTAGCTGGAGAAGGATGGAGGTCTTAATAAATATAAAATAACTAAATTCAATAATTATATTTATTGCTAATGCTACAAACAGTCAAACATATGTTATTCACCTGCCTGAGCGTCCTATAAGTCTTATTGAACGCCATATTAAATTAGTATATCCATTTCAATTAAAGCATATATCATAGTCTCAGCCACACCAGTAGCCCTTTTTGAAACACATATTCCGACATTCTCCTATCATACCGCGTTTTGAAACTGTCACTTTTTATACTGAGGCGCTGCCGCGAAAATTCATGATTGTCAACAAGTTGGTTACTTAATTCGTTGGCATAATCAGGGACACCAGCTTCCTCTTGTATCGGTCGACCAAACAGCATGTCACTGGAGAGCAGCTATCTTCCAAACGGCATCCTTGATAATGTTATCCTTGTTGACTCATGAACTGCTGAGTGGTAAGCAAGAAGAATCAATGGCACCTTTGAATCCCAGTCCTTTTGGTTGTCTGCCACAATGATCGACATTTAGTGCTCGAAAGTACATTTTAACATCTCGACTATTCCATCTGACTGAGGGTGTAAGGCCGTAGTCTGAGTCTTTTCATCCCCAGAATTTTCGTCCCCTCCTGGAAGATCACAGATTCAAAGTTTCTTCCCTGATCACAATGGAGTTCTAGTGGCGCCCCAAATCTCGAGAATATATGTTCTATTTGTGCCGCAGCCACACTATATGCTTCCTGGTTCCGGAGGGGAATGACCACAGTCCACTTAGTAAAATAATCTTGAGCCACCAGATACCGATCACCTATCTCCATGGTAGGAAAATGACCCAGAATGTCTACTTTTATCCTTCGAATGGGGCTCCAGTATTGTAATTCTCTAGGTACCTTGTCCTCTTGTCCTTGGGCTCTTCCTCTCAATGCAGGTGTGACACATTCGGTACCTTTTCTCAACATGCTCCCGACAATGAAGCCTGTATAATCTCAATCTAACACTGTCGACGGTCTTTTTAACACCAAAGTGCCCACTGGCTGCTGCATTATCCAGTTCTGTAGCGCTGCCGAGGCTAACCACCCAACAATCTATAACAGCTGCAGCGCGCACGACCCCAACATCGCCACATACCGAAAGTCCTGTGAATCTAGTTATTAATGGCGTGCAACTTATGAAATTAGCATAGGTAAGTATGGCATATATTTATGTTTTAAAAGTTAAAAATATATTTTAGAAAGCAAAATAATGATTTTATAAAGAATTCTGTGTCCGTGAGGGGGGGGGGGATGTGGGATCACCCAGCCCCTCCTCCAGAGGCGTCCAGCATCCGATTCCAGCTACGTCAATCGTGTCTCTCCATGCCATTTGCCGGTGTTGTCGACACACTAAGGCTTCAGCGAGTTCCTTAATTTTAATGTTATAGATAAATAGGAGGGAATACATTGACCCACGCCTTTGTTACGAAATCCATCGCTTTCTTCGTTAGAGTTCATACGCCAGAACACGTACACACCCTTGCGTTGTTTATGGGAAAAATTAGAGATGCTGATTTTTATAAATTTAACTCATCATGGTCTTTTTTTTAGTACATTTGGATGACATGTTAGTGTAACATACATTTTTTATTATTATGTAGTTTCAATGTTTTTTAATATAATTAGTGAAGTGTGCACTCACTTCCAAATTCATGTTTTTAACATTTTGTTAATTTGTATGTTTTTTTTTTTAACTTGTTCTTTCTTAAGATTTTTTCTTACTGAATTCAATACTATTTTTTCCATAGTCTCGTAATTTTCCATAGTGTGTGTGTTTCCCTCGCCATGGCCATTACAATATGTTTAGGGAGCTCCAATGCTTCAAGATTAATATGTGTTTACTAAAGAAATAGTATGATCTCTATGCATCATAATTAATATTTGTTCCACAATAAATTTTCGTCTACACATCTAGATTAATAAGTGTTTACTCAATAATTAACATTATGTCTATGTATCAACACTAATATCTAGTGTTTTCTATGATAAATAACAGGATTTATACAGGTTATTTTGTGAGTTTTCATTTAAAAAAAACCTTGTTCGTTTTTAGATTATTTTATTGAAATAATATTTACATACAGTTAGTTGAATTATTCACATATTGATAGGTTACTGTTGCTTCTTAGTTTACAATTAACAAACCAGTGAATATAAAGGTGAGTGATTGCAATATAAACAATACCATACGCTAAAATGAATTTGCTTTACGCATATAACAAACTAGTGAATATGAGTGATTACACTTGATGTAATATACTTGATACAAAAGCATATGCTACAGTGATTTATCTTTTTGGCATTAATCTTATAACATAGCATAAATCATTTTTTTTCTTTTATGTAGAATGATTAGTAAGCATATAACATTTTCTTGCAAATCTTTTGAATTTAGACATATAGTAAAATATACACAGGTCTGGCTTACAAAATACGTTATGCTTTCAGCGTTTACAATACAGTAATAACATGTTGTTTTATCATGTTAATGGTTTTTATTATATGATATGGGTTTTTGGACATATATTCCTGCAGAGCTTCTACTTTGCAAACAATACAAAAAGGGGTTGCAGACAGCTGTGAACATTGAATTTTTTGACTAGCACATCGAAATGAGGACAATTGCAATAGTGCCGAACGTTGGCAACGTCAATATTTGTTAAATATTTCATTATATATTTTTGTGCTTTACCCAACATGTAGATTGGATATTCGGGAATTATTACATATTCGACGCAGTTGAATATATCCTGGTAATGTAAGTTATCGCTATCATATTTATGATTGTGTTTTTAGTACTTTTTCAATGTGTAGATGGCATTGATTTCTGGTGTCAGCTCTATCCATAGGCGGGGTGCCATGGAAGCGAATATTTAAGAACTGTTATAATCAGCCAAAAATTCTAAAGCCACCTGCTTAACAATAAATGTCTAATTATAATTATTCTCAAACACCTCGACGCCTGCATACATGATTTTATGTGAGGAAGGCCCTACATCTGTTTGAATATATTACAATAAATAACTATTTTCCACAGCAATACAATGATGTGTATATATATATGTGTGTGTATATATTACACCTATACTACACAACATTACCATAAGACATAATAATACCGTTTGGTGAGTGGTTGTTCAAATTGATTATCTTCGTAGCCAGACTCACTTGCTCCATTGGTCAGGTCAACACCTCGTGCCACTTCCACAATTGGACACATTTTTCGCTATAGGCAACCTCTTTGGATGTGCGAATAATGACCGAAACTGTCGTTAGATAGAGCTGTGATCACTGGCGCGAAGTCTTGACACTCGAGGTAACTAATAATGTCGCGATCTTGCCTCATATGCGCTGGGAGGATGTTGTAGACAAATTTAATTTCGTGGGCTGCAAAATAGATTAGAATTTCCCTCGGTATGCATGCTAATGGTTCTCCAATGTACAATAAGAACAAAGATTTACATTTTATATAAGCGAGTATAGCTTGGTAAACACAGGTCCAGTTGGCTTTATGGAATTTCATGTGCTCCATTCCTAACTTTGTTTGGTTTCCTGTGGCGAGAAGACGGTCTGTGAACGTGCTAATTTCGCTTTCAATGGACAGCGTAGGGGGAAGATTTGTTGATCGTTGGTGGATGGGCTTTCCAAGTCATGTGAACCCTGTAAACTGCGGTGACATGTCTCTGTTGTGTGCATTTCATAGTCGGGCCTCGCTTCTTGTAGTTCCATGACCGTAACTAACTCTTCGAGTAGCCGGGTTCGAACCTCTCGTGCTGTAGTTCCCAGGTTATGACTTCTACAAAGTATCATCGTTGACTTCAAATCACTAAGTAATTTTTTTTAATAAGTTTTTTTTTTTAAATTACTCCCATCCTTTTTTACACAAAGTCAAACCAAGATGGTAGCCACAGGTAAAAATGGTTTGATATTATTGTTCAGGTTTCAGTTGTGAGTTTGTTGCCTTGGTGAGAGGACGTAGTCTCTTGGTACCTTATGTCAGTGCATACCTCCATACTTTGTAAGTATTAAATTTATATATCATTAAGCATGTGCATAATGAGTACTTGTGTAATGAGTACTTGCTAATTGCATGATGCATAGTTGTTAAGTTGTTGGTGATTGTGTAATGAGTACTTGGTAAGTGTATACTTGGTAAATATTCATTGGGTGATTACAGCTACGCAAGTGTGTACGTGCATACTTGCATGGTTACATAAATGCCCAATAATGCAATAAAAATGCATTATCACATCCACACACGACCTTCATTCACACGTCATCAGCCGACATGATACAGTCGACACGAGCAAGTGCATTATGTCAGTTGAGCAGGAGACATCGAGCAGGTAACATCTACGGAGCTGCACATATAAGTAACTGAATTCCGGTTTTCCCCTCCTTACTCGTGATTACGCAATTCTCAGAAATTATCAGTCTGGGACTTGAACCAGGTATTTACAAATTTATTAGAATTTCTAGAAATTACCCATGACCAAAACCGAAAATTTCTAAGTCAAAACTTACTCAAATACTCTGTCCGGGAATCGAACCCAGAATTTCCAAAACAAAAAATAAATTCCCAAATCCAAAAACTTTCAAAATTTTCCAAAAATTAAAAAAATACCTTTGCCGAAAATCTAACCCAGAAATCTCAGAACATAAACTTCTCAATTAAAAAAATAATAATTGCATTGCCCAGGAATCGAACTTAAAATTTCCCAAGTTGAAAAACTTTCTAAGTTTCCAAAAAATTAAATTAATGCACTCATTGGGGTTTGAACCACATACCAAAAAAACAACCCTGTAACGGAAGTGCAACTGGAAGTGCAAAATCGCAATATCTAGGTCACCAAATTTGAAAAAATTAAATGTAGTCCATGTGCTAGAAATAGAAAAGTGAATCCAAATCTTGTTCAATCTGTTCTAATAATACAAATTTAGTTCAAAAGTGCATTCAAAAGTAGGCCAGATCTGCATTCAAAAGTAAGGCATGGGGTCAAAGGTAATGATAATTCAAATGTTAAGGTATAAAAGTCGCCAGGTCAAGGTCAAACTTGGACCATCATGCTCCCACTACTCCTAGATGGCATTGATGTGTCAGGAAGGACATTTGAAGAACACATATCAGGCTTATATTTGGTATTTCCGAAAGTGGACGCAACCAACTCGAAACTAGTTCCAAAGAAATGTCATCTGTTCGAAAAGAAAGTAAATCTCTTGGGACATGTAGTGTCGACCAATGGAATCGAAATAGACCCCGAGAAGACCAAAACAATAAGTAATTGGCTGACACCAAGGTGTAACAAAACTGAAGTGAGGTGTTTTCTGGGATTCTGTCTATACTGCCGTCGATTTGCACCTGGCTTCACCACGATCGCCAAGCCAGTACACGAGTTGACTGAGGCAAAAAGGAGATTTCATTGGACCACGGATGGTGAACACGCTATTAGTTAATAACATTCAGACATCCCCCCCAGTCCTGGGTTTCCTGAAAAATGAGGGTGTATTAATTTTGGTCAGTGATGCTAGTGATGAAGGCATTGTAGCTGTGTTACCTCAGGTCCAAGATGGGAAGGAAAGATCACTAGAGTACCTCAGTAAGGTTTTGCATAAACCAGAGAGAAATTACTGTGTTATATGCAGCGAGCTCTGGCGATGGTGACGGTAATTTAACATTTCCTCTCCTACCTTTATGGCAGACATTTAATTCTAAGAGATGACCATGCCTTTTTACACTGATTGCTAAATTTAAAAAAAATTCCGAAGGTCAAATAGCCCGGCGCACACAGCATCTTTAAGTATATCACTTTGATATATAGCTCATATATGGAAGCCTTCACAGCAATGCGCTTTCACTTTATAGGAGTCCATGTGAGCCATTTTGTCGTCATTGCGAATGTCAGGATGTAAAGAATGGCGAATCGTTGAAGGTACGGAGGACAAGAATTCAAGGTCATTTATCTTGTGATGAATCACCTACTTGGAGTGATAAGGGTATATGGAAATATCAGATAAATGATTCCACTTTGCAGCCATTAATAAAGTGGAAAGAAGCTGGCTGCTGGCCAAAATTGGAATATATATCTAGCCTGAGCGCAGGAGTCAAATCACACTTGACACAATGGAATTCCCTCATTCTGAAGAACTGTGTACTTTGCAGAAACTGGGAGAGTAATCATGGGAAACCCACACATTTTCAGTTGGTCTCTTCAGAATGCAGGGTTCTAGAAGTATTAAAAGAACTGATAAATGTGACCCTTTTGTGTTAATAAGAATTTCGACAGTGTTAGAATGAGTTCTACTGGCTTTATTGTCGGGAGGAAGTTCGAATGTGGTGCCGATTGTCCGACACCTACACTGCGAGGAAGGGCCCAAGGACCAGAGGACAAGGTCATCTCCGGAAAAACAATGATGGAGCTTCATTCGAAATGATGGCAGTTGACATTCTGGGCCCTTTCTCTGTCACAGAGAGGGGTAATCGGTATACACTGGTGGCTCAATATTATTTTACTAAGTGGCTTGAGGTCATTCTTCTCCCAAACCAGGAAGCACGTACTGTGGCTGAGGCATTCATATAACATTTTTTCGAGGTTTGGGGTGCCACTAGAACTCCATTCTAACTTACACTCTCATTGGGATGGAATGTTCGAAAGGCTTAACATCACTCTTGAGAAATAAGTGTTGATCTTTGTGGTAGATAACTAAAAGTACTGGGTTTCAAAGGTGCCATTGTTTCTTCTTGCGTACTACTAAACAGTTCACGAGTCCACAAGTATAAAACCATCAAGAATGCTGTTTGGGCAATAGCCACGCTTCCCTAGGGACATGCGCTTTGGCCGATCGACAGGAAAGGAAGCTGCAGCACCTGATTACGCAAGCGAATTATGTAACAGACTTGTTGGTATTCATGATTTTGTTCGACAGCACCCTAGAATAAATAGTGACAGGATGAAGAGATGGTATGATAAGAGAATGTCGGGAGAGGAATATCAAGAAGGACAACTGGTGTGGCTGTACAACCCACTGAGGAGAACATTTTACTGCCTGAAGCTATAGAAATGTTGGGAAGAACCCTACAGGATTATAAAGAAGATCGATGATGTGGTCTTTCGGACTTGTCGTTAAGGCTCTCGGGCGGCCGAAGGTTGTCCACATCGACCGTGGGGCACTCTACGAATGTCCGGATGTAGCAGTATATGTTTGGGATAAACAGACTTGGTGAGGGGGCAGTGTTTAATGTCACTGCTTGGTGTTTTCTTCGCGTGGGGAGGCGCCGAGAGGTTGAGGACATATTTGCAATATTAGACGAAGCAAGCGGCCTATCATAAAGGACGCCGCCACACATAGCAATAAACTTACCGCAGCTCGCACCTCACTGAACCTGACAAACTCATATTTGTCCATTTATCACTCAGGAAAGTCATCGTTATCGCCATCAACTTTCCCAGTGGAAAATGGATTGTCGAGAACCTTCTAGATGGAACCTAACTTTAGTATAAATAACACATACAGGTATCTGAGGACGAAGTGGTTAAGAGCCGATAGTTTCGCGTGTCGTGCGACATTAAGCGACAGTTAGGCAATTTCTGAGCGGCGAGGGACGAATGCAGCGATCTGCGAGAGTTCGTCAACGAGCTTGTGTGCAGTGAAGAGTGGGACTGATCTGCGGGACTGTGGACTGGATGCGTGAGTGAAAAACATTCGGTTTTAACTGAACATGTGGAAATAAATGGAGCAGTTTAAGGGACAATATCTAGAGTAAAGACTAGGTTTAAAGACTATATTTTAAACGGAGATAGTAATATAATATTGCGCTCAATATGAATAATAAGTATTATTAGGACGCCCAAACCAATAAATAGTAGTGTTTGACTATTTTTAGCATTATTGAACTGAGTTCTTATATTTTTATTAAGACCTTCATCGCTTGCGATCTCGGATACGCTCCTCAAGCATCACATGTAACATTAATAATAAATATATTTTTTGGACAAATTGCTTTTATGTTTTGAATGAGATTTGTGTCGTTCTTATTCAATACACAAAATATGATAAATGATAGGATTAGTAAACGTTTTGTATTACATTGAAAAGTTTAATTTTTAGAAACAGCGGAAACACTAGCTTCCAGATAGGAGAACAGCAAAAAGTATGCTCTAAGAACTTGTTCAGCAATTCTACGAAATAATTTTTACAAGCGTATTTAGAACCACATGTCATATATCACTCCCCCTTCTAAAAACTCACAAATACATTTACGGTAACTTCCCTGCATTTGATAAGGAAACATTTTTTTTACAAGCAGATCACATACTATCACTAATTACAGCCTGATTTGTTATTTACACTTTATTTACAGTTAATGAAGTCTACTAAAGATATTTAACGAAACTTCAGGATGTGTTTCATATTTCTTAGTTACAAAGTTAGTGAAACGACGTTTATCTATGAAGCAAGTATAGTATTATTGTGTTTTTTGCAACATTACTATATTTTTGTTTGTGGAGTTGCTACTGCTTCATATCAAATGCAATTTCAACATATTTTTCAATGCCTGAGTGTCCGAGATGGTGTAGTGTTAAGACTACTCTCTTCCCACCTTAGTGAAACGGGTTCGATTTTCGGTGGGTTCGCTCCCGATTCTTCACATGTGGGAATCGTGACGGACGATGCTGCTGGTCGGTATGTTTTCTCAGGAATTCCCCAATTTCCCCCTCCCCTTGCATTCTGGAGCTGATCCATTCTCACCTCACTTCATCCCCATCGGCTCTCAAGATCTCTATGTTAAGAGCCACCCAAACTTTTTCACTTGCTCTCTCACTATAAAGTGTAATATGAATAAAGAGAGCTCAGCAAAACTCTCATTTCCAAATAATGTATTGAAAGTTTCGCTGTATGGACTTTCGTCACTAAGGGTGATATTAGAATGTGTGAGCGGTGCATTTATATCACTTAGTTCGTGTTTGTTGAATGCACGTACCGAAAATAAGAACTGCAACATTGACAATGTTAATGAAGTTGGCAGAAATATCTCAGTTTTGCATGATCGATACGCGCGTGTGGTGATCCGGGCGAGGGCAATGCCCGTGCTACACATGACGGAAGGTAGCTTTCAAAGCGCAGATAGGTAGCTTTCAAAAGTACTCACTTTCTCGCGAGCAGTACTTGAGGCAAATGTCTTAGACACTGCGTGTTGCTGACATATTCTACAATACTTGCTGTACTTTCGATGACAGGCGACAAGAGCGTGACACGCCCCGCCACATTTTACGGCTGTGTCTTCAACTCCATACTGAGTTATGTGCCATAACTTTCTTCTTAATGAAATAACTAAATATTTTTATTACAGCACGTTTAAATTTTACGAATGCCCTTCAGATTGTGTCAGCAAACACTATCCATGTGTTTTCTGGTAACTGTGAATTAACCAGAATCTGTTTATAATATCCCAATATTGCTGCACTAATTACGTTATAATTATTTGACCAAAGTTCGGGACCTATGTGTATTCTACAGTGCAATGTCTAGTACATTCACGGTTTCTTCCAGCTTTTCTAAAGCGCTGCTAAAGTTCTACTTACAGGATATTCCTCCGAATCGCGCAAATAAAGCTAAACCGAGTATAGAAAATTACAGCAGACGGAAAACGGACCGTATTCGTGGGCACTTAGTGGCTATAATATGTTGCGTAAGAACTAGTTCATACTAATCATTACGGACACACATATTTACTCCCTGTTGTTATTCACATTAATAATAAATAAAATATTGTATTTAAGAAGTAAAATATAATTAAGATTGCCATTTAACGAAAAAATCTTATGATTTAAAAGTATCGAACACTTGTAATATATGACATATTTAGGGAACAAGCAAGCACTTCATACATACGCTGATTTGTCGAAAGTTTCATTCTCGTAGTGCGAAGCAACTGTGAACAAACTCTATATTGCCAGAGATGCATAGTTATAGTTTCACAATAGGTATCACTATATAACTGACATAAAATAGAAACCAGTTACAACTTGCCGTGCGAAGCCGAGTCTTAAGGGCGCGTACATACAGCGATAGACTATGAGTTCACTAAACCGCCGCGCGGAGCGCTCACAGTATAGTGAAGGAGGGGCGTGGCAAGGCGTGAGAGGGAGGGGAAGTGTAGTAGTGGGAGGTAGAGGGAAAGGATCTCTTCTGACACACATTGGGCGCCGCACGCCAGGCGTTCTCTCATGCGCAATGAAATGGTTTTAATGAAATTCCTCTGTAGAGGCGACCCTCTTTGATGGCGCTCCCCGACTCTGAAGGGGTGGATGATAGTAAACACTCGCCCTGGCTCTCCACAGTCTGGTATTGTTTCAAACATACGCTTCACTGTTCCCTTCAACCCCTCGCCTTTGTTATGCCACCATCTCTCTCTCTCTCTCTCTCTCTCTCTCTCTCTTTGCGCTTCACCTTAACTGAACTGACCAGGTCAGCCGTACCATCACCAGAACATAACTACAAGTCGCATTGATTAAACTGCTGCTTTTAATTTTTTCTGCTCCGTCGCAAAGCAAAAGTAAAATGTAGTAGAGCGAGACTGGCAAAAAAGTCCCGGCTTATTAATTCTCATTGGAATTTAACATAAAATTCTTACTTTTGTGACACATTACATAAAGAACATGCTATATTACTCAACACTTTACATGCGAAATGTTTTGTGAAAAATATCAATTGAAAAAGCGAATTCGCTTTGGAAATACAACGACTGAGTGTGTGGTTTCAGCTTTGCGAAAAAACCTCGTCTGTCAGGCAGCTATTCCTGTTTGACCGCTCAGGAGCACTGTGGCCAGTAATTAATGAATATTTCACGTAGGTCGGGGCGGGAAGAGGACGGCAGAAAAGTGGGTGGTAAATGAGCAGCGATCGTATATCCGAGAAGATAATTAAGTGGGTTGATTGCAGGGAAGCATGAACACGATAACAGCAATTCAAAACTTCTCGAGTGCGGCGTATACAGTAATTTTGCGAGCGGCTAATTATGTTCCATCAGGTCTTGTTCGGTAGGACAAAATTAAGGCTGTTTCGTATTTCCCTCGCGTTACGAACGTTTCTAGAAAGCAACAGGTTTGTTATACTTCACTGAACAGCTTACCACTTTGCCGTTTAAAATGGAGGTTTATGATCATGTAGTAACAGCCTGGCGTACTTTCCAAACATGACAAGTTAGCTTCTGACCGAATGTACAAGTGATAGCGTTTCTCAAGTGATTTTCCCAGTCTTATCTCAGTAAAATGCTGGTTCATTTATTTAGCATTGTTGAACGTGCTTGGACATACTCAGCCTAAGGAAGGATTCATATCTTGATCAAATGCAATAACTGTAATCTGTATGCCGTATCTTATTTTTCTAGTCAAACCTTTGAAAAATTCTCCAATTTTAGACTTTTTGGTTGTTTCCTAAATGTGTCACGTATCAGAAGCATTTTATACTTCTGTTGTCATAAAATTATCTCATTTTACATGAGATAGTGACGATTTTGGTTGTTTCCTAAATATGTAATGTATTACAAGCGTTTTATACTTCTGCTGTCATGAATGTTTCTCATTAATTTAAATGAAATAGTGATGTTATTTATACTTTGTATATAAATTATAATATTCAATTTCTAATAATAAAAATGGAGAGAAAATAGACGTGTTCGTAATGTCTAGTAAAAAATAGTTCTGATGTAAAATGTAATTAAATTGAGGCATGAAGCTATATATCTTGTAAGATACTGCCACTAACTGTATTATAGATCTCAGTGAATATTGTAAACAATTACTCAAAATCATATTGTGGCAATCACTTAAAGAATAAATTTATTCCTATTCGGAGAAAAAATGTCCGCTGACATTTTATGTAAGAGAGCTCCAGTCGTATTAGTCACACATGAAGTCCTTTCATATCTGTTCTGCTAGTCGTTTCTTCGGACAAAATGTTAAAGTATCTTTAATATCGGCAACGGAAATGGAAGAACTACAGAATATGCATCACATTTATAGGAAGAAATAACGTATGTGCGGGAAGCCAAGGTTGACTGGAGTCCACCGAAGGATAATAACTTCCAGAGTCGACATGAGGGGCAGTAAAGTATTACGACTTAGTTGGACTTATACAAAACAGTGCTAGCTCAGAAGAGGGACTTGGGTTTTTCGCAAGCGCCCATGGTGATGGGCTTAGAATTCTTGCGAGTTCTCAGACTAGGGACTTGACATACACTATCAACCAAATAGTAATTGGACACCTGTCCACAATGTTTGCTCGGTGGTTGTCACACCGTTAGAATCTCGTAGGGCCACAAATGCGACGATAACAGCAGCTACCCTGTCTGGCATGCTCTCCACGCGTGTTTGCAGATACTTCCACGGGGATTCTTCGCCATTCCTCTTGCAACCATTTCATGAGTTAAGCAATGGATTTTGGCCGCGCCTGACCAACCCTCACCAGGCGATCCAATTCGTCCCAAAGATGATCTATAGGGTTGACGACGGGGCTCTGGGTGGGCCAGTAAAATCGACGAACATTGTTGTCGGAGTACCACTGCATAGTAGCCCTTGAAACATGGCACCTGGCATTGCCATCCTGGAAGTAACACGTGTCCATTCCGTAAAAACGCCACAATGTAGGGAGTATTTCATTATCCAGAATGTTACAATAGGCCTCTGTGTTTATGCTGCCATGGACAAACACTAGTGGTCAGCAGTAGGGGCGTGATGGTTCTATTCCACTTTGGATCAATCGGATTATCAATTTAATATCTAATTATATGAAAGGGTCGATAAAAAGGGTTAATCATTAATCAAATTTTAATCCGATCAAAAATTCTTAATCCGTTATTAATCCGATTAAAATGTCTTAATCCAATCAAAAATGGAAAGGGTTAAATTTATTGAAAGGGTTAAATGTATTCAAATGGTGAAATGTATTGAAAGGGTTAATTATAATATTTTTGTTTTCGTTTTTTCTTTTTGATAGATGGTAGCATGAGCTCTGTACGATGTTATCGGTGTGGTATCCTGAAGGTGATGACCAGAGTGGTGGGATGCAATGTCTTGAATAGTTGTAGAGTTTAGTGCAAGAGTTGGCGAAGGGTAATTTTTTCAAATTTTTCTAATGTTAATATGATGTAGGGGTACTGATAGTAGATAGGCGATTTTTATGAATATATTTAACAGACGAGATAAATTCAGATTGTTCTGTGTATAAATAAATAAAATTGATCGAATCGCAAATTTCAATCGACTACCTGAATAATAAGTGCAATTATGTGAGTATCGAGCTTAGAAATATAATTTACACGAGACAGAATTTTAACATCTGTTGACAAGTGCAAACTCACTAAACGAAATCCAGCTAGCCAGTATGAAATTACACACAGCAGATTCTTTAAACGAGTTCTACGTAGGAATGAATAACATAAGAGACAAGTATAACTAACAACTACTGTCTTTAAACGAAATCCAGCTGGTCTGTGTGAATAAATAACACATTAACACAATTCAGCATGGAGAATGATCTCTTACTGCAAAAAAAACTCTGAATACAATTTAAACGAAACACAATAGCTTACGTTTATTCTGATAGGTAAAATATATATAACAATAGAAAATCTTAAACCAAATGATTTGTTTCAAAATAACCAACTTGCATAGAGCATAATCCCACATCACTTTATATGTGTAATGGAAAAAAATGCACAAACATCCTCGAAGAGAAGATTATTTTTTTTAAATAACAGACGTACTACAAATTTCTGTAAATAGAGCACACTTTTTAACACAAACAGTATTTTTGTCTACCGAACAGAGATATCAATTACTTATCACAAATGCAGTATATCGATCCAAAAAGAAAAAAGTTAACACAGGAAAATTTATATTTTTCCAATAAAATACCTTTATATTAAAACACGTACATTATAAAACAGTTATCGAGATAGTAAGCTCATCGGCTGCAAACTGCCTACCCGCCTGATGAAGACAAGAGAGACAGCTGTACACATCTGTCTCCTCCAAGCTTCTATCACGAACTGAAGATGGCAGAGAGTGGATAGCTGAAGTCACTTCACTCCAGAGCTCCTTACACCCCCTCCCCCTTCCTCCTTCCATCCCCCCCCCCAGACTGCTACCCTGGGCTGCCTGTGTTTGACAATTTTTTCAGCACTAAGGTAGGATGGCGTCAACTGATGAGTTACGTTCAGATTGGGTCCCGCTTGCCTGTAGGCATCCCATACACTCCCAGCCCTACCCTGCGCTCTCATAACCGGCCTGACTCCACGATTCAAATCACCCTCTACCCCCTCCCCTCAAGCCATGTCTGCGAGGTCTGGGGGCCATTCACCCAACCTGGCTGCGATTGTCATTTTTCGCATCTGAGTCAAGATGGCGAAAAATGCCTAGTTGTGCACAAATCGGAAGCAGCCTGCCCAAGGCCACCCTACACTTCGCCTGTCGCCCTCAGAACCGGCTCTTATCCAGAGGAACGTGCTCCCTGTCGAAGCACCCTATCCCACACCTACTTCAGAAGCTGTTTTTGTGCGAAAAACGAGTTCTTCTCAAGGGGCCACGGTTAAGAACCCCTCCCCCACTACAGTATTTAGAACACTTTTTTATATTGTTGGATTCCCTGCTTTGGCTCGTCGGCCCTTCACCTCCAGAGTGCTGCATCGACTATGGACAAATCTTGCTTCAAGGCCAAAGTGATGGTTTCCCTAGGGAGGCATTTTCGCTCAGACACTGAATCTTCGTCCTGTTTTTTTCGAGACGCAAGAGGTTGGCACATTCCAACTTAAATAAAAGTTCACAAATACCACAGATAAAATTTTATTTTCCTCATCACTAAGAAATAAGTTCAAAATGTTTTTAAAACACAATAAATTCAATTTAAAATATAAACTGTTTTCCACCAAGCTATTTTTTCCCCCAAATTTCCAGCAACCTTTATTCCTGTTTCCAACAATATTACAAGACATTTAAAGTTTATTCCCATTTTCAAACAACTTTATCTAATCACTGATTAATTTCCTTAACAATGCAGCTATAAGTCATAATTTTAACTCGCTAAGATTTTAAACATTGAAAGAAGACAGTTTTTCAAAACACATATTTTTATTCAAGTTTTAATTATTATGATGAAAGCAAATGCTCAAGTTAAACTATATTTTCAAAAATCGAAAACATACATTAAACAAACATGTTGGAAAAGTTGTTTTAGTTTCAATTCTATGTATATTTATTCATCTACCAGACAAAAATATGTATTTCACGACTATTTTTTCCTAGCCCAGAATTTTTAGAGTACTATCATATTGGAAAATATAATATAATCTCGCTAAAGTTTATTTGGGAATGATACTTTACTACAGTGATGTGTTTTTTGCAAAAGATATGGGGATGCATCGATCTAAAACCATACGTACAATACGAGCTAATGGATAGTCGATAATTAAGTGTATGTGGGAGTGGGCGAAACTTTGATCTCGAGAACAAATGATAGTGAATCGTTCGCGGGAGTTGGAGCAGCGAACGAACTTCGCGCAGCCGGGCCAGGTCGCGATCAGGTGGGAGATATGCATGGTGTGAAGCGAGCAAGGGAATGCTTCAGAAAAATGTAGCAGTCCATGTCATGTGCCACTATCATTACCCACCAACTTCCATCCGCCCGACAACTTTCCCTTCACATGCAGTGTCTGATGCTCGCCGCTTCCACCTATACAATAGGACTAGGAGGGAGAAATTCCGCGGTCCCTCCTCCACACCCACAAACTTCACTCAACGACACAGGTTCCCGGCCTACAGCTAGACTACTCTTTACAGAACAATTTTCCTTGATCAGGGTAGTATCATATTTCTTCCCCAGCTACACCTTTGGAGCAAGCAGGATGTGACTAGCAAAAACAATTTGTTGAACATACATTTAAATGCATTAAAATTTTAAGCCTAGAAAAAAAAATCTGAAAATTTAAATACATATTTTAAAAATACTATGAAATACTCAACACTGCCAAAAATTCCATCCTAGGGCACGTCGTCAGAAACTTTTAAGTAGTATTACACCATAAAAATCGTTTACACAATTAAAATTAATGTCGATTTTCGTATAAAAAGTTTTTAGTGTGGGGACTAGTATTTTGTTCTCTTAAACTAATCAATTTCCAAGAACTGTACAGCTAAAAGCAAATAAATGTAACCTACCATAAACAAATATGAAACTCAGAAAGGTATTCCTATAAACTAATGATGAATTACTTAACAATTAAATATAAAACACAAAATAGCATAGAAATCTAATCTGAGAAATTAGTTCTGGGAAACATTATCCAACTTTAAGAAATATATCTCGTTACAAATACATTCCTAATTACATTAAAATGGAATCACATCCCAAATGCCTTTAAGTAGAAAAATTCAGTGAAAAAATATTTCAATTCCAGGAAATAACAACAAAAAATTAAACAAAAAATCTTAAATGTCTTTTACCTGTAAAATTCCACAAAATGTTATCCAGATTCTAAGAAATGTACCACCAAAAATTATCAAATACATCGCAATTAAAAGGATTTAAACACAGGATTATTGCTCCAATGTTATTCCAATAAAACAATAATCTAATCAAAATGGGATTGATTACACAGTAAATTGCACATCCAATCCCCATCTAGAGGTTTATTAAATGAAAAATGTATCTATTATAATTAATATCTTTTATTTACTATCACAAATTTTTACAAACACTGTATTACCCACTTTTAAGATCTTGATTCTTAACCCAGGTCATATTTTTCTTCCTTTCAATGATTTTGTCATACAAATGTTCATTTGGAGAACTGATTTTTTGCAATTCATGCTCATAAAATCCACCTTTTATTGGTTCTCCATCATATGTTTCTATGTAATACATCCTGGGATGTGTTTGGCTAATTTAAATAATTTTTAATATAACAAAAGACCAATTAACTGTACATATTTTTTCAAAGCTCCCTTTATGTTTCGAGATACTTATAAATTCCCCAACTTTCAATTTTTTTTTCTTTCATAGATGACTTTAATATTGTTGGAAATAGTGTTCATTAAACTATCATTCATAACTTCTTTAGAAGCCATCTTCATAGTTCTATGATATCAAGAATTATAACATTTAACTGATTTAGGAAAAATGTCAACCCATTAGTAAATCCCCCTCATCGTGCAATGTTTATATATTAACTGCTTAATCGATTTGATGTATCTTTCCACAACACTCGCTTAAAGTTCCAAATACACTGTGAATTAATTAATTCCATATTACGTCATTAGTTTCTGGACTGGTGCAGAAAAAATTCAGATCCTCTGTCAGTTTAGAGCTAATTGGGGGTTTTCTCTTTTAAAACGATCTTAATTGCATCAGTAACCTGTTTCCCAGTTTTGTCAAAGGTATACCTCGACCATATTACGAATGAACATCTATTACAGTTAAAATATATTTGTACCCCTTATTATATTTTAAAAGCAATGTAATTTCACACAAATCTGCTTGAAAATATCATTTAAATCATGTGTTATAACTCTTCATCTAGGATATCTTATCCTTGCAGGAGCATAAAGCTCCTGAGCTATGTTACTAAACTTCAGTTGTAATATAACCATCTTCCACGATGAGAAGTTTTAAGCTATCAACAAATTCATTAGGATTGTTCCAATATACAGGTGAAAAGCAGTTGGCAATTTCATATTTATATATTCCACATCCAACTATATATCTTATTAAATAAATTTTCTGGTGGGTTTCTTCTCCTGAACGAATATTACCATTCGTTCGAAGAATAAGTTCTTTATATTTCTGCAAATTGGAGTCGGAATATCAGTTTGGAAAATTTTTAAGCAATCTTTCAAATAATTTTTCACTAGGATCAGTTACGTAATCTCCTATTTTAATTTAATTCTCAGGCAACTATTTAATTAACGAATGTCCCAGAATCCAATTGTTTTCATGTCGATAAACACCCAATGTTGTATCGCACGTAGATGCAGATAGTTTTATTGCTAAATAACATTAAGTTAAATGGAAAGGGATTGCTTTTTCTTTGTTAAAGATTCGTTTTCAGTTTTATTTACCAAAGCTGCTACTTTACATTTAATCAACACAAAATGCAATGTTTCCATTCTACTGGTAACAGGTTTAAACATTAATGCGGACATATATACGGACTCATTCCACTTATAAAATTTCTCTTTCACAGCAGATATAATATTTTATAATTCCAATCGATTTATATATTATTTAATTCGCTGCTTTTCTAACTGATGTAATAAGTCGAACACTTTGAGATTTTTCAATCTTATCAACTTTACTTAGTACGACATCTAAGTTTTAATGTAGACCAAAATTATAGTATTGCTGTATTCCACTCTGCGGTTCACACCAAACATTGTCAAAAATAAATACAGTATTCGGTAATGCTTCATTTGGAGGCACTATATCTTCTTTATTTGTAAAAGGAAAAAATCATTCCTTCAATTAACGTTAAAATGGTCGCTAATCGTTGATATTTCTCTTGCAGAATTGTTAAGACAACACATATCCATTTTCAAATTTAAGTCAATTCGGATGCTATAACGACGACATAATAAAACAAGCTTTTCCACATGAAGAAGGACCACTTATTATGCAATGTATGTTTGATGGTAAAAGAATACATTTTTTCTTTTCAATTATGTTTTCTTTCTTTTTTATAATTACCACCAGATGCGCATTTTGCTTAATACCCTTAATTTTACACAATACCACAGTATTGTACAACATTCTAAAGCAAAACTATAAAAACAGGTCTATATATTGGTTCGCATTCAGTTAAAAACAATGGCTCATACTAAATGTATCGAAAAAGGACACAGGTATTGAATACATTAATTAATAAATGACCATTTGGATTTTATTTACCAAAATACAATTATTGCATTCCAGATAGTAAACTTTTAAAATGTTTGGCATGGAACGATCAAGGCATAAACTATTTGGATAATGTTTGTAAAGAACACAATATAGTTTACAATCGAACAAATTGTTTGGAAAAAGGACATAGAGCAGATACAATATTAGCTGATAAACAGCAAATATAAGGAAGAACCCATCTACATTTACATGTGAATAGCTTGGTGCAAGGGTTTTTGATGAAGTTATGCACACGAAGGTGAAGAGAGGCCTGTGCTTAAAATGCAAAATCAAACAAAAGACAAAGAGGAGGAATCATTTCATTCCTATTTCCAGCATTAACAGTTCTTGGATTAATCCTAGGAGGGGATTTCGGCGATAAGTAGAGCAGTTAAATCAAAAGGTAAAGGAATGTATTTGAAACCTTATAAAGTTGGACAAGGACGAAAAAACTCCAAACTTGGAAACAAATGCAAAAAGTTCTAAAAACTCTTCCAAAACATGGTTTAACAAACAAAGATATAATGTATTTGTAAATTAACTGGATATTCTCTATTTCCGAGGTGTGCATATTGTAGACGATTTACCAAACAAACCAAATCTTCATGAATTTATGATTGTTAATGTAGATTCGAAACAAAATGAAGGAATGCTTTGGGTTACATTAATTAAAAACATAAATCAATCATTGTATTATGACATTTTTGGTCTTCTATGTCCTCCAATTGAAATATGTAATTATTTGAGAATAACACAATTAAGATATAATAACAAAATGGTGAAATTACCAAATAAATCAATTGCGGACATTTACCAATGATAATTAGTTGCAGGAATGAGACAAATTTTTAAATTTTAATTTTGTTGTATCACCTACTCCAAGTCAGACATCTATTGAAATATTGTCACCCAAAACACCGCAAGATATATTAATTTCTCCTCCTCTGCTTATATTCAATCCGTCGCCGCGAAAAATAATTTGTACCCCAATCTCCTTTCCTCCTTCATCTCCTCCACCAATAGTTGTTATTCCAGTTAAGAAACACAAATGCCTAGATGTAAATTGTATTTAAAATTCACCTTTTCAGTGATGAATGATTCCTTCTGCGGTATAATTTCACAAATGTTTTCATTATTAAAATATTGTAATGATTTATTACTTGTAATAAGGTGAACATTTTGTATAGTTTAATGATTGAAAATATAAAGCTCTAACGAATTATAAAGAAAATTCATTGATATGTAACGATTTATAAAGAAAATTCACTTTATTATTATTTCAATCATATAATGATGTAATATTTTTTCACTCTAAACACATTTTTACATCGTAATTAAAAACGGGGGATTTTTTTATGGTTAAAAGGTCTGTTTGGCTTATACATGTAAATGTTAACATGATGAAGAAAAAAAATTATTTCATAATTTGTGATGTACTATACATTAACGATTTCAGTATATAATGTTTTAAAGAAGTCAGTGCTAAACAATGTTTGTATTTTATTTTACGTTGTGGTGCACCATGAAGTAATGATTTTAAGTTGTGATATTTTTCAGAAGGCAATGGTAAAAAAAAAAAAATTGTATTTCATTTAAAGTTTGTCATGCAATATGTTTAATGTCAAGATGTTTCAGTCATGAAAGTGATTATGAATTTTTTAAATAAAATATTTTATTTCAAGTTAAAAACAAACAGTGAGACTTATTAATTCTTCATTTTAATTCAACAGGTCACTAAGTTTTTCAATAATATCTTATGTATAATGAGTTATGAGAAAACAATCTTTTATTGTAATTCTGTGAATGGGTGTCTATCAGTATTGTTATGAGGATGAATTGTATAAAAAAAATTCGGGATAACTATTGCTTGCTTGCTTTCACGAAGAAAATGCAATTTTCTTGACTTAAAAACTTACAATCATTTTAATTAAATCGAACATTGAAAGGCTAAGGGGAAATTACAAAAATCTTATGGAGAAAACCAAACATAGCTGAATGAATGATTGAACTTTTTACAAATGAATGAGGCAACAGGTTAATATCTTGAGAGAACCTTGGTCGCCTTAAGTTGAAGTTTGGAGTAGGACACAATGCCCTGCTGATCAAATTTTGTTATAATCCAGGATATATATTGAAAGCGAACCCTGAATACTTTTACAGAGGCAGTTCATGAAGACCTCTTTCCCTCCTTTGCTCCAATCTACAACTACACCCAACAGAAACCAGGGAAGATTTTAAAAATTTTATTTTACATACATGCACACTAATTACACCTCTTCAAGTTACAACGTGATGTTTGGAGAAGGAGAAGACAACACAATATAATATATTTAAACTAGTTTTTTATTAAATTGGAATTCAACTTAAGTTATGTAAAAATAGTAGTATGTTTTCCAGTAAATTTACAAGAATTTTGACCTATTAGTAAAAAAAAGTAAGAATAACACTGAATTCGCTATTTTCCAACTCCGAAAAACATGATTTCAGGCTGTATTCATACTATTTAGTAAAACTTATTCGGAAACATTTAAAATATATACATTTTATGTAACATGGAATACATTTTGCTGTTGCAAAGTTTTTGGTAAGACGAAAAGGAAGGGAATGCATCGCTTGAGTGGTTAGAATGCTCGCCTTCCCATCTGGGTCACACCATAAAAGTATTTTTTTTTTTCAATCTGCAGATGTCATGATACACATTGCTGTTGGTCAGTGGGTTTTATCGGAGATCTCTCTCTCTCACTCTCATTTCCCATAGCCTCATGTGAGCGACTTTGTCTGGCCCTGTGTTGCCCCAACTTTGAACGTTTTCCTCTTATCGGCTCTCAAGAACTCGTTAAAAGAAATGGCCAAATCTCTCCCAATATTTTTTCTCTCCTATAAGTCTAATTGATAGTGAAAACATTTCTTAACAAGTAAATACTTGCAGAAAACATTTTTTAACGAGTGAATAAAATATATCTTGTATATCTGTGTGATTTTACAAATCATAGTTTGCTTGATTCAAATATACATATGTTGTTGCTTGAATTTTAAATCTGGGGCTTATATTAGGAACTTGATTTCAGGGACTTGTAAATTTTTTTTCCACTGTTCGTATAGCCAACCTGTTGCGTATGGTTGAAGGGATAGCGAGTCAGGCGAAATCTCTTGGGGCATGCATTCAGAGGGACATTGGTCGAAGCATGGGAGCCAATACTAGAAAAATGTGTGTTGAATACACTAGCTGGAGACTGTGCGTTATCGTGAAACAGATACTGCAGGAGCGCCAACTCATTAAAAATTTCGAATAAGCATTCTCGGGGCAGATGCTGGGATCTGTAAAACAGGTTTTGCCAAGGTCAGGCTCGATCGATAGCAGAGCTCTTCAAAAAAGATAGCTTCTGTAGTAGGGATGGGATGGGGTGCTTGGACAGGGGGCATGTTCCTCTGGACAACGGCCAGTTCTGAGGGCGAGATGTGAAGGGTAGGGTGGCCATGAGCATGCAGCTTCCGATCTGCAAGCAAATTGGCATTTGTCGCCATCTTGATAAAGTTGCGAAAAATGACAAGTGCAGGCAGTTCGGGTGACTGACCCCCAGGACCTCACAGACATGGAAGGGGAGGAGGGGGTGGAGGGTGGTTGTCATCATGGAGTCGGGCCGGTTCTGAGGGGAGCCGCATAGGGGTGGGAGGTTTGGGATGCCTATAGGCCTGTGGGATCCAATCTGAACGTAACAAGTCAGTTGACGCCATCTCAACATAGTGCTCAAAAAATTGACCATCTCAGGCAGCCCGGGGTAGCATTCTGTCATGGGGAAGGTGGTTAATGATGGGAGGGGGTGTAAGGAGCTCTGGAGTGAAGTGACCTGAGCTATCCACTCTCTGCCATCTTCAGTTCGTGATAGAAGCTTAGAGGAGACAGATGTGTACAGCTGTCTCTCTTGTCTTCATCAGGCAGGTAGGCAGTTGGCAGTCGACGAGCTTACAAATTCGGGTTACCTCAACTATGGACCGACGACCATCTCTCGTGATAGCCTTTTATAATGTATGTGTTTTAATATAAAAGTATTTTATTGGAAAAATATAAATTTTCGTGTGTTAACTTTTTTCTTTACGGATCGATACACTGCAATTTGTGATAAGTAATTGATATCTCTGTTCGGTAGACAAAAATACTGTTTGCATTAAAAAGTGTGCTCTATTTATGGAAATTTGTAGAACGTCCGTTATTTTAAAAAATTATTTTCTCTTCGAGGATGTTTGTACATTTTTTTCCGTTACATATATAAAGTGATATGGTATTATGCTATATGCAAGTTGGTTATTTGAGGCAAATCATTTGGGGTAAGATTTTCTATCATTATATATATTTTATTTATCTGAATAGACGTACACTATTGTGTCTCGTGTAATTCGTATTCAGAGTTTCTTTGCAGTAAGATATCATTCTCCAATCTGAATCGTATTAATGTGTTATTTATTCATACTGACTAGCTGGATTTCGTTTAAAGACAGTAGTTATTCATTATACTACTCGCTCATGTTATTCATTCATACGTACAACTCTTTTCAAGACTCTGCCTTATGTAATTTTATACTGGCTAGCTGGATTTCGTTTAGTGAGTTTGCACTTGTCGACACCAGATGATATATTTCTCTCTTGTGTAAATTATATTTCTAAGCTCGAGACTAGCGTAATTGCAATTATTATTCATGTAATCGTTTGAAATTGGCGATTCCTGGCATGCAATTTATTCATACGTAGAACACTCTGAACTGATCTCGTCTGTTAAATATATTCGTAAAAATCGCCTATCTATCACCAGCATCCCTACATCACATCAAAATTAGAAGAATTAGAAAACATTATATTTATCCCACTCTTGCACTAAACTCTACACCTATATAAGACATTGTAACCCACCACTCTGGTCAGTCACCTCAAGGACACCACACCATCAACTACGTACACAGATCCTTCTACCCCCGTCAAAAAAGAAAGAAAGAAAATCAAGAGGAATAATTAACCCTTTCAATACATTTAACCCTTTCGATAAAGTTAACCCTTTCCATTTTTGATCGGATTAAGAAATTTTAAATCGGATTAAGAAATTTTAAATCGGATTAAGGTCACATTGAGAACTATTTGACTGGACGAAACTCGGATTAAGGATTAACCCTTTTTGTTTAACCCTTTCAATTAATTTGATATCAAATTGATATTCTGATTAATCAAAATTGAAATAGAACCATCACGTCAGTACTACTGCAGTCCTACCCCGAAGGGCATGAAACACAAGTCAACTGACATACTGAACCATCTATCTTCACAGGTGCCCTATTACTTTTTGCTAGATAGTGTATTTTTCTTCGATAGTACTGAGGGTGTTGGAAGAAAAGGATATATGCGGAAGGAAGATTTAGCCTGGAGTAATTTTGGTTATTTTTCTCGGAAAACTTTGGCACTCACCAAGAGTTGTACCCTTTTGTGAGGGTTTGGTGTGGGGGGGGGGGGGGGTAGTGAAAAGGAAGTGAGCAGTGATTTCTACTTTAATAATTTGTTTGGCAAAATGCTGGTTTATAACTCGGAGTAGTGGGATCATTAGATTTTGCGGGCAGTTTCTGGATAAAGTATTTTGAGTCCGGCTAGCTCGAAGATCGGGGTTTTCCTGCGGTAGCGAGACTCGTTCGTTTCGTGCTTCAGCAATAAGGGCGAGTTAGGGCCAGTAGCTGAATGCGGAGAAAGACGAATTGAACGTCGGACCGATGAGAGACTGGGACCAGGAGTTTGGCTTTTGTTAGGAAGGTATCAGAGGAAGACCGAAAATTTCTTGTGAAAATAGAAGGTTGTTTGAGGGAGTAATGCCAAATAAAGATCAGACCGGGGAGTGTGTTGTGGATGTGATTGTGATTAGTAAGACCATGGCACTGTCTTTGACTTCGGTGGAGATGGGTAAAGGAGAATATCCCTGGCACTTTGGTCTTTGGATGTGGGTGAGAGTGTCCTTCAAAGGTTGATGTAGTCAGAGATAGAGAAAAAAAAAAGGGGGAATCCACTTATTTTGAGTCCATGTTTCGGGTTCTGCTCATTGGGTTATTAAGAGGAAGAACTAGGCGTGTCAGGATTCCTGGAAATTACTATTGTTCCAGGTTTTATAAGAGTTGTCTGGAGTTTTAGGTAAAATTGTACATTGTTAGCATACTTGAGAGTACCTGGAGTGGATAAAATTAAATTGTTATGAAACCAGTTTTTAGAGTAGAGGTGATCATATTTGTTGTTTTAATATGGTCGTATGGTTGTAGTCAACTTGGTGCCCTCAGGGGGATTTTGTATTAATGAGAAAGATCTCATGAGATAGCAGGAAGTATATTTTATTCTCAAAAATAGAAACAAAGCTGTTTAATTAAAGGTTTAATGGGAAATTTTGACTGTTATGTAAAGAGGTGTTGAGAGTTTTTTTAAGGAGAGTGTTGGGAGGTTTTAAGGGCTTTTGAATTAAGCCCTTGTAAATTCGTATTTTTTTAGTGTGATTTTAATAAAAATTTTAAAATTTTAAAATTTTTTGAAAGCGTTTGCAATTACGGAAAATAGGTAAAAGGAAACGAGGCAAAGGAAATGCAGAGATTTCGGGATGATGCTGTAAATCTTTTGTCTTATTTGTTCGGGGAGAAAATTTTTTTCAAAGAGAGTATTATAAGATTTTTGGAGATTATTAAAAACCAAAATACTGACATTTATGGTGTTATGTGTTGGTGCATCTGTGAGATGTGTCCTATCCTGGACGGAACAATATTGCATTTGTATTAACAATGGTCATTATTTCTTGGTTTTCGAAGGTTTGCTGATATCTATCCACCATTGTTCCTGATCCTATTTATCTTAAAGTAGGGTGGCAGGAGGCGTGGAGCAATTGTGACTGGACTGAGAGGAAGCCCCGTTACGAAACCTACACTGAGTTTTGAGACAGACATTCCCCGGATAACACGATAGGGTCGCTGCTTGAAATAGGCTACCATAGCTCTAAGCATGTCAGTTCCGTGCAGTGCATGTAGGGACGATGGATATGCTTGACACTCACGCCATCCTCGCCCTTACCACTGCCTACCTTCTCTGCTGTAGGTAGCTCATCAACTGAAGCGAGCGTGTTCTGGCGATCTTGCGACATCCTGTATAGCGACTCCTCGGTCTCTCCCCATTAGCCGCACATGGCTAAGAGTCTTCTGCCGGCGAATTGTCCCCACTCAAGTGACTCGGGAGGTCTTTATAGGTTATGTTCCGCTCACTTCTCTTTTGGAGCGGTATAGGCCGACGTATCCCCTCCCCTTACTACCCACTCGTACGCCATTTTCTCCTAGGAATCATCTCTCGCGAGCTTCACTACTTATTTATGTTTGTTTTTCCTTCCCGGCTTTGTTGCCAGTGCATGCGTGTGCTGCTCGTAGTTCCACCATCGCGCATGACTGATTCCGAAAAGGAAGGAAGGAAGGTGTTCTTCCTTACACTGCTCACACTCTCGCCGACCCCAAATCGTCTTCTAGTGGGAACCAAGGCGTCCTTGGGCGGTGGCGACAAAAAGCAAAAGACAGATTCACGTCGGGGCGTCGTCGTGTTTCCCACCGCGCCCGCTCTGTAATGTATGAGGGTCATCTAGCAGTCTCCTGCAGTCTCTGACGTGAGGCTATTATTCCCCTCAGGACACGGCCGCTCATGGAGGCAGGGAGGTGCAGAAGAAAGCTACAGGCAAGTCCTAAAAAAAAACACGATATTGTTTACTTTGTCCGCCCGGCAGACAGGCGACGCCACTGTTGAAAATTTCTGTAAACTAACGTATATGTTTTTTTTTTTTATTTACGAAAAAAGTCAATGTTAAGGCTATCGCCTACATGAAACTATTTTCCGCGTCTGCGGCCACTGAACCAGGGTGGGGGGGGGGGGGTGATAAGGGTGATACTGCCACGCCCTCGCACTTAGGTCAGGCCTCTGCAGTGGACTCATCGTGACCTGTGTACCTGTGGGAGTTCAAGCGTTGACCCGATTATCTTATTGGTCGAAAGTTCGTAGCAAAGCCCAATGCACGGCCTCTCGGGTATTTTTGTGCGTGTCTGAGGTGCGCATTTTGAGTTACAGTTATTTGAAAAGGCCGTTTCTTGCTGTATCGGAGAGCTGAAAAATAGTATTTCTACTGTGATTGACGTCTTGAAAGCACTCAACAGACTTCGTAAGAAGTTTGATTGCTTCTCGTAGATCATCACATTGAACGTGGGTTGAATAGTTTTATAGGGAAACTCGGATAATATGCAACGCAGTTGAAGCTCCATGTATAGTAGGCTGACGACACAAGAGGACGCATCACTTCTGCTGCGGTGAGTGAGTGTCTTCCTGGCGGAATGCAAGGACGGAGGAAAACAGGAGAGCTTCGAGAAAACCCTCCAGTCAGCGGCAATATCTACTAAGATTACCCACATGTAAAATTTGGCTGACACTACCGGGAGTCAAACCCGGTTCCCAATTGGTGTGAGGAGAGTAGTCTGACCACAACACCTCTGCTGATTATTCGGAATGTAATAATGAAGGGAACGGGACTACCCAGAGAAAACTCAACATCTGATGGTTTATTAGATACTTGACAATAACTTGAACAGTTTATAACAGAATTCACTGATAATCTCAAAGCAGTGTACACTTGAATAGTGCTAACATAACTGTTTGGGTTGTTCACATGTCTGCTTTTCCAGTATTGTGTTAAGAACTAAGGAGTCAAAAGTACATAGTCGTCGATAAGTTTAACAGTTCCTTAATGCAAAAGCATTTTAATGTGGAATATTTCTACATAACAATGCGTTTTGTTCGCGTCCTTGCATGTTCTTTACTGTTTATGTAGCGCTGAGAGTGGGTTGAAGTGGCTAGAGGGAGTGATCTGACAACATCACCAGCGTGTCCTCTGTGTATTTGAGACATTTGCGAACTGTACAGTGGTGTGTATAAAGTTGCAAGAAAATTGATTTAAAGATCCCTGCAGTCACTAGGATAACTTGTGTGTTTAATACTCCACGGAAAAAATTTATTGGCCTAATGTTTCTCTTGACTAAATCTGTGGGTGGAGGAATCGCTAGGACCCATATCAGCTAACGAAGACTCCAGCATTAGCGGACATCTCAAAAATACTATCGTAATTCTTGTAAATATATAATATCTATTTATAGTTAGAAAAGTATTTCTCGTTATATTATCATCGATTTTCAAACTAAAGAGCAATTCCTTCCAAGTTTTTGTCTCCTATCCCTTCCCCCCGTCGTTTTGCAAGAACTCTTTTTATACATATAATATTTTTTTCTTGCTTTCTCCTTTATTTTCACAGCTAGATATTTTGAGAAAATATATTCATATTTAAAATTATTTGCAAGATAGTTGTAAGATTATCTTCGCTCTGGCGCAACGGATCCCGGATAGTAGCTAGGAGATAACTGGTCGCCATATTGAGTCACTCTGTAGGAGTCAGTCTGTAGGAGTCAGTCTGCAGAGTCAGGCTATAGGGATCAGTCTACAGGAGAAAGTCTGCACTCATAGACTGACTCCCGCATGTGATTTCTCAATAACTGACCGTGATTGATCAGCTGCATTCACGAGGCAACTCTCTGATTGGCTGGTCGATGTCCGCACAATGTATTAATAGTGCAATACGTTTGGTTCAAAGCCAATATGACTTCATAGGGCTTGTATACGCGTATATTCTAAGCATTAGCGGGGTCAGCTGAGTGGTTTAGTTTGGCAATGGCGGCCGTGAAAGATACATCGTCTCGGCTAACTTCTGCAGCTTCGCATCTAAGTTTCATTCCGCATTTGCGATGAATTCGGACACTCCAGAGGTAATGGTAGCTATAGGAGTGTCATTGTATTCATCCAGAGTGGTACCAGCAGTGCTATCGACTTATTAAGTTATGATGGCTACACTAATGGCTGCATTTACTTCCAACAGTGGAGTACCATCGTTTCAGATTGGTATGGTGCCTTCTACTTCTTCAGCTGTTACACATACATCACTACCAGCACCTACTGTTACCAGTGCATCACGACCATTATAGTCTCCACAGTTCCATCGACTTCTTCAGCTATTACACATACATCACTACCAGCACCTACTGTCACCAGTGCACCACGACCATTACAGTCTCCACAGTTCCATCGACTTCTTCAGCTGTTACACATACATCACTACCAGCACCTACTGTCACCAGTGCACCACGACCATTACAGTCTCCACAGTTCCATCGACTTCTTCAGCTATTACACATACATCACTACCAGCACCTACTGTTACCAGTGCATCACGACCATTACAGTCTCCACAGTTCCATCGACTTCTTCAGCTATTACACATACATCACTACCAGCACCTACTGTTACCAGTGCATCACGACCATTACAGTCTCCACAGTTCCATCGACTTCTTCAGCTATTACACATACATCACTACCAGAACCTACTGTCACCAGTGCATCACGACCATTACAGTCTCCACAGTTCCATCGACTTCTTCAGCTGTTACACATACATCACTACCAGCACCTACTGTTACCAGTGCATCACGACCATTACAGTCTCCACAGTTCCATCGACTTATTCAGCTATTACACATACATCACTACCAGCACCTACTGTTACCAGTGCACCACGACCATTACAGTCTCCACAGTTCCATCGACTTCTTCAGCTATTACACATACATCACTACCAGCACCTACTGTCACCAGTGCACCACGACCATTACAGTCTCCACAGTTCCATCGACTTCTTCAGCTATTACACATACATCACTACCAGCACCTACTGTCACCAGTGCACCACGACCATTACAGTCTCCACAGTTCCATCGACTTCTTCAGCTATTACACATACATCACTACCAGCACCTACTGTTACCAGTGCATCACGACCATTACAGTCTCCACAGTTCCATCGACTTCTTCAGCTATTACACATACATCACTACCAGCACCTACTGTTACCAGTGCATCACGACCATTACAGTCTCCACAGTTCCATCGACTTCTTCAGCTATTACACATACATCACTACCAGCACCTACTGTTACCAGTGCATCACGACCATTACAGTCTCCACAGTTCCATCGACTTCATCAGCTATTACACATACATCACTACCAGCACCTACTGTTACCAGTGCACCACGACCATTACAGTCTCCACAGTTCCATCGACTTCTTCAGCTATTACACATACATCACTACCAGCACCTACTGTCACCAGTGCACCACGACCATTACAGTCTCCACAGTTCCATCGACTTCTTCAGCTATTACACATACATCACTACCAGCACCTACTGTCACCAGTGCACCACGACCATTACAGTCTCCACAGTTCCATCGACTTCTTCAGCTATTACACATACATCACTACCAGCACCTACTGTCACCAGTGCACCACGACCATTACAGTCTCCACAGTTCCATCGACTTCTTCAGCTATTACACATACATCACTACCAGCACCTACTGTCACCAGTGCACCACGACCATTACAGTCTCCACAGTTCCATCGACTTCTTCAGCTATTACACATACATCACTACCAGCACCTACTGTTACCAGTGCACCACGACCATTACAGTCTCCACAGTTCCATCGACTTCTTCAGCTATTACACATACATCACTACCAGCACCTACTGTTACCAGTGCATCACGACCATTACAGTCTCCACAGTTCCATCGACTTCTTCAGCTATTACACATACATCACTACCAGCACCTACTGTTACCAGTGCACCACGACCATTACAGTCTCCACAGTTCCATCGACTTCTTCAGCTGTTACACATACATCACTACCAGCACCTACTGTCACCAGTGCACCACGACCATTATAGTCTCCACAGTTCCATCGACTTCTTCAGCTATTGCACCTACAAAATATTCAATGGAGTCATTGCATTTTTCGGTTTGAGGTACCTAGAACATCAATGCCGGCGTTACCTGCTTTTTAGCTCCAGCAGCTACCTCTCCAACAGGTCCATCCTATTCTTTGCCTGAACAACTAAGTCGTCATCAGTGTCACATTTGTGATACGACTCTAGCAGGAACGGGCCGGTTCACCCCACTTTTGATTAATCGGATGATCAATTTGATATCATAGGGTTAATTAAATCGATTGAAAGGGTTAATCCGGTTTTTATCAGATCAAATAATTCTTAATTTGATCGAAAAATTTCTTAATCCGATCTTAATCCTAGCAAAAATGGAAAGGGTTAAATGTATATAAAGGGTTAAATTTATTGAAAATGTTAAATTCGAAAGTGTTAATTTTTTGTTGTACTATTCGTTCTTTCTTTTTGTGCGTGGGGAGGGTGATAGAAGGAGCATGTCTTCATCCTTGGGGGTCTGGCAGTCGATTGACTAGATTGGTAGGTTGCAATGTCTTATAAAGGTATAAAGTTGAGTGCAAGAGCGTACTAAGGTTAATATTTTTCTAATTTTGAGGTGTTTAGAGGGATGTTGGTGGTAGATAGGTTATTTTTACGAATACATTTAACACACAAGAGAAATTCAGAGTGTTCTATGTCTAAATAAATTACATTAATCTAATCACAAATTTTCAAACGACTACATGAATAATAATTGCAAAAAATTAGTCTTAAATGTAAGGTAAGTCTTAAACCTAAAAATATATTTTACACGAGAGAGAATGTTAACTACGTGAATAACATCTGATGTCGACGTACAAACTCAGTAAACGAAATCCATCTAGACAGTATGAATAAATGAAGATTTGCAAATTTGCATTTAAATTTCAAGCAGACACAATAGTGTAATAGGAAAACATGTACACTACTTAATGCCTCTCGCACATGCCTTCAATATTTTTAAAAACATGTCCATTTGATGTGGAGTCTAGCATAGCAATTATGTAGTCTTATAAGCTGTGTGGGTGGAGAACCAAATTATATACGTGTAGCAAACCAGACAGACAAACGAGTTGAAATTTATGAGAAAAACTCTGAATACGTCCTTCAACAGACAACGAAACTATAATTTTTTTTAAAAAGGTTTGCTATTTTCAGAACAATTCTCTTTTAACACAAATTATTTCCGTCGAAGCGTGGGGACATCCGGACGATGTGAAGAAGTACTTAAGCCCACAAACAGTAATCGTGCAACACTTTATAGAGACGTACTATAAGTTTACGTTAAATCTGTGAAATTCACGTCACTTGGTAACAAAAAAAGTGAGTTGTTAACGCAAACTGTATTTTCGTCTACCAAACACAGAAATCGATTACTTAACACAAACGTAGTATATCGATCCGGTTTTAACACACGAAAATTTTTATTTTCCGATAAAATAGTACTCAAATAGCGGCTATCACTAGAGATGAAGCTAGGTGTATTTGTCGCCAGTGCGGTAACCCCATATCGTAAGCTCGTCGCCCGCCAAGTATGTAGAGGCACGGTGTTTATGAAGGATCTAACAAGTAGCACATCCGCCTCCTCCAAACGTACATGAGCTACTGAATATGGCACCGAGTGGGATAGCTGAGGTCACTTCGCTCCCTGTACCCCCCCACCACCCCTCGTCAGTGTGCGCTGCTCCAAGCTGGCCACGATCGTCGAATGTTTTCGGCACTAAGGCAAGATAGCGACAACTGATTAGTAGGGTTTCGATTGGAGGAGAACTGCCTGCCACCACCCACCCCTGCACCCCTCACCGCGACTCCACGATGCCAGACATAACCTCCCACCCTTCCTCATCGAGGTCCTGGGGTCAGTCACCAGACTGTCTGCGATTCTCAATTGTTGCAACTGATTCAAGATGGCGTCATCTGCCTACTTGCACTCCGATCGGGTCGTACTTGTATACACCCCCTCCCACCCAACCCTGCACCATCAGAACCAACCAGAAGCCAGAGGTATGTTACCCTGTCCAAACATTTCTGCACCGCCCACCCTTGTCTTCAGACCTGCTCCGACTCTACAAAGACAACTATCCCCACCCATCCAAGATGTGTCCAGAGGGATGTGACCCCTACCACCCCCATTCTCGAAGGCTAGGAAACGCGAAAAATTTTAATGAAATGCCGAAAACCTTAAAATTTTTATATTCATTTACTTAAACACTTGTAGTGAAGATGCTGATTAATGAAAGAGACCCCATTCCAGGTCAGTATGGCTGAGCTTTACCCCGCTCCGTCAGGTAGGCGCTATGGTAGGCGGCATGCACTCGCAATCCCCCCTCCAGGTAAGTATGGCTGAGCTTTACCCCGCTCCGTCAGGTAGGCGCTATGGTAGGCGGCATGCACTCGCAATCCCCACTCCAGGTCAGTATGGCTGAGCTTTACCCCGCTCCGTCAGGTAGGCGCTATGGTAGGCGGCATGCACTCGCAATCCCCCCTCCAGGTCAGTATGGCTGAGCTTTACCCCGCTCCGTCAGGTAGGCGCTATGGTAGGCGGCATGCACTCGCAATCCCCCCTCCGCAGGTCTGTGGGACCGGTAGCCTAGCAAGCGGCCGGACGAGGAGGGTTGCATTCACCATCAGGCGAGGATCGCTGTGCGAGCGGGCGATCGCAGTCCCTGGAGAATACCGTGGGTGCCTTCTCCGACAGGTTTTGACCATCGTGGGAGAAACGATAGAATGGCCGGGTCCCCTCGGTCGCACAGCCCCGCAAACTCAAGCAAGAGGCGAGAGGGCAGCTGGTGTCCTTGACCTAGGCACTGATGATTCGATTCACTGACTGTCCGAGCACTGGAGGGGAGGTGTTTCCTCTATGGGTGGGAAGTGCTATTTATACCCTCACCAGCCTCCCTTCTCGCATAAATTAAAATAAATACTATTCGCCTGAAATGGATATCAAATAGAAGATTAATACATTTGAAGACATTTTAATATTTTTATGTAATTTTAATCCATTAAAAGGATTTTACGCATTTTTTTTAAATTAAGCATGATTATGCTGTATTTGAACCTTTATATCTGAATTTAATGTGTATTTATTCAGTTTTAAGCAATTATGGTTGTATTGCGTTCTTATTTAACGATTTCTTACACGAGCAATTGTCATAACAACACGAACATTTTGCATTACGAGGTGAAACAAATTTAATGCTACGATTCAACACACTTTTACAAACTAATTCCTGTTTTACTGTAATTTATTTGTAATTTTAATTGATTATACCTTTTAGTTAATATTGTTTAGGAATTACACATTACTTATTATCATATAAGACCTAGCCTGGAATCAAACCCAGAATCTATAAATCTACCACACACTGAAAGTGAGAAACTAGATTACAATTGTATATGATCTAAGTAGGAGTCGATACCAGCTTATATTAATCATGTCTTAGCCGGGCATCGAGCACACAAACTCTTTCTATTACGATGCCTTACCCGGGATTCGAACCGAGAGCCTCCTTGCCTACCTAACAACTCTATGGAGGCGGGCGAAATTTAACAACTTATTTTATGCATTTATAATTTTTTTTGCAGCAGAAATCATTTTCTCAAATTCAAATGTATCTTAAGTGATTAGTAATTTTTGGCTAAGTTACTGTCTGTTTTTTATCTGAATCGTTTCTTTACAAGAGTCTCTCATGTTAATGCAACATACTTTTAATTGAAAATTTAAGAATCTCTCTCTCTCAAAGAAAAATTAAGTACATTTCCCTCTCTGAGTAGAAAATATTTTTTGTAGCAAAACAGGTACACTTTTAATAAGGAATAGGGTATATAAATTTTAAAATATTAATTAATTTTACATCATATTTATCTTAAAAATATTTACAAACACAGGCTGATCCAAAAATTTATATACAACATTTTATCACTGAAAGAACACTAAGCAAGTAGATAAATTTTGCTTCAAACATACACAACCAAGTATAAGATGTTCCAAAACACTACCAAGTAGATATTTCTTCATACATTTCCATGTTAAACGAACAAAAGTAAATTTACATTTCATTTACAATATTTTTAATACTAGCAAATACAGCATGTTTTACAAACTCTAAAAAAAAAGTACAGGTTGATCCAAAACTTTATGTACAACAATTACACCTTGCTCTGAAACAGCTACAGGATAACACAAAACATTTTATCACTATCAAATACAACCATTTTTTGTCTTTAAAAACAAATATTTTTTTAAACTGTTAGCAACTTTCGTGAACAATCTTGTGATACATTTGCTTAAAATTGGATCGAGATACCCTTCTTGACCTCTATTTTCAAGGAGTGAGCATTTCATATGCCCTGGTTTTAATCTGCCTGTTTGCACACTAATATCTTTACAAGTAGGGCCATGTAAAACAATTCTTTCGACCAAATCAGGATAAGATTCAACATAAAGATATTTCATATTCAATACTAGATGGAAGAGTTATGTTTGCAGTGATATGAAACACTGGATATTTCTTGTTGTCATCACACTCTATGAGTTCATGTCTCTTTTCCTCTCCTACATGAAAGTAAATTATTTTAAAATGAAAAATATTGTCACAGGTTTCCGTAAATTCTCACAAAATCCCCTGACACCATAGGGCGTAAGTTATATTGGAATTTCCTTGTTTGACCCTCACATAATGATTAGCAGGATGAAAATACGTCATGTTACCACTATGACATCCAACACTTGATTGAGAAGATTTAGCAGGGAAAAATGTATGTATATTAATTATCTAAATTTGCAAGTTGAAACATGTTTAGTGGCTAAATATTATTTTTGCTAATTTTATTTCTCGATTTACGTAACATTTTGATGAATGACACCCAGTATGAGACATGTAACCAAACTTGTCTTTGCTTTAATCATATAAAGTATGAAGATTACTATCACATGCTTCGAAATACTGATAAGGCAAAACAGTGTCTGTATTATAAACAAGACGTTTCAAACATTTTTCTTCCTCACAATATGAAGTACAATGCGTTCGCCCAGAAGTTTACATTTACGATCTACTACATGAAGTCTGTACTGGTTTACAAATCATTCAGAACTATTACAGTTAGTTACACTAGTATCATATGAATTTGGTTTACTATGTACTGACAAAGCTTGAGAGAAATACGTACATTTGTAATGAATGTCTGACTCACACATTTCCTTTTCAACAAAATGTTAATACAATAAGCTGTAAGTTACAGAACGAAAAACTTCAGTAAAAAAACGTATACTTGTATTTCATTGGACACAGTGGGAACATTGGGATCATTATTCTGACTTAGCCTCTTCACACACATATAAATAACACATTGACAGAAAAACTAATCCTCCTTGTTCGTTAATAAAGTTATGGATATCCACATGCCAGGTATCCTTCAAACGAACTGTGATTCCCTGGTGAAGTCTGGTGAGCTGGTAGTGGATTATTCTGAATACCTGTTTCTATTTTATTTCCTTGCTAAGACTGGCAATCATCAAATATTCTAAGTTTGATGGCAAGTCACTGTCGGGGTGAAGATATCTCACAGCACAATCGTTGCATGCTATTTCTTCACCAAAGCGAATGCCGAAATTGTTGTCGAATATGTAACACCTATGTTCTATATCTTTACAGACAGAACTTGTAGAACAACATCATGCAGTTTAAAGAACACTCTTCTGTATCCAATTCGTATGACCAAGTAAACCTCTGTAGGGTTTGAAGATCCTAGCCATTACTGACGATTTTATACTTGGCCCACTCCTTTATATAGTCTGCCAAAAGTTCTTGCTTTGAAAAACATTGCATTCCCACATGACACAGGGAGAAGTTAATTCTTGGTCACCAATTTTTTGTATAATGTTGTATGTTGCATTCTTCTGTTCAAACAACAACTTCAAAGTAATACTTCTTATGCAACTTATATTTAATTTTACTATATGATGGATAATTAGTAATTTCTTCGCCTTCCATGTCCCATAATATATCGGTAAAACTAATTGGAAAATCAGTGTCACATCTTAAATTATACTATACACACTTGAGTCCAGTGCAATCACCATCTTCTTTGTACATTCACTCAGGATTGATTATTGAAGAACTCCAATGTTCATCTCCATTGCATATCTTTATCTGTAATTGACTATCTTCATCTTCATTTCGAAACCATACTCATCTGAGTCCTGGAGTTACACTAGCATGCTGAAGTGATGAATGCAACCACTCCATCTTAACTGGATCTCTGCTGCTGTTATTTCTGTACTACAATTTTTAAAATGTAGGTCTCTAGAAGAACAGGGCAGTTCACTGTCAGGCTGCATATAAAACAGGACAATCTTGATCTTCATTATACAGCACTCGTTCTGTATACAGACTTTCTCCGAAACTTTTTGCGAAATTCCAATGTTCATTTCCCTTACACATCTGTTTTTGAAAGTACATGTTGCCTAGAAACTGGAACCATACTTTCTCGTGTCCTCGAAAGATAGTAGATTACATCTTCTCTGGGTCGAATTTCTCCATTTTTTCAAAATCTTACTCTACCTGCAACAAACCATTTTTGAAAAATTAATATCTCTGTATGTAGGTAGGATGTTGGAACAAATATTCTCTCAAAGTTTGGGTTTTAAATTGGAAGGAGAATGTTTTTCCCTGGCAGTGATTTGTATTATAATGTTTGACAATTGAATTAATACTCAAACGGTCGTGGTATCTTCTTATATTCATTTCTTCTGCATTTGTGTAAGTTTTAAAATTTCCTTCTGCATTTTTCCAAGCTCATATATAGGATAGTCTTCGAGTAATGCATCGTTTACATATTGAAAACGTTTTTTGTATGCTATGTCACCAGAGTCCCATTTCAGGTTATGTATCTCATAAGTCTGTTTTCGAAACATCACCTTAACTTCAGGTTTTTAACTATACCTGGTCTGGGAGATTTAGAGCATCATACTTTAGAATCATTAGCATTTGTCGCATAAGAAATAGCAAGCTCCTTAATTAAAGAGTAGATGTCCTGATAGTTTTCGAAACCCTGAGCATAACACATCATTTTTAAGTTATTTCTTTTTAAACACTATTTACAAAAAAAGTCTCTATCTCTCATAAGATTTTATAATATGTCAGTGCTTGCCTCGGAATCTACATCATCGTCTCCAGAATCGTCCATTTTTATATCTGGAATGATTCTAGCTTCAAGCATCTGTTCCAACCTGCACGACATACAATCCCTCCGCATATGCTGTAAGTTATCATCAAAAGCAAAATCAGGCATGCCGTTAGGAGAGTCTTCGCAAGGAAAATAGGATACAATATCCTCATTGGCTTTTAAATGGTCAGGCAGGAACAAATACACTAATTTTAGTTAGTTACTTACAAAACAAATTATGAATTATTTCGGTAGCACTTGCAGTTGGGAACACTCTAGACTCAATAAGGTTTTAGCCTTCGCATAGGCTAAAATAGCATTGTACCTGATGAGATGCCTTGTAGATTCTGTGTTGACGATGTTCTAGACGAAGCAGTAGAGGTCTGATGCTGTAGTGGATGCCTGGAGTTATAGTAATCGCGATGGATGTTGGAGCTGTAGTGGGTATCTGGAGCTGTAGTAGGTGTCTGGAGCTGTAGTAGATGTTGTAGTGAACCTCTGTTGTTGTTGAAGTGGATGTCCATCATCGTTCAGGTTATCAATGCTTGCACTTAATGACGATGATTCCTGGATGACTAACTTCGTTATCAATGCTAATGCAGTGCACATGCATGCACACAAAGTGGCCTTGGTAGATCTCGAGTTAATAATGGGAAAAAATTTACTCATCCCTTCTTATATACTGCAAGAATTCAAAATGGCTGCCTTTTTAATTAAAATTAGTAAGAATTTGAACATTTTAGTCAAACGTTACTAATAATGCCGAAATCGCTATTTTCAAACTTCGAAAAACATTATTTACACTTGTATTCATAGTTTTTCATTAAAATTATGTCGGAAGCGGTTAAAATATTAAATAAATTCATTTTATATTACATGGAATACATTTTTGCTGTTGAAACGTTATTGGTAAGACATAAAAAGAGAGAGAACGCATTGGTTAGAAACTGTAAACATTCCTACTAGAATTCGCTAACAACTATTCAACAACTCTATATTATGTAATTTATTGTAAATAAATAAATCACAAATGCTTATGAAGTCAAGCAACTCTACATAGCTCTTTCTAATCATGATGATTAACTATTATAACTTCATGACTCATTAATTCATTACTCTCTTTCAGCTATAAGAAAGCGAAATATTAATGATCAATCAGTAAATTAATTTAAAGAATCAGTAAATAAAACTTCGTAGCTAGAAGTGCATAACTGTACAATTACTAGCTTTAAATTTAATTTATTTCACAGTATCATCACCAGAATTTTTTAATCCTCCTTTCCAAAAATGTTTGTAAATATATCCCAGACAATAGATAACCAGTGGCAGAACAACACAACGTAAACTGAAGAATGTGATATATAAAAAATGTAGGTTTTTCAATGAGACTGAAAAAAATAATTATTAGTAAATATATGAAAATCTAAAACTAGTTATCATAAACGCAAACAAATGCATAGTGGTAAGCTTATTGAATCTTCAGATAACAAGATAATGGCTTCCTGAAATATCATCAAACAACATTCAGAAAAAATAAGTAAACCCGACTCCAGAACACCCTATCAAAGTGAATGGCGTAGTCAGATGGCCCGTCTGAGATTGCAAATAATTTTAATGAACACTTTCTTTCAGTAGTAGATTCTTTGTTAACTAAAATTTCATCCTCGTAAAATCCTTTAAGATTTTAAACAAAAGCTCATCCTCACCCATATCCCAATATAATGGTAACTGAAACCGCAGCCACAGAAATATGTAAAATAACGAACTCCCTGCTTACCAAATATTCACATGGCTTTCATGAAATTAGTAGCAAATTATTTTTAAAAATGTATTCATATAATTAGAGTTCCACACAGTCAGAGTGTTAACTTTTTAATGGAATATGATGGAATTTACCCTTATCAGGTAAAATTTGCATTAATAAAGCCCATGTTTAAAAAGGGCGATAAAAAAATTGTTTACAGTTACATAACAATTGAAGACCGAACATTCAAAATGGGCTAAGTGCCAAAAAGTAAGTTTTGAGATAATGAGTAAAATAGTATATCGGTACCAACAAGCAAATTAGATATTATCTTTATGCTTTTATATCTTCAGTCATTTTAGGAAAGTATTAAAATACTTGCTAATCTCCCGTGCCAAGCAAATTAAGGTCAGTGGAAATATTTTTCGAACAAAATATTGTTAAGGTCTATAGCCATCATATTTAAAACAAATTAAAACTATGTTTACACTGATTAACAACATAAATAGAAATTATATGAACGTTTAAACACATATGTGTTGAATATAGCAATGTAATTTAGTTTATAGCAAAATCCTAAAGCTAAATTGAAAAACAAATATGATTCAATTGAAGAATTACTAAATCCATGCATGAATTTCCTGTTACGAGGCACGATGTTCATGCCATAATTCAGGGCTTCGAACAAACGTCTTTGTTGCCTTTAGCAAAGTAATATATAATAAATTTAAATACCGAATAAAACAAAAATTTATATACAACTGAATTTAAGACATTACTAAGTTCACATATCAATGTTTTATTCAATAGGCATGGTTTCACACCACATTTCATTAGTTCTTACTGCTTTGCAGAAGTCACGCCTTTGTTCATGTTATCGCAGTAATATATAAAGTAACAAAGTTAATTAGGCTACACAATATTGAAAACACCTTTTAAATGAAGAATATACTAAGTCCATGCTTTGTTCTGTTAGAGGCAGTATTTTCTCACCAAACCTGAATTTGCTATTCCTGTTTCGGACAAATCACTGTAAAAATATTTGTGTTCTTCTAGCAGATATTCCTTCATAGCAATACGATCTTATTTTTTCTCAGCTGACACACCTTTCGTTGTCTTCATCAGATCTATTTCACACTTCTTAAAATCCTGAACAAATTTTCCCTTTTTTAGTACAGTAAAAGTCATCCAGCCTTCCATCTCATTGACAGCTTTCTTACAGTGTATTAGCCCAGCAGTTGTCATTTCACACAGCAATCTTACGTTTGGGTGTGAAGCTAGGAACAATGTTTAATACTTTAAATAGACATGATACGATAGAATTGGCACCTCTGTCGCCTACACCCTCATGCCATACACACATTGAGCCATCACTTGTATCATCGATATGTACACCATAGTTATAACAGGACAGTTACTGTAAGTATAACATATCTGAATGTATCAAACTAGGTACAAACATTACCTGTTGCATGTCAACTAACAGTTTACAAACACTGCTACTTGGAATACATGAGTCTACAGAGTCCTTTTTCAACATGTCCATTGCTGCCTCTCCTTTCCTGTGGTGTAATTATAGATTTATTTTTGCTCTGGGGGATTGTTCTATGTTTCCTCTAACTTGTAAGTCATATAGATCACACTTCTTACATGTATCACTTCTCGGTTTTCTAAAACGTAGTTGTGGAAAGTCACGAGTGAATATTCTTCTGTAGTAGGCACGGTTTACCTTGATTTCTGGATATTTGGATTTAAATGCTTCATACAACCTAGTAATATTTAGGTCTGGAGTAAGATACTCTTTAGCAGACGTCTTTCTTGAATAATGCCCGATATCTCGTGGTATGTAGCTATTGTGTTCCATGATCTGTTGTTGGTCGTCATCGTTGTATTTATTGTTATGCGCACCTCCTCTTTCATCAGAGTACATGGTGTCCCCTCTCTTCATTTTCTTTCATAGTGTCAAATTTTTTTTTTTTTCGTTATTGCGGAAATATCTATGAAGGTTTATCTGCACACACGTGTATGATTCCCCTTCCAATCAGGAACTGTAAACACTAAAGTAGACTGCCTACTACTTTCCTCCGGGCTGCGTGCAACAGGAATCATGTGAATTAACCCCATTAGGAATGTACCTCGGCATTCTTCATTTACGGCCTAAAATATTTCAAAATGTCTATTTTTCACATCAAGTGATAGTGATTTACATTTAAAATGGGTACATTGTACCTAAAACAAGAACATTTACGTGAAAGTACAACACTATTCCATAAGTAAACAACAAGAATAGTGACAGTTGGCTGCGAAACTAGCAAAAACATTCACATAACCCTAACAAAATATGTTTATATTCATACCTCAGGCATAGGTTTCTTTTTTGCTGCCCTCACATTTCCTTTTGATGATTTATATTCTTCACTACTCACACCTAAATTATGGTTTAGTTTTGTTTTCGGCATGGCTTACACATTAATGTCGCTTGTATTAAACTGCAGTGTACACTGGTTAGAAGTGTTAACAACGATATGCATACACAATATTATGAGAGGACAACAACTGAGCAATGAAATGCCTTGATTAAACATTTCAAACTCCGTAAGTAAATAATATTATGGCTACATATTTAAATAATAAACTAAACATTGAGTAGGCTCATCTGTGTATTCTACTCATGTTCCCAATAATGGCATGCGAATCGCATATCCAAATGTCACAATCATGTCTTCTAACAACGATTTTTGGCTTTTTTTAATATTGGTTTTAAACAAAACTGTACAGCAAATTACATTTATCTCAGTTGTATTAAGTATTGATCAGAGGCAATGCATTGTCATTATAATTCCTTTATTTATCTACAGTCAGATCTAACCTCAGTTCAAGATACTATTTTGACAGTTGTACTGGCGAAAACGCAGCTTAATGTTTCGACGCAAACATTGGGTACTGCGCACATACTGGGTCACTCTACAGTCTACAAATCAACCTTGCATCTTATTTCCAACAGTACGAACATAGTAATTTCATGGTTGGTCCCACTGTCACATCGCTGTTACATATCCCCTTTTGAATGAACATGGTTGCAAAGTTGCCACTGCTACCAACATTTTTCATTTTGTCATTGTTGTTAGGTTGACGTTGTAGAGCTCAAGTTAGGCTGCCCTGCAGACAAATTCCCAGTGCGACAGGCTAACTAAAAAGTTACCGTGGAGGGCCAGGGCTCGAACATCCGTCCCCTCAACTACAAGTCCTTACCCTGAGTTAGGGGGCAGGGACAATTTGCGCTACCAAGTCAAATTGTAAAATAAGAGGAAAATATAGGATTTATAATTTTCAACGAAATCAGGAATACTTTTCTTTTTTGTTTAAATTGGTAACGTTAGGATTGTTAAAATGAATAGTACATATGAGTGCACTCTCTTCATCACACCACATGCAGTTCAAACCTTCAAACAGAGCGCTGTGATGAAACGAAATGATATACGTAAGAACGGAATGAATTTTTGAATATTTATATTAACTCGTTAAATGGTGTTTTGATGGACGAAACACATTTTAGAAAGTATTTTGCATTCGTTGTATTAGTTTATTCGTTGTTATAACACTTGGCACACATTGTTTAACGATCATTTGTAAACATCGTTTGACGGCACTTTTACATGCTGTTTAACTAATCCAACAGTCGAAAAACAAATCACTGAAAAACTGTGAAAGAAATTACTGAGATGGATCAGTGGAAAATGTCACTGAATCAGTAAGTGAACGAAAACGGGCATTTTTTCACTGATTCAGCACTTAAATTCACTGAAGTGACCGTTGAATCAGTCAAATGCTGTTGACTTATTAAAACAGTGAAGTTTTCACGGATTCATATTTAGAGTTTAATTTTTCATTTATTAGCGTTACAAAATCTCTCTAAATAAAATTATAGATGCCGCAAAATTATTGTTCATGTAGAAGAAAAAAATAGTGATTTGGATTTCTTTATAAATCCTTTGGATTTCAAATTTTGGTATTGGATTTGATTAATTTCCAACGCCCTCTCAATCATGCACTGAGTGATAGGTCTGTTAGAGTCAACAAATATGGCCAAACAAATATTTTGTTGCTCCAACAAACATTTGTTTTTTATGAGCACACGCAACTGAAAAGGAACGAGATTAGTTTATTTAATATATAACACAAGAAAAATTTTAGTTGAAAATACCTCCGTGTTGTACTAAGGTATTTTGACTGTCAAGAAACGCTTCTGTTGAACCAACTTTGACTACATACAAACACGCATTGTCTGCTAAAGATGCCGAGAAATGGCAATCAAGTCGAATGGTATCTATTAATCGCACAATATCTACACTAATCAGAAAATATATATTCGTCATTGTGAAATGTAATGAGTGGTTAGGTAAGGCAGAGTTGTTACGTGTTCAAAGCGCAGAAGTCAAGGAGCGGTCCGGGAGACTAAAACTCACGCATAACGCTTCATCGCTGTTACGCGCTATAATGTGTCCATATGTGCTCTGTACTACTAAAATTAGATGTGTTGTAGCGGCCCTTTCTAAACGAGATGAAAAATCACATATTAAACTGCGTCCACATGGTTGAACATTTCTCCTATCGCTTAGGGAGATAGCGCAGAAAAACACTAAAATTGCTATTATTTTTTGCAATTTTAACAGTTTTTTAATGCAATAAATAAGATAAAGAAAAACTATAGATCTTAGTTTATTTATTTTTACCATTTCTGCAAACAGTCATATTCCTAGATTTTTTAAAACTGAGATACGCGTATAGGCGCAACTACTTATTTGACAGACAATATGTGATTAGGCAGTGCTCATAGTGACTGGCTGCAAGTCTTATGACAATCACTGCACTGCATTGCCGTCCCTCGTTCATGGTGCACGCTACGGCCACTCTTATCACCTAATAATTGTGAGCTGGGAGTTCTGAGTGATGCTCAACAGCTGTTGGTAGGGAAGGAGAAGTGAAGTGGTGATGCAGCAGCGAGTTAATACATTGGTGGGGTAAGTGGAAGAACTCCGAGAAAATTCTCCATCCAACAGCAAGGTCCACCATGCCACCACTCGCACGTACGGATAGTCGAGCTATACTCAGCCTGGAGTCCGTCATTGAGGTAGTGTAGTGTGGCCACACACTGCGCCAACGGGGTCTCCTGGAAATTTGTTTATTTGATATTTTGTTACGTCCGCAACATTAAACATTTCTATAAATACACGGAAGATTTTTCGGGATTGTGCAGTTATCATACGTACGTAAACGCGATCCGGGACGTCGAGGCTGAGTGCCGTAAATATAAATAGTAAAATAATAAAAGGCTTCGTATTTCCTAGAGCTTCAGGTTTTAGGAACAAACCACGCCTGCCGAGGCTATGTTAAGATGGCTTCAACACTGTCAACGGGAAATTATCATTTCTGCTGCAATTAGGATATTCACCTGCATCAGTTCGCAATATTTAAAGCATCTAAAATTACTAGATACTGAAAAAGTTCCGCATGTATGTGACTCTGCTACAAATGACATATTTTTAAAATACAGTGTCACAAGACAGACTTATGTGAGTGGCGAGAATCCCGAATTCTGTTAGTGTGTAAATGTCGCTCTATAATCATATATATTTAAGCTTTTATAATTTTAATTTATTCACGTTGCAACACCCGCGTAAGAAACACCTGAATAAATGCTTCCTTATATATATATATATTTTTTTTTTTTCAATTTAAAATACATTTAAAAAAAACTAACTGAACAATTTACACAGTGGTTTTGTTAATTCACCCAAAATTTGATGGAATTTACGAAGAGTTCGTTACGGATAAAATCAACGTGTCTGTGATTTAGCGGAGATTTCTGGAAAAATTTCACCAATACTTGTACTTAAAATGACCGAATGCTTATATTTTTTTCAACAGCAGAGACTTAGCACTCTCGTTTCTTACTGCTCAAGCTATTTGTCTGTTTCTTTTCTGTGAGGAAGGCAAGTCTTCTTTCGACAGCACAGCATTACCAAGGGTTTAGGTAAGAGGAAACGTCTGCGACCGTTTCTTGTGCAGTATATTCTGAGACGAAAGCGTCCACATGCATAGACTATTATTTCGCAACAGTATTTGTCCTTGACATATGAGTTGATGGAATGTGTAAAAATATAATCTGATCAAATTTTTCAGACAGCATCATTCTCATCTTTACCAAAATTTCAGTTAATTTGAAGAAATAATTAATGATTGAGTTTTAGATAATATTTAAAGAATTAAATAAAAATAATTTATAAGAGGTTATAACATTTCTTAACAATTATGTTTACAGATCAATTTTATAATGTATATTGGCAAATATTGAGAAAAATAAAGCTAGCTCATATTCTCGAGTGTGCAGACAATTCAGGCGAAATTACAATTAATTATAAAAAAATATTTGAAAATACGAAACAAAATTTTATTTGGGTAGAGCAGAGCAGATCTAAACTGCGCCAACAACAGCGGACACTCATTGGCAAACTAAATAATGATCCTACAGTGAAATGGCTTGCGAGATAGCCCTTGACAATCTTATTGTTCTGCCTGCAGAGATCCACGATGAAGTCCACTAACTGTGCGAGAATATTGCTTGTCTCAGACTTTTCAAAGCTATCGTTTGTTTGAGTTCTTTCTGTCGGCTGAGGTAATCCTAACTCTCTATTACTTATGAACGGTGGTATATCGCGACAAATTCTTTGTTCCGAAACACTTTTTAAAAACACTCTATCTCCTGGTTACTGTCAGAGCTACACGATATCTTTTCGGCAACGTCTAACTGTACGATAGTTAATCTCAGATATCCTATAGGCTACAAGCTCGGCTGTGTTGCCGTTATCTCAGTCAAATAAAATGTTAGCTTTATTAAGGCGGTGTCCGATAATGGAATAAAAATTTTTGACAACTGCGCATTGCGATGAAAACCAACCCGCAGTCAGCTACACTGTGAAAAAATTCTGTAATTTTACATTAAATGTATGGGACAGCAGTGTCTCCACTTACATGAGCGTAATTTTACACCTGCATATGTCAATTATTTTTTACTCTACGTCTAAGTAAATGTAGCCTAAAATTATTAAAATAACATACACTTGAAACAACCAACTTTATCTAGAATGGTGTACAATTTCTATTAATATGTAGCAGAAAATAAACTGCAAAATTCGTGTATTTTCTCTCCATGGCAAGTAAATTTACACAGACATCGTAATTGTCATTTCACCATTGTGTATGTGTATTTACTCACTAACAAAATAGTAAAATCGCAGATTCTATGTAACTGTAACTACACAATTTATGTACATCTTTCAATGTTTTACTTAGCATAAGCAATTTTACTCTTAGCCTATGTTGTTTCACAACAGCTTCATGTTAATTCACATACATTTTATGTGTGTGTTTATAATTTCCATGTTATTTTGCTCCGTTTTGTAACTTGATATTTAAGAGATTTATAAAATGTAATCTCCCAAATTTTGGTAACATTTGACATCCACCATTTCTAATCATTGCCGAAGCTCAGAGCGGGGGTGTGCTCGGGCCCTTGTGAGGGCCCTTATACCACCCATACGGTTGCAGCAGTTGTATCTCTCTGCGGGCTGAGGAAGTTTCCCTCACCAGACCGCAAAGAACACATAGCCCAGAGGTCAGGACGCCCTGCATTTCCCGGCGAACATTTGACATCCGCCATTTCTAATCATTGCCGAAGCTCAGAGCGGGGGGTGTGCTCGGGCCCTTATACCACCCATACGGTTGCAGCAGTTGTATCTCTCTGCGGGCTGAGGAAGTTTCCCTCACCAGACCGCAAAGAACACATAGCCCAGAGGTCAGGACGCCCTGCATGTCCCGGCGAACATTTGACATCCGCCATTTCTAATCATTTCCGAAGCTCAGAGCGGGGGGTGTGCTCGGGCCCTTGTACCACCCATACGGTTGCAGCAGTTGTATCTCTCTGCGGGCTGAGGAAGTTTCCCTCACCAGACCGCAAAGAACACATATCCCAGAGGTCAGGACGCCCTGCATGTCCCGGCGAACATTTGACATCCGCCATTTCTAATCATTTCCGAAGCTCAGAGCGGGGGGTGTGCTCGGGCCCTTGTACCACCCATACGGTTGCAGCAATTGTATCTCTCTGCGGGCTGAGGAAGTTTCCCTCACCAGACCGCAAAGAACACATAGCCCAGAGGTCAGGACGCCCTGCACGTCCCGGCGCAACTCAAACAGCCCGCCAGTCAGACCAGCAAAGCCGCGGTAACATTTGACATCAAGTATAGAATACGTAGTTTTATACAAAAGCCTGCATATTCCATCAGCGGGAGTTAAGATTTCCTTTTGAACACACTAAAGAAGTTCAAAGTGTTTCTACTCCTTCACACTAGATCACATGTATTAAATAAACACTTGTAGTTATATTTGAATTCACAGAAACATTAGCGTAAAATTACAAATACTGTACTCGTTTTACCAAATTACATATAAAAATGTAAATTTACCCTAAATTTGTTCATTTAAATATACGCTCACAGATACTCCAGAATGTAATGCAGGTTTACGCACACACTGTCATTGTAAAATTACACAATTGAATATGTACAACTATACTCACATTAGGTGTTCATACGACTATTTAGAAGTAAAAGTTCATAACTCAAGTTTTTAATATAGTGAGTGGGCGTATTTTTAAACATATTTCAAAATGTGTATTAACAACAACATTATGTTTATTATGCCATACAAGCATGTATTTTCACCAAAGACATATAGTACTATCTGGATTATTAGGAACATTTGTGTAAAATTGCACTACATGTAGTTGTTTTTAAAATTTACACTTACAAAATGTAAAATGACCAAAAATTAGTACGTGTAAATTTACACTTATTTTTTTACAGTTTATGTGAATACTTATCTGGGTCTCTCATGTTTCCAATATGTAGAATTGAAGATGTTTTTGGAATGTTAGGCAAAACAACGATCGTTTGAATACTTCAGATTAACGGGAATGTTAGCGAAAATATCATGATCCTATTCCTTATCCAATATTCTTACTGCTGTTGCAGTAATACAGTGACATCAAACTCGATAAATCCATTAAGCTATATTTTACACCCTAAAAAGATATTTTTGTATAGTGCAAATTGGAGTCATAACAGAATACAATTTAAAAAATGGATTGTAATGGAAAAAATTAACCGAAAACAATATTAAATACTATAACGTGAACTGAACTGTGAACGTTAGTAATGAAAATGTATTGGTGAAATACTGGGAAGATAGCAAGAAATTAATAGTTAATAATGCATTTATTAACTTTAGTATTAGAGTCACTGTGACATGTGGCCACTACATAGCACAGTTGAGTACACTCACAAACGAAGTTTTACTTCGTTATTTTCTTCACATTCCTGAAAAACAACTTAGTGGAAAAATAAAAAATTCTTAAACCACGCTTATCTCTCAGTTGAGAGACGATGTTTAAATAGAAGTAAGCAATCGAGATGATTTTTAAACTTCTTTTATTATGGTGATTTCTTTGCTCGGGTGTCTTAGAATAATCCTTCCCCCATGGATTAAAAACGTTATTGTTCCCAAATAAAACAATTTTTCTTGAAAGAATGTAACTTAGATTCAATCTTTGCTTAAGTGTTTACAAAAATAGTGCGGAAATATTTAAAGTATTAAAAATACTGGGAAGTGAATATTAGCTAAACAGCTTTTTCAAATAAAAATACATTTTTATTCATTTCAGATATATGTTTACAACAGCTGATATTACCTTCTTTTCAGTTTATGTTGTTATGCCATCCTCCCAGTTTTCTATAGAGATGCATGTATATGTTGTTATGCCATCCTCCCAGTTTTCTATAGAGATGCATGTATATGTTGTTATGCCATCCTCCCAGTTTTCTATAGAGATGCATGTATAACAATGACATCATTATGTCTGTACTAAGTATTTATAAGAACTAACACGAAATTGAGAAGGCAGTTATAGAGGTATCACATCATTGTCCTCCTGTAATAACAATTGAAAGGTATTAGGAATGGACCATTCAGAATTCATTAGGGTGGATTCAAACCACGATCACATGAATATGGTGTCTTTTTGCTTTTTGTATTTATCGCACTTGTTTGTAGTGCAATTATTAGTTTACTTGGTCTGTATATGTATTTCATTTGCTCTTTACACACACACATATATATATATATATATATATATATATATATATATATATATATATATATATATTCTAAGAGTTAGCATGTCTTAATGTAGGTTTATATTTTAGTTGCTTATACTTGTACATAGTGCGTTATTTTTACTTTTTATTTCTGGATACACTCGCTGAATTCACGTGTAAGTTTTAATTTATTAGGTCCAGATTTTTTTTAGGCTCTCTTGTCTGTATATGTGTTAGGTTTTTGTAATTTTTAAAATTTGATATACATGCTATTTTTAGTTTATTATGTTAATCATCCCTGAATATGCCAAACAGTGTAATGTGATGATATTAATACGTGCAAATAAGCAATATTTTGACAGTCATGATAACATATGTACCAAAATTAAAACACACTAGATGAATCAACTATGGCAACTATGCTCCAAAACTCTTACGAAAATCTGAATAAACATCTGTGAACCGTTTAACCTCCTAGATGGTCGGCCATTCTGCAGTTACGACACAAGAAAGGAAAAAGAACAGTCTCTGTTTTGTTGAATCAATTGCCTCAATCACAGCACTGGTAAAGATATCATCAGTCACCGAGAAGAGTGGATTAAAGAGGTCAGAAACAGCCCCTATCCTACATAAGAATAAATGTTTGAGAGGCAAAGGCTAGGGACTGTAACAAATATTGATTGTCACATAGAACTTTTCAACCCTTCATCAACCAGCGAAGCTCACAATGTATACACACATTAAAATTATTATTTACTTAATTTCCCAAATTAAATATATTTATGATTTCTTTCTGATGCTCAGTCAATAGAGCCGTATTTTACCGAAAAAAAGGAAGGCAAAACCTTAATCATTCAAAAATGTTTTTAAAGAATAGTATTTTGCAGATTACAATAACATAAAATATTATGCACGTGGATAGAAATGGGTAAAAACACCAGGGCTAGTGGGTACGAAAGTGTTAACTGCTTAAAGTTTCATGCAACCAATTTTCTTCTTCTTTTCTTCTTAACTTGAATACGTCTTTAAAATCAGACCGACACATGATCTACCATGACAGAAACAGCAATGAAGCTATTTCAGAGTGATATATTTATATTACGTTTTTCCCCCTCAAAAAAATTATGTCTGCACATCTGCACACATCATGTAAGTGTTAATTTTGTGAAAAATGTAAATAAGTTTATATATATTGGTTGTTGTTGTCAGAAAAATTGTCATCCATTTATCACCTAATTGGCACTAAAATACTTTCTACAAAAGCGGAGTGTTTTAATTCCAGTTCAGAGTTAGATAATGTTACTGTAACGTTTAAAAGAAGGGACGTATTTATTTTAATACTTTCTCCGTGCAGTTCAGTTCAGTGCACTTGCATTTTCATTTAAGCCTGTGTTTAATTTTGATTGTCGTATAAGAAGTGTGAGCATTTATTTATATTACTAGAAATGCTAAAGATGTTTTTATCATATGCCAATTATTCGTAAAAAGGCTCATTTATAACTGTTTTGTTTATCGTTTTTAATTGCAGTAAGAAAGTAAGAGTAATTTTGTTATACTTATATTAATGTCTACTAGAATAAGGGAAATTTGGCGGAATTTTGTGAGTTAACTGGAACAAAGGAGTTTTTATAAAAAGAGGAGAAAAAACACAACATTAGCAAGCTGTTTATAAAATTATATTGCAAGCATATTTTCATGTTTCAGATATAAAAAAAAATAGTAGGTACAAGCAATAAGTATTCTTTCCATATTAACTGTAGTAGTAGTGGCGCACGGGTTTCATTTCACTTATGATTAATCAGATTATCGATTTCGTATCAAATTGATATCAAAGGGTTAATCATTATTTGGCGATTTTGATCGAATAAATATATACGAATATTAGATTGATCCAATAAATTTAATTGAATTAATAAATTAAAAACTGTTGAGCACATGTGTGTATAGTTCGTTGTACTTTATTTTCTTTCTTTCTTTTTGGGCTGGGGAGCAGCTCTGGTACATCCTCACCCTTGGAGCTCTGGCGTCGTACTGAGGTGTGGTGTGTTGGGGAAGGGGTATATATATATATATATATATATATATATATATATATATATGTGTGTGTGTGTGTGTGTGTGTGTGTGTGTGTGTTGAGTTTTGCACAAGAGTGCCATAAGCGGTTTTTGGGTTTCGAGGTGATATTGCTTTTAGATGGTGTTGCGAGATAGGCCACTTAGAAAGATACTATTATTCCATATATATATATATATATATATATATTCGGAATAATAGTATCTTAGATATAATGGTAATATATTTCAAATGAGTTCTACCTGTTAATATAAATAACCCAAAGGAATTATAACGAACACAACTATGTGAATAACCTGGTGTCCACAAGTGCTAACTCACTAAATGATCACAACTACGTGAATATCCTGTATGAAATTAAATAACGAGCTACAATGAAGCAAAAATGTCTGTGAAAGTTAAATGGCAGTCTTACTAAACACAATAATAATATATTTAAAGACATGTAAAAAAATTACATTACTAGATGCCTGTGAGTTCTACATACCTGAGAAGATTTTTAAACATGTCCATCTACCTGTGAGACAGGTGAGATACTTCTGAAATTGAATCCATATGTTAAAACTAAATTAATTTGCAAACACACTTAAAAAAAACATTTAACTCTCAGTGATTTTAATATGAGTCAATTCGCTTGGGAGTTTGCTGCAGCACTGACTTGGATATACCACTTACATTGAGATATAAGCTAAATGAGTTGTAGAGAGCAAACAGAACCTGTGTGCCCATCGGCCTAAGTTTAATTGTAGACTGAGTTGAAAAATATGTAATGAAATCGCACAAGCATTACTCCCAAATAACATCCGGTCGGATGTGATGTCAGTCAATGAATGAGACGTGGAGCTTGTGGTCGAGTTGAAATTACAGCAAAAACTTCTAAATATTAAAAAATGTTATGAAATAGCAACTAAACAAAAAGAGACTTTAATACGCTATGTCCTACAACAGACAATGAATTGATTGGATACATCACAACATTTCACAATATGTAATGATTTAGCACTTCCAGTTAACATGGACAAATAAAGATTTCCAAATTAGCATTTTGATTTACACAATTTAAATTTTAACCACACATGTAATCATATATCTCCATCTCATATGTATATGTACCTTAAATGATTTAAAAACACGTCTATTCGATGTGGAGTCTGTTCTATGAATGAGTTGATCATAGCACTTTCATTGTCTTATAAGCTGTGTGAGTAAAGAGCCTTATTAGAGATGTGGAGCACAGTCAGCCTCTGACATACAACTTTCCAGTACTTACGTGCTATCATAATGGATACTCTAATCGGCCAGGGTGATGCCAATATGAAACTTAATAATGAAGCCTTACACCTCTCGAAAAAAATGAGAAAAATCTGCATCACTGTTAAGCATATCGTTAACTATCTGTGTATCAGTTAGTCTACTTGCGAATGCTGTAGCCAAGCTCATATGTCAGGTCTGTCAAAGGCTCCACTGAGACTGGGGAATCAGAAAACGAATATTTTTCGAGCTCCCTTGATGAAATATCTCTAATTGACTCGAAATTCGGTTGTAAAATGGATGGAGCACTATCTGAATATACAAGAATCTTCCAAGACTGATATAAATAAGTCATCCGTCAAAAGATCAGCCTTGTCATGCTTGGGAAGCTGACATGTTTCCACATTCTGTTGTGACAATCTCTCTGTAAGTGAATCAGTGCTCAAATTGCATAAGTAGATATCATCCTACAAAAGATCAACTCATATCTGTTTAGGTGAAGGGACACTGTCTCGACAGCTTGCTGTAGACTTTCTTCCCATCTGCGATTCAGAATCTGAAATGCTTATGTAAAGATATTCAAGCAAGCTGTTATTACTTTGTCGCTTATGCTCACTCATTTTAAATTCTAACTAAATTTTTTTTTCCAGATATAATAGTTACAACACCACAATAAATTAATCTGAGGTACCTTGTTATTCTGAAAACAGAGAAAAAAACACTCTTTATTCACGTACCAGTTAATAGAATATGTGTTACTAATGTAAAAACAACAGTCTTTATTATAAATTATTTTTTTATAAGGGAGGGAGCAAAGTTCTGTTTGTTTGGGAAAGGGAGAAGCATAAGCTGTGTGTTTTTACAAAAGATACTGGGGACAAGGGTTTCTAAATGCTAGTGGGCAAAGCCAGGTAGTGGAAGTCTGAGAATTGAGTGCGTAGAGGAGAGAGCAAAAATAAGGTTACAAGAGCTGAAGTGGAAGATGCGATGTGCGTAATTGAGGGACAGTGGAAGATAGCTTAGGCTGCGTGCATGAGGAGAGGAGATGTGTACGAGGCAGGTGATACAAGAGAATGAAAACATGTCAAAGTAAACTACCACTAGCGTTAGTGTGCACCACTATACCAATGCACTCCCATTTCCTCCACCTGCTTCCATCCATCCGATAACCCCCCTTCGCTCGCTTGTGCTCACCTCGCAGACCCTACAGCTGCCTGTGCACATGCGCACCCAGCAGTAGAAATTCGCTCCCACCCCTCTGACAACTTCACTCAGCGTGGATACACTTATACATCATTCTCTCATCTGAAGCATCTAGTCACTCGTTGCAGTGTTCTTCCGGCGTCCCATGTAATGATGGAAGGGGCAGGAATTCAGAGGCCTTCACCTCTCATTAAACCAATATTGTGCATCCGTAATTTAGAAATAATTTATAAGCGTTTATCTGGTAAATGCCATTTCTGAGCTCAGCCGACGAAAGTTTATACTATTCAAATATTTTTAGTGTTACCAGTTGCGGTAAATTTTACAGCACTAATGGAAATTTGTAGTATGTCTGTAATTTTTAGTAAATTTTCTTCGGTGAAGTTTGATTGCTTGATATAAGTGAATTATTTGTTTTAATTCATGTAGTGTAAATTTTATCCAGTCATGTAGTTGTGTGTGTTAAAATATCTTTTTGTTAGAAATGTTTCCTTCATTTACCAGTTTTTCCCATAACTTCAACTCAGTTGTCTTTCAGATGCCGACCATGCTCCATATCTATAGTAAGGGTCTCGACACATCGAATTGACATGTATTAAAATCATTTAAGGTACGAGTACGAATAAGAGGGAGACATACGTGTGTGTGTCAGGTTAAAATTAAAATTGTATAATTCAAAATGCGAATTCGGAAACCTTTATTTGTCCCTGTTAACTATAAGTGCTAAATCACTACATAATGTGAAAAGTTGTAGTGTATCCAATCAATTTTTTGTCTGTTGTAGAACATAGTGTATTCAAGTCCCGTTTTGTTTAGTTGCTATTTCATAACAATTTTAAATGTTTACAAGTTTTTGCAGTAATTTCAACTCGGACGAAAGTTCCAATTCTCATTAATTGACTGACATCACAGCTGACCAGGCGTGTTTTGGCAGAGTTGCTTGTGCGGTTTAATTACGTGTTTTTCAGCTCAGTCTATAATCAAACATAGGGCAATGCATACAGAGGTTCTGTTTGTTCTCTACAAATCATTCAGTTTATAACTCGACATAAGTGGTATATCCAAGTCAGTACTGCAGCGACCTACCGAGCGAATGGACGTACATTAAAATAACTGACTGTTAAATGTTTTCTTTTTTATGAATTTTAATAAATTAACTTTTTTTAATGTGTGTATTCCGTTTCAGAAGTTCCTCACCATTTCCACAGGCAGACATACGTGTTTTAAAATAATGTCAGGTATGTGTAGAACTCGGAGGCATCAAGTAGTGTAATTTGTTTTACGTATTTGCAAATACCTTCTTATTGTGTTTGGGAAGACTGTCATTTAATTTATACGGACATGTTTGCTTGTTAATTAATTTCATACAGGATACTCACATAGCTGTCATCATTTAGTGAGTTAGCACTTGTCGACACCAGGTTATTCACATAGTTGTGATCGTTATCCTTCTCTCGGGTTATTAATTTATATTGATAGGCATAACTCGTTTGAAATATATTTCTGTTATATTCCTTTAAAGACTCCGAAATTTCTCTCGTCTATTATGTCCGTGCTGTTATTCTTTTGGAATAATAGTATCTTTCAATGTCGCCTATCTCCCAACACCTTCTACGAGAAATATTCCTTCCAAATACAAAAAAACACTTACGACACTCTTGCACAAAACTCCACATATATACCTCGTCCACAACATATTACACGCGATGCCAGAGCTCAAAGGGTGAGGACGTACAAGAGCTGCTCCCCACCCCAAAAAAGGAAAGTAAATAAAGTACAACAAACTATACACACTTTTTAAATTGATTAAATCGATTAAATTTATTGGATCAATCAAAGTTTCTTACAATTTTATCTGATCAAAATTACCCCCAATAATATATAGGATTAAGTTCAGATTAAGGATAACGGAAAAAAATTTGATCAGATTAACATGTGATTAACAATTTTTCATTGAATTAAGATCAGATTAAGTATAAACCTTTTGATATCAAATAGGTTATACAAATAATCAAAAGTGAAATGAAACCCGTGCCCCCTATTACTAACAGTCACAATTTCATTGAAATTGTGTGAAACAGGGACTCGTACAGAATTATGATATTCAACAGATAAGTTCCAATTTTTTCGCACCATATTGAGGCTTTATGCTGGAAAAATCTCTACAGTCAAGAATTAATATTTTATTTTGTTTACTAGCCTAACACATTATACCTACGTAGACTCTGAGATACATTTTATTGAGTTAGTGTCGTACGTTTAAGAATGAGGAATTTTCTGAAATGTAGTTTCTGTTATAATATATGTCTTAAAATACTATTTTTTAAATTTAAACTTGATCTAGCCATGCTAGTGTTCATTCAGTAATTTCCTCAGTAATTAAATCCAGTGTGAAGTAGAGCTGCTTCAATTTTATTAATGTAAAGTTGAGACATTCAAATGCCGGGCAATGCTAAAGATTTTTCCTAATACTGCTACACAAGGTTAGGAGAATTCTATTGTCCTCTCGAGATAAAGTGATCTGGGAGTCTTCAATTCCTTTTATATATTATATATTAATAATCTTTCCATTCCCCAAACCACGTACACAATTACATAAAATTATTAAAATTTCACATTGAATCAATTTTGGCTCATCAGGTGGGGCCCAAGACTGGGCTGGTAATCAAAGTATCTGTGAATGAGTTGAGAGAACAGAACATCCTATAACCTAAGTCGCACTACACCTATTAACTACAAAAAGTTGGAATACACTGTAAATGAAATATTACAGTCAGATGTCACTGGAGTTTCAGATACAACACAGCAGGGGAACACAATCGTTCCCTTAACACAGACAATCGACCAAAATGTTGTTTCCTGCACATCAGAAGCCAATCTTGACAGTAACTCACAAACCTCACTGCAGCCAATCGCAATCTTGATTGAACAGCAGACTTAATGATGGTATGGACAAACCTTTCCTGGTATCTATGCCTGAACACACAATCACACTTAAACAGTAACCATGACAGCAGTTGTCGAAATCAGGGTCCACATTGTCGAACACAGTAAGTGGGAACTCTCTCTACCAGCCAGGACATTAGGCCAGGTTGCACCACGCGACGCCTATATAAGGCGATACTGTGTGGCGAACGTCGTCATTCCTCCACGCAACACCGTCCATGATGGACGCCTCCAGATGTCTGCTGTGCCGACTGCTGTAACCGCATTTGTACAACAGCCCCCAGAAACGTCGCAAGGTGGGCCAATCCTAGTAATTTAATATGGCTCAAATTAAGGTGGTTCACGTAGTTTAATATAATACTGCCCCCCCCCCCCCGAACATTCGGTGTATCATGTATTGTAATGTCCAGTTGTTACAATATAAACCCAATATTGATACAATAGCCTTTAAGTAATTTACCCCACACTGCTCTGCCATCAAAAATTACAGCTCTCATCATGAATCACACACTATAAAGCCCCTAGCACTTTCTTGTTTGATGTTGACCATGAGTTGACTATATAACAGAGAATAGAGAACCCAGAAAAAAACAAGAGAGATTAGAGCTCAGACCAGCTGTAATTACAGAACAGCAAGCCAGTGAGGCTAGAGAAACTAGACACCAGATAGTGCAGCAAGATCAAAAGCTCCAGAATACTTTAATAGAACATGCAGCATCCTTTCAAAAGCAATTCAGTACACAACTGACACAGCTGAGTGAGAGCATTGTATCACAAATGCAGCATTTGCGAGCGGAAATCGAGGCCACTGTCAAAACACAATTGGATAGTTCTACGGCTCAGTTACGAGAATAACACGCGAGGTGAGGAACAATGAACTTTACAAGTAGCAGAGGTTGAAAAGAGACTAATTGTATTAGAATGACAACCGACAAACCAAACTAACCCAGACCAAGTATAAGAGCATGTGTCTACGAAAATAGACTCCTTTTATCACCACATTGATCAGTGCTTTGAGCAAGTGGAGAAGGCAGCGCATATGGAAAAAACAAAAAACGGAGGTGAAAATTGCCATGTTTAGTGAACAGGTGATTGTTGTAGAAGAGAAAATAGACCAGGTTGTCGCATCTATTAGAGATTTGCAAAAAAGGGCCGTACCATGGGACGAAGCACACCAGACTAGCGATATTATGCCATTTACACTGAAATATTCTCCCACTTCTACCACACAACACAAATTCAAATATCCACGCACCCATCCATCCGCGAATGATTGCAATGATGCACCATCCTAGTAAGTTATGGGCTGAACAAATACCTAAATTTGAAGGTAGGATTGACGAAAATTCGGTACATTTTTAAATAAAGTTTCAAGAGTGTGCAGGCTTGTTTGATATTTTGGAGGGCGATATGCTCAGGTGTTTAAATCTGGGACTCAGATCTACGGCCTGTTATTGGTGAGAAGTAACCATGCCCATAACACCACATAAAATCAATTCAAAACAAAATTCCTTGATGATGTCTGGAATAGGAAAATTCATGGAAATCTTAGGTCGTAACTACATGACCAATGCTTCGTGCCAGGGAAATAAAACCACTTCAATGCTTATTTGTAGGAAATATATGAGGGGTCCCATCACTTAGAAGCTCCTGTAACCGATGAAGCATTTGTTGCCATGATTTTGAGGCAACTGCCATTTAAATATTGACGACAGCTAAGCCACCTTCAGGAAGATTCTGTTGGCGTTTCACAGCATAGAGTGACATCAAATGCAGCAGAACAACAGGGACCATGAGAGACCTCCGAACTCTGAATGCTCTCCATTTCTCTACCAAGGTCAGCAGCCACGAGATTTCAGAGATCCACCACGATTTAACCATAATAATCTTCGGGTGAATGTATCCAGAAGCGAGCCCTGCCAACACAAACGGCATGATTCCACTGGAAATGTTCCACTTGCCTATCATCGTAGCAAATACTACTTCAAGGGAGGTTTTCGATGGGACGGAATGTATCGCGGTTCACGAAGTTGACGTGATAATAGGCCCAATGAAGAGTCCCATGGTCACCGCGATATGAGAGATAATATGCCATCTGACGAGCCAACATCTCCATGTAATAATGATGCAGAACCGCATACTTCGGGCAAATGGGCCTCGCAGGCCAGCGGATTTTGTGTGCACGAAATCTAAATCTTCTCACTCAGTAAATCATAATATTTCATATATATAGGTGTAGTTCTTTCGACTATGTAATTTTCATGTGAACTATATGTCCCAAATACTATATATTTTGTGATGTTAACAACTATTGGCCGGTTTGATTGTGTTCATCAACTATGAGAGCAGGCATACTTATTTTAAAGAACTGTTAAGGTATTCCATATAACAGGGGTCCAGTGTCACTCAGTATACTCGATAAAGGCACTAGCAAAAACTGAAGAATTTCGTACATATATTCATTGACATTTCTGCCTCCTCTACGTGTCCGGAATATGTACACACAGTTTGACGAGTGTTTTAAATACGCAGATAGCGGCAGTGACGTGTTTCAAAGGTAGATTTCCAAAGTGTTTAATTAATCGTGAACAGTTTATACGATGCCTATTCGTAAATCACTAAACAGTGTAACTCGTATAGGACTGGAGTATGTGAGTGCAAGTTGTGCGCGAGGAAGGACTAGTGGCCGCCGACTCAGCAGCTCTTGCTAGCAGCGCAGAGGCTGGGAGAGAGGACAGGCTCTCACCGAGGCTTGTTATCGAGGCTGAGGTGGTGGGGGAGGTGGTTGTGCCTCTCGTAGACCGCCCGTCGCTAATTGGGCGTCCCGGTGGGTGGTACACGTGGTGGGCTCGAGAGGGTCACCTCGCCAGCCCTCCTCAGGCTGCTGCCTCGTGCCTCACCAGGGGTCGGGAATCCTTTCACTCCCCTTGCCTACACTTCTCTCCCAACTACGGCCCTACACTATATATTTATGTATTATCATGTTCTTAATATGCGGTCCTGTGCTAGTGCTCTTGGTACGCCGACTCCTACCATGGCGATCCGGGTTCGATTCCGGGCGAGGTGCTCGGATTTTCGCGATTGAGAAAAGTTACGGACGTTGCTGGTGGAAAGCAGATTTTCTCGTCGTACTTCCGTTTCACACGCCCTTGCATTCCGTCGTTGCTCTATCCCTCCTGTACGAACTCCGCTTAGCACCAGCTTCCACTCATTGTATCATTATTATTTATTATTTGGTCCTTTTAACCGTGTCAATTACCCGGCTCTGAGAGCGCCTGACTTGTAAAACCGAACCTAGAATTACACTTGTGAATGAGTGAAGAGATTTGGACAGATATTAACAGCGAGGACTTGAGAGCCGATGAGGATGACTGAGGTAAGTATGGAGCAGCATCGGAATGCAAGAGCATGGGAAACAAGAGATCCCCAAGAAAACCCACTGACCAGCGGCATAGTCTGGCACGATCCCCACATGCGAAAATCCGGGAGTGACCCGACCGGGTATTAAACCCGGCTCGCCTAGTTGGGAGGCGAGCAGGTTAACCGGTCATCCACCGCGGCCCCAATTACACTTGACTAACAGCTGACGTAGCTGTGTCTGACCCGGGATTCGAAAGCTAACCTCGCGATCCTAAACAAGGCGTAGTCAACTTCAGTCATGAAGGCAGGCAGGACGTTTTACGTCTCGTCTCCAGCGCAGCTGCTCGGACAAGCAGGAACGACCCTGGAAACAACGTAGCATTCGCCGGAAATAACTTCTGAAATCCATGGAAAATCGAAATCAGGATTGCTGGACAAGGAACAGAACCTGCGTCCTCGCGAACGCGAATATAATGTTCTACCATCGCGCCACAGCGATCGGAATGCCATAATAAATCCACAAAACTTGGAGCGGCCGATTTTGGCAATATTCGTAGACAGGCGCTATCTCCAGCGCGTGGATCAGCGTCATGAAGCCGTGACGAGGAAATTAGATTCTTCTGGCCTGGTCTTCGCTGGACTTTCCTGGATTTCTCTGGACTTTCCCACTCTGCAGCGTCAGTGGAAAGCGAATTAACGGTACGAGAGTTAAGGGTATCTCAGTTGGGAACAATACACGATGCCATACATATTGCCGAGTTCAGACCAGAGCGTCTTGGCTTGTAGCGCCACGTGACCATGCCTACACACAGTATTGTGAGTCGCGAGTCATGTGTTCGATCTCGGCTCGGTGCACTGCCCACTTGCTGCTCTAAGTGCTTCTCCGTACACATTTCAAATCCAACTGTCAATTAAGTGGAGTGCGTTTTTAGTTCATTACATAGTAACTCAGAAACAAAGTGTAGCTGTTACAAAGTTTAAAACTTCAGTATTTTGTTTCTATGTTCCCGTTCCTCTTACAATATTGCTAGAGACCTTGCCATTTTCTTCCATTAAATTGTACCTTGCTAGACTTCACAGTGATGTACGTTCTCAAGACGATCTCATTACCTCACTGGTCACCGTGACAATCAGAACCCAGCCACCTACTCGAATCGCCCATTTTAGTGCTACATGTTTCCTGTTGGTTCAGAGTCCTGCAGGCCTTATTGGAACGGTGGACATACATGAAGTTAACTTATACTTTTATGATTCGTATTATGGCATAGAACCACAACGTGAAACTATATATACCTATGCTGCACTTTATTGAAGTAAAATGAGAAATTTGACTACTAAATTTATTTTAAAAAATTTTTTAATTTTTATTTTGTCAGGCGATTCTTTGTTAACCAGTAATTAAATTATTTTCCAGTACGACTGTTTACTAAAATGATTACAATCACTTAGGGATTATCCAAATATATGACCTTAAAAATCAATGACAACTCCAAAGTTGTCTAATCTGTTGGAATATCAAAGCGTCTGTTAGTATATGCAAGTTGAAGGATTTTTTTATAAAGCACGTAGTACAGCATCATGGTAAACGAGATCCAACATGGCGATATCTAATTGGAATAAGAACAGATCATGAGCTTCCGAGAGTCGTCTTAACAGTTTCCTCTATCTCTACCCAGGTTTAGGGATGTTATTCTACTTGACCAACTCCTTGCAAGTCTATAGCCTACATTTCCTTGAGTTGCTGCAGGGGAAACAATTGTTTGTACTTAGGAAAACGATCCTTTACTAGCTTGTCACGATAACTATTTTGAAACATTAAATGACAAATTGTATCTATAGTTGAAAAATAGTTGGCTAAAATACTTTTTTCAACATTATAAAATAGAGCAGTTACTAAACAAATGTTTTAATTTTTAACATGAGAATTATTCTAGTTATAAAAAATAAAAGGAGTAAAAGTTCTCAAGAAGCGAGGTTTGAGCTCGAACACAACAAAAAAAAAAAAAAGTTTGCAACTCGCAACCACTCGTGTACTAAGTTAAATGTAAATACATGTCTAAAGAAATATTTTAATGTTTCCAGGCACACTGCAATTTTGTGTTTGGTAAAGTTAGAGCGTTTAAACTAGCACCGTGTTTTATATACCAGTGTTCAGTATTCTCACTGACGCGCGAAAGATAAATTCCGGGAATATTCTATAAGGAACATTTTTATAGTGTTTTCGGGCACGATAATGTATTCAGTGTGGTATGAATTCATACTGTATGCATATAAAAACTATTTCTGTAAGAATATTTTCTCTATTTGGCCCCTCAGTTTACAATATCGTTACACAAATAACCATTCCTTAAAAATAATATGAGTAAACACAGTTTTTGTATATAAATACTTTGAAATAGTAAGTTACTCTGTTTTCTATTTAATGATATCATGCTATAGAGCATGAGATTACATTTGCTTGGTAAAAGTTGAGCAAAACTCAGAAAGAGGTCGAAAATGTGCCAGCTAAAAAAGAGATTCAGAAAACTTGACCATACTTGACAAATATGCAAATACGTAGTATTTTAGCTTCCAAAATAATCTAGTGTGGTAGAATTCGAAGGTGTAAAATTGTAAAGAATATTTTGTTAACTAGCCTATTTCGAAAATATTATTTTGAGAAAATTAGTTTTCTTGCTTTCGCTTTTCTATACGTTAGCCAGTAGGCCTACATGTGTACATAATTCTATTAGAATATTATAAAATTGTGTAAACGTAGCCTAAATGTTGAGAACATATTGATTCGTCTCATGCCATAAGGGAGCGTATCTTTGTACTCTACTTGTAGAGAAGAGATGTGCAGCGGGAAATTACGAGAAAACACGTCATTGCAATAACTTAACTAACTCAGAGGGCATTTACTGATTTACAAAGCACTTACCTTCTGCACGCCAGTCTACTTCAGTCGTTCTAACATTCGCTCGTCGGCAGAAGTAAACATGAGGCTTTTTCAATTTCCCTTTTATTTGTCTCTCCTTTAAAGCAGTGAAGATACAACGTGAGCAAACATACAGTTTTGTATATTGACTTGTCTGTGACGAAATGGTAAACAGAAAAAGACATAATTTCTCGAATTGGAAACTGCTATTTTACATGAAGTTTACAGGAAGATGGGACCGTACTAGTAAATTATGACCTGAATTTTACCGAATACCAAATAAATTGATTTCTCACATTTTAACTGACATGGCAGCTGCTGTGCTACCACAACAATTTTGTAACGAGTCACACACTGAGACGGCCATCTCGTCTAAAAACGCAAAGCATGTACCATTTTTGGCTATGTCACTCCTGCCTACCCGAAAACCTATTAGAACGTTGCCATGCATCTCGTATCTTTGACGTCTCCGCATTGTCATGTACGATTGATGCTAGCAGCTTTTTCCACGCTGCTCAACTTGTAACAGGCGCAAGTTGGAAAAGTCAACGTTTGTACGCATGTATTAAAACAAGTGAGGCAAAACTGCGGTGAAATGATTTACTAGTACAGCGCGTCAGTTGGTGAATTGTCATTGATGGAGTTGTTTGTTGTTAGTAGATAGGTTTGGTAAAGGCTATTCACAATAAAGTGAGCACTTTTGAAATCAACCTAATAAAAATTTCACTGCTCATGCCTGCATATACTTCAACGGGCACACAGAATGACATGAGCCCGGCAAAGTTGGTAACGATAGATAGAAAGTAGTTCCATATCTTAACGTCAAATAAAAACTGTTAGGTAACCACTTGTGATCATTTAAATTATTTTCTAGCTTTCTGTTTCTTAATGCATCATCGTGTGAATATTATGAGGTTTTAAAAATGTTTACTTTTCTAATAATTTCACGCTTTTACTTGACCTACGCATGAATAAAGTGATGAGGGCCACGACAATGTTCATTTTACATAAGGTGGAATAACACACAACATGCATACAAGTAGATCTCAAGTAGGGTTTTTAAAAGTGCTCATCTTAACGTGAACAGCCTATATCTTCGAAGACAAAATCTTCAGGCTGTGGCTCGGTGGCTCGGCCGCTGGCCGCCATCTTGAATTCCCAAATTTCCAAACAGAGAACATTGTTGACGGTGTAACACTGCATAGTAGCCCTTGAAACATGGCACCTGGCATTGTCATCCTGGATGTAACCCGGGTTCATTAATGTAAAAACGCCACAATGTAGGGAGTATTTCATTATCCAGAATGTTACAATAGGCCTCTGTGTTTATGCTGCCACGGACAAACACTAGTGGTCAGCAGTAGGGGCGTGATGGTTCTATTCCACTTTTGACTGATCGGATTATCATTTTGATAACAAATTAATTGAAAGGGTTAATAAAATATGGTTAATCCTTTATCCGATTTTAGTCCAATTAGAAAGATTTTAATATAATTAAAACATTTCTTGATCCGATCTTAATCCGATGAAAAATGGAAAGGGTTAAGTTTATCGAAAAGATTAAATGAATTCAAAGGGTTAAATGTATTGAAAGGGATAATTTTTTTCTTGATTTTCTACCCTTCTTTCTTTTTGGGTAGGGTTAGCAGGAGCTCTGTACGATGTTGTCAGCATGGTGTGGTTAAGGCGAATGACCAGAGTGGTGGGTTGCAATGCCTTACATAGGTGTAGAGTTAGTATAAGAGGGGGCTAAGGATAATTTTTTCTGGTTTTTATAATTTTGAGGTGTTTGGAGGGATGTTGCTGGTAGAAAGGAGATTTTTACGAATATATTTAAGACACGAGAGAAATTCAGTGTGTTTAAACAATTCCTAAAAGTGGCCTAAGTGTAAATATGTATATTTTTGGGGTGATATTGCTTGTAGATAGGCGACTGTGAAAGATGCTATTTACATGTTGAACGATCTGTTCTCGAAATGCAATCCAACATTAGAGAATTTCAAAGTGTTTCATGTATGAATAAATTACATGCATCGAACCATAATTTTCAAATGACTACATAAAAATAAAGGAATTACGCGAGTATTTAACATTTAGTGAGTCTCGAGGTTAGAAATATAATTTACATGAGAAAGAGAGTTTTAACTGCGTGAATAACATCTGATGTTGACAAGTGCAAACTCACTAACAGAAATCCAGCTTGTCGGTATGAATAAATAAAGATCTCCAAACTCACATTTATATTTTAAACAGACACAATAGCGTAATAGAAATACAGTACACTACTTAATGTTTCTCAAACATACTTTGAGTATTTCCTAAATCACATCCATTTGATGTGGAGTCTGATGTATTAAAGAGTCCAGCATAGCACTTACATCTAACTGTGAGTAGATACGTACAGTGCGACCGATATACAACTGTGTTTAAATTACAGTAAAAAGTCGTAAATAAAGGATTTTTTTAAAATATGTATGATTCATTACAATTGTTAACACAAACTGTATTTTTAAACCATTACGAATTTTTGTAAACCGAGCTCAGAAAAACACATAGTGAAATGGCTCCATGATCTCCCCGAAATCGCACATCCATCCACCTCGGAGGTCACTTGAATAATAAGTGGGTGCTATGACACTATGACCAGCAACTAAGTTGAAATTCACAACTACCAGAAAATCTACCAAGCTACTATTAATGAGTTATTTTACACAAACAATTTAATCACATCTTCCTGAACGTTAAACTTTTCACATCAAATTTTTAAAAACTTATCTCGTTGCCATTTTTGAAATTCACAATTTCACTTCCCTGAGAAAAATAAATAAATAATACTTTCGCATTATTTAACGATGTATCCAGAGAACTGGTTTACCCCTGCGAATAAATATTTGTATTGTAAGAAGCCGTATTTTAACAAGCAATAAAACTTTCTGTAGTGTGAGTTTCGTGTCGAAGCCGACAGTATCTTGGTTTAATTATGACAAAGATTAACTTAAAAATGAAAATCACACGTATTTAATGCGAAAATATAATCATGATATAACCAAAAAATTTGAGTACACAATCTTTCAAGAAGAAAAATAATGAAATCAATTACTTACCACGAACACAGTATGTAGATCCAAAAAGAAAATAAGTTAACACATGAATAAAAGTTTCCTGATAAAATACTTTTATATTATATTGGCATTACCACTAGAGATGATCTGTAGCTGCTGTAATTCCTTGGCTGTAATCCCCTGTAATCCTCATTGGCTGTCAAGTTTTCTAGAGGTGCTGTGTTTATGAAGAAGTTGATGACTAACACATATGTCTTCCACATCTGCCTTGAGTTGCCCGCGATCGTAAAATATTTTAGGTAATTTCTCAAAATAATGACAACTCATTAGTTGTGTTCTAATCGGAGCAGACCTGCCTTCCACCCCTTCCCATCTTATCCTGCACCCCTCAGAACTGGACCGAATCCACGATGCGAGCAAGCCTTAAGACCCCTACCTCCCCCTCGCCAAAGTGCGATGTCCTGGGTGTCAGTCACCTGTCTGTCCTCGATTCTCATTTATTGGAACTGATTTAATATGGTGACAACTGCCTACTTGCCTTCACATTGGGAGCTGGTTGCTTGCAGCCACCCCTTCCCACCCTCAGAACCAGCCCTTGTCCAGAGGAACATACCCTCTGCTCCAGGAACTGTCTTTGTGCGAAAAGCAAGTTCTTCTCCGAGGCCATGGCAAAACACCCCCAACCCCCGCCCTTCACCTTCAGCACAAATAAAAGTATTTTGTCCATCAACAACTTCGGGGAGACTCCAATTGCCAGACACCCCTCAAGTTACTAAGTTGGACTCTTCCAAAACTTCTATTTGTTTGCAAAACTAGGCTTTACCCATGAAAAGTGGACTCTCCTGAAAGTCTATCCTTTCCAGTTCTGTGACTTATTCCCCCGCCACCCCCTTTCCGCGGACTCACAATACCTGGAGGTGGGCAACAACCTTCAAATATTTTTGTGCAGGGACTGTTTGAAATAATTCTCGTGGCGAACACATGTAGACTAGCTTCGAAAAACCATATTTTGAATCCTAGCTGAATGAGTTATGGATTATTTAAAAGAAATATTAGACGAGTACAACCTTTAAATAAAAGAAAATATTTCTGCACTAGTGATAACAATAATTATCACTAGTCGAGAAATTGAATTCAAATATTAACCAACAATTTTTAAAAAATAAATAAATTTATAAACACATGTAAAATATTCTAACTCCTATCATATTTTATGTTACCAACGTTAAATATGTGAAAGATGGAAATATTTTGGAAAATGATTCTATGAAGACTGTGACGAAGGTGTGAACACTGACTAGATAGATTATATCACCTAGCAAGCATTGCAGGTTGTCGTCGCAGTTAGGCGAAGTGAGGGGTCGTTGCGAATTCGTAAACAGGATGGGTCACTGCTGAAGTCTGACGCGACCTCGCCTGTCTTTTTTTCTGTTTCAAACAGAGCTCTAGCAGATGAGGGACGATTTCCTTCCTTTGTCATTGGGGAGTTCAACACCCTAGCGAACTGTCTACAAACGACCAGCAGAACTCTCGCTCAGGCCAATGACTGGTAGCAACTCTTCAGTTTATACATGTCCCAGCTGTAGGAATTCCACAAGCTTAATGCAAAGTGTTATACACATTAGCTTTCTGAATAAACACTAAATTAAGTGATTTACACTATAAAGGCAAATATTGAGAAAATAACATTTCTAAGTGATTAAATATACCATGGAAACCACCAGTGTTAGTTAAAACCTATTAACCGCATTTTATATTTGTCTTCAAAACTAGTATACTAAAGATAAATTATTAATTTTGTCTTCATTTCTGTAAAGATGCATATTCGTTAACTCATCGAGAATGTCCATAGTCTTTACCATGATAAATATTAACAATTTCGCCGTTTTTAGTGTGTTATTCACGCAAACTGATTTCACAGTGAGACAGTATTGTTCGCTGTTATGGAAAGTGCTCCGACAAAGTGATTCGTCAGCTCTTGTGAACACACTTGTTAAACCGACTGAAGGAAAAAGTGTGTATTCTGTTCACATCCAAATATTTCTGCTCACTTAAAATGTATCAATTAACCAGGTAATTTTTGTTTTGTTGAAATACATTTTTTAAGATATGTATTTGTTGGAAAAGGTCACACCCACGAATAAATAAATATCCTTCACTCAAACAAACCTACTACCCCTGGTGGATAAAGTAATAAGATATATTGTTGCCAAAACATTGACTCACTCATTTCTCTAAGATATATGTTTTATAAAATTCCAGATCTACAGTTTGGAGATAAATCAAACACACATTCACTTTGAAAAACATTTTTAATATATCACATTTTTCCAACACACACAATTTCTATTTACATATACGAAAATCACATTCTTCTTAGAAATAATTATTTATATACAAAACACTCAATCTTCTATTCTGGGAACAAGGTTGGTAACATTTGGTTGAAGTTGCAGGAAGACAAACTCATTGATCTCAAATCTGTGTGAAGTTATTAATCACAGCAGATTCTTGATGACATGTCGGTTGTTAGTATTTCAGATTAGTTATTATAAGACACTATCTGTCAGTTAATTGGCTCACTCTTGATATGGCTGACAGTTTAATTGACTCGTATATGGTACTATGTCATAAAAATACCCCATTGGCAGTATTGCATATAGTAGAGCTGAATTTATTATGGTATTCAGTGTAGTTTGCGGAAAAATGTAGACAGGAATTCTATGATATCACACAGGGATACACCAGCCAACTGAATGAAGTGCTGAAATACAGGAAATGTAAAGTTTGTGAAGGAAATTTGACATACTCATAGTACTGACATGAGGTAAGGGTCACAGTTCAGAGGCTCTACACATATTCTGGGTTTCGTAGAACAGGAAAAATGTACGAATTTCCAATTTTATTAAAACCTTGTAACAAAAATATTTATCTGCACATCGGAGCAAGTGAAGAGATTTGAGCGGTTCTCGAAACCAAGGTCTTGAGAGTCGATGAGGGTGAAGCAACATTGGATTTCAAGCCTCCTTATCACTAATAAACATTGATTATTTACCACCAGCGGTGAACGACGGATATTGGCTAACATGTACATATATTTTTGATATCAGATATATTCCACGTGCACTAAATTCTTCAAGTCGGGATGAGTGTAGGACAGGGAGGGAATTTCATTGAAAATAAAAGGTTTGCATAACTTCTTCCTCCTCTGTGAGGGATTTCAATTTCTTACAGGTTACTGTTATACTAATTCTAATAGGTAAGGGTGATGCCATTATTAAGATTAATAAGGGGATTTTACACCTCTGGACAAAACAATTAAAGTCCGCATCAGTGTCAAACATATCGTTAACTGAATCTGCATCATTTAGCCTACCGGCGAACGCACTAGCCAGTGTATCCTATCTGATATTGAATGATGAACTTTTCACTGAAGTTGGAGACTTGGAAATCAAATTACTTTTCATCCCTGAATCAACATATTGACTTTTAGGAAGTAGTTCAGTGGGTGGAGCTGGAATTTTAAGTGTTTTGCAGTAGCTGGAACTGGAAATGATAAGTGCCTTGCAGTAGCTGGAGCTGGAAATGAAAAGTGTGGAGCTAACTATGGTGTTATCTTAGGATGTGGATCTGATTGTGGAGCTAATTGAGAAGCAGATTGTGGAGCATATTTTGGAGCAGATTGTGGACCAGATTGTGGAGCTAACTGAGGAGCAGATTGTGGAGCAGAATTTGGAGTAGATTGTGGAGTCGATTATGAACGAGATTGTGGCGCTTACTAAGGAGCTGATTGTAGAGCATAATTTGGAGCAGAATGTGGAGGTGGAGAACTAGTTTAGCAAGTTTCACAATGTTTATTTAAAGCATCACTCCGAGAAAATTTTTTCAGGTAGAAATCATACTGAAACTGCTGTCTTGAATTTTTCACCACACAGCTCATTCTTTCATGTTGTCGTAAGTCCCACAGAACTGTAAATTCTTTATCGCAGAAGCGACACAGCAAATATATCATTTCTTCTGTACTATTCAAAGATTAGAGTGAAATTGTAAAGCATACACCACTTTGTATAATAAGCAGTCCTTCTTCATGTAGAAAACTTGTGTTATTATGTCGCTGTTGGTGCATCCGAATGGACTTAAGTTTGAAAACTTATATGTGTTTTCTAAAACAATACAATAAGATAAATATCAACTATTCACGACGATTTAGTCATTAATTGAAGGAATCCGATATCCCTTTTACAAATAAAGAATATATAGTGCCTCCGAATGAAGCATTACCTAATTCCGTGTTTATTTTTGACGATGTTTGGTGTGAACCCCATGGTGATATACAGCAATATTCCAGTTTTGGTAGAGATTCAAACATTAATTGTTGTTATCTATCACAAATTTATGCACGTATACCAAAACATAATTTGTGTGATAATGCAAACATGTTAATTGTGTTTAAAATAGATAAAATTAATCTGCAACATATTTCCAATGATCATGTTTTAGGCGATATGACATTTGTAAAGTTTAAAGATTTTTTTTTTCCTGTTGGAAAGAAAAATATGTTTTTTTTTTTGCGATTATACAAACCATTCCCACATAAATAGGCAGATATATGTCTGGTTTTCATAGTTCCAGGCTAAGAACAATGAGTATTTCAAAGTTTAGACATAGAGGTATAAAACACAATAATAACAATAGCTGTTTAACCTAAAATCGCATTGGGAATTGCGATTTTAACATATATATAGTACATAATATGGGTATGGCTGTGAAAGATAGCAATGTGGCAAATAAACATTACATGGAAGACTAAATACTATTACACCAAACATACTAAATCAAAATGGAATGATATTCAAAGAAATTAATAAAGTTAGTTGATTTAAATGACAATGTTTATAAAAACACCAGTGTAATTACAATTATGTTAAGCAATATTAGCACTGATTTGCAGAGTAATGAATTTAAAATAGAAGAACGTTTAAATTGATTTAGTAAGGATTTTAATGATATGATACACATAGTATTTACAACACATCTTACAGATATGCAAGAAAATTTAAGAATTCTAATTTATGAAGTGGTAAATGCTACGGAACAAAACAACTTGAAACATGAATGAAAGAAATAATGCAATATATAAGAGATGAATTTATTAATAAAAGATTTGGCTTAGTTATGCAAACAGATATGAGAAAACAAAATATTTATTTGGAAACACGAATCAAAAATTATATTAACGATTTGAAACTAAAACTTTAACAAAATTAGTTGTTATATTAAGTAAAGTGGATATGATTGAAAAAGCACAAACTGATCGACCTATTACATGATTTAGAAAAGCAACAACTTAATTCATATATAAATAGATTGAATTTAATGTAATAGTATCAAAACATGTCTGACTCTTATCTGCTGTGAAAGAGAAATGTTTACAAGTCAAACAAGCCCATATAGAACAGGAAGTTTTAAATGAAGAAATATTAAAACCTGTTACGAGTAGAATGGATACATTACATCCTGTGTTAAATAAACCTAGAGAAACAACTTTTTGAAATTAAATCGGAAAATGAACCTTTAACAAACAAAAAGATACTCCTTTCTCAACATTTATTTGTCTTTAAATCTATCTACATCTACACGTGATACGACATTTAGTTTCTATCGACATGAAAACAACTGGTTCCTGGGAGATTCGTTCGTTAAATTTTTGTCTTCGAATAAAATTTAAATAGGTGATTCCATAACTGATGCCGGTGAAGTATTTTTTGCTTTATCCAAATGGATATTCCGACACCAATTTTCAGAAATATATATATTCAGTGAATGTTAATATTCGTCCAGGAGACGAAAACAATCCGAAAATACATTTAATAGGAGATATAGTAGGAAGTAGAATATATAAAGTAGAAATTGACAACTGCTTTTCGCCTGTAAATTGGAACGATCCTAATTTAATTGGTTGATCGATTAAAACTTCCCATCACTTCGAAAGAGTCTGGAAATAATTCACATACGAACGAAATAGTTTCTATTGTTGAAGAGTTAACAGAAGATGGTAATATTACCTATGAAGTTTTGTAAGATTGCTCAAGAGCTTCATGCTTCTGCAAGGATAACATATCCTAGAAGAAGAGTTGTAACTCATGGATTAAATTATCTTTTGCAATCTTATTTGTGTGAAATGACATTGCTTTGAAAATACAATAAGGGGTAAAAGTATATTTTAACAGTAATAGACGTTTATTCGAAGAATGGTTGGGGTATACCTTTAAAAAACAAAACTGGGAAACAGGTTACCGATTCAATGAAGATCGTTTTGAAAGAGAGAATGCCCAATTCGCTCCAAACCGACAGAGGATCTGAATTTTTCCTATACCATTCCAAAAACTAATGATTGAATATGGTATTAATCACTACACAATGTATTCGGAGCATAATGCTAGTGTTGTGTAATGAGACAACATATCGATTAAGCAGTTAATATATAAACATTTCATTTCGAAGGGGACTTACAAATGTGTTGATGTTTTGCCTGAAATAGTAAAATTTTATGATTCCAGATATCATAATACTATCAAGATGGCTCCCAAAGATGTTATGGATAGTAGTTTATTGAAAACTATTTATAATAATGTTAAAGTCATTAACGAAAGCAAAACCAAAGTTCAAAATTGGGGAATTTATACATATCTCGAGACAGAAATGGATCTATGAGAAAAATTTACAGTGAATTGGTCTGTTGAAATATTAAAAATTATTTCAATTAGACAAACGCACCCCAGAATGTATTACATAGAAACATATGATGGAGAACTAATAAAAGGTATATTTTACGAACATAAACTGCAAAATGTCAGTTCTCCAAATTAATATTTGGTTGGAAAATATCATTAAAAGTAAGAACGATATGTCCTTCGTTCGATGGAGAGGATTCTCAAAAGCACACGACTCCTGGGTTAAGAATCAAGACCTTAAAATATTGTAATATAATGTTTTAAAAAATTTCTAATACTAAATAAAATATTTTCGATTATATTTGTGTTATTAGATTTAATAAACCTCTGGATGGAGATTAGATGTACAATTTATTGTGTAATCAATCCCGTTTTTGATTGGATTATTGTTTCATTGGATTAATGTTGGAGTTATTATCCAGTGTGATTAAATACTTTTATTTGTGATGTCATTCGCATTTAGGTGAAAATCCATTACATTTGATATGTAATTAAATTAGTAACTGTGATAGTTTATTTTATTGGTCAATCACATTTAGGTGATAATCCATTACATTTGATATGTAATTCAATTGGTATATGTGATAGGTTCGTTTAATTGGTCAATCGTATTTAGGGATATAATTGAATGGGTTTGGTACATATTGTAATTCATTGTGTTTGCGTGGTATTCTCTTGCAATACACTCCTTTTAAATGCGATGTACTTGATTGTTTTTGATGTTACATTTCTTGGAAACGGGATAAAATCTCGTGGACGTTTACAGCTTAAAGACATTGAAGACATGATCTATTTAATTCGTTCTTCTAATTTCCTGGAATTCAAATAGTTTTTTCCTGGAATTTTTCAACTTAAAGACATTTGGGATGCGATTCCATTTTAATGATATTTAGAATGTATTTGTAACATGATGTATTTCTTTAACTTGGATATTGTTTCCGGAACTAGTTTCTCGGATTAGATTTCTATGATACTTCATGTTTTTTTAATTAATTATGACGAAATTCATTGTTAGTTTAAGGGAATACTTTTCTGGGTTTCATAATTGTTTTTGCTAGGTTATATTTCTTTGTTTGTATGGATGCAGTTCTTGGAAGTTGATAAGTTTTAAGAAAGTAAAATACTATTCACCAACGTTAAAAAACTTTTCGATAGTATGTCCTAGGACATAATTTTTGACAGTGTAGAAATTTGAAGCTGTAAGACAAAAAAAATTTTCAAAAGGGCATTTTAAAATGTAAAGTTTTTAATACTGGGCTTAAACTGAAATGCAATATAGTCTGTGAAAAACAAATCATTTTGCTAGTCACAGTCAGTATGCTCCAAACGTGTAGCTGGGATAGAAAGACTAAGCGAGACAAGTCGCAAAACGCGGTGTTTAGTGACAGTGAGCTGCAGCCAGGGCAATGCACATCATGAAGTGAAGTTTGTGGGTGGGGCAGGAGGCAGAGGGATGGGGGAAGTTCTCCCTCTCATCGGCTCTTGAGACCAAAGTTTCGCCCGCACCCGCGTACACTCGATTCTCGGCTATCCGTTAGCTGGTACTGTACACGAGGTTTTAAAATGACTCATACACATATATTTTTTGTAAAAACACATCGCTGTAGTCAACTACCTTTCCCATATAAACTTAAGCGAGATTATATTATCATATATGGTAGTAATTTCTAAAAGTCCTGGGCTAGGAAAAACTATACGTTAAATAAACATTTTTGTTTACTAGACGAAAAAATATGTTGGATTGAAACTAGAACAAATTTTCCATCATGAATGTTTAACATACATTTTCAATGGTTGAAAATAAAATTTAATTTGAGTACTTGCTTACAACATAATATTTAAAGCTTGAATAAAAATACATGTTATAAACGGTGTTCTTTCAATAATTAAAATCTTAGCTAGTTAAAATTATGTTTTATAGCTGTGTTGGTATGAAAATTAGACAGTGATAGATTTAAAATTAAATAAGATTACTGGAAACTGGAATAATGATTGCTGGAAAATGGGGGAAAATAGTTCTGTGGAAAACTGTTCACATTTTTAATTGAATTTATTATGTGTAAAAAACATTTGGAATGTATTTCTTACTGATGAGGACAAATAAAGTTTTATTGATGGGAGACATGAGATTTTTTTTAATTCACATAGATTGTGCTAGGCTCTTGTCTTCCAAAATATACGAGGAAGCTTGTGTCCGAACGAAAATAACAGTTGGTAGGGGAGAGGGGAAATAGCACAGGTCTGTTCAAAATCCACTGCTACCTCCCAAGGGAAACAGTCGCTTTGGCCTGCAAACAAGCCTCGTTCATAGACGAGGCAGCATCTTGGGGGTGAAGGATCGAATCAGGGTAGCCAAAACCAGAAAACGCTTTCTAAATTCTATAGCGGGGGAGGGCACATTGTCTTGAAACAGGTACTGCAGGGATGCCAACTCACGAAAACATACGAAAAAATCATACCCAGGACTGACTGTGTGGTGTGTAAAACTAGTTTTGGGAACGCCAGCCTCGATCGATAGCGGAGGTCTTCAGAAAAGTCAGCTTCTAGAATAGGGGTGCGTGGACAGGAGCCAGCTCTGTGGGGTGCAAAGTAAGGATGGAGGGGGTGGCTGGCAAATGTAAAGGGGTGGGAAGGGTTGGTTACAAGCAGACAGTCCCACCGATGTGAAGTGCTCTGGACACTCGGCGCCATCTTCAGTCGTTTATTAACGCTTGTGGAAGACAGACGTGTTAGTCATCAGCTCCCTCATAAATACCGCTCCTCTAGACACTTGGCAGCCGATGAGGCCACCCCCGGGGATTACCGCAGCTATGGACCATCTGTAGTGCTACCCTCGATTTAATATAAAAGTGTTTTATCGGGAAACTTTTTTCGTGTGTTAATTTATTTTCTTTTCGGATCAATACAGTGTGTTTGTGGTAATTGATTTCATCATTTTTCTTCGAGGAAGATTGTATACTCAAATTCTTCGGTTACATAGTGATTATATTTTCTCAATAAGTATGTGCGATTTCTATTTTTATATTAATCTTTGTCATAATTAAACCGAGATACCGTCGATTTCGAAACGAACCTTATGGTTATCTTCAACGGAAATGTTTATTGATTGTTAAAAGTGAATTACTTTTAAATATGCATTGTTACCATACTATAATTTATTCGTAGTGGTAAGCCAGTTCTCTGGATACGTCGTTAAATCATGGGAGTGAATTATTTATTTACTTTTCCCAGGGAAATAAAAGTGTGAATTTCAATCACGGCTGTGCGATAAGTTTTTTTTTTTTTAATTTGATGTGAAACGTTTAATTGTTCGTGGATAGTAACTCATTAATAGTATCTTGGTAGATTTTCTGGTAGTCGTACATTTCAACTCAGTTGCTTGTCAGCCTCCGAACATGCTCCACGTATATAAGCAGTCGTATGTCATAGCATCCATTCATTCTTCAAGTGACCTCCGAGGTGGATGAAGGTGCAGTCTCGGGGAGCTCCTGGGGCCATTTCATTATGTGTTTTTCTGAGTTCGATCTACGAAAATTCCTAACAGTTTAAAAATACTGTTTGTCTTAACAATTGTAGTGAATTTTACAAACATTATAATATTTTTCCTTCATTTACGACTTTTTACTGTAGTTTAAACACAGTTGTCTATCGGCCGCGCTATACGTATCTACTCACAGTTCGACATAAGTGCTATGGTGGACTCATTAATACATCAGACTCCACATCAAACGGACGTGTTTTAAAAAATACTCAAGGTATGTGCGAGAGGTGTTAAGTATTGTAAGTGTATTTCTATTATGCTATTGTGTCTATTTAATGTTTAAATGCGAGTTTGAGTTTGGAAATATTTATTTATTTACACTGACTAGCTGGATTTAGTTTAGTGAGTTTGCACTTGTCGACATCAGATGTTATTAACGTAGTTAAATTTCTCTCTCGTGCAAATTATATTCCTAACCTCGAGACTCACATTACATTTAAGACTCGCGTAATAACACTTATTATTCACGTAGTCGTTTGAAATTTCCTATTCGATGTTTGTAATTTATTCATACGTAGAACACTCTGAAATTCTCTAATGTTTAATTGCATTCCGAAATCATATCGTTTAACACGTAAATCGCATCTTTCAACTACCAGCATCTACCAGCAACATCCCTCCAGACAATTTAAATTAGAAAAATTAGCCTTAGACCACTATTACACTAAACTATACATCTATATAAGACATTGCAATCCACCACTCTGGCCAATCTACTGCCAGAGTTCCAAGGATGAGGACGTTCCAAAGCTCCTGCTACCATCTCACCCCACCCAATAAGAAAGAAAGAAACATGTACAAGAAAAGAAAAAGAGAATTAACCCTTTAAATAAATTTAACCCTTTCAAATATATTTAACCCTTCTCATTTTGATTTGATTAAGATCAGATTAAGAAAATTTTACCCAGTTAAAGATAGAATTAAGAATTTTTTGATCAGATTAAGGATTAACCATTTTTCGATTAACCATTTCAATTAATTTGATATCAACTGATAATCCCATTAATGAAATGCAGCATCCCTTTGATCTGAACACCCCCCCCCCCCCCCCGTGTCATCTACTAATTCCTCTAGAACTTCCTTGTAAATGTCGTTATATTTTTTTACTCTCGAATCTTCTCGATCATTTGGAAATATTTGTGTGACCTGCTTGCAAACGCCTATCACTACTCCCCCCCCCCCCCAGGCCGCAAGAAGAATGGCTCTATCTGAAAAATTTATCATTCTTACCGGAAAACGGTCAGAATTAAAAAACACCAAATTCATTGCTACAAGGATTTTACCTGGCAGGACACCACTCCTCTTTGATGGCTCTATAAGTCCCAAATGTCATAGAATTTCCTTGATATCTGCGTGTAATGACACTGTCACTAGAAGCAGACAGCTCAGTGAGTGGACCGCATACTATTGGCCAGCTAACTGGGAAGGACAAATCATTCCATGTTGACACCGCCAACTCTGTACTGTCTACTCGTAGTACACAATGTTGAGTATCGATACAGCACCCCAGTCTACGTAGTACATCATCCCCCAAAATACATTCATCCTCTATATATTTTATCTAAACATTGTGTTCTATGCTATGGTTTCCAAACGACAAGATCACTTTTCTCTTACCGGTAACTTATGTAGTATAACCCGTTACTGTAGTCAAATAGCACCGTCCCGTACTGTCCGCCGAGCGATACTACTGGTCGGCGGGTTTTCTCGGAGTCCTCCGGTTTCGCCCGACCTTGCATTCTTGTGCTGCTCCATACTCATCTCGCTTCACCTTAGTCGACTCAAAACTACATTCCATTGAAACGCACAACTTTCATAATGCGAGACAGACGTACTAACCTGCTAGTGTTGGTCCACACAGACAAAGAACACGACTGGTGTATGTGGCAAAGAAGAATGAGGGCTGGAAATGCCTTTCCCGCGGTCATCAAGCAGTCAGCTGCCACAACAGACAAGCAACTTCCCAGCGTGCTGACAAACAAGGTGTCCTGTCCCGCCAACCCAGCAAACAATTTTTTTCTTTATTTTTAACCAGCGGCATCTCTTCACCGCTGCCACCAACTTTATAAGAGGAAGAGGGGTTGAAACTTTCCACATTCAGGAACTCTTTTCTCCTCCCCCTTCCCTTCCGCGACCAGCTCAAACTCACACTGCGCACTCTAAAAATGAAAACAACCCTTTCCGAACCTTCGCAGCGTGGAGTGTCTCAATGGAATCTCACCACGACACCAGAGAAATATCTTCTCTCCCTCTTATTCTTCTTCTTTTTAAATCCTCAGTATCAATACGCGTAACATCTTCCTCTCTCTGCTCTCCTCGAAACATCTTCCTCTCTCTGCTCTCCTCGTAACATCTTCCTATCTCTGCTCTCCTCGCAACATCTTCCTATCTCTGCTCTCCTTGCAACATCTTCCTATCTCTGCTCTCCTTGCAACATCTTCCTCTCTCTGATCTCCTCGCAACATCTTGCTCTCTCTACTCTCCTCGCAACATCATCCTCTCTCTGATCTCCTCGCAACATCTTGCTCTATCTGCTCTCCTCGCAACATCTTTCTATCTCTGCTCTCCTTGCAACATCTTCCTCTCTCTGCTCTCCTCGCAACATCTTCCTCTCTCTGATCTCCTCGCAACATTTTCTTTTACCTGTGCAGTTTCATCCGAAGCGCTTAGCGGATGCAATTTTCTAAAAATGCTTATATTGTTGTCTAGTTCTGAAATATAGTTATGTGTAGTATATCGTAACCACTGCCTTTCTCCTTGTTAGTACGTTTTAATCGTGTCTTTATCCATTCCTGTCTATTTTTCTCGCACTCAATGATAATTTTCGTTTTCTTGCAATAGTTTGCTGATATTTTCCAAATAAAATACATGCGCCCTCATTTCTAGACCGCAGAGCGGCAAGCTGATGTTAAGGGCGATATTGGCACGCTCTCTACATGCCACGCACACTGCACTCAATAGCCACCAGTTCTTAAGAAAGGCAGTGTCCAGTGATGAGATGTGAAGCTGTAACCCTATTGTTTTGATTAACATCAGATGTCACTACAGTACCCTATTCAATTTTCGTAATTACTAATTAATTCTAGTATACGATACTTAGAAAACGAAAAACGATTTTTTGAGTGTTTTTATTCTGGGTGTGGTGATTAAAAAAGGAAGTCTCTTGAAAGTAGACATTATTGAATCTTCTAATTCGTATATTCTTCAATTAAGGAAGAAGTGTTAAGGGTAAATACATTCAGTATTTCCTTTATAAACGCGTATAACAAGAAATTAAATCACAGTTTACTAGACAGATGGTTGCATTTCAAGATACTAGCAATCAAATACTACTTGAAATCAAAATATTACGCCATTAACTGGTTACAGAATGAAACTTTTTTTTGAGATAATATTGATTTCCGGAATGTTTAAGAGAATCAATATGTTGTAGTCATCAAAGGGAAAGTCAACAAAGTATAAACGCCCTTAAATGTCAAGAGAAACAATCTTATTTACTTTAACTTCAATTACCGCCGATATTCTATATTCCTCTGGAAAAAATCGTACATTTAAAACTACCATAGTTTTATAGATTATTTCAGAAAATTAATAGATTTTATTTCTGCAGTTTATCAAGCATCTTTTTGGTTTCATAGTTCAGGAATGCAAAATTGTCAGACATAGAGAACATACACTAAGTTGCTCTACAACATGCAGAACTACATAAAATGTAGTACTTGCATAAACTTTCCAAATTTTCGGAAAAGTTCTATGTATGTTGCTTATGGAAGTAGCACTCATATTTTTGGTAAGTAAATGAAATATTTTGCTGGTATTTAGGCCCTATTAATGTTTATTAAGTAACGTTAGTTAAAACTAGTAAATGCTTTATCAAAATATGAGTGTATTTCCTTTTTAGGTGCTTTACAAAGTAATTTTTGCAAACCCCCCCTTCACTAAGCAAAACCATTAAAATAATTTCGCTGGTTGTTTGCAATGAAAAATTAGTCGTCATATTAATAATTTATTTTATTTACATCAATTTCCCCCACGGAAGTTAGCAGTTTAGTAACTGAAATGAATACAAATAAAATCAATAATTAAAAATAGTCGTTTACATTAGTACCTAACTATAATTTCTTACATGCAACAATAAACTATAGTAATTATAAGACTGCGCTACATAATGGTTTTCATGCGAAATATGCTTTCTGAAGTATCAAGAATGGAAGTGTGTTTAAATATTGATTATAAATAAACATTTTTCATTTATTTATTTCTGAAACTTCTAAATACATAAATTCCAGCAAAATATTTTACATTTTTTCCAAATTTTAAGCCTGATTATTTCAAAAACAATATAAACAGTACTGTGCTGACTATGAGTACGTACTAAAGTTTTTTTTGAACGAGTTCTGCATGTAGTATAGTTGTGCACGTGCTAGGCCGGGAGACGTGCTAGGCTAAGACGGGGCAGAGGTGAAATGTAAGAGCAGGAGAAACTAGAGTGAGCTGAGTAACGCCGCTGCACTGATGCGTTTCCTACAAGGAAGGGTAGGCCTGATGCAAGTTTCCTTACCTCGGATCAAAGCAAGGTTGCCGTGAAGATATACTGGAGGTTGAGCCGCTCGACTTTAAACTGTTCGCGGTTATGTGAGCACTTTTGAAAGCCCTGTTTAAGATCTACTTGTATTCACGTTGATGTATTCTTCCACCTTATGTAACATTAACATTGCCATGGGCCTCATCACTTTATTCAGGAGTCGGTCAGGTGAAACTGTGAAATTATTAGAAAAGTAAACATTCTATAGATCTTCTAATTTTTACACACTAAGGCGTTAAAATAACAGAAAGTGTAAGAAATTATTTAAATGATCAGAAATGGTTACCTAACATTTTATATTCGACGTTAACATATGGAACTACTTCCTATCCATCGTTACCAACTTTACCTGGCGCATATCACACACTGCGCCCGTTAATATATATACAGGCAGAAGCAGTGACATTTTTCTAAGGTTGATTTCAAAAGTGCTCACTTTATCGCGAACAGCCTTTAGCTCAGTGTCCACTTTCGCATAGCTACGTCCTAACCCTTACTTACAGGTATTGCAAGCAAGACGTTATGTGATGCGTGATTTACTTAAGAGTGCGTAAGACATGAATCAGCACTATAAACTGTACTCGTATTCCGTATGTGTTTTTGGCGGAAATACAGAGCAACAAAAATTAGCAATCCTAGACAATTATTTTTACTAGCTTCCTGAGCTAATATATTTCCGCAGAGATGTTCTTATGGCGCCGTAAATGTGAATGTGTAATTGTGGTTCAAGGTATGATACAAAGCCAACTACTTGCTCTGGAAAAACAATTGCTCACAAAGATGAAAAAGAAAAAACCGTTATATGTAGGAGAGAATTTTCATAAATTTCCTTGTATCTTCAATACACCTGTCCAAATAATAGTGTGTGGTCAACAATGGAGAACGGGTTAGTTTACATTTGCGTTTTGAACACACCTGCCCTTTTACATGAATAAAATACTTTGACTAACTTGAATATATCGCGGTTGCATTAACAACAGGTTAAGAGAAGCGTAAAAACATGGCAAATAACTTGCTTCTGTAAACAGAGCTCTATGTTAAGCTGTGGTTGGGCAATTTATATCGTTTTCACGAGTACCCGTTCTGCATATTTTGAAATAGTGTGACGATGCTTCTGTTTTGTTTAAAATTATATTTGCGAGCAAAAGTTTCAATTAAGTTTTCCATTTTTATTTTCTTATTTCCTCTTGTGAACCTTTGCCGTGATTAGTGTCATATTTTCTTACTTTATCAATACTGATTTGTGTATGATGTGACAGATCATCGGATTATGGTACAAGTCATTCTGGCCAGTAACTTACCATCATCTCGTGAGATTAGTTACGCGACTGTTTCATAGTAAAATATTGTTTAATCTCTTTAAACGTTTTCACTAACTTCGAGTACGAAAATGTGCGAGGTTAGAAATTGAAGTTCAAATAATTCGATGATAACGTATTAAATGGAAATGTAAGGCCAAACTGTGCTCAAGTATCACAATGATTATTGTTTTTAAATGTTGCTGGTTTAATATTCCGACTTTTGCAATCGAATACCAATCTTGCAAACAGTAATGATGGGTAAAAAACATAATTATCAAAGGTTATGTTTTATGGTAAAAAAAAACACTAACACTGGTGAGTTTAAAAAATTGTTCTTAGTGTTTGTGCCATGACCGTTTAGGCATTTCGGCTCATACTGAAAAAAATGTTGCTTTCCCTTCAGAGTTGGTATTTAGAATAAGAATGAGACCTATCTTCGCTGTTTTAATGCAGGCTCTATCCGTTACAATATCATAAGTGTGGCTTGTATTTCGGTTGTTGAGATTGTGTACTTTGTATTTTTGTTCATGATACTCGGTGTAAACTTGCGCATTGTGTATGACCTGTGGCCCCACAGGACACACTCTCGCATCTGTTCGCAACAAACTTGAGCTCTCTTTCCACTCAGGTCCATAGTGCTTCTTCAAAAATTATACTCATATTATTTATCATTGGCTGTTGCATATTGTGATATAAAGGGCTCTTGCGCAAAGGAACACGGACTTGAATGGCACAGTAGTGCCACAATAGAGACAGTAATATCTCTATTCTCAATCCAATGCTTATAAGAACTGGACTGTTTCGTGAGTTGCGTTTTCAGATTAACATATTCTTACCAGGAGTGTATTTTCCTGTAAACGTTTTCCCCAAAAAAGTAGCAACGAATTTTTCCCACACTTCTATGCTCTGCGGATCGTGTTTACCATACACTCTAAAACTTTAAAGAGAGTAAAATAACTTATTCAAAGGCATTCCTAACAACATAAATGGTTCCACCGAGAATCAGAGGAAAATATGTCTTTGTTCCTGGGAAACGATTTCACAAATTAAGTGTTCAACCAACTGCATTCAGCAAATTAAATATTGTGTCTTTGAATTTCGCCAAACCATTATGAGAAATAAACATATTTCCTTCGGGTACTGTTCATATTGTAAAATTATAAATGATTCATGTCAATTAAGAAATATATCTTAACCGAGATTGCAACACGTATTACTTAGCCGCAAAGCCGCCATCGTACTAACTTAATTTTTTATTCCCCCTTTGATGACGTATACATTTGATGTTATAAATACCCAATTCCATACAGGAATACCCATAAGACGTAACCCATGTCTTACCGCAGCCCGGTATGTAGCCAGCTATATTACGGGGGTTGTAATTTGTGCAGACATATGTCTGGAATATATATTTTTGTGGTTTTCTCTGTGGTTATACTTCGTTATATTTACACCGTACATTGAAATACTTAAGTGCACAAAGTAAGATTAAGGTGTAAGAAGTTTGGTTACTGTTGAGCAACGGCCATGATTTATTTTGAGCCAATGAGTAATAAGCACACGGTTGTTGACTCGTCGCCTACGCACTTAAGGACCACATCGCGAGAGTATTGTAGCAAGTGCACTAGTGTCGCCGACAGAATACGGCCTTACTGAACACATTAGGGACATCAAGGTGATGTTTCAAGTTGTCAGCTCACTCGACCGGAGACTCGCAGATACGACTCATTATGAAGCTAGTTATCCGGCGCCGACTAACCGCAGAATCTCGCGACGCAATTAAAACGCCGCCATAAAAGCGACGACGTCTTGTCTTGGCGCAGACCTTTGTTGGCTTCAGCTGGCGTCATAGATTACGTCCGCCGAAAACACACCCACTCGCGAGGAGAGAAAAAAAGGGTGCCAATGCGAAAGGGGTTAGTTACGCCTTTTTGTCGAGCTCACCAGGGCTTGACAAAGGATTACCCTGCCCCTCCACCCTTCTCTTCCCTCACACACTCCTGCGGGCCGTTTAAAAATTTCTCCCCCATTACCTGTTTATGCGCCGCTGTTAAAATGGTTTTCTCGTGCGGGATACGGGGGCTGGGAGATCGTTCCGAGACCTGACCCTGAACGTGCAACTCGGCTACAATGCGACTCGCAGGATGTTAAAAGGGGTGAAAGGGCGTGGTGAGGGAGGCACTGCTGTTATTACTCGACTGGAGTCCCTGTTTCACTTCTCCTGAATAGCGACTACGGAGAGGGGGCTCTGGAATGAGGGCGGGGGTTAATGCTCTCGCAGGAAGAACGGGGAATGTGAGAAAGAGATGACGAGGGGTAGTACGCAGTTGAAAGGGGGGGGGAGGTAGGGAGGGTAAATGTCGCGTAAAGTGAGCCAAAGAAAATGTCCTGAAACTTAATCATCGCACTTAGCATTTGAATGGGGCCGTACAGAATATCCCATGGGAAGGAAGGCGTGGTGGGCGGAAGGGCGGCCTAAACGACGCCTGGCAACTGCAAGTGCGTCTGGAGCGCAGTGCTGTTCTGTTAACTGTGATCCACCATCGGAGGCTGCATCTTAGTTCAGTGGCCGGAACCAGCTAGAGAACCTAAGTCCTATGTCATGGAGATGCTCATACAACGAGCAAGAGGTTACAACTAATACAGTAACAATTATTTATTACTTTCTGTGACAAGGAATACTTCCTAAACTTTTTTGATTTAAAAGTTTTTACCACGATTTTTTCCCGAAAGAAGGAACCAAACCGTAGCTTATTTGGGTACAAGGGTGTACACATTTGAGAGAGGAAGGGGGGGGGGAGGGAGGGGTCACATTTCAGAATCCTCAATCATAGAAGGAAAACTTATTCCTAGTCCCAAGTACATGGCCGATAAAGATTATAGTCAGCGCACAAAGTTCGAATAATAATAATAAACATTGCTATGCTAGCGCCCATCGCGCAAGACATTCTTTGCTTTCAACTCAACCCTGTTGTATACTCTTTACAACTCAACCCTGTTGTATACTCTTTACAACTCAACCCTGTTGTATACTCTTTACAACTGACCACGTCCTCAGCCGCTAAGGTCTTATACATTCTTTGCTTTCAACTCAACCCTGTTGTATACTCTTTACAACTCAACCCTGTTATATACTCTTTACAACTGACCACGTCCTCAGCCGCTAAGGTCTTATACATTCTTTGCTTTCAACTCAACCCTGTTGTATACTCTTTACAACTCAACCCTGTTGTATACTCTTTACAACTGACCACGTCCTCAGCCGCTAAGGTCTTATACATTCTTTGCTTTCAACTCAACCCTGTTGTATACTCTTTACAACTCAACCCTGTTGTATACTCTTTACAACTGAACCCTGTTGTATACTCTTTACAACTCAACCCTGTTGTATACTCTTTACAACTCAACCCTGTTGTATACTCTTTACAACTGACCACGTCCTCAGCCGCTAAGGTCTTATACATTCTTTGCTTTCAACTCAACCCTGTTGTATACTCTTTACAACTCAACCCTGTTGTATACTCTTTACAACTGACCACGTCCTCAGCCGCTAAGGTCTTATACATTTTTCTGCGATTTTTAAATTTTCTAAAATATTGTAATTTTTTTTGCAGTTTTTTTAATTTTTCTAAAACTATGGGTCATTTATATTTGGGTTTCCTCAGAGTGTTCCAATACCATGAAGATGAAATGCGAATACGAATGCTTGGCTTTGACCACGACGTTCATGGTCCCGCGATCTGCATAATCGCTAACTGCTTATCACCAGTGTCTCTTCTGCGATCAAGTTTTCCTCTATGTACAAAATGTTCGTCAACAGAGTATTCTCATATAAGTTTAAAATAATGTTTCGAATAAACTGATGATGACAATGTATGATGCTTCTGCTCTGTCCTAAAATATATAAAAGCAGCTCGTACCACCACAAATAATTTAAAACTTCTTTCTCGCGTTGAAAGATTCTAAAATTAAAATGAAGTTACGGTGTTCTATTGGTCGGATAACCAACTATCGTTTCATATGGAAAGCTTAGATCGTTTGCAGCATACGATAAAGAAGTTGGGTTTGCATACCTGTCTAAAGAATTCCTTTACGCATATGCATGCCACGAAATACAAAACACCTATCTGTCTACCTGCAATAGGCTAAAGAGATTATTGGCTGTCTCCCATGTCTAGAGAATTTTCAAGGAAGTGGAAGAATAACAGCATGCCACTTTCTAGGAGTTGGTGTAAGATATTTTGGGAGAGTGATACAGCGAAACCAATAAAACAAAGCGCCCCCCCCCCCCCCGACCTCAACATTGAAAGTTGTAGAGGTGTAAGGAAGATTGTTTGTTTGCTGGATGAGTTCGCAGCTTAGATAGCAAATGGGCTGATTAGCTTTCGTATAACGCTGCATCAAGCATGTAGCTTTTACATATTCATATTCATCAGACATATCCTGAGACAGGCGAGATGGATAACACAATCTGCTTGTTCTGTAGTGAAAACCGAATATAAGCGTGCATCATATAAGAAGGTTTTCTCTTATTTGACGGACGTGATGGAGTGCAGATCGTGACGAGTAGATTCATCTAGTGATAGTGATTGTAAACTTTTGTTATATGACAAAGTGAGTGACAAGTGTTGGTGAGGATATGTTGACATTGTCAATGTTAACACGAAAGCCCTCGGACTCTGGGGGTCGAAGTCACACAAGATTATTCAGCATCTGCAGATATTGTGGCAAGACATTCACGAATACCTCTAACTCCATATGACATGAAGCTAGTAACTGAATATTTAGCACTTCATACTAGTAACTGAATATTTAGCACCTCATACAAGATGTATCCATGTGTTAATTGTGGTGTGATGTGGTGTGTTGTATGCGAATCGGAGTAATTGGATTCCTCACAAAAGGATTTGTTCTATAAAAATAGACTAAATCATAAATGTTTTTGTTGAATGAAGAATATGTTTGAGTTTGAAACTATTGTTATGTATTTTTGAAATTGTGCGAAATAAAATTGATGCATTTTTGCTACTGTTTTTATTGGTTTATTCGATCCCTCCTTATAATAGGTTGTTGGGGAGAAACGATTATGTCAAATCTGAGTTAAATTTGTGGTGAAGATGATATACATTTTAACTGTTTTTCTGATGGTCGTACGGAATATCTGTATATATAGCTACAAATATATGTTATCCGGGAGAATATAAAAACTTAAAATATGTGTATTTATATGTTAAATATAGTTATCGTGTCGGATTTCTGTGAAAATTCAAATGTTAATAAAAAAAGGAATACCAGAAATTAGTTGGAATAATTATTTCAAGTACATTTTCAAGTAGATTGTAATGTGTGAATAAAGGAACGAAAATGAATGTAATTAAGATGAGATTCTTGAAACACAAGTACAAAAATAATAATAACTTTTTTCTTCCTAATTACTTGTGGATGATTTGAATATGTATATAAAGATAGTTGTATGATCTCAATAAAATCTTAACATTTTATCCACCTTCTGTAGCAAACACTTTGAGAGTAGTGTGTGCGCATGAGACCATTACTAATTTATAAATGAAGTATATCTCTGATGTTGGGGTCTAGTTTTTTTATGTTACTATTAAAATACTTATCAAAATGAATATTGATAAACATTTTATATGTTGATATATTCGAATTAAATATGCGTAAGGCAATTTTATTTGCGATATCATATACGAAACTACATGCGAAGACGGGTGATGGAGGTTTGTATATCCTCTCCACCAAACAGGTAACGCGAACACCTAGGTAATTGGGAGTGGCGCCGACCCATCCTTGGAGCTCGGCTGCTGGAGAGAGAGTGCTAGAGCAGGAGTGGCGGAGAAGTAACTCCCCTTTGTCGTCCGACGGTTCGCCGCCAAACACGTCCTCATAGGCACCGGTAACTATGTCTAGATGAGGGATCGTGGAGCAATGTTCACCCCATGAGAGACTGAGATAGGGATTGGAAAGGGAGTGTTTTCTGTCCGTCAGATCTGTATTGTGTTGGGTTGATGTGGCATTAAATATGATTGGATGGTACAGAATGTTATTCGAAATATTTAATTATTATTATTTGTTTATAAGCGCGTTGTCTCTGTTTCTGGCGAATGAAAAATGTACCTAAGAGTTTGTAGAAAAAAATTTATACATATAATTAAAAAAAAATTTTGTAATTTTTTTATTTGATAATTTTATGTTAGTAATGGAAATTTATAATATTGCATAACCACGTTGGTGATAGTTTACGGGGAATGATAGTTTCAAAGAATGTTTAAAGATTTCTAGCACTGGTACTACACAACTATAAGCACAAGCAATTGCGACCAACATACCTGCCGTATTAGTATGTGCAATTATTCTTTAGATATATTTAATTTTAAGCTGTAGGGATGTAAGGAATTTTAACTATACACATATATAAGATTTCGGGATCTCTAATCGACACAGTACATGTAGTTGCTTTCTGATGAACAATAAACATTGTCAACATATATAATTGTCATGGTCATTATAAATGGTTTATTATGTGGATAACTAGTATAATGATATGCTTGAATAAATAAAGTAAAACATTTTTTAGTGTTAACGGTGTATAGTTGGAGTGGTAATTTTAAATTCACATTTAGTAAATATGTTGAAATAATTTAATTGTCTCTAGTTTTGATCTCGAGCTATCACTTACCCTGTAATGCACGATGGAATTTTTCATTAGACATGTTAATTTTTAGAGATACTACAAGCAATGGAATTTAAAACTTACTTGATATGGTTTGTAAGTTAGATCGGGCTATTTCGTAGGAACACTTTGATTTGATGTTTTTGAAATTGTAGTTAGAAATGGTTTTATGATATCATCTGCTCGTATGTTTTCACTAGTATGGAATATGTACTGTAAATTTCTGCAACCGCTTAACTATATTATGTGAAATATGCTAGATGTAAGCATATTTATTGTGTGTGTGTATATTTGGGTTTGTGTGAGTTCGGGTTTGTTTCTTAATATATGTTACATCTTCTCGTATTATAATAAAATGTGTCTTCATATGTAAGCAAAAATAGTAAATATATAAGTACCCATATTTCGAAATCAAATTTTATTTCCTTCCATGGTGGGTACTTAGTATACATGTTAAGTGAATATAATAAATGTGAAAATTATCATGTGATTGGTAGAAAAACAGCATTTCTGATTGCGTTGTTTATAGAAATGAAACTCTCGAATATATATGTCTGAAAACTAAATGACTGCACCAAACAATTGCAATATAGTCTATTTTAAAATGAAATATATGATTGAATGGCATGTAGAAGGAGAGATGGTTCTGACATAACAAGTTCATATATCAAATGCTCTGTACTAATCAAATTATCTTAGGTTTGTATAAATATGGGAGCTAAAATTTTTGTCTGCAGGAGGGGCAAATTATTCGCTTACGGGAGAGGTGAACTGGAATACTTTAAGGAAACTACCTCCTTTGGTTATTACTTTAACAAATATGTATGTTTCTTACAACCCAGATATTAAATTATATTCACTTGCGATTGTTTGGGATGGGAAAATCTTTGAAATTGGGGCTGGGATTCTATTATGTCTTTACACTCTTATGAAATTTTCCTGTGATACAGAAGAGATAGGACAATTTGTGAATAATAACAGGGAATATTCTCCTCCACTCTCATCGACTTTGTTTAGATGTGTGTCAACACGAGTGATAAATGAACAATAATTTGTATTATAGACTGACTAATATTGCGTGTTTATCGTAAGAGGCGAGTGGTTTCATCGTTGCTCCGCCCAAAAACTTAAACACTTTGTTTCCTGTGTAATGATAGAGTTAGAGAATGTTGAAGCGATAAGTTATGTTAATAGTAACTTATTTAAGTTTCATGTTTAACTTAATCACCTGGATATATGGTGTAAATGGGTATTTGTGTGTCTCATTTTACGAAATTCAGGGAAAAATGTTTGCGAGGAAGGTATATTTTTACTCCGCATTTTTATAATAATTTGTTAAACAAATAAGTAAATGTTGTGAAATTAACATTCTCTCATAACCATGTGTGAAATGGGAAGTGGTTAACTATGTTTGCATTGCTAAGGAAACATGATATGGTGTTGTGAAATTAACATTCTCTCATAACCATGTGTGAAATGGGAAGTGGTTAACTATATTTGCATTGCTAAGGAAACATGATATGGTGTTGTGAAATTAACATTCTCTCATAACCATGTGTGAAATGGGAAGTGGTTAACTATATTTGCATTGCTAAGGAAACATGATATGGTGTTGTGAAATTAACATTCTATCATAACCATGTGTGAAATGGGAAGTGGTTAACTATATTTGCATTGCTAAGGAAACATGATATGGTGTGTGGCATGTAAACATAGCAGCATTCGCCTCGAGTGATTTGGGAAAGCATTAGAGAAAAGAAAAAATCTGAATGTTCTGGTTGGAACTCGAACCCACGTCCTTCCGAACAAGGGATTAAATGTAGAATTTGCCTTCGCATGTGAGGCTAGTAAGATATGAACATTGTTAATTTCTTATATATAAATTGGTTGCACAAATATTTTTAAAGAGTTTTGCATAAATATAGATAATTTTTTTAAGTTTAGTGGGGAATGATTTTCATATATATTATATTTTGTTCCTGTATAATAGCGAGTTCATGAAAAGGAAAAAAGATTGGTGTGTATAGGTATTTACTTCTTTCTGTTTGGTTGGATATTTACATGTAATAAATGGTAATATCAATTTTAGGTAACTCTTTATATGAACAGCTTATAAACGACTTGTGTTTTCTACACGATACATTAGTATTTGGGGTAGTGGATACACCATCTTAGACTGTTATGTGAGGAGTTAATATGCATCATTCAGCATTTGTATACGTCTTGGTCAAAAACTATGTGAGAAAATATAATATGGTTTTGAAAACATGATTTGTAGAATCTTTATGTAAGTGACATTTACGTACAAGTTTGCTTATAATTTTTAAAACTAATATATAAGGAAATGGTATGTAGGGACACCAGACAATGCACGTTTGTGGCTAATTAGTTGTGTCTGCGGAGAACGAAGCGAGGCAGAGCTCCTGACTCAGAGGAGCAAGAGGGCGGTGTCGGGCGCTGGGCTGTTCGGAAACGCGAGGCAGCAGGGATAAATGCTTGACAGGTGTTGCACTTGGCTGGAGCCGCATTACGACATGTCTTCGGGGTATAAACTATTGATATAATCGATCGGAGCTCAGTAACGAGGTAGCAGTGCTAGGGATCGAATGTGTACAAAATGTGTAATTATTCATTATGCATACTTAGTGTATGTAATTACTATCAGTACTTAGGGCCTATTGACTGCAGGTACTTACTGTGTAATTACATCCGATAATGCAATTGTTCATAATTCGAATAAAACATTTAATTACAAATATCTACTCTTGTTGGGGATGGAACCAAGGACTATGTCTTCAAAGTTACTATTCATTGCATGTACCTATAATTACTAATTACATGATAAAAAATCTAATTGCATGTATTAACTCTTGTCGAGGGTCGAACTAAGGACTAAACCCTCGACGCTATTATTCATTATGCATACTTATATATAATTATTTGTTATGCGATTTTAAAAATCTAACTACCCTCTATGGGTTTTCTAACCAAGGGCTGAATCCTCAACTTTACACCCAATCCAACCTCCTCACTTATGCTTCGGTAGCCGAAAGGTCAGCATGTGTACTTACTATGTAATTATGCAAATACTAATTATACCTTATTACTCATTATGCAATTATGCCTAAGTATGCTTAATTGCCTGACATGTCTCGAACCAAGTATTGACCCACTCCATGCACCAGTCGCAAGATCACATAATCTGGCAGAATTCCATCCTACGAATGGCCCGGAAATGGGGTTGTTAGAGCTCCGGTGATACAAAGTTACACAAATGTCGCTTAGACACCTTGACTACTAAAATGGTACCCCCACCACCAACAGCCAATCACAGTGCACCTCAGAAAGGGAGGGGAACATAGCAGTCAATCACAGCTCACTAAAAGGGAGAGGGGAGGGTAATGTCTGAATATAACCTTGTAAATATAGCAGCAAGTTGTGATCCTTCCCTCCGACACCCATTTACAGGTTGATAAAATTGAACTTGTACCACTTTTGCTCCCTTGGATCTTGGGATGCACATGCTCACACTGTTATCAGTCTGTTTGGTTGTGGCTAACCTACGAATATTGTTAAAGATATGGTGTAACGCAAACATAACATATTGTTAAATGTCAGTGTGTCACAAATCAGTGATGCCATTACTTTATACAGAATAGAATGTTTAGAGTACAAACGAGTAGAATTCTGAGTACGGCCGTAGGAGACACGTCTGGACATCAGCTTGAAAAGTCGATGCCCTTATTGACCCATTTAGTTCATGAACCCAGCTGCAGAGCGCTGCTACCAAAGTAGTGCTGTTTGATATGGCTGGCATAGGGAGGGGAGTTGACATTTTTATTAAAATGGGACAATGGCGATCATATCTCTATAATGTTATCCCTATGCCAGCGATTCTAACAACACTAGTTTACTTGCAGCGATCTACGGCTTCTACATGAACTAAATCAGTAAATAAGGCAGTCAATTCGCTAACATTATTAGATAGGCGAGTGTCCAGACCTGTATTCTACAGAAGTGGTTCTGACTACAATCCAGTATGATATTCCTTACAATGCTGCTCTGATGCCGGTACCGAGATGATTGTGCACCAAGCAATAACATAATTATGGTGGTGCTAACCATTGGTTCTGTTGCCTTAACTGAGCGGCATGTTAGCCCTAATAATCTTGTGTGGTCTATTTTAACTCTCCCGTCGGCTTATAGGATGCGCTACTATCTGCCCTTATTTTCGATAACTCGAAAAATTCCTTGTGGGCGCAGGTAGTCTCAGGCTGTTTGTTTTACATAGATTAATTTTAAAAAGCATGCCGTGCAATGTGCCTGCAGAGGAATCTCGACGCGAAGAATTCACTTATGAGATAGCTTATTAATTTAGTATAATATTTATTCCTTTAGTTTATATATATTTATATTATAAAACATCGGATGTCAACTGATATAAAAATGTTTTTACATGTAACATTTGTGTAAACAGGTTTCCCATCAGATGATTTGTAGTACCAATAGAAATATGGCGAAAGTTATTTGATTTTTAAGTCCTGTTTGTGCAAGGAATAAAAGTCTTTTAAAAACTAATAGTAGATTCCAGTAACTTTGTTCATATTGTTACATATAATGCCTAACATGGCGGTGTCTGCCAACGCTTTAAAGGGTCCATAGTACTTCAAAGATTGTCATCATCCTCCAATAAATAAATATTACTTCACAAGAGCATCATTTTCCTATTTATCTTCTGTATTGTCAATTCTACTAGTTCTGTAATCTTTTAAAGAATTAGAGGGTGCACTCAATAGTCTGCAACACTGTTATAATTACTATAGTTGTTTGTTAACTCTACAAAACTATCTCTGTAATCTGAACAGAACAGGAATGTACCTCCAACAGTCCATGGTACTGCTGGAGACTTTTGAAAATAAAACTATGTGCTTTCTACAGAACATTCTGTTGCAGTTACCAAACAGCATTGTTGGGTTTACGATACCTTGTTCTGTTAACGTGGCATTACTGTACGATTGTGATCACAAATATCAGTATAACTCGTACTACAGAAAACACTGTTCCTGCTCACAGGAAAGATGGCTCCCACAACAGCGTTATTTTAACAATATTTAGATTCTTCTGCTAACAATTTGGATTGTAGATTATTACAGAACATTCTGTTGCTGGTACTAACGTTTAGTTGTCGCTACCATAAAATGCCATTCCAGAACTGTTGTGTTAAATTCTCTCTGCTGGTTTCTCTGAGTGTAGCTGGACACATTATGCACTTCAATCAGGATCCGTAATAATAGTAACTCTGTACGAGCAGCCGTGCAAACATTCAAAACAGGCACAGAGCAGTCATTAAGCATTGCTTTCAGATATGGCCATTCAGCCATTTGTCCAGTTTAGGAAGCTTCTGCGTTAAAAATAAAAATACGTAACTTCTGCAGCGTTATTATTGTCAAGTGTAGTCTGTTCACGGTCATTTCTATATTTTCCGAAGTCCTGCTAAAGATCTACTTCCAGGATATTCCTCCGCCTCGAGCCTGAAAAAATTGCAAGTAAGCACTTTTGAAATCAGCCTTAGAAAAGAGTCAATGTTCCTACCTGCATATCAATTAACGGGCGCACTAAGTGACATGCGCGCAGTAAAGTTGGTGACGATTGAGGGAATGTAATTCCATATCTTAATGTCGAATGAAAAGAGTCACTGTTCCTACCTGCATATCAATTAACGGGCGCACTAAGTGACATGCGCGCAGTAAAGTTGGTGACGATTGAGGGAATGTAATTCCATATCTTAATGTCGAATGAAAAGAGTCACTGTTCCTACCTGCATATCTATTAACGGGCGCACTAAGTGACATGCGGGCAGTAAAGTTGGTGACGATTGAGGGAATGTAATTCCATATCTTAATGTCGAATGAAAAGAGTCAATGTTCCTACCTGCATATCAATTAACGGGCGCACTAAGTGACATGCGCGGAGTAAAGTTGGTGACGATTGAGGGAATGTAATTCCATATCTTAAAGTCGAATGAAAAGAGTCACTGTTCCTACCTGCATTTCTATTAACGGGCGCACTAAGTGACATGCGCGCATTCAAGTTGGTGACGATTGAGGGAATGTAATTCCATATCTTAATGTCGAATGAAAAGAGTCACTGTTCCTACCTGCATATCTATTAACGGGTGCACTAAGTGACATGCGCGCAGTAATGTTGGTGACAATTGAGGGAATGTAATTCCATATCTTAATGTCGAATGAAAATAGTTACTGTTCCTACCTGCATATCTATTAACGGGAGCACTAAGTGAAATGCGTGCAGTAAAGTTGTTGACGATTGAGGGAATGTAATTCCATATCTTAATGTCGAATGGAAAGAGTCACTGTTCCTACCTACATATCTATTAACGGGCGCACTATGTGACATGCACGCAGTAAAGTTGGTGACGATTGAGGGAATGTAATTCCATATCTTAATGTCGAATGACAAGAGTCACTGTTTCTACCTGCATATCTATTAACGGGCGCACTAAGTGACATGCGCGCAGTAAAGTTGGTGACGATTGAGGGAATGTAATTCCATATCTTAAAGTCGAATGAAAAGAGTCACTGTTCCTACCTGCATATCTATTAACGGGCGCACTAAGTGACATGCGAGCAGTAAAGTTGGTGACGATTGAGGCAATGTAATTCCATATCTTAATGTCGAATGGAAAGAGTCACTATTCCTACCTGCATATCTATTATCGGCGCACTAAGTGACATGCGCGCAGTAAAGTTGGTGACGATTGAGGGAATGTAATTCCATATCTTAATGTCGAATGAAAAGAGTTACTGTTCCTACCTGCATATCTATTAACGGGCGCACTAAGTGACATGCGTGCAGTAAAGTTGGTGACGATTGAGGGAATGTAATTCCATATCTTAATGTCGAATGGAAAGAGTCACTGTTCCTACCTACATATCTATTAACGGGCGCACTATGTGACATGCGCGCAGTAAAGTTGGTGACGATTGAGGGAATGTAATTCCATATCTTAATGTCGAATGACAAGAGTCACTGTTTCTACCTGCATATCTATTAACGGGCGCACTAAGTGACATGCGCGCAGTAAAGTTGGTGACGATTGAGGGAATGTAATTCCATATCTTAATGTCGAATGAAAAGAGTCAATGTTCCTACCTGCATATCAATTAACGGGCGCACTATGTGACATGCGCGCATTAAAGTTGGTGACGATTGAGGGAATGTAATTCCATATCTTAAAGTCGAATGAAAAGAGTCACTGTTCCTACCTGCATATCTATTAACGGGCGCACTAAGTGACATGCGAGCAGTAAAGTTGGTGACGATTGAGGCAATGTAATTCCATATCTTAATGTCGAATGGAAAGAGTCACTATTCCTACCTGCATATCTATTATCGGCGCACTAAGTGACATGCGCGCAGTAAAGTTGGTGACGATTGAGGGAATGTAATTCCATATCTTAATGTCGAATGGAAAGAGTCACTGTTCCTACCTGCATATCTATTAACGGGCGCACTAAGTGACATACGCGCAGTAAAATTGGTGACGAATGAGGGAATGTAATTCCATATCTTAATGTCGAATGAAATGTGTAAAGTAACCATTTGTGATGTTTCATTATTTCGCTTTCTGTTTTTCATGATTGCATCAAATTGTAAAAGTGAACATATTTTTCAAATATTTTCTTTTCTAATAAATTCACAGTTTAACTTGACCGACTCATGAATAAAGTGATGAGGCCCATGGCAATGTTCTATAATGCGGAACAATAATTAACGTGCATACAAGTAGATCTTAAGCAGGGTAGTTAAAAGTGCTCAACTCACTGTGAACAGCCTATAGAAAATTTCACCAAAGCGCAAACGCAATGCATTCGTACGCACTCGGTATAATAATATTCCGTATGAGAACAATTTATTACAAAGTCTTACCAACACTTCTATTTTCTCCTTGTTTTAATTTTTACTAATTATAAATTAAACATAAAGTAGAAGTAAACTACAATAAAACTTTTATTATTCCAAAACTAAGGTATATTTATGTTAACACGAGTAGAACACACTTGTGATAGAAGCAGGCATATTTAGCAAACAACTAACCTGGCCACGCATTGGGAGAATTTCAAGGCTATGATCTAACAAGTGTGAAGAAACCCTATTAGGAAAGTATTCCAGTGACCATTTAGAAGTGACAGCCTGAGCGAGCGTGTAGTTTAGCTGAAACGAGAGAGAGAGACAGGAGAGTATCGGTGGTTCACTTCTTGACAACTCCAGTCTCGGCGCCTGCGGCTACATTGCTCCTCTCAGTTATGGAGATGTACGTTAAGAAAATTAATTAATGTTTGCTTTGGAGTCTGGCGCAGAAGGAAGAGGAAGTTGCGGGAGGTCTAGAGAGGTGGGGGAGCTGGTAGAGGTTGACAGCGATGGTAAGCTGAGACGGCACAGTTGGAAGTTGGCTGTGTGAGCGGGGACCTCCCAGCCTCAGCACTCACCCAAGGGAAGAGAGACCCTGACAGGGCTGGGGTTTACTGCCTCCAGAATATCACTGTAGGCGTCATGCATATTACGCTCAGGGATTACAACCAGCGGGATTATGTTACCTACTGGCTAAACAGTGGTAGGCACTCCGTATCTCACAGCCAGGCCACTCAAGTACACTAGCAAACAGTAGTAATCACTGTTAAATCACTTAATAGGAGCAACTAAAATAATAAGTATAATTTAACTTATTACAGTTCAGCATTTTAATAAGATCTGGAGCAGTTTAAAAGTTTTGGCTTTAGGGTGTGCGCCATGTTTTTGGCGACAGACTATACTTCAAGAACTTATACTGTCGTATTATTTTTGTCACCGGAACACTGTTTCTTTGACATACCTTGAGGGAATTCGAGTTAAGAGCTCGTTGGGCGTACATAGACGTAAAACACTTCAACAGAACTTGCAGGCCGATGAAGGCAGGGATGGATCCCGGCTTCACGTTCGGTAGGGAGGTTGGAAGGGGGGGCATTAATATTATAAAAAATAGAACAAATTTTAAAAATTACTATTTCACGTGTTACAATATTTTAATTGATGTATGACAGACTAGCGATACGGCCCGGCTTCGCCCGGGTACAATTTAGTTTTTCTGCCTGCCACGCGCTTGTTCACCTTCTCCCCTTGCACCTCTCCAATCTCCTCCACTACCACCAATGTATTGGCTCTTGAACCTCTCCAATCTCCTCCACTACCACCAATGTATTGGCTCTTGCACCTCTCCAATCTCCTCCACTACCACCAATGTATTGGCTCTTTCCCGCGTGTCTCGATTTTAGAAGTTAATTTTTTACAAAACTTTTCATTACTTTAAAAATATTGGCGACAATATGTGATGTAAAGGTCATTTCTTATCTACATTTACCAGTTTTAATAATTAACTAATTAATTAGAATTAAGATTAAGTTCTTTTTAGTTAGAAACAGTGAATTCTACGTTGGTTTTTAATGCGTAATTTAAATTGAAAATACGCTAAATATATACTACAGCTAATTTTTTTGTAGATCATTTAATTTTATAAAATTCTTTCGTACATAATTTTGTTATATTTCTAAATGATGAGACAGCGTATTCCATGAGAGCACGCTGGTGGAAAAGTTTATCCCTATTTGATTTACTAATACCATTAATGCTCAGCTCCTATACCAGCTAGGGCAATTTTTAATACACGGTAAGCTTTCTCAATAAATGCAGATCATAACAGTAAAAACCTTATCCTAATCCGTTCAGTGGTTCTCCAGATTAGCGCATTCATACAGACAGTAGCGCTCCAGGAACTTCCTTTTATACTATGTATTGATGTGGCAAAATAATTAAGTTGCAATACAAATACAAGGCGCAGAAATTTCTGTTTGGAAATTCTATCTATGACTTTTCATCGTCAATTTTGAAGTATCTATGTACATCAAAGACCATACTATTGAAAGTATTACAATATTTTAATTGATTTATGATACACGTGGAAAAATAATTCAATTACATTACCAATTACAGGCGCCTAATTTTCTCTTTAGCAATTCTATCTATTACTTTTTCAAGAATTAATATTAAAGTCTTTGTGTACAAGTAACAGGCAATTGCCATTCAACAGCTCCTCGGCCATTCTTGATATAACCCAAGTTTTGACTCGCCGGAGAGTAGAAAAAGAGCTTACAGCTGTAGCAACATTGACCGGAATAGTACACACAATTGGAAGTAGAACACGAATTGTAGGGAATATGTCAGTTACACAGTCATCTATACTTCAAGCAGTGTCTCTGATATTTACTTGGTCTTTTGGTCTTTCCTCCATTTGGCTTCCCATAATTTAAATTCCCGAAGAAGATCAATCTCAGATACTGTTGATGAAGAATATTGTTGCAAAAATGAACTGTATTTTATGCAAGTGGCTTCATTTCTTTCTCCATGCGGTCGTTTGTTGTATTTTATTTTGAAATACTAACTGGCATCATAAGTCTTAAGTTTAAAGACAGTAGAATTGCTTCTGAAAATCGCGTCAATGGGATGTTGATGGAAATGAAATTGATGGCTAAGAGTGGGTATTATAGCGGCACCCAGGCGCCCCGCACATTTACCACCTAAGGTGCTATGGGATATAGTTTGTGACCGAGCGATTTGTTTGCATAACATTCTTTACTTCGCCAGACTATTTAAGCCCACCCGAAACATCAGCCCTCCCCCGCCCCCTCCAAGTCACCACAGACGGCATCGAACTGAGTCAGTGAGTGTTAAGAGTCAGAGCCGACCACGAAGTAGAAGGCAACATATCAGACCTGGCCTAGAGGAGCTCTAGGCCCTAGAAGCTGTGTGTGAATTGGTGAGAATAACCCGCGTTGCAGTAGGGCGTATTGTTGAGTTCACGAGTCCCCGTTTCAAATCTCCTTGACGTAATAAAGCTGGCAAGGTTAGGGTTAAAGTCAGTCAGTCTTATTCGATAAGGATTAAGAGTAAGCATTGAGTGTAATTGTTCATGTTACATTGTTCTTATTGTAAATATTCAAGTAGTATTGCTGTTATAATAAAGGTAGTGTTTAACCAAGTATTCTCCCTTATTAGTTTAACTGCCAACAGCTACGTCCCCAGTAAAAAACTTTCTTCTATAGTGATTATATAGAGCATGAGTAAGGCCAAGTGAGTAACGATAGGAAAGAGCAGCGATTACTATAGCGTATAGCCATTTGTAATGCCAATTCCTACTCAAGTAACAGGAAACTCGGTCATTTCATTATAATTATATGCACATAACATGACTGACTAATATCTCCTGCAATTTTCTTAGTATTTAAGTTACTTGTAAGATGTGTACTCCTTTAATTTTTCCTACACTCATCACCAGATATTTTCTACAATGTTCCAATGGTGTATGTAAATAAGCGAATAAAAAGTTTTTGTCAAAACACACACCTATTAGATAAGGCAATTGTGATCTATTGTTATATGTTATAAGTAAGAATGCTAATATCATCATTTTTCAGATAGCCAATGACGAAACATTTTTTCACGACTGCGTCGGTTTCCCAAAATGGTGTCTCAACTCCCGCACGACTCACGACGTGCAGAAACGACTGAGCTAGCGCCTTGTTAACCCAGTGCTTGGTGTAAGCGTAGCGTATCAGGTGATACATGTCTTGGAAGACAGTGTGATTTATAACTTTCACGTTTGATTGTGGCTGTTTGAACAAGTAATGTTGTTTCCCTTTGCAATTTGCACATAAGTGTAAATCATTTATGGTATAACATGCAGTCGGCGTGCGGTAGTTTGTGAAGCGAATTATGGTGTGGAATTTTCATTGCGTACATGAAGTGGTTCATGCATGTTATTGAGACACTTAGTTAAATTGTAATATTTATTATTACATTTATACTTACCATTGTTTGAGGATTTTGCCCACCGTAATTAAGTGCTATGATGTGGTATAACATTGCTCACGTTTTCATTGCTCACTGGCAGATGGGAATACAAACACCTGTAGCTATGGCACTTTCAAAATTACTGTTCGCTGCTACAAACATTCTTGAAGGATCGTTGTAAACATTGACGAGGTTCAACAGGAGGAGGATGTTGAACAGTTGCAAGTGTAACCAGATACAGTAGAATTCTCTGCTGTATCCGTCAGGAAGTGGTAAATATGTGTAGGTATGGTCGGAGAGGGGGGGGAAGCGAAGACGGTTGAATGGATGGACGGGAAGAGGGGGTGACAGCGCACAAAATTCTGTGACATGGAATGGAAAGGTAAAGAGGGGTGGTTAACATTCTGTGCATGCAACCTTGAAATCAGAGTAAATATATGTTGAACTAAAGAATAATGTGTGTGGTGTGTGTGTGTTACATTTTATAAAGTACTGGGTAAAGGGTGAATTTAAAGTAGGCATCATTTTTCAATTTTACTTTACATTATTTTTTTAGATCAGCCGCGGAAGGGGTCATGCACCCCTTCCGCGGGGTTTTTTTTAGCATCGTTCCATGGACGAAGGGGAAACGAAGAAATACCAACTCAAAATTACGATTTTTGGCAGTTTTGTAGGATAGCGACGCAATTAAATAAATAAATTTATAACAAGATGGCTGAATGACCGGAAAGTGATACTTGCTCAGGTTCTCTGTGAAAAGCAAGTTCACTGTGTTACATCGAGCCAACCGCTAGCTCACGACGAAATCACAACCGTCACACATGCACTTACACACGTATGTTTGCATGTATTTATCCATAGCGACACCTCTCACTCAACAGTTTCCATAGAATGACTTTTCTGGAGCTTTCGTCGACTCTTATGCTCTGTGAACCCATAATGTTACATCTAACATTCCCATCGTTTGGTATTTCTAACTATAAAAATTTCAAGCTTCATTAAAAGAATTTACAGTAACTATTTGAGTAAATTTTTTTTAAAATTATCCTTATGGTAAGCAAATTTATACAAATTTTTCCACAATTCATATCACAAAGTCATGGAAGTTTAACATTTACGTAAAGATATAATTTTTATTCAACATTTTTACTAAAAGTGGTGGCTGGTTTATAGTTGAAGTGAAGTGATGAGATTTGGGCGGTTCTTAACAGCAATGTTTTGAGAGCCGATGTAGGTGATTGAAGTGAATATGGAGCAGTGCCATAATAAAAGGGTGGGGGAAACGGCAGACAGCCGAGGAAACTCGCTGACCAGCGAGATCGTACGGCAAGATTCCCACGTATGAAATCGGGGAGCGGATTGCCGGGAATACAACCAGGCTAGTCTCAGTGGGAGACTATCGCTCTAGCCGCCGAGATACTGCGGCCCCAATAATGGAACAACGATTGTCGGGTACAGCTGGTCGCATCAGTGCAGTGAACGGAATTCGGTGACATTTGCCGGAGCGACATTCGCCAGGACAGAGTAGCCGTCTCAGTTTACTGCAGCGCTTCTCTGGAGCGAGGTTGTACGGCGACAATAGTGGATCCACCTCGCTGCTTGAAGGGAACATCCGCTAGCTCTCTACGGAGATATCCCTGGGGAGTAGTTCACCCTGCCACGATCCCCTGCCTCACACACTGACCCACGTCGTGATTCGTGTTCCTTTCCATCCAGAATGCGCACGTAGCTGTGTGGAAGTTGTTCTGTTCCTTCGCCAGACCACAACTATGCACATCGTACGTTATATCTGTCATAAGCTACAGAAATTTAGGGAATCAATTACGTAGAACGTGCCGAATTTCAGATTACGGAGATACGATATCTTTAAAGGTGGCCTAGATATATATATAAAATAAGTCATTCGTTTAATATATGTACGATTAAATAGAATCTCCTCTTGAAAATATTTTAGGGCTGATATATTTATACACCATATACGTGTAGAACCGAACACAAACAAATTGAGATCATTATTTAAAATTATAAAAAATATGTATTATGAGAGCGAAGATTGTTGTTAACAATAATATACATAAACGTTACCTCAAGCAACACTCCCAATGTAAATATTAAATAAAAAAAATTCATAATAACTCCTAAAATTTAAAATCAAAAGACGGTGTGATCAGTAGTAGGGGCGGGGAGAGCCCAGATCACTTTTTTTGACAACCTAGACCTTTCAGATGTAGTCCCATAAGAATAAATTAGGGCCGAAATCACTGTGCATTCTAGATCACCTGCTTCACAATCTGCTCCACAGTCTCCTCCACATCCATATCCAACTCCACCTCCACAATCTGGTCCACAATGTGCTCCTCCTCTGTAACCTAAGCTGCCTTGTGATTACTTCTGGAATTAATTGGGTTCCTGCTGCGAGATTCTTGATAATCTTCTCCTCCTGTTATTTATTCTGAATACCTGTTACACTATCACCCCTCTCCCCTAACTACACCCACTCCACTTATCCTGCTCTCCTCAGATATGGTAAAAACCCTCTCCAGGCCTCCCTTCTGCTGGCCTGTGATTGATTATCACCTCCCCAACCTCCTCTTCCATACACTCCTTTCCCAGGGAGCTATGATGTCTTCAGTTACAAACTTCATAGATATCCAGCACTGATGTCGTCATCATAGGCCAGCATATTAGTTGTAAAGTTAACCACCAGGAGCACTAATGTCTTAATGCCATCATTGGAATGTAGGTAGCGCACAAGTTCTCGCAAAACCTGCCAGAGAGTGGGCGAGTCACTCGCACTCGAAGACCAAATCTCGGTAATACTATTACATGTTATTATGAGCTCTGAGATTGGCTGAAAGCTTAAGACAAATCTCTCCATCATATAAGTAATGCATTAGTACACTATAAAAACTTTCCTTTTGGATGGTTTTGAATCAAGAACACTTAGGAAGCCAGATTTACCGACGCTTATGCCTACTCGGCAACCATGGCTATTGTAAAACTGTAATTTTAAATGTTTTAATTAAAAGAAATAAATCACAAAGAGTGAATCGCACATTTCAAACGAATATATATATATATATATATATATATATATATATATATATATATATATATATAACAATCTATTAGTTAATGCATAGTCATATTTAAAAAAGTTAGGAATTTAGGTATTATTTGATATATAAAACTCGAAAAATATTATCAAGAAAACATATATGAAGCAAAATGTTTTTGAACTCGTATTTTAAAGGACATTTTGTTTAGAAGCTTACAACAGCCAAATATTCAATGACAAACATTATTATTTAAAAAAAAAAAAGTTATCAGTTAAAAATGACATTTCAAAATATACTCATATTTATTAGGCACTTAAGAATATATGGTCAGAAAAATTATTATGTAACAATAACCATCGCAATCTTGAAATTTAGTAAGCATTGAAGCAATCTTCATTTTTAATTTTTTTAATTAATTATGTAGTAACTCTGAACATCAAATACAACACATAGTTTGCTTTTCAACAGGTTATTTAAGTTCTAAACCCTTTCTGGTAAGGCCAATTTTGAGTTAAGCTCTTTTATATACATAGTCATATTTTCCGATTCATTGATGCTATGGTCATCAAATTCATAACATAGACATAGTACTCCACATACAACAAAATGGTAAGGTCATTTGTGCCCCAAATCCTTTCTGACATGTTCAATTTTGGGTAAAGACCTTTTATAAGTATAGTTACTTACAATTTCCGAACTATTGAAGGATATAACGATAAAATTCATAATGTAGCCATCATATCTGACATACATGAATATGCTAAGGTCAAATAAGCCATAAAACCTTTCTGACAAGGTCAATAATGCACTTAAGCCCTTTTTTCAAAATGTAGCCATAATTTCCGAACTTTTGTAGCTATAGTGATAAAATTCATAACATAGACACCATACCCGACATCCATTATGGTGGCAAGGTCGTTTAAGCTCTTAACCCTTTCAGGCAGAAGTTTAATTTCAGTTAATTCCTTTATAAACATAATTAGTCATAATTTCCGAACCATTAACATTATGATCATCAAATTAATAACATGAAAAACATAACCGACATACACCATAATACTAAGCTAATTTATGCCCTAAAACCTTGCTGACAAGGTCAACCACAGAAAAACCCTTTTATAACATAGATACTTATAATTTCTAAACCTATGGAGCTATCACACACGCATCAACATCAGCAAAAAAAAGTCTACAATGTCAAACACACATATAGGCCTTTTATAAGTTTAGTAACTCATAATTACTCACCTACCAAAGCTACAAACATCAAAATCATAACATATTCATCAACCCTAACAACCAAGAAGACTGTGATGTCAAACACAACCTGAAACCTTTTGTAAACATATTAAGCATATATTAATCAAATAGATACTCATTCTTAGACATACTTATACCCATAACATTCATTTTAATTTCCGATTTTAAACCAATTTTATTTGTGAGTTGATACCTGCATAGCACAATTACTGTAATGGTAGTTTCTGGATCATCAAGTTAGAGTCTTGGTCAGAATATCTTATAAAATTTTAAATCTGAATTTAAGAAAAATTAAGTCTTGCTTTGTATTCCTGCTTATAGTAATTCATGTATTGCTATTTTTTGATTACCTAGATCGATACCCAAGCGACTCACTTCATAGTTATAGAAAATTCTGGGAAATGTAATATTAAATATATAATTATGCTCGATGTATATCATATTAATCTATCATATCTAAAGTATTACATTTTCGATTCCAATTGTCGAAGGTAGAGAATGGTGGAGGTGAAGGCTGTTATATGTTGTAATAGTTTAATTAACATAGTAGTGAAAATCCACAATTACATAAACATGCAATGAATATTTACTTGGAAATCACATATGTGAATAATAAAAACCCAAAAATTCTCCAAAGTAATATATCATCTCAGCAAAACAGCCATACGTCAACTGTCATGTACGTTTTCATTAGTTTCAGAATTTGCAAATATTATTATTTAAGGGTGGAAGTTATTGCACATGCACTATGCTAACATTAATTATACACACTCATCAAGGATGCACATTATATGTGGAGAGACATATATCTGCTCCCGAGAAACAACATCTCAAGCCTTACCATAAACATATTGTCCACAGGTTATTTTCAAATGAGAACACCTCATGCTTTACTCCTGTAAGGTCAACGTAGCCTAACAGGAAAAAAATGTGAATACAATTTCATCACTTAACAACACCAACATACAGAATATCTCCAATTAATTTCTCTGATAAACTGTTTTAATATGTAATAACAACACACACACAGAGTAACAAAAACTCACACACACACATACAAAACCTAAAATATTTCAATTGGCAAACACACTCCACACAAGAGTTTTCTCTTAATAAATCAAATTAAACCGGATCAATCCAAAACTACCAAAATCCACTCCAAAACACACACTTACATTCACACAACTCATTTGCACATATTATACCAGACAACTGCAAAACCCCATACTATCAAACTTTACCAGAAAAACTAATTACTTAACAACTATATTATCATATCATACAACTCAACTGAAAAAGCATACAAAAACAGACACATAATGCCAACAACATAACACCCAATTGCGAAACCCCTATCATCAAACTTTTCATGCAAAACATTTAATCTGAAGTATAATGATATACAAAAAAAATCCTTACCAAGACTCAATTTTCCAATTTACTATATATAATATTTAAAACCAAATTAAGATCCTAATAAAGTACTTATCTCACTCAAATCATGTTATCCCATACTAAATTTAGCAATGAAAACCAGTTTATTTCATAAAAAACCCTCAAGGAAAGAATATTTGTTAAGATCTGCTCTTTTAATACTTGTTTCGATTCTTCTAGGATACTTAGGTCTGATCTGCATAACAAGTATTTACACAATGAAACCTATTTTCATCGTAAAAGAAGCTTAAATGTTGTTTGAATGTAATTATATATATAATCTACTTCGAAAAACATTAAAATTCAAACATACATACCTGTGTGGATGTGTATATATGTGGTTCTTTGCTGTCGATGAGCTGTGATAGAATGGGGTAGAGAGATGATGAATGCTCTGTGGGAGTTGAATATAGAGTGAGATTGTTTAGGTGTTTGTTGTGTAGTGTGTTGCAAACTGTGATTTATATAAGTTATGCATAATATCAAACATATGATAGTTTTATTTATAGGTATATGTATACTTAGAGTGAAAATAATCATGCTAATTATTCAATATATAAATACTAGTATTAAAAAGTGAGTTTGACTTGTCATGAATCTCTGAGTATATTCTCAAACCTATAGTTGTATTCCTTTCTTGTTTAAATTTTTTTTTTCATTGGTCGATGGGTATTTGGTTTCCTCTCGTTACATCCATACTGCTTGCAGTTGGATATTCATTATGCCTATACTTTGGTTAATTTACTTGATATGCGATTAAAAGAAGTATCTACTTGCCCTGTATTGTTCCTGAATCACTATGTATATACTGCTTATATCCAAATATTCTCACTAAATATGTATTTTTGTTATGGGAATATACACATTTTACTCGTGATGAATGATGCCATTTTTAAAAGTTCCTTAAGATATTAAGCTGTATAGGTAACAATTAAACAAGGTGTTCTTCAGATTTTTGCGAGAATTTGTTAGCATTTCAGAAACAGTCTTCCTTGAATAATTAAAAATAGTAAAATGTTTTTGGTTATAAAGTGTATGTTAGGTACTGCATCGACATGCATTATGTAATATTGATGTTTGTTGTGTAATGAGTAATTAGCATTTGTTTTATTACACTATGTTATATCAGCATGTCTTGAGACAGATAAAAATAACGATAATTTTAAAGGATTATTTAATATTTAATGATTGAGGAGAGTGGGTTTAAACAAATATCGCAAACGGTAATTCATATATGCATATTTAACTCATTGGGAATTAAAACAAAGAATATGATAGTATAACAATTCATGTCTGTATTTAGTTTGAAGTTTTGACTAAATCAGTATGTATGTTTGAATTTTGTCATTTTTCGGAAGTAGATAAATATAATTACATTTAAACATTATTTAAGCTTCTTGTATGATGAAAAAAGTTTAATATAGACACACACACACAACATAACAACAGAAGAGTTTTATGAAGATATGAAGTCGATTAAAGAAAAATTTGATACAGATGATAATCCAAAGAGCAATATTAATAACATGCCTCAAATAAATAAAAACGTTTTAGGAAAAATGAAACACGAATGTTATGGTAAAATAATAAAAGAATTTGTTTGTTTATGAGCAAAAATGTATCCATATAGACTTGGTAATAAAGAAAGCAAAAGAAGCTAAAGGTGTGAAAAAATGTGTTGTTAATAAGAATATTATATTCGAAGACTATAAGAACTGTTTGATGATAAAATTCAATATAGAACAATTAATTTGATACGGAACGAGAAACACAAAATACTCAATAATATAATAAAATAGCATTTAGTCCTTGTGATAACTAGAGAATTATTCTAGAAAATAAAATTTATACACTGCCATATGGATATCTAAAATAAAGATTTCTAATCAATTTTTATAGTGTTATATTTTAAACACCTTTAATTTAAAAAATAACACCAATATCAGAACCATAAAAATCAATTAAATTTCCATTTTTGTCTCTTAATTATAAGCCAATTTCATTTAAATGATCATTATCAATTCTATATAAATTAGATATGGGGGCTCATAGCTAATGTTATCTCGAAAACCAAATATAGTTTTTGGTGGGAAACTAGCAATTATATCAGTTTCCAAATTATTTGATTCGTCATATTTTATGAACATGCCATATACCAAGTGACAATGAACATTTATTGTTTTATATGGATTAAAATTGGGCAATTTATTGCCTACAAAATTTTATCTTTTTCAGTAGTCATATTTCTTTCTAAGCCAAAAAAATCAGATAAATTATCGCCAGGTTTAATATCATTCCTAGTTTATAGATATTCTATTTTTCACATTATCTGTTGTTATTGCAATGTTGCTTGTTGAAAATGGCTCAATTAAAATTATAGTTTCTTTTGATGATTCAACATCATATTGGCCCTTGGGGATTGTGATAACTTCACTTTTGCAACATCAGTAATTTTTTAATTTTTAGTTAGAGTATTATTGTCTCTATTGGGTGTTAAAAATTTTAAATGAAAACTGTCTAATGCTATCCATTTAGCTTTATGAATTATATCATATTGAAGTTTCTCCTTCAGAATAGAACTTTTGTTTGGTAACTTGAAAACTTTGTTTGAAAGCTCAAGCTGTCGATACAAGGTCGAATTATAAAATTTATTACAAAAGTTATTTTTAATTAAATGAAAAAGCGGCAGCCAAAGCAGCCTGTGCTGTGCATAGTTGACTGATGTGTTGGTGTTTCAATTTCTTAAGAATCTTCTAAGAATAAAAAAAATTGGCGACCTTTTTCCTGATGATATTAGAGGTATGGTAGTTAGTACTAGTAAATGGAGTAAAAATAATTTGATGATAAATTTTATTTATAATATGTGGTGGTTAAATTTTAATAACTTACTTGTTTGCTCTAAAAGTTTGAATTAACCAAAATATAATCAATTACAAGAATATTTTGAAGTGATATTGTAAAAATTTAACGAACATATGGCACATTTTTTAATAACAGAGGAAATGATTCCTTTATATCATTGGGAATACAAATCTCAAATGGTATTTAACGATGTTATTTGAGATAATCATGATATGATTTGTGAATATTTTACAAGAGGATAACACAAAAATATTGATGTTTTCTGTTTGGATTAAATTTATTCCAGAGTGCCTAAAAAATTGGCAAGAGACAGTAAACATTTTTTGTGTATATTCAGACAAGATGATACTAACCAAAAGCATTTTTATAATGATTTCATTGGTGAAGATATGCTTCATGAAAAATGTAAAGAGATATATGCCAAATACTGGGGTGAAGATTATGGATTTATTACAAAAGATATGAAAATAAAAATTATCTATGGTAAGTACAGAAGTAAAGTTAAAGAGTTTATAAATTTTTTAAACTTTTTGTATTTAAATGAAGAGTTATATAATTATTCTTGATATTACAAATATAATTTTTGCACTATCTAAAAAAGAGAATCAGACCAAATGTGTTATCAAATTTTTAAATAAAAATGGATATCTAGAAGGTTATGCAAATTCGCTTTCAAAAATTGATACTGAAAAATATGAAATATGAGATATAGTTGTGGACATTGCATCAGCAGCAAAATTGATTAAAAACTCATTAATATGGAATTTTGTATATGCAAATAAATCAATTACCAATTTAGGAAAAGAAGCTTAACATTTGGCAAAAACACACAAATTTGAAATTTGTTTACGATAGCAATTCTACAGATATACTTATATCATATAAACAATAGCTAAATAATAATCATAGGTTGCACGGCGATTGTCCTTATACATTATATCCATTTGGTAGTGCACTGGCTAATGCATATTTTCGAAATAAACAAAATAGCCTTGTCGACATTTACTACAATAACCAGGAATATTGGCATAATAATGGTAAAACATTCCTGAAAATAAAATTAATTTACTAGCGGTTTTGATCCACGAAATTGGCCATGTAATATGTATTCTACATACAAATGATAAATATGCAATCATGTACCCAATTCTCAACAATGATTTGGTTGATATGCCACCAGACAATATTCAAATATTTTAGGGACCACCACTACAAAATTATTTTAGATTATTATGAACCACTTGATTTATGCAAATATGAATATATAATCACATTTTAAATTATTGATGGTGAATGGTATATTTCCTAAAATAAAAATGTTTCGACAAAAAGTTTGGGAGACAAGAAAATATTTAATAGGCCATTTTCGAAAAGATATGGTTTCAGTTTCTACCAACCAATTTCAATATTTTTTTATATTCCAAAGACCATAATGCGATTTAGTCCTGTTTGTTGACCAAAAAATTTATATGGTTGATTATCCTTGTTATAATCTTATTGGTGGTTATCCAAAAAATCTTCGCTTCACTTGGATTAAGAGATGAATATAAAATAAATGCTGTTTTTAATTCATATTCGTGGAAAACTTTTATCTTTTATGAAAAGTTGTACTATGCAGAAATAAATGAACATTGTTTTCATATTAAGAAGCATGGTCTAATAAGTGAGAAATTTTCTAATTTACCAAATATGATAGACTCAGTTTTTAGATACACAAATTGTTTACTGCATTTTTGTTTTTAGTACTGAAACTTTCATGGAATATAATGAATTTAAAAAAAAAATTGACAAGAGTTGGCAAAAATATAATTTCATTGTTTGGTATAAAGTGCGAATACTATAATAAAATTATAAATAAAATGAAATATACTGTCAATGACTTAGAAAATTTATCTTCTTAAGAGCTATAATTCGATGAATTTGGTCTATATTATTTAATATTATATTCTTCAATTTTTCGTTGCCTTCATAAAAATAACATTAATAAGAAGACTTTTTACCACTCACCAATTTCACTTGCTCATAGTTTCATAAAAAAAATGGAGTCGATTCTTGACATAAACAACAAACTTTTTTAACAATGGTAATGGGGTTGTTAACATTATTGAGGAAAATAATCCTTCATTTAGAGGAGCTGATATAACTAGGCTTTAGGAATACAGAAAATTACGAAATGCTTTATATTATATTGTTCATAATGATGATAAAAATAAATTTACTGAACTCGGGGGCATCGCTAAAATAGGGACACCTTCTAATATGCAAACAAATGCTTTACAAATCAACGAATCAGCTCTGCATAAATTAATATTTAGATGAAACATTTTTTTAATGGGCGAGTGAAGAAGTTTTACCATCAATCACAAAACATGCTCAATATAAGATTAAAAAATATGTAATGCATTTATTCAAAGGTCAAATTAAACATATAAAAAATAGAATGAGTTAAAAGACCAGAAAATAAAATTGACAGAAGTTGAACATAATCATTTAAAAGATATAAAAAAAATAAAGAAAAAAATATTGATAATTTAACAGAAACAGTTCATAGAGTCGTGGATAGAATAAATCTCAGAATTGAGGTTATTAGAGATTTGGCCCTTCATGTTGTACCCCAAACACAAGATCCAAATTTAATTCAAACTTTTATTCTTTTAGAATTGTTCGATAATGATTCTGAATATCATTTGATCCTCAAAGAAGAAGCCTTCGAAATCAATTGCAAAGTATCTAATATATACATCAGAATTGTGAAATATTATTGAGATTTGAATATATTTCAGATTATATCAATTTATATCGAAGAATAAAGGAAACCATGAATGGCAACATTGCGACTATTTTAACATTGATTAAAATAACTATACTCATCAACAATTAATCAATGATATAAATAATATTTATCAAATTCGGTAAGAAAGTAATTTTTATTTTTGCTTACAAAACATCTGTTTATTTATCCATGAATTATACGAGTTATTAAAATCCAACCTCTTTACAAATATTTTTTCACCCTTAGTTATTAAAAACTTTTTCGACCAAATATTCATCAGGATAGTTAGTTTTCAAATCTTTGTATTCATAGAAACTGCCCATTATTCCTTCTGCATTATTATCTTTTAATTTGTTAGTTGGCACATCAAAATCTAAACTTTACATATAGTGAACAATTCTGTTGACTAATTAGCAGTATAAACTTTTTCAAAAAAAAAAAAAAATTTCAGTTTGCCCACACGAACGTCTCCAACTTTATATTTCGGTTTAATAAACACAAAATTTGTTTGCAATGAATTGTTTTCATTTTTTTAATAACTTCAATTGGCTTCAAGCCAATAGTGCTGTACTTTCTGTTGTTGAAGTCTTTCACTTATTCATCCAATGTATTTATCCACTTGTAGTTGCCACCCAAAGCAAATTTTTTCAACGTTATATTTTTCAAGTTAGATTATATCGTTCAACAACTCTAGCTTTTAATTCAGGAAATGAAGAAAAAGGATTTATTTTATGCTTTTGCAAAAGATATTTAAATATTTTATTACGAAATTCTAAGCCATACTTGGTAAGTTATTTGGGTTTTCTTTTCGTCAAAATATTTTCTAAAGTATTTGCTACATTTTTTGCTGTTTTATCTTTTATTGGCAAAACAAATGCAAACTTTGAAAATACAGCAATACTTGTAATAATATATTTATAGCTTTTATTTATGCAAGATATACCTTTTGAATTTTCAGTATCCATTTCAACAAGATCAATTTGCCACAAATCATCAATGCTATTCGAAATAAATTTTCTTCTTGGAAATTTTTTTCACGCTGGTTTATATAACTTTGTATATATTCCTTCTCTCACGTTGAGCAATTTTTTTTAAGAATGTTAATTTTTTAGGATTGTACAGCAAGCATATACTTATCTGGACTAATCGCCGAGTTGTTGTATTCTGATTTATTATATTATTATTTTTAGTTACTTTCTTGCACTTCAAAAGTCACATGTTAGGCAGCTGAAGCGGCCGAGACGTAGTCGTCTTCATTTATATATATATATATATAGTTCATCTTTATATTTCCCGAATATTCCTATTGCCACCATCTCTCCACCAGCATAAAGAGTTATTTTATTTATTTATTTATATAAGTTAAATTATCACCTTTGTTAACATCAAAGGGCTTGCTGTGATCTATATTTGTATTATTCTTGAAAACGGCGAAATTATTATCTACTATGAGAATATCCGTAACTATTTTATAAACAATACAATCCATTTAAAAAGGAAAGTAAATTTGATCATTATCTAAGTGAAAAGCTTTAGTAATTTTATTCCACTCTGAATGTAAATAAAATATATGAGATTGGTTTAAATTTTGTAATTTAACATCTTATTCTTTATCAGATACCTCTTTAATTTTTCTCAACTTTGCAATCAATCCGCTATTTATTTATCGAGATATATTTTATTGATGGCATCTTTTCCATCAATAGGATCAACAATATAATTAATTCTAAGATTTTGAATAGAAACACTGTCTGTTGTATAAACAAAAACTTTACTTATTTGATCTTATAAGCAGAAACAATGTTTCTAAATATGATTTTTAATCAGAAACACTAGTGTTGTATTTTGATTCAACATCATTTTTTAATGCATTATCAGCAACAATAGTTTTATATCTTGAATCTACATACTTTTTAAATGTCTGTTTTGCATTATTTATTCGCTTTATGTAATCGGCAATAGAGTTGTTGAATTGTCAATTTATATATTATTTTTTAGCATAATCAGAAACAACAGTTTTATATTTTGAATCAACGTCTTTTTTAATGCATAATATATATATTATTGATCGTGTATTTTTTATCGACAGGTTCGCCTATATCAACAGTTCTTCGCCCCAGAAAAGCAACATACGATTTTGTAAAACCAAAACATGTGCCTAAGTCACTTTGTAAAGAAGAAACACTTGAATTGCAATTTGAATTTACTTATATTTTTTTAATTTTCAGCAATGTTATCAAAGTGTTTATTTAAAGATTCGATTAATGGTTACTCAAACATATATGTCATATAATAACATAGAAATTATGTGGCTAATCTTAAATTCTCTCGAAAAAAGGTGTAAAACAACTAAATATAAATGTCCACAGATAACAGAATTAAAATTCTGAACTCGATCAGCAGTGTAATAAATATTATTTGGTTTTAAAATAAATAATTAAATTACTAAGAATATTGCCACCAAATGAATCAAAATATTAAACATAATTATTTTCTTTAAAATAGCAAACCCAATGAGTACCAGCATTAGTTGAAATATCAAAATTAACCATGATGCTGTAATTTTTAGCATGTTTTTTTGCTAGTTAATCAATCATATAAACATTTCTGCAATTTTTATTATTTAATTGTTTGACATATTTTTCAATATCGATATTGGATAATGGGGCAATTTTTTTTTTTTTTTTTTTGGCTTTACTATTTTTTTCGCAACTACACAACTTCTTGCTATATTTTCCATTGCTAATTTTTGTCTTTTTGTTCTTATGATTCTTATTTATTTTTGCTAGTTTGTTCAACAGAATTATAAATTGAAGTAGCTTCACCTGCTAAAGCACCAAGGCCAGTTGAAGCAGCAACTATGAGAGCGATAATTCCTCCACGATGTAAACCATTGCCAGTTTTTTTTAAATATATTTTTTTTGAGCTAACAATGCCGAGGTTAGTAAGAAAACTTTGCTTTCTTTTAATCTTTTATTTCTTTGCTCAAGTCGATCTGTTGTTAAAAATGTATCTATACCCAAATCTCTTAATTGAACAATGGGTATATTGAAAGTTAAGCTTTTTATATTCATATATATGAATATAAAACATTTTAATTCTGAACCTAATTTTTTTTTGTAAACATAGTTGAGGCAACAGCTGCAGATACAATTTTTTCACCAATGGTAGTATTTTTATCTAACATTATTTCTTTTGCTACCTTTTGTAAAATTTTATCAGCTTCAAGCCTGGATTCTAAATCTTTATGATCTCTATATACAATATCATGAAATCTATGAAAGCTTCATCTGAATTATTTTTATTCCTGAGTCTCCTTTTCCTAAGCTTTTATTTAATTTGGCTAATGCCCAATTTATCACACCTTTGCCATGCTGTTCTGAATTCCAAAATAATTGCGGAATGACATTTACAACTCTTATAAGATATGGAATTCCTTTCTAATTATTAAAAACAAAATCAGAAAATTTATTGTTTAAAATATTCATTATACTTACTTTTTCATTGCAATAATTGTTATTTCCAGCATTATCTTCACCATGAATAATTAAGAATCTATCGATCAATTTTCTAACATCGTCCATCTAAATATGTTCTTTTGGCAAATAATAGTGTTTTTTATACCTTCACCAGATTTAGGAGAATTTTCTTATGTAATCGTAATATATTGGTTTAGTTATTTCATTATGGTTCCAACCGATACTCGAAGCTATGTTCATAGATGGATCATAAATTTTATTTGCTACATTTGTTAACAAAACAATTTCAACATAATATTTATAGTCCTCATTAGTGAATTTATCTATAAGATCATCTTTTTTACTTTTTGTTAACAAATTAGTAAGGCCTATTGTTAATTCAAATTTTGTATATTTGACAAACAGAAAATCACCATATATTTTTACTTATGAATCTTGAATTTCAAAACCTTGCACATTTCCTCATCAACCAAATTCATGATTAATAACATTAATATTTTTAGAAATATATTTACCGAGGTTAATAGCGAAAACACCTGGTATAGGCGGAAATTTTTTTTAAGTGGAGTGACACCTACTAGTGATTTTGAGAATACTTCTTTTTCAAATGATGTTTCTGCTGCGGTTGGTGGATAGTGCAAATTTTTTGCAGCAACAGGAACTAATTCACAAATAATGGTAGATATATATATATATATTTTTTTTCATATTCTACCTCATGGTTCTTTTTATAATTTCTATACTTCACGATGAGCAATTTCACTCGATGAACTCCCTCAGAATCCTTCATTTATATATTTTATATATATTTTTTAACTTATAAATAAGTTATAAATGCATTGAGAGTTTTAAGGGACAAACTTTTCCCCCAACTGATCAAACAGAGGGGAATTTGAATATTTACAATAATAGACTCGAGTGTGATATTGCCATAGTAGATGGCTTTTATTTTCCAACCTATGCTTATGTTTTCGAAGAATATAGCCTGCTAAAGAGAGATAAAGTTGGAGATGAGACAAAATACGAAAAATTAGATAATATTGATGTTTGCTCTAATTTTTATCCATTTCAGTTTTCTAGTGTAAAAATTTTAAAACATGGACATATTATTGAAACTATTGATTATCTGGGAAGAACTTCCACAATGATGAATATTTTGCTAGGATCATCAAATGAACAAAGTTTTTTAGAGTCAGCTGGTGTTGATAAATTTCGAGTAAATTATGTTCGTAGTGATAGAAAAAAATGAAAAAAAATGTATCCACTAAGATTCGGCTTTATTTGCGATAGTAATGAAGTTCAATGGAACGGTGGTTATAAAATGACTTTTTTTTTTTAGAAATTTATCTGATAAAAATTGTTTATTTGTCTATGAAACTAAAAATCAGTTGATAAAAATTATACTGATCCAGGTTAAATTGTTATTGAAAAATTAGAAATTTTGTGGCCTATTGTTGAATACGAATCTAACACATCAACTACAATTAAAGAAAAAATATATAAAAATCCTAAAATTCTTATTGGTTTTAAGAATTGGCAATTTTTATAAAAAGAAGTTCCTGCTATGACAATTGTTTTTCAATTATGATATTAATGATCAGTAAAATAATTTACAACTTGACATGCCTGATTTTGTAATTGTGGGTTTCCAAACTAATAGAGAAAATCGCGTCGCGCAATATGTGCATACTTCAACGTTTGATCATTGTAATGTAAGAAATATATTTTTTTTGTGGAAAAAATGAAATTTTTTTGAAAATAAAATTGGAATATAGATATTGAAAATAATCTTTGTCCTAAAATGTTTCCTGCTTTTAATAATTTTAGAAATTCTGGAACGAACCTAGATATTATATACAGAAATAATGAACTTTATTATAAGCCAATTACAAACTATCATGGCGATATCAATTTATATTTATTTTGGGGACGAATACCTTTATATGTCATTGACTGCCTATATAGACAAAACAGCAGTAGTTAAATACAAAATAAATACAAATATTAGTGTACATTAAAAAAAAACAGTTGAGGTTGGTGCAATTTGTAATGTTGTATTAATTTGCCAACGAAATTTAACTAATGATTATTTGAAATAAAATATCACTGAAGATATATACATTTTTTATTTTATTAAATGGATAATGTAAATGATTTTACAGAAACAAGAAATTGTTTCGATATTTTAATACAATTTTTTAGACTAATAATTGAGTGGTTGCATTTAAAAGTTTTACGAATTTTTGATGAGATAAAAAAAAACATTTTCTAATTAAAATCTTCTCATAGTATCACTTTTTATAAAACATGTTAATTTTTAAACATTAGAAATTGATCAAATTGCAGGCATTTTAGAACTTTGGGATATTGGATATGAAAATATCAGAAACTTTTATTGATAAATAATTGGATCTTGTTCATTTCAAAATTGTTTTAAAAAACAATAAAATGATCTCAGATTTGATCAATTTTCTAATTTTAAGGAAGATATTTATAGTTTAGATTGCTGTGATAGTTGGGATTATGGAATCAGTAATGGCAATGCTTCAGATTTTTATTTTATTTTTAGACTTTAAAAAGTCTTATTGGTATTTTACTGTTGTTGAATAAAATCTATAAATGCTATCAATTATATTTTTTAATATTTTCACTCAATTTTGGGTTAAATTTGCTTTATTTAGATTGCTCGTTTGCAAATTGTTATTTCTAGAAAGCATGAAAATTTTGCTTGAAAAACGAGAAATTTGCTCGATTTTGGGGTGAAAGTGCTCGTATTTAAGGTGGCACAGACACTTCTCGGACATTTTTGATATAGTTGTAAGTTTTCTTGATTTCTTGGTAAAAAAGCTTGATTTTATAGTAAATTTGCTTGTTTTTTAAAATGCTTAATTTCTTAAATTTCAAAACATGTTTTTGGATTAAAAAAAACCTTGATTTTGTAGCAAAAATCTCATGATTTTTCGATAAAAATTAAGTTGCGCTAGAATTTCCATTTTACATATACGCATTAAGAAAATTGAATCTTGGTAAGAATATTTTTCTTTTTCAATATTATTATAATTTAGATTAAATATGTGTGGTAATTTGTATTGGAAGACATACGATGTGGATTTGTTAATTTGTGTTGTATGATATGTTGATATAGTTTACAAGTAAATACTTTTGCTTGTAAAGTTTGATGCTAGGGTTTTGTAACTGGCTGTTATGTTGTTGGTATTATAGTTTGAAATGGTTTCATAATATAATGGTGTCGGTTTTTGTATGCTTTTTCATTTTAGTTGTATGATATGTTGATATAGTTGTTAAGTAATTAGATTTTGTTGTAAAGTTTGATGGTGTGAGATTTTGCAGTTGCCTGGTAAGATATGTCCAAATAAGTTGTGTGAGTGTGTGTGTGTTTTGGAGTAGATTTTGGTTGTTTTGAATGAATTTTGAGTTGATCCGGTTTAATTTGATTCATTAGGAGCAACTATTGCGTGGAGTGTGTTTGCCAATTGGAATATTATAGGTTTTGTATGTGTGTGAGAGAGTTTGTGTTATTCTGTGTGTGTGTGTGTGTGTTGATATTACATATTGGAACTGTTTATCAGAGTAATTAATTGGAGATATTCTGTCTGTGGATGTTGGTATGTGATGAAATCGTATGAACATTTTTCTCTTGTTAGGCTACGTTGACCTGACAGGAGTAACGCATGAGGTGTTCTTGTTTGAAAATAACCTATGGACAATATGTTTATGGTAAGGCTTTAGTCTTGAGATGTTGTTTCACTGGAGCAGACATGTGTCTGTCTACACATAGTGTGCATGCTTAATAAGTGTGTTAAGTGAATGTTAGCATAGTGCAAGTGCAATACATTCCACCCCTAAATAATAATAATCATAACAATAATAATAATTATTTATTTCAGCTTTATGTGCTACCCAACAGTTAAAACCCAATTACAGGATGGCACAACATATACAAGACAACAGAAAGCAAACACATAATACAATACAATGACAAAAACAAAAACAGCACAAACAAAAAATACATTAAAACGACAGAAAAGCCCAAAAAGATCCATCACCGGTAATAACATACTCAATAAACTCTATAGAAGTACACACAGAATAATTTAAAAAGTTAGACCTTGTTACAAAGTTGTGTGATATTTAAACAGTTCTAAAAATGTTACCATTTTTTTTTCAATAAAATGATCCTAGTTATAAAAGTATTTGGTATAGTGTAGTACACATATATTGACAATATCTTTTATAGATGGTTAAGTTACAAAAGTATTCATTGGTATATCTCTATATCTAGGTATCCTAAGTCCTACACAATTATTAACAGATGAATAATTGATAAAAATAAGGAACTATTTTCTAGAAATAGGTCATCATTAATTTTTCGTTGAATTAATAATGCTAGAGAATTATATCCTAGCAATTCAGTATCATAATTAAATTTTTGATTTATTGGAAATCTAAAATTAATAAGTTTAAATAACATTTTTTGAACATTTTCTATCCTAGAAGAATCGGTGGCTGATAAAAAGTTCAACACAACAGAACAATATTCAAGTTCTGATCTAATAAATGCATAATACATGTATATTAATATGATATTAGCTAAATTTAAAGATATTGAATTAACATTACACCATGTTAGGATTGCATTTATATATTTTTGCAGTAGTTTACAATCGTTTACATATTTAATATTTGTGTAGATCTTAGGGTCGTCAGCAAACAAAAGAGGACTTGAGAATCTTAAAACTGAAACAATATCATTAATAAAAATATTAAAAAGTAACTGCGATAAAGTTCCTCCTTGAGGGACGCCTGACGAAACTTCAAAGAAGATGATAATGAATTTTCCGCTTCACAACAAATTATCTATCATTAAAATAATTAGAAAACCATTGAACAAAGGATTTCTCTAAACCTAAAGCATGTAGTTATTCAGCTATAATACTGTGCTGGAACGCATCAAAGGTTTTTTGAAAATCAAAATAAATTATATCAATTTGATTCCTATTAGTTATATTTTAGTTATTTCATTAACAAAATTAAATAAATTCGTTGCAGTTGTTTTACCTGTTTGAAAGCTTTGTTGGTATTTTGTTATTATAGTTTTTGTATAAAAATTAAGATATATTAAGATATCTAGGAATTTTTGGAAAACTGCTTAGCAAAGATATTGATCTATCATTATTGACATCTTGTTTGTTTCCCTTTTTATAGATTGGAACTACAATGGCTTGATTCCATAAACCAGGGTAGATATTATAAGATAGTCTATAGTTAAAAATATGTGCTAATAGAGGGCTTAAAACATTTGCGCAGCCTTTAATTACAAAATTCTGGATGTTATCAATACCAGTAGCTTTGCTACACTTGAGCTTATTTACAGCCCATAGTACCAGACTTTGTGTAATTGTGGGGACTGATAGCTGCAGATTGTTATTGGAGCTTTTACTTGGATAGTTATAACAATGTGTATTATTCACATACACCTCAGAAAATGTTTAGCGAACATGTTTGCAATTAATTCAGGTTCATGAACAATAGTACCATTGGATGAAAAATTAATTTTTTCTCTATAAACTTTTTTCATTACTTAGACGTAATTCCAAAAAGTGGTACAATACAATTTAAAATTGTTTTTTTATATTCTTTTGCCACTTAAATTTAACAATTCTTATTTTACTTTTAACCAATCTTCTATATTGATAAAATCGAAAATAATTTTCTTCTATTTTGTTTATTTGTATAATCTATAAAAATGTTCTTACTTCTTAGCAGTTTAATCAATTCCTTAAAAAAACTAATGGGATATTTACTTTTAAAAAATTTCTTTGTAGGTATATATCGATTTATTATTACTTGTGTCCCGAGAGTGAAAAAATCAACCATTTGATTAACATCATTCATATGAAAAATCGGACTCCAATCAAATGTATTAAATGCAGTATACAATGTTATATAATCTCTCTTCTTATAATTTTTAACCAAGAGAAAATTATTTCTATCTATGGTATAGTCAGCATTTATATTGCAATCACAATATATTGCAGGATTGTAATTTTCTTCATCAAAGTATCAGTTTCATATTCCACATTTAAATAAAAGTTTGAAAAAACCAAGTCTAATGATTCAGTGAAAGGTTTCGTAAATATTAATTGGTCGAGATTAAGTAGTCTCATTAATTGTAGGGGTAATTGACCTTTTTTATATAAAAATTGTTAATACTATGGGTATGATTTGAATTCCAATATATGCCTGGTAAATTAAAATCACCTACGATTAATATTTGATCAGGGTAGTTTACTAATTAAGCCTCTAAAAATTAAAAATATTGTTTAACTTCCACAACTGTTAAGTAAGGGGGGAGATATAGGTTACCTAAAATAAGTTTTTGGTTGTTAACATTAGTGATTTGAACCCGAACTGCATCTATATTGTCTTTTAAAAATCATATTTTTGTATTGTATATAGCAATCTTAAAGAATTAACAGCTATTAACACCCCATCTCCTCTATTAAATTTAGTCAATTTAGGATCTCGATCTTTACGAAAAATTTAATAGTTATTAGAAAAATAGTGGGAATTAACACTAATAAAATTGAACCATGTTTGTGTAAGGCATATTATAAGGTAATCTACACTATCAATATATTGAGAAAAATCACAGATTTGGTTCTTAGACCTCTCACGTTTTGATAATAAACACAAAATATATCTTCCCTGCTATTCATTCATTCACGAAGCAGCCACCTCCGATTGCCCATCTAGTCTTTATTTACATTTTCGGCCCCCCTTGCCGTCTCAGCAGTATTTAAAGATGGTTGTACATCAACTGTGATATTATCTGCATTATGTTCACTGTAAAGTTGTTCACATGGAAGGAGAAACTTAAAACAGACTGCTAAGACCCCCGGCGGGCCAAAAGATTATGTTGAAGATTCCCTCGAAGTCTGACTCAGTTACAGTCACGTGGAACAAAGAATAGGTATCATATTTAGTTTTTACCTTAGTAACTTTTAAGTTCGATACCTTCAGTTCTTGATATATATAGCTAACAATTTCTTTTTCTTCAACTTCGGGGGTGAAGCGAGAAACGAACATGGCTTCCACACGGCGTTTTGCTTGATTGAGCACAGTTTTAATATTGGCATTATTTCTAACTCCAAGTTGAATTTGTCAGCGAGTAGCTGCCTGCTTGGACGGCTGTGAAAGTAGGGGTCTTTGTGGCACGTCTGTGTACTTCTACAAAGCCGTCTGTGTAAGCGGCCGGCGCCGGTTGTTTTCACACAGTTTGCTGGCCTTGAAGTTTGTTCACTTGTTTGTGCTGCACGAAATTGCCACGTATCTTATCACCAGCACTAGCTCTTGAACATGAATTAATTTCCTCATTCTTCCTCATTCACAACTTCGCTATATGTTTCTTTACTATTGAGCGGGCTACCACGCTCGCCGAACACACTGCACAAATTTTATTTCCATTATCTGTAGAGCTTTTCACACTTTCAACCAAGGTTCTTAACACAGTAATGTCTTATTTGAGGTCAACCTCAAAAATATCTTTTACATTAGTGTCCATGTTTAGTGGGGTTATTGACACTACTTCCGGTTGTTTATTTACTTCACTATTATCTAAACTGAGTGTCACTGAATAGCTGTTTTGAGGCGATATATTGGTTTTATCTACTCTACTTGTGGATTTTACAGTCTTTTTTTGGAGATAAAGAAATCATATCAGGCGCATTACTACACTTGCCACTTAGATAGTTTTCCGGTTCACAGGCCAATGTTACACACTGCAGATGAAACGAGTTGAATAAGTACCATCACACTTTATAGCTTTTTGCTTGCCATAAAAAGGTTTCCCACATAAACTGCACACATCAGTACTCTGGGGGCTTAAAGAAGCCCTTAAAATCCAAAATTAAAGATTCTTCCATTGATTGAACCAGTAGAAATACAAAGGTTTCGCTGGAGCAGAGGTCAGGATCATCCTACACTCATGAGCGCCAATGCCCTAATAAAGAGCGTCAATGCGCTAATAACGAGTGCCGACACTCTAATAATTATAATAATAAAAACGTTAATAGCAAATTCTGAAACAAATTAAAAGGTATATGACAGTTGAAGTTTGGCTGTTTCGCTGAAATGAAATATTTCTTTGCTGAATGTTCAGTTGTTAATTATTCATGTGTGTATGTGCATTCCTAATAAATATTCATTGCACTTTTATGCAATTATGAATTTTCACTATTATGTTAATTAAACGATTACATCAGATACTGCAATCCTTTCCACCATTCTCGACCTTCAACAGTTGACATCGAACATGTAATACATTATTTGAGCAGTATACACCAATGAGGTTAAATGATAGACATCGAGTGTAAGTGAATGCTCAAGATTACATTTCACAGAGTTTTTATAACTATTATGTGAGTTGCTTGTGAATCGATCTCAATAATCCAAAAATAGCGTAAAATTTATTACTATAAGCAGGAATACAAAGCAAGACTCAATTTTTGTTACATTCAGACATAAAAAATATTAGGTGTTCTGACGGAGACTCTAAATTGATCATTTAAAAAACTACCATTACAATAATTGCTCTAAGCAGGCATCAACTCACAAATAAAATCGGTTTAAAATCGGAAATTAAAATAAATACTATATTTATAAGTATGTCTTTGATGAGTATGTATTTGTTAAATTTATGTTTAGCAATGTTTACAAAAGGTTTTAAGCTGTGTTTGACTTTGTAGTCTTCTTTTTTGGTGGGGTTGATGACTATATTATGAATTTGATATTTGTAGCTTTGATAGATGAGAAATTATCAGTTACTATACATTAAAAAAGTCTTTAAGCATGTTTGCCCTTTTAGACTTGTTTGTTGTTGGGGTTGATGTGTGTGTTATGAATTTGATCCCTATAGCTCCATAGGTTCGGAAATGATGAGTAACTATGATTTTAAAAAGGATTTTCTGTGTTTGACCTTGTCAGAAAGGTCTTAGGGCTTAAATGAGCTAAGCATCGTGGTGTATGTTGGGTATGTTGTTTATGTTATGAATTTGATGACCATAACATTATGACTTACTACGTTTATAAAGGAATTAACTTAAATTAAACTTCTGCCAGAAAGGGTTTAGAGCTTAAACGACCTTGCCACCATAATGGATATCGGGTGTGGGGTCTATGTAATGAACATGATCACTATATCTACAAAGGTTCGGAAATTATGGCTACATTTTGAAAAAGGACATAAGTGCATAATTGACCTTGTCGGAAAGGTTTTATGGCTTATGACCTTAGCATATTTATGGATGTTGGGTATGATGCCTACGATATGAATTTCATCGCTACATCCTTTAATGGTTCGGAAATTACAAGTGACTATGCTTATAAAAGGGCTTAACTCAAAATTGACTGTGTCAGAAAGGGTTTAGGACTTAAATCTGTTGAAAGGTGAACGATGTGTTGTATTTGGTGTTCGGAGTGGCTACGTAATTAATTTAATAATAAAAAATGAAGTTTGTTTCTATGGTTACTAAATTTCAAGATTGCGATGGTTATAGTTACATAATCATTTGTTCTGACGATATATTCTTAATTGCCTGATAAATATTAATATATTTTGATATGTCACTTGGTTATGATTGTTTTGTAAAAACAATTAATTAATGCATTTTTAATTGATAACTTTTTAAATAAAAATATCTGCATTGAATATTTGGCTGTTGTGAGTTTCGAAACAAAATATTCTTTAAAATACCAGTTCATAAACATTTCGCATCATATCTGTATATTTGACAATTTTTTTTTTAAGTTTTATATAGAAAATAATACTTAAATTCCTAGCTTTTTTTTTAAATATAATTATATTTTAACTAATCGATTGTTCAATTGCGACATATACTACATGTTCATTTTAATGTGTGAGTTAGTCAGCATACATATTTATTAATTTAAATATAACATTTGAAATATTAGTTCCATGACTGTCACAATAGCCGAGTTGGCACGGGGTCGGTAAATCTGGCTTCCTAAGTGTTCTTGATTCAAAACCATCCAAAAGTGATGTTTTTTATAGTGTACTAATCCATTACATATATAATGGAGAGAATTGTCTCAAACTTTCAGCCGATCTCAAAGTTCATAATAACATTTAATAGTATTACCATGATTGGCTCTTGGAGCATGAGCGACTCGCCTGCTCTCTGGCAGGTGTTGCGAGAACTAGTATGCTACCTACCGGCCGATAACAGCATCATTAGATATCAGCACTCCTGGTGGTCAACTCTACAACCAATATGCTGGCCTATGATGACGACAGCAGAGCTGGATAACTGTAAAGTTTGGAACTGAAAACATTCTACCTCGCTGGGAAAGGAGTGTATGGAAGAGGGGGTTGGGGAGGTGGTAATTAAACACAGACCAGCAGAGGGGAGGTCTGGAGAGGGTTTTTACCATATCTGAGGAGAGAAGGATGATGAGTGGAGGGGGTGTAAATAGGGGAGAAGGGTGCTAGTGTATGGGGTATTCAGAATAAGTAACAGAAGGAGGAGATAGTCTTGAATCACGCAGCAGGAACCCAATCAATTCCAGATGTAATCACAGCACATCTCAAGTGGGGGAGGAGGAGCAGATTGTTGACCAGATTTTGGAGGTGGCGTTGGATGTGAAGCAGATTGTGGAGCAGGTGATCTAGAATGCACAGATATTTCGGCCCTAGGTTATTTTTATGAGACTACGTCTGTAAGGTCAAGGAAAAAAAAAAGGTGACCAAGATCCCCTCGCCCCTACTAGCATAATTGAAATCCGAGAAATTAGAGAGGGCTGTCAAAATCTACATTGTGGAAATAAGTTGTTTTCTAGAGGAAACTTGTGTCATCTTTGATGTATTTTCACCAGGTCTGCTACGCTAGGGCGCAACTATGTCAGGTAATAAGACGTGACTGTGTAGTTGTAAGTGATTGACAGGCCACGAGGAGTGTGCTAGCCCAGCTCCACGCGTGGGATCTCTGCGTCGACTGCCGCGCTGAGCGGAGAGACATGAAGGCAGCAGGGAGGAGATACACAGAGGTCGGGTCTGCGATAGAAGACATGCGGTGAGCTCTCAGTGTGACAGCAGCAGTTCCCTACGCCCCCCCTCCCCACACCAGGAGACGTCTTCAGGGACTACCTCGTCTACTTGCGGTCCTGGGTTCCTGCCGTCACGAGGTCGTTACTGCGATAGTCGTCGGCGCCCCTTGAGGCTTGACCAAGGTGGAGATCTCCTCCAGCAGCCGGGGTTGCGCATGCGAACATCAATATCTCCATGACATTTACAACAGCAAACAGAATTGTTGCTTTAATGTATTGTACTTAAGCAGTGAAAAATATTTCGCATGCTTTACAAACTATTATACGAAATTTAGTTGTCATAGATTTTTCTTGTAACACTTATTGTAAAATATTGTATCCTTACAACAACTTATTTTATGAAACATTCAAAGGTCTTTATATGTTTACATGTTCACTATTTATTAAGATGATAATGTATCTATAAACCAGAACGAATTACCAAGTGCAAAATTTGTGTTTCTCTGTGACAAATAAAATTACAAGAAAAATTTAAAGTCTGCTAAACTTGCGATTCACCAGCAGCATTTCGATTGTATTTGTAAACGTTTGATTCGAGGAGATGGAAATACTTGTTTAGGCCATTGTAATATATTATTTCTTATTATTTTAATTGCTTAAAAGCTTAAGCTACGTCTGAAATCGGCAGAAGTTTTTTCCAGGTGTGACGTTTGCAAACAATCTCTCGAAGTTAAGAATTGAACCTGATGAGGAAATCTTGGGATTTAATCCTATATTTTGAAGGAAGCCCAACTCTCCAGATTGTAAAACTTGAACTCCCTCACAACAGTGAGCGGGAAGTTAAACAGCTAATTGATGTTGTTACTTTGGCAACATCTCTTTCAAGCACACACACTGTCACAAATGTACACACATAAATATTACCGTGCAATATTACCCTGCAATATTACCCCGCAATATTACCCTGCAATATTATTTTTTGTACACTCTTCTTTCGGAATTCTTAACCACTCACTACACGTGGCCTACCTTTCCCATGTTTTATATACCCTTCCCCTTATCCCACATTTCCTTGTTACGAATTCCTCTTTTCTTCCCTTTTCTCATTTCTTCTGTTACTTCTTCTATCCCTGGGCGCACTCATACATCAAGAAATCCCTGGTGAAACAGAAAAACCTTGAAAACCCCTTCTCCACAGTCAGCCACCATGCCAGTTCTGCAACTCTTCGTCTGTTTGAAATATTGCTGTAGAATATAAGAATTATGTCAACGGTTTTTTATCATTATTCTTTCTCCTCCCCGCGTGCTCGCTCGTAGCTTCTCTGCCTCGCCGTCTCCTTCGCCTGCAAAAGGAACGCAGAGAAAGAGAAGTAAATAAGGTGGCTCTGGTGTTGGGCTGGGGAGGACGGTTGCTTTCTTGTTTAAATCGAACTTTTATTATCTTTGTGAAACATGAATCTTCTTCTTTTTTTTTCTGTGTGTACGCTTCGCGAGGAAATCTAAGCTGCCCGCCTAGGGAGGACATGGCCTGAGCTCTGTCGACGGATTCTGTCTTGAAATAAGTTTCGGTTTTGGTTTGACAAACCAAAAAATATATATATATATATTACGGGTGTGTTGGTCGAGAATGGCAGAAGGAAGGCAGCCTTTCTCAGCCTGCTGCACTTTATTCGCGTCTTTTATTCGTGTAAAAGCTTTTGCGCGCAGAGCAAATATGTTATCCGGCAGCTAAGACGTCGTAGCCAGCCCTCGCCTTGCCTTGTCCTGTACACATTATCGTTGTGCGCTGCTTGCATACTCAACAGCATATGTTGAAGAAGGGAGGAAGTGGTGGATGTATGCACATGAAATTGTGGAGGTTTGCATTAGGCAGTCAAATAAACTTCCCAACTTCTGTTTTTTGATGCCAACTTAATACGGTCTGCTCTTCCGTCCTAGCTTTAAAAGCTACGCAGTTTATGCGAGCATACAATTTATAAAGTAGCTGGTCGGTCACAGAAATCTCAGAAAGTTTTGGCTCCCTTTCAGTTGTTTAACTCATAGAGAATTTTTATTTTTTTCCGTTATAATTTTTTGTTCATACGAATTTTATATTAGCACAAAATCCATGTACTTTATTGCATCACTTTGTGTATTTTTACTCAAATAACTCATTGACAAACCTAAAAATTGTCACACTTATTCGTTTCATCGTGATTACTGCTCTTTACGTTATGTTTAATTAATTTTAGACGTATGAAATTTTTATAGACTGCTAATCGGAAAATGATCAATTATACCTCTGTGAGAAGATAAAATACATTCCCGAGCACTAACGTCTTTACAAATGTTAGGTACCTGCTGATCTTGTCACTGCAGTTTTGCTCAGTGTTGTGACTGTTTTCACAAAAATACACCTATGAAAAGTTAATTTTGAAGATTTAAAATTCATGAACGTCTCTCTCTTAAAACTGACTTTTTCTTAGGCATGACTAGCCAGCCTTAGCGCAGAGGCTTCACTGACGACTTTAAAAAGAAGTCGATTATTCTCTAGTAAGTTACGATAACTTGTCAGATTTGCGTAAACAATATTATGGACATTTTACTGTTAAACTGATATCACTCTTTGGCATTTTCTGACTGCCATATATATATTTATTTACTTATTTATGTATTATTTTAGTGGTTCGATGAAATTCTGTGGCTATAGCATGTGACGTTATAATAAATTCTCGGTTACTATACACCTTCCTGAATCCCTACTAAAAATTTACTTCCAGTATATTCCTCCGCCTCATAAAAACTAAGCTTAACCGAGTCTATAAAATTACACTCAGCGTATCGCATTCGTGAGCACTCAGTGTAAATAATCTTTCTGAAGAACTATTTCTTACTAGGCATTAACCACACGCCTATTTTCTCACTGATTTTAATCATATTAATTAGAGATGATATATATAAATTGATCAATAAAATATATGTTTAAGTTCTTCTATACATAATTCTCTATATTCCGATATTATATAAAATTCTATACACAATTAAGTATATTCCTATTTTATATATGATTCTATACAAAAGTATGTATGTTTTTGCATCATATATATAATTCTATACGTAACTATGTATATTCCTTTCTTATTTATATGAAAGTAACTGCTTATTTTCTTCTGGTGTGAACGAGTATATGAAGATGATTTGCTAATACAGAGGGCCGCCTTTTGACCTCGACGACCACGGAGTCACAACCGGCATCATAGCTAACTGGTTGTCGCCAATACCAATTCTGCGATTGCGTTTTCACCTATTTCCAAAATCTACGTGGGCATGAGAGGGCAAGTAAGGTATCAATGCGCTCCTTTTATACATTTTCGTTTTAGTATAATTCTAGAACTGGAACAGTACGGACCTAAAATGCCAACGATGCATCTGCTTTGTCGCTTCTGTGGTAAAGCATTTACAGTTTTGCAATATTTATGACATGAAATAATGACCTGCGGAATGAAAAGTTCGAGTGTGGTTTTCGAATGCATATTTTGCCAGCCGCAGTTTATCTGAGTGATGCTTTAAAGATACATTCTAAAACTTGCGACACTGATTATGTGCAATCTCCAGCTGCTCCACCTGCTCCACTTGCTCCACCTGCTCCACTTGCTCCACCTGCTCCACCTGCTCCATATGCTCCATATGCTCCACCTGCTCCACACTGCTCCATATGCTCCACCAGGTCCATCTGCTCCACTTGCTCCACTTGCTCCACCTGCTCCACCTGCTCCACTTGCTCCACCTGCTCCACCTGCTCCATATGCCCCACCTGCTCCACCTGCTCCACCAGGTCCACCTGCTCCACCAGGTCCACCTGCTCCATATGCTCCACCTGCTCCACCTGCTCCATATGCTCCACCTGCTCCACCTGCTCCATATGCTCCACCTGCTCCATATGCTCCACCTGCTCCATATGCTCCACCTGCTCCACTTGCTCCACCTGCTCCACCAGGTCCACCGGCTCCACCTGCTCCATATGCTCCACCTGCTCCACCTGCTCCACTTGCTCCACTTGCTCCACCTGCTCCACCTGCTCCATATGCTCCACCTGCTCCACTTGCTCCACCTGCTCCACCAGGTCCACCGGCTCCACCTGCTCCATATGCTCCACCTGCTCCACCTGCTCCACTTGCTCCACTTGCTCCACCTGCTCCATATGCTCCACCAGGTCCACCGGCTCCACAAGGTTGTAGTGGTAACATAGAGATCTGCAAGCAAGATGTTACTCTATCCATAAGCATTCATGCTGAAGATGAATATATTTTCCACGAATTGCGACATGAAAGCCTATTTCCGAATACAGTGAGGTGCGTCATCACGGGACCATCAAATAATGGGAAAACATGCGTCCTACTGAGCCTGCTGGAAGAAAGATAACGGCCTTCGGTTCGAGAATGTGTACCTATATTCGAAATGTCTCCAGCAACTGAAATACCAGCGATTGACACGATTACTGCAGGCCGTGGAAGGTTTGTGTTGTTTCCCATGCAGCGATAGTGAAGCTGTCGCACCTCCGAGCGAAGCACTGACAAACTCAATATGTATCTTCCATGGCACTGCTTGCAAAAAACAAACATGAATTCAAGAATACTTTAGCATGGGATGACATGTGTAGGTGGACGGGTCTACCTCAGCCAGACTTATTCGCGCATACTCAACAGATGCTTCGCGACAACACAAATATGCTGTTGCTGTTCCTCAGGGATGATATGAGTTAACGATGATCACGTAAATACGGACATGACGCTATCATATTTCAAAGACATGTGTGCCTTGTGCTGGGAAGATAAATATGGTATTTTTGACGATCGTTGAGGACTGGCTCCTACATATACGCAGGTACAGGCTTGGGTTCGATCATGAGTCGCGGGAGCATTTCCAAATTTAACGACATCGATTGCCCCGATGGCCTTGAACATGGAAAGAATTTGTGTGACAGGTGCTGTAAGCCGATATCGAAAATTAACAGCTTTTTTTTCGAGTTTGGTCTTTTTCTCCCTTCGATTTATTAGCCTTGTCGGTAATAGTGGCTAAGCTTAGCCAATATTGTAAGTAATATGAAACTGTGAGACTGTATGTGATGGTATTACAATCACGAAAGTACACGGGAGTTGACATCTTCTGTATACTTGCAATCATTTTAGTTTACTCTTTCGTAGGTACTCTATCCGGTTGTATCTATTACTTTCAAAAGTATTCTTTTTCTTTTTAATTTCTTGGAAATTGCATATTATATCCACATATCTACATTGTGAATTTCCCATTTTGAGCACATATGTTTTTTTTCTTTATGAATATATGACCGTGCATAATGAATTGAATCCTTCTAATAAATATATCTTAACCATAGCAATCATGTGTATGATAGGATCCACAGCTTCATGTAAGCTGCGAGAAATATTAAAACAATGTTTTAAAACAATTGACATACTTGGTTCCGGTGTATAATTAAAATGCTTGTTATATGTAATTTTCAGCATGAAATAAACATGTGCTCGTACAACATGTCACCTCAACAATAAAGTAACAAGGACATTTCATACAAGAAAACAAGCATACGACAATTTGCTGCTAGAGACAAGAACATTAAAATTGCATGCAACACCTACAAATACTGTAGCCTACTTGTAGAATGTTCGTATGAATGTACAGAAATCATGCATGACAGGCCTCATAGCATACAAGTTGTAAATTACAATAATAGACATCCAAATAATATTTAACAGCCCAAACAGGCCAAAAAAATAATATTTTTAAGGCATGTATGATGTTTGTTTTTAAGTCTTGACAAGTTTTGGGACGGAATAATGTAAATGCGTGTGCAGCTATTATGTATGAAAGCCGTCTTTCATCTGACCTTTTTTCCAGGTGTACATGCTTTGCCAGGGAGTTGTCCAGGAATAATGGTGCATTGGGTGCTTATCTCTTCAACTTTGGAACATTGCGAGTATTTTAATTAAAGGAGTCATACTTTTCGGCTGATGCTTGTTTTCAAATTGGCCTATATTGATTTTAATATACGTAGTCACATGAGCACACATTCAGTGACGGGATTAGATAGTGATATGCATTTTTGAAATGGGTGTAAAAATTCATTAGATATTTGAACACATGGAAGTCATATGGTAAAGTATTTATTTACACGTAGTGGCAGGATACAGACACAAGCCTGGAAGTCGAACTTCAGCAGGGCTTCGAAAAAGGTTGGAGATACCGCGAATCAACTACGGAAGTATACCCCCATAATTTAAACCTAACGTTTCTTATTAGTCTTGAAGAGCTCGAGTATTGATAGAAATATTGAATTCTTGCAGATTTCTACTGTTTACCAAAGGTGTTTAAAGCTTGAACTTGCAATATGTACTATTGGTTACTATAAAATAATTTTTTCTTGTCTCCTGGTGGAATTTTATTTACTCAAGTAAAGGTGTGTGGAAAATAAATGTTAACTTGTCTTGAACTATAGCACAAGAAATAAGTGACATGTGCAGCTTCCTAAGTTATTTGGTTTAGTAAATGTGTGATTGTTTCTTATATACTTGTTTATGACGTGGGTCTAGTGCTAAAAGAACAATTTGAACTTTTCGATTGGTGGTGTTTGGGTCTTACAAATGTTATGAAGCTTACATTTTTATGGCTTTACATTCATGGACTATAATTTACTTGATTAGAGAAATCTCGAAGAACTTGAGCAGTGTGTTAGCTAAGATAAGTTTTTAATAACTTGGTCAGAAATATGCAAACAATTACTCCTTTGTATTCAGTGCATATGTTGTTTATTGCTGAGAAAAAAATTACCAGCAAAATGTGTGTTTGATTTCTATTGTGCCTATTTTTCCCCTCTGCATTTCTTCAGAAAATTTTATTTGTTATTATTTTAAGCTGATATGTTGGTTTTTTCATTGTGTTTGGGCAAATATGAGGAGTGAAGTAGAATTTTCCGTGACGACAAGCATATGTAGTGTTCTTGGAAGTAAATTTATTAATACATTTTTGGCAATGGTGGGGACTGTTTTTCAGTGAGTATAGCAGTCTCAGTTTATATATATATATATGTGTGTGTGTGTAGAGAAAGAGAGAGAGAGAGAGAGAGAAAGAGAGATAAATTAACATCTCAAATTTCATGTCTTAAACACTCCTATATATATATATATATATATATATATATATATATATATATATATATATATACACACACAGATACATATACAAGTCTTGAAGAAAATAATCAGAGAATGGGGAAAGCAGGTCAAAGGCAAAGTCATCCAACTTGGAAAGGAGAAAGGAAAGAGAATTACCGTGAAATGCTTGACGGTTGCAGATGACTTGGCTGTATTAACAAACAACAAATAAGAAGCCAAACTCGCACTAGAAAAACTGCATGAAATCTCTTATAAAACTAGACTCCAAATTTCATATGAAAATACTCAATATAAGGATAACAAATGAACAGGAAAACTCCCGCATAAAACACAGTATAACACAAGTCACTCACTTCAAGTACTTGTTAGAAACCATCCAACTCACAGAACTGGATACAATCTCCAACACAGAAGGAATAGTCAAACTACAAAAGGCGTACAAAATTACATGGAATCACCATAACAAAAGAGCAGTATCTCGTAATGCGAAACTATGACACTACAACACGGTAGTTTTACAAGAAGCCTTATATGCGGCAGAAACCACAGTAATCAGGGGAATGACTAAAATTCATGACATTTAGGAATAAGAAGGAAAGATCCTTAGGAAAATCCATGGTGCGGTTCTCCGAGATGGAACTTGGGTCAGACGACCTACAAACGAATTATACGAAAACACAGACACCATCACAGACAATTTTAGAAAAAGACGCCTACAGTTCTACGGACACGCAGGATGGGTGACGACTGACTCACGAAGAAAGTTTCCAATATCGTTAATGCAAGTAAATTAAAGACAAATTGGATGAAATAAACACAAGAAGATCTGGAACGACTGAAAATCTCAGAAGAAGAAATTAAGGACAGGAAAAATTGGGGAATTTTATTAGAAACAAGAAAATTAAACAAGAACCTAAAAATGAAATGATAGGGAGAATATCGACAGAGGAAAGGAAGAAAAACATGTTGAATTAATGAAGACGTTTTGGGAAGAAACCATAAGAGAAAGAGGATGTGAAGCAGTGATTTGCTCAAGTTCACACACTTTCCTAAAGAGAATAATCAGAAATAATAACAATGTATATATATATATATATATATATATATATATATATATATATATATATATATATATATATATGCTTAAGACGTCTGGTTTCAGATACTACTTTATTTCGTGCTTGTTTTTCTGTTTTTTCTTCACTGCAATATGGTTATTCACCTGTGTATGTGCAAATACAAACATGAACCAATCATACGTAATTCTTAATTAAATGTAAAATAGAAATTTGTTAAAAATATTTTGGAACATTACTGAAAATAATAGTAAGTTAACATATAACTTGAATTATAATGAATATGGATTAAAAATACATGTTTTGGGGGAGATTCAAACACTAGAATTGCACGTTGGGAAAATGTTTTTTCATTGCTGCATGAAGGGTCGAATTTTTGTTCCATAAATTTTTATTTAAAATAATTAGTAACCTGAACTAAAGCAAATTTTAAAATAATCTTTTTTGTGAAAAAAAAATAATTAAATTGAGTTATAGTGGACTATTTGTTTATAAAATAATTCAGAAGACGACTGTTATCATAGATGAAAGTTAAAACATCTAACGAAGAGTAAACATAAGATGTCTATGTGAGAGAAAAGTTTTTACTTATTAACCAAGAAAACATATTCGTAGTAAATCCAGCCATGTGCTGAAGACAATGGTATAATTATTTAACGTTAAACATTAACACAATTTTAAAGGACCTTAACTTCTTGAGTTTTGCTGTAAAACAAGTTGTGTTCGAATGTTAGCAGAGGACAAATATCAAATCACGCTAACACTATTAACGAATTTGTTTCAATGCACATAATTTATGAAATTTAGGAAAAAAAAAACTATTTTAAATTCCCATTCTTCATGTTCACGCATTTACACAAATTCACACGTTAGATCATGTAATATGTTCACGATCAAGTGAGTATTGTAAAAATCTACCTTTGACAAAAGCCGCTGCTCCTACCTGCATATTGTTGGGTCGTCAAGGCTACGGTCAGGCATAATGACGCGACGACGAGAGAGCTGCTCAGCCAGGGAAGACAGACACGTGGCCAGACTATATAGATGTAGAGAGCTGCTCTGCCAGGGATGACAGACACGTGGCCAGACTATATAGATGTAGAGAGCTGCTCTGCCAGGGAAGACAGACACGTGGCCAGACTATATAGATGTAGAGAGCTGCTCTGCCAGGGATGACAGCCACGTGGCCAGACTATATAGATGTAGAGAGCTGCTCTGCCAGGGAAGACAGACACGTGGCCAGACTATATAGATGTAGAGAGCTGCTCTGCCAGGGATGACAGACACGTGGCCAGACTATATAGACGCAGACAGCTGCTCTGCCAGGGAAGACAGACACGTGGCCAGACTATATAGATGTAGAGAGCTGCTCTGCCAGGGAAGACAGACACGTGGCCAGACTATATAGATGTAGAGAGCTGCTCTGCCAGGGAAGACAGACACGTGGCCAGACTATATAGATGTAGAGAGCTGCTCTGCCAGGGAAGACAGACACGTGGCCAGACTATATAGATGTAGAGAGCTGCTCTGCCAGGGAAGACAGACACGTGGCCAGACTATATAGATGTAGAGAGCTGCTCTGCCAGGGAAGACAGACACGTTGCCAGACTATATAGATGTAGAGAGCTGCTCTGCCAGGGAAGACAGACACGTTGCCAGACTATATAGATGTAGAGAGCTGCTCTGCCAGGGATGACATACACGTGGCCAGACTATATAGACGCAGACAGCTGCTCTGCCAGGGAAGACAGACACGTGGCCAGACTATATAGATGTAGAGAGCTGCTCTGCCAGGGAAGACAGAAACGTGGATAGACTATATAGATGTAGAGAGCTGCTCTGCCAGGGATGACAGACACGTGGCTAGTCTATATAGATGTAGAGAGCTGCTCTGCCAGGGATGACAGACACGTGGCTAGACTATATAGATGTAGATAGCTGCTCTGCCAGGGAAGACAGACACGTGGTCAGACTATCTAGATGTAGAGACCTACTCTCTCAGGGAAGATGGACACGTGGCCAAACTATATAGATGTAGAGAGCTGCTCTGCCAGGGATGACAGACACGTGGCCAGAGTATATAGATGTAGAGGGCTGCTCTGCCAGGGAAGACAGACACGTGGCCAGACTTTATAGATGTAGAGAGCTGCTCTGCCAGGGAAGACGGACACATGGCCAGACTATATAGATGTAGAGAGCTACTCTCTAAAGGGAAGACAGACACGTGGCCAGACTATATAGATGCAGAGTGCTGCTCTGCCAGGGAAGACAGACACGTGGCCAGACTATATAGATGTAGAGAGCTGTTCTGCCAGGGAAGACGGACACGTGGCCAGACGATATAGATGCAGACAGCTGCTCTCTCAGGGAAGACGGACACGGGTCAGACTATATAGATGCAGAGAGTTGATCTGCCAGGGAAGACGGACACGTGGTCAGACTACATAGACACAGACAGCTGCTCTGCCAGGTAAGACGGACACGTGGCCAGACTATGGACGCAGACAGCTGCTCTCCCAGGGGAGACGGACACGCGGCCAGATTATATAGATGGAGAGAAAATGATCTGCCAGGGAAGACGGACACGTGGCCTGACTACATAGACGCAGAGACAACGAGGTCAGGAGTCGCCATTGCTGCGAGATGTCGACTGTCAAGGCGCGACCTCTGGGTACGATCGACGCAGTCGACACGTGACCTTCCCGGGGGAGCGGGTCTGATCGAATCGATGCAAAGTTTCTTATAACAGTGGGGATTCGAGCGGCTGTTTCTCGTGGTGAGAGGTTGAGTAGAGCCCCCTTTTTAAATGTATTTTGGTCTCTTCCCTCAGACGTGACTGTTGGCGATTTGTATAGTTTCATTAGAACAATAAACGCTATTTTGCATTTAACAAATAATATATGTATGTGATTCGTTATTTGGTGAGACTAACCAGTAACCATAACGAATAAATATTACACGATATCTAAATGTGAGCACTGAATGTTATGCGCTCAGTTAAGTCGGTAACAGTGGAGAGAAAAGTAGTTCATTGTCTTAAGGACGAATTTAAAGTGTTAGGTAAACATTTGTAATAATTTCAATTGCTCCTTTTGCTTTCTATTTTAAAGCACCTCACAGTAGGAATTAGCAAATTCAATTTTTTTTATAATCTTATAGTTTAACTTGATTGATGCACCAATAAAGGGGTGAGGCCCATGGCTGTGTTAATTTTACTTAAGGCGGAAGAATACACAACGTGCTAATAAGTAGATCTCAAACAGGGGTTTAAAAAGTGCTCAGTTTACTATGAACAGCTTATATTATATCTATGGCCCTTTTTATATATCGAATAACAGGTATCGAATTATTAAGTAGCTGGAGTCCAGGAACATCTTGTATTAATGGTGCTGAAATATTTGTTTGAAATGTTAATATCCAAACGTTTCTTAAAAATTGTGATGAATCCTTTACATTTTCTTAGTTTCTGATAACACATCTCAATCAAAAGGTACAGCACATTTAATTTGAAACGATTTTTTTCTACTATTTATATATGTTAACTACTACAATCACGATAATGCTAGTACTGCAGAAAAATTTAATTCCAAAGCGCTCATGATTAATAGAGCACTTTTGAAATCAACCTTCGAAAAAAAGCACTATCCCGGTTTGCATGTATTTTAACGTGTACGCTGGCCAGCTTGCGCCCAGTAACGTTTCTAACAACGGTGGGAACGTAATTTCCATGTCGTAATGTTGATTTGAAGTTTTACGTATCATTTATAAATTTTTAGATTATTCCAATTTGCTTTTTTTTTTTTTTAATGCATGCAAGAGTAAAATTGAGCAAATATGTAAACTTATTTACTTATATAACTATTTTACAGTTTCACTTGACTGATGCACGAATAAAGTTATGAAAACTATGACAGTGTTAATTTTACATATGGTGTAAGTATACATAATGTGCATACAAGTTATTATTTACTGGCGCTTGTGTCCATTTTACAATATCTGCACAGGAGACAAGCGCTGCACGAGTGAGACTCGCCTGGGGCAGTATATGTTTCTCGGCGCACAGAAGCGCTGTGCGGGTTGCATGCACTGGGAGGGTCAGGCATGGGTACTCACCACGCTCCAGACAGGAGCCGAGACTGCCTGTTTCTCTCATTTCCTGGCTTCCCTGTGTCGCTAGCTCACTTCCGGCACGTGACGAGTTGCTAATTACAGTCCTGGCTCTTGACACTGTCATGCTGTGGAGACCCCCTATCACCTTCTACACGGGTTCCCTCATTAGGGACGCGGTTTAGGTGTATTATTTTTTGTGTGTCCGCGAGAGCAGGTGTATTATATTTTGTGTGTCCGCGAGAGCGTTAAGGACGAGACAAACACGCGCAATATGTGCCTCATAACCTCTATGTACAGCAAACTGAACTGGTTTTGTATAATAAGGTTTCATTTGCAACATATATACAATAGTGTTTGGCCAATTTTAACTAAACTTTTTACGCCGAAAGTATGCTTTACAAGAATTAATGTGTCAATACAAATTCTCTTAGCTCGCCATTTCGTAAGATAGTACCTCGTGAAAATAAATTTTTAATGTCGTGTGTGGGGAAAAAAAATCAAACAATTCCTAACTAGTTTGGCTCTAATGTAATACTACTGTAGGTAACATAAACTGACATATTTTAATGGGTCAGGCATTGCAGGCCATATAATTTGATAAATTATTTTTTTTTTTTAGAGGGCCAGACAGTTATTTTCAAAATAGCAGAATTATAAACATTGTAGCATAGCATGCTGTATATACAAAACACTGGTTTTCTCAAGGTGCCACCCGGTCTGCAACAGGAAGTGAAATAAACGTCCTGAAAAAAACTACACTACAAAGGATTGCAGTGCTCGCAGCGGAGTGACGCAGTACCACTCCCTGCAACTGAAAAAGAGATGCATGACTACGGCATTCTGTCAAGTGTCCCGGACGTGACAAAGGTGCTGTGCGCTGACCCCCTCCCCCATTACGCTGCCCCCCTCCCCCTACACAATGGGCGGGTAGTGGCAACGAGTAAAGGCAGTAAGTCACCCGTTCAGCCAATTGAGTGTGTGTTGCCACAAGTCCAATACCGGCAAAGAGGGTACCGCAGGAACAGGGTAAAGACAGCACAAGTGGTTTCCGACCACTAGAACCAGCCAGAGGCCAGAGAGCCTCAAAGTAAGAAACCTCAACCAGTACCAGAATGTGTAAAATTCCGATGGCGGCCAGGTCGGACTCATGGTTCCTTGTGTTCCAGGAGCAGCCTGTAAAACCATACAGGGGCACAGTGCTTGAAAGAAAGGGATTAGTTCAGACAATTACACCATCAAACGGATTAGACAAGGCTAAGGCCTTGTACTACATCAAACAGATGATGGACATCGCTACCAACTGGGCGCAAGTGCTCCCTCCAACCAAGGCGGAGCTACAATGGATGCGAAAGGTATATCCCCTGATCTGGCTTCGGGAGGAAAAACTGGCAGAAAAGATTATTTCTGACTATTATGATAAGAGTGAGAAAATGGTGGAAAAGCTTCTTCTGGCTGCTGAGGGCGGCAGAAGTCAGTCGGATAAGGAGATAAAACCAGCAAAGGAGAAGGAGAATGAGGTAACTCCTTCCCAGCCAGAACCTGAGGTGAGAGGGCCCTCTCGGGTCGCGGCAATGGAGCACACCATTGGTGCACTAGATGCACAACATGATATATCAAAGGCAACGGAGGAAGTGATAGAATGTGCCACCGATGAGAGATGGAAAGTCAATAAGGAGTAGGCAAACTTCCTCCTTCCGAGGGTCAAGAGAATGAAGGCACTGCTTGACCTGCAGCTAATAAGGAGAACAGAACTGGAAGGCCAGAACAAGGCCGTGAAGGCATTTCTCCAACAGCAGCCAAGTCCAGTACCAGTCAGGCTGATACAGACCCAAGGAAAGCCACAGTCCTTTGCGGAGATCGTAATGGACCAACAGGCTCGAAAGGATAGGGGTCAGGGAGAATCCCAAGAGCAGTGGCAGGAAGTGAAAGGAAAATGCCAGGCGACAAAGCGCACTATTTTTGTGTAACCAATGGAGGGGGAGGGGAAGTCTGGGGAGACAAAAGAGAAGTCAAAGACAATGGACCCTTTAAAGGAACATATGTATTAGGAATGTGAGACAAGTGGCGAGGGGAGGGTTACTCTTAGAAGCTGAGGATGAGGAGACTCTCCTCAAGCTCAAGAACCAAGAGTGAATTGAGGAACTGGGACAGAAGGGGGTGGACCCAAATGGATGATGGCCCAAGGTTATCATATTCGACATTCCATACAAGTATGATAACCGAGAGTTTTGGAAACGCTGGAAGTGCAGAAATTCTGTAGATTCATATCAGTGACGAACAGCTGAGGGACAATGCTACCCAGAGGTTCAGGACCGGTCCTAGAAACAGAGACAAGGTGATCTTGGTCTTCGAGGTGACTCCTCCCCTCAGGAAGCTGATGGTGGACAGCAACATGTCCATCGGTTTTCAGCGATGCTTCTGGCCCGATGCTTCAAGGGTCAGGGCTATGGCCACATCATATATAAGTATAAAAGTGAGATGGTCTGATCTTGCTGCGCGAGAACGGTCATAAATTCTCTGAGTGCAAGACTAAAACACAGTCCAATCGCGCAAACTGTGCAAAAGAAAAGCACAGAGAGGTGTGCCATAAGGTCGGCTCTATGGACTGTCCAATCCACCAGAGAATGTTGGCGTTAGAGCTCGATAGAACCCAGTATGACTAGTACTGTGCCTCTACAGTTGGGCCAAATAAACCTGCAGAGGGGTGCAGTTCCATCAATGGAACTGCATAATGTAGCAATGGAGCAAAATCTGGGTATGATCCTGATGCAGGAACCCTACCTGCTCAGGGGGAGAGTACCAAGTTTCCGAGGTCGTTTTCCTCTTTTTGGAGAAAATCCGATGGCAGGAATCTAGGTATGTAATCCCGAGATTAAGTGGAAATGGGAGGGAGTAGTGTGATGATTATATTGTTATACTTCCAACCCCAAGACTCACTAGAGACCCATTTTTGTCAGTGGGAGAAGAACATAGTGCTTGGGGCAGATGTCAATGCTAAATCGGAATTGTGGAATTCTCCATTGACAGACGACCGAAGTGAGGAGGTAATTAGATACCTTATGAAGAAAAACCTACAGGTTTTAAACACACCTGCACACCAAGCGACATATGTGTCGCTGGCCCATGGTACGGAATCGTATCTGGTCGTAACTGTGGCAATGGCATGGCCGGCTGGGAGTGTTGGGGACTGGAGTGTCTCGGACTAAGTGGAAAGTGATCACAGAATGATCCTGTTCATTATCTGGATGGGTGGCATGGGAAGTAACAGACCAGAAAGGCCCAGATATGTGACAGCCAAGGCAAACTGGCCTCTCTTTGAAAGGGTGCTGCTCCATGAGCTCGAATAGTACAAATGAAACAAAAAGCTAATGTCCTTGGATAAAAGAGCCGAAAGGATAGGGGGAATAGTGATAAAAGCCTGTGAGGAGACAATCCCCTTAACCAAGAGGAAAGTAGCACATCATTCCTGGTGAAATGATGAGCTAGAGGTGATGAGAAAAGAGGTGAAATAACTCAGGAAGAGTTTTAAGAAAATCTATGACCCAGAAAATCGGCTAAGAGTGGTGAAATGGTACTATGTCGCAAGGAAAGAGTACAAGCGAGTACTTGGGAAGAAAAGACAGATAGCATGGAGAGAACTTGTCACAGATAGGGGAAATGGAACCCATGGGGCTTGGTCTACTGTATGGTGACAGGAAAGGTTAATATCTCAGAGGAGCTACCTGCACTCGAGACTAATGGGCATCTGTTGCAGTCACCCGAGGAGATCACGAGGCACATGATGAAAGTCTTGTTGCCAGATGATGAACAGATGGGGTAAATGGAGCACCACCTCCAGATAAGGGCCGTACAGGAGACACCAATGAACACAGAGGATACATCACCCTTCTCCTTACAGGAGTTGGACCAAGTGGTTAAGAAGAACAAGCTCAGGAAAGCTCCACGAATAGATGGAATGATGGAAACGCTCCTCCGATCATATCCAAGGATACACGAGGCGTTGTTGCAAGTGTTCAATGACTGTATACAGAAAGATATTTTCCCCGCAGTGTGGAAGAAAGGCCTCCTTATAGTAATCTATAAGGGGGCGGGAGAAATCCGAGTTTGGCTAAGTCCTACAGACCCATTACCCTACTACCAGCCTCACGGAAAATGCTAGAGCATTTGGTAAATAGGAGATTGATTGAGTATCTAGACAATGCTAAGGGAATCCACCCGAAGATATATGGGCTTATCAGGGTTAAAAGCACGGAAATGGCAGTCATGAAAATGGTCGATCAGGTGAGAGCCTGCAACCAGGAATACTTCCTTACAATATCGTTGGATATATAGGGGGCTTTCGACAATGCATGGTGCTCGCAGATTCAGTGTCAGCTGTGCTTGTTGGGGTACCCCAAGAATATCTATAGATTAGTGGAGAGCTGCTCAGGCTCTACCTCTCATATGACTGCATGATATATCGATTTGCAGAAGATGGATTGCTCTTGTTCCTGGCCTGGACACGAAACGAAATGGAGTAGAAGGTGGAAAGTGTCCTAAAGAGTGTCCAGGGATGGTCTGAGATGTCTATATTGGACTTCTCAGCAGAAAACATGAACGGGATACTTCTCAAGGGAAACCTGAAGTGAAGACCAGTTCTCAGGTTCAGGGGCAGAGTACTTAAGTTAGTGAGCTTAAGTAATTGGGTGTCATTCTGGAAAGTCGTATAGCATTCCATGCACACATGGGCTATGCAGCGAATAATGCCGTAGTGATGTTCGAGAAGTCGAGGACAGTAGCTCCTGCGAACTGGGGGCTCGGATAACGAACATTGAAGTTAGTGTATAAATCAGTGTTCCTGCCCATTTTCACATATGCGTGAGGAACATGGTTCCCGGAGCCAGACAGAGTCCATTGGAAAAAGAACATTGTTAGTGCACATAGAGCAGCACTGCTGGGGGTCACAAAGGCATACAGAATAGTCTCGAATCAGGTATTACAAGTAGTGGCAGGGGAAATCCCACTAGATCTGCTGGTGAAGGATAAAAGTGAAATAGCCAGAAGAATACGAGGAGGTATCACATGGGAAGAAATCCAGACGATAAAGGAAACCACACTGACTAACTGGCAGGCTAGATGGGAGATCTCTGAAAAAGGGAGAGACACGTATGGAATTTTCCCTAATGCTCGGGAGAGGCTGAAGCTGGAGAAGTGGCTCGATGTGAATCACTATCTAGTCCAGTTCTTGACCAGGTATGGGAACTTCTGAGATAAACTGTATTCCATGAGAGTGGTTGATGGCCCCAGTTGCGTTGTGTGTAGAGTGCGAGAAACTCCTGCACACGCATTGGAGTGCCCCAAGATGGAAGACATAAGAATAGACTTCGAGGAGAGCCGTGGACCTCTCCGCCTCAGGGAGATGCTCAAGGACAGGAGCATGGCCAAGGAGGTAATTAGATATCTCGCCTGAATTGGCAAGAGAAGAGAGGATCTCGACATCTGGTGGACGAGTTGCCGACTGAGCTATGAGTTCGGTGGCAGTCCGGAGAGCGAGGAAGTCATAGGCCCTCGGGAAGGGTGGCCACATCTTCCCGAGAGTCGTGTTATCAGACGAGTACGAGGAGGGCCCTCTCGCCTCACACACAACAAGAGACCGGCAACAGTTGGTACCTGTACATGGAGTAAAGAACAAATAGATACAAGGAGGAGTGTTGGAGCCCCCATCCAAAAAGTCTGACACAAGAAAAGTGAAATTAAAAATAGGGAAGGAGTTGCCAACACCAAGTTCCTCGGTAGATGCCGGGGAGCTGGGGCAACAAGAGCCCAAAGAGAAGAATGAGGATAGCCAGAGCAGTGGAGCTGGATGGTCCTGTCATTGGAGCCCTGTGGTATTCGTCCGAGAGTGCTTTGCTCGTGCTGCTTGCAGCATGAGCAAGCTAAGAAGAGACAACAGACGAAGACCAGTCTGTGAAATGAACCTAGTCAGTCAGGTAAGGAAAATGGGAGTGCCGATGGAGGAGGCCCAAACTAGACAGCCAAGGGGAACCGAGGTTTTTAGTGAGATCTTCCTCCATAAGGAACTACTAAGGAGGAATGCAGCGACTCCAGTCATGCAAATAACTGTATCGATTGACTGGTCGGACGAGAAGAATACGGTTAATGCCTCTGTGCAGGCATGGCCTATCAGGGAGACCCGGAGGACCCACAGTGGTTGTATGACGAGTTAATTCGAGGAGCCATACTATCTAGATTGGAAGACGTAAACATGCTCGTGGCTGCTCTGACACTTAGGGTCAGGCGGTTTAGAGGGGGGGTATAGAATCCTCTTCCCTAAAATGAACGCAGTGGACAGGCTTGTCGTCGCCAAGGCAGGCCTGCCAATGGAGCAACAGGTTCTAATCAGCTTGCTCAAGGAATGTTATTGGCGTAGAGGTGAGCGGATGGACGCAATCGAATTCTTTAGGGATGCTGTCCGTACATACGGAAGGCGTACCATCGATTACAGCAAGCCCTTCACGGCGTACACTGTGGTCAGATATTAGTCCTTCGTTTCGACAGCATCCTAACACAAGAACTGGGATATGCCAATAGCTGTGCGGAAAATTCCCGAGAGGAAAATTACTGGACAAGACGAAACCTGGATTGACTAATGACGACATGGCAATGTTTTAAGCTGGACTTCCTCTTGGGGGAATCCTGATTGAGGGTTAATAAACGGGGTGAGTGGGATAGAAATGATTCTATAGGCCCCCTCTCGGCTGTGCCGAACTCAGCATGGAGGAACATGAAAGGGAAGAAAACTGAAAACCACCCCCTCCCACTGTGACACCCTCAATCACCGCGCATCGCCCATGTCATATCCGGTTGTGACCACCGCTAAAGGGGAAACCTTTTGGCACTTGATGACAACCCAGTTTATGGCACTTGCTTGTGAAAAAGGATTGACAAAGGGACCATAAGAGGTCAAGGAGTGAGAATGTGTTGAATTGATATGTGTGAGTGTGACTGAGCCCGTTCCGATTGTCTGCAGTGTCGTTAGACACCGCTATTTGCGCCCGGGGGCGAAATGGCCCAAAAGTAAGTCCGTGCACACCCGAGCGAACTGAGCCGAGAAAGTTGCTAAAGGGGATACCGTGATGCCTATATTGAACGTGAAAGAAGGCAATGCGCGGACACGATGGTTTGTGCAAGAGTAGTTAAGTGTAGTATTTGGTTTTATATTTCGGACCAGCACGACTGTTTCAAAGTTGCAAAGTTCCCGGTGGCACGATGAACATCTAAAGAGCAGATTTAGTTTTCGCTTGCGGGAGTTAAGGAACGGTTAGAAAGAAGTGCTCCAGGTATGACCTTTGACTAGGTATCGGCCACCTGGAGGGGAGGATGGAGAGGCCAGAGTGGATTCCATCAGGAACTTTGTATCTGCAAAACCATTTTACCAATTTCCCATCTAGTTTGTTTACTAGCATTATTTATGCGCACATAAAATAAGGTAACATATGAACCCATTTGTCCACCATTCTGGAAGACAGCACCATATGAGAAAATAAGCTTTGATGTCATATCTCTCGAAACAAATAACTGATACCCGCCGAATTCAGGCAACAGGTTATACTTCAGTAGTCCATCTGATCTACATGATTTAAGAAGGTAGTCACTTATTTTCAAAACAACAGACGTGTGCATATTTTAGGTCAGTGTGCCATATGTTCCAAACACAATAATTTTGTTCTCCAGTAATTAAAATAGTACCTGCGTAAGGAAATTGAGCTTTAGTGTCAGATGTCTGCGCCCAATAAATCGATTTCCAACGAACTTTGCACACAATTAATGCCATAGCAATTCATGGTTTAAGTGTGTGTGGGTTTATTTACGGTGTACCTATCATATTAATAATTAAGATAAATTTGCCACCTAAGAAACAATTTAACCTATTTCAAATAAACTTTGGATTCTGAGAGTATACTTTGGAAGTATCAACTATCTTATGAATGTCATATTTTGCCGCCTCTTTGTAAGACACTGCCAAGTGATAACGTGCAACATATACACCATAATCGGGAATTAGTAACCTAATTCACACAAATAATATTACTCTGTTCTATTGAAACTTACATAATTCAAGTAGATAAAAATGTTTTCCTAAATTGCGGGGCTGCGGTTGTGAAATGGTTAGATTACTCGCCTCCCACCTGCGTGAACTACGCTCGATTCCCGGTGAGGGTCACCCCGGATTATCGCATTATCGCAAAATCGCATTATCGCAAAAAAGTCTATCTAGGGTACAAAAACAGGAAAACCATATTCTACAAGCGAACCTTGCAATTTGAATAATACATCATCTGTTGTAATAAGAACTTGTTGAAATAGTCAAATGACGAGGACATTTCTATAACGCCACACGATTACACGTAAATTAAAGGAATATAGAATATGGAACGATAAGAAAGTTTAATACAGTCCTTATTTTCGCACAGCTTATCCGAGAATGCTCTAGCGAAAATGATATCCAGGTTTCGCTGTGCTAAATAAACAGTGTGTCCGTCATTGGAATATGTGTGCTGGCGCCAACAAGGTAGATTACTGTGGCAATCATACTGCGATCTGTGGACCACTGGCAGTCCTTGGCTACGTTCCACATGCTCCACGACATTTCTAACTGTGCTGTAAATACATATTGATTTGAATGTCCTAGGTACAGTTTTTCATAAATGTTTGTTCTTTCAGTTTCGTGCCGTATTCAGTGATTTGTCTTGTCATTTTGTATCGAAGTGTAGGATAATATAATATGATAGTAAAATATTATTATTATCTTTTTCTAAATGAGTGGTTAAATTATCATTCTTTTATTTTGAAATGTTAGAGGAAGACGTTTAGAGGTAGATGGTCGATGTTAAGTCGGCAGTCTACACTTAGCGATTCGTTGTTAAGTGAAGCACAGAGCTAGAAGTACAGACACCGCCCAGTCGAGTAGAGGACAGACAACATCTCCCGCCGACAACATACAGTGCATTCTGAAAATAAAAATTTGTCATCGCTGTCTGTGTAGCCGCAGCGAGAGCTGGCGTCAAGCCTGGGGAGTAGGTAGTCGCTGCTTTCAATATTTCAGCATAAGCGCTGCGGCTACTAGCTGCCCTGTCAGTTTTCTCCCGGGGGTATAAATCAGTTTCAACCCCCTCCCAGCAGCCCCTGGCGCACCTGACAGGAGGGTGGGCTCTGTAAGGCACAAGTGTGAGCCGGGTGGAGTGGGAGGGGGGGGGGGGTTGAGGGGTGAGGATCGTAATACAGCTTACTTTTGCCTGCTAATGGGTATCGATTGGCCACACAAAGTCGACACACACACACACACCAAGACGCGTACTGAGTCTCCAACTCCAACCCTCTGGCGGGCTCTTTAATTATGTATGGAGACGTAGAGAGGTAGAAGTGAGTGCCGCAAGGGGTGAAGGGTGGCAGCACAAGCGACAAGGGGTAGATTCTCGTGTCGAGTACGAGCAGCCGGAATATTATTTGTGTATCGCAGCGCAATGAAACACACAGACGAGATGTGCGATCTAGTACACAAACTTAACACCACTGTGCGTGCTGAGCTACCATTGTGAGTCATATGCTGTACAGCAGTTGTGGTTATTTACATTTCTCTAATTGACAATTTAATTACATTTGTGAATACGACTTAATTTTTAAGATAAAGTCTGTGAAATATTCAATCGACGCTAAAAATTATTTCACCACTACAAAATTTCACACCAAAGCTCGCAAGTGTCATCAATACTGTAAACGTTTGAAGATATTTGTATGAACAGCTCGCAGTGAAAATAAAATAGAGCAGAATTCACGTTTTTAACTTTCGGTTGGCCTTAAAGAATTAAATTCGAAAAATCTCTCGTATTCGCTGACTAGTCTCTTTCATTGTAATACTCTAATAGACAATAGTGTGTATAAATTGTCTTTACACCCATCGTATGTTTTACGGTCAAGACTGCTCACGATAAAGTAATCCCTTCTGAAATCAACATTACGAAAAAGTCACTGTCCCTGCCTATATATACTTTAACGGGCGCACTGAGTGACATGCGCCCAAAAAAGCTGGCGACGAAGGATGGAGAGCAGTTCTATATATTAACGTCGAATAAAAAGTGTTAAGTAACCATTTGTGATCAATTACATTATTTTTCCACTTCCTGTTTTTTTAATGCATCGAAGTGCAAAAATTAGCATATATGAAAAATATTTACTTTTCTAACAACTTTGCAGTTTCACTTGACCGACGCATGAATAAAGTGATGAGGCCCGTGGCAATGTTAATATTACATAAGGCGGAAGAATGCACAAAGTGCATCTACTTGTAAGTAGATCATAAGCAGGGCTTTCAGAAGTGCTCATTTTACCGTGAAGATCCCATAAGAAATATTATCACATAATCTCATACACAATATGTTTTTACAAATGAAGCCGGCTGTCATGTATAGATATCGAAAATCCGTACGAACAGGACGTGTTTGAAGCCCGGATCTGGTTTGTGCTGTACGGATTAGTCTGTGAAACAAACCAGGAGACAGGAACCGAATTGATTATTACTTGTTGACATGCCCGATGCAATTTTGCATATCGGATTGCATCCCAAGATCTTATTTGCTGTATTTTTTAAAATAATTTTATTATAATTAGGATAAATATTAAAGAAGTAATTTCATGCTAGCCTGCAATGCAAACTGAGAAATATAATGCTTGTGAGAAGCTACGTGCAATATTAATTACATAAATGATTTATGACTTGGCAGTTAGACACTAGTGTTTCCTTTAAATATATAAAACAACTGGATATTTTGAAAGGTTATTAATAAGTTATGAAAGAAAAAGTTATCTTAGAATCTGATCTATCATCCATTAAAGTAAAGACTGCGAGCGAAACAAAAATTTGTGTTATTTGGAAATTTTTTTGCTGCGGACTGAAAAGAAATCAATGATGTTGTCGAATGTGATTTTCAATCAAGTTTGATTGACCAATTTTCAATCAAGTTTGATTAACCAATTTTAAAAGTTTTCCTTAATTTCTTCTTTTCTGGATATCGTGTATACGTACTTGTGTAACATGTAAAAACTGACATTGCCATGTGTCTGAAAAGTAGTATTCATGGGTTGGTAAAATGACTCAAATAAACTGTTGCTACAAAAATAATTGATTGCTATTAAAGCTAATCTTGCTGTAATGTGTACAACATTCTTTGGTCGCGCGCATTAAAGTAATATACAGTTAACGAGACATCGCGACAGAGAAATATTTTTCACAACCCGCTGCCCACATTACTGCGTCTGCGCAGCATCATGTTCTTACGTTCAATTGCTGGACATTAGGACATTAGGGTATGTTTCACAAGTGGAATACTATTGTTAAGAATGTCACACAATACAACAATATATAGGGTATTCACGGTAAAATGAGCACTTTTGAAAGCCCTGCTTAAAATCTACTTTTATACACGTTGTGTATTCTTCCACATTAAATAAAATTAACATTTCCATGGGCTTCATTACTTTATTCATGTGTGGGTCAAATTAAATTGTGAAATTATTAAGAAAGTACATACTTTACAAATCTGTTCATAAAAAAAATTATGTTTAGAAAAACAGAAAGCGAAATAAATAATTTTGAGTTATCACATATTCAGTGGCGATGCGTGCTATAATTTCATAGGCAAGCTACTGTGTGCAGGGGACAGTAGTGGCTTTGATCTCTCCAATAAATGGGGAGGGGGTCCGGGGGTCCTCCCCCGGGAAAATTTGGATTGCAAGGTGCAAAATGGTGCCATTTAAACATTTTTTCGTACGTAAATATAAACTACACCGTTTGTAAAAATATTAATATTTTTTAACATAAAATTTTCCAGAGTGAAAAATTGAATAAAAACAATACGATTCGTGCTGTGCGCGCAAACTAGCCCACGCATCGATCTAGTTACTGTAAACTACTCGACGCCAACTGCCTGCGGCTAGGCCAGCTTCGGCTATGTCCGCTTCAGTTCGGTGAAGAAAGAACTACCATCGTAGCTTCTATCACAGGTTGACGCAGCCATAAGCCCCCTCATCTCCCCGGGCGGTCTTCATAACCTGCCATCCCACCGTCGGCTGAGAAACCATTACGACCGCCTACCTGCTGAAAGCATTACTTATAGCGCTTCCAAACATCTTGGTTTTGCTAACAATGAGTTGTTTTCTTATAATGTACAGTATTGTTTCCTGAGTTGAATTTGTACCTCATGAGTGAAAAGTTACCTTAACGTAGCCTAAATATAAGTTAGTATTTAATATTTATTTTAAATATAACATTGTCAGGAAACTGTCTGGGCAAGCACTGCTTGCCTAGCTTGCCCTAACAAGACGTCACTGGACAAATGGTAACTTAACACTTTATATTCGACGTTAAGATATGGTACTACTTTCCATCTATCATTGCCAACTTTACTGCACTAATGTCACTCAGTTTACCCATTAATGTACATGCATGCAGGAGCAGTGACTTTTTTTCTAAGGTTCATTCCTAAAGTGCTCACTTTATAGTGAACAGTGTTTATAAAATTTCACTGAGAAATTTATTCTAAATAAACTAGTGTTGATACATAGGTTAAACATGTTGCTCTAACTTGTTCTGAGGATGAATCAGACCATGCAAGGAAGGAGTATGTCGGTAACTAAATGATGGAGCACTCTTGTACAAAATACAGTATTTTATTAACTTACAACTTTACATAAGAGCTCACATAAAATGCACTTCTCTTTACATTACTTTAAGTCAATTACTCTTCTGAGCTAGTAGCTAATAACGTTAATAGGTCCTGCCGACCTGTAACAATGAATTATGAATAAGTGCTCTCGACTCGCAGGGAGTCTTAATATTTAAGACAAGGACCCTAACACTGCACAATCTCTGGCGCCCTACTTGGATTATATTTACCCTTTGGCTTTCGCATTGGCATCGTCGAGCGAGACCTCCTCGACAGTGGCAGTGCTGGGCGTCGAAGCGGGGACCATGGCCTGGTGGTCCTCCTCGCTAGCATCTCGTCGGTCACTGTGAAGCAAGATGGCCGCGAGCCTCCATAGTTCCAACCTTATATCCCACTCAACATAGCCTCACGACCTTCCTCGGTGGGAGATTTTTTTAATAACAGCAATGCTGAATCGTCGTGGCCGCACGATCCCAGGTGCTCGAGCATCGCTTGCCAGCCCCGGCTAACACAGCTTACAGCAAGGCCCCCTTTCTCCGCGAAATCTATGCGTCCTCGCATGATTAAGGTCCATCATCTGATGAGTGGAATGTAGCGAGTAGAGGCTAGGCTGGAGAGTTGTTCAGCGGCTCTGCAGAGAAGGGTGAAGTCGGTAGTTTCATCAAGGTTAGGGGTCTGCCACTGGAAGAGGTCTCTCTTCTGATTTACCAGCTGAGAGGGTTTGTATTGTATAGTGTCCTTCACGTACTTTTATGATTTTCCCCTAGGGTGCTGTCAGTCGTGAGGTTAGGTGGTCGTTTACATTTTTATAAAAAGAAAGGAGCACATGATTATACCATATATGAAACCTTATAATAGTTGACAATTAACATATGTAACAATCTGTGTTTATACTGAGTTGTAATATCTTTGTACTTCGAAAATTATAAAAATATATTACATTGCCATCTTTGTGATGACTCTAAGAAAAAATTTTCCGATGTTACATATTAATTTACATCATTGCGTGTTTTATTACCTAGTGCTATTTTTCTGGATACTCCTTGGCCCTTATATGCAATAATCTTTACAATAACTACCTGAACACATCTTATGTTGTTAGTCAATATGTCTGGAACAGTTATATGGGTTTTGGCGAAAGGAAAATGTTATCAGTTTCTCTGATTTATGTAAACATCTTAACACTTATATATAGTGCAATGAACATTATAATTTATTAGATAGTGCCGACACAGTACTCATGTAGCCATTATGGTTTCATGTGATCATTGGAATGGTAGGAGGCAACATCTGGGGCCATAATTAATAAAATTGGCCAAAAAATTAAACTAGAAGAAAATAAATTTTCGTTGCCTATCACTAAGGGAGTTTGGAAAAATAAATTATGTGCACGATTTGGATGATGCAATCTGCTATAGGGCTATAGAAAATCTGAAGCTATTAAAATACATTATTAATTTGCTACCTAATACATGTACAATTATGGTTGGTTTCAGTCTTATTTGCCCGTGAAAAGTTATTCTCTTAGTCTAACCAAATGAACTACGCAATATATTTTTCCGGGTGTGAGAACAGGGATTTATATTTACATTTTTACACAGGCCTGATAATCTTAAATATAAATGTTAATGTAACCCATCACATCCATGCGGTGGTTTGCCGCCTGAATGCGCTCTAGCACCTAACTTCGAACTAAATTGCAACAGTCCATACTCCTCGCGACACTTAGTGTGTAATATGTCAATGTGTGCGAATTCTTTATGAGGTCAGCTAACAGAAAGTGCTGTTGGCATCACTGTACACATATGGGTGGCCAACTAGTGCACAGTCCAGACAATTGTGTCACAGCCTGCTGTGCTTTGCGAAGATAATATCACTTTTCAAATACACCTAATATTTTTTCTTATTTATTTACCAGTCCTTACAATTCTGACTTTTCTTACTCATGCACAGTCATTGAATAAGTGAACTGACATTTTAGTTATTGTAGCTATGCTGTGAAACAGCTTTTTATAGTAAGATAGACATCCTTATTAGTTAATAATATAACAATCCTATAGCTGTCACTTCCACAAGAATAACTGGCGAACTTGCATAGTTAAAATGGTCTTATGAAATTATGGGAAAGACCTGAGATGCCTGAGATTATTTGTGTTGCCACATACTTAACATTTAGCAAGTTTGCATGCTAAATCTTCCAATCTTGGTTAATAGTATAGTTTACAGAATACAAAGCTATTCCTTCGTGATTGACAACTGAGTAGCCTCAAAATGAGTTGTTTTAAGCCACTGAATTGGCAACACTCTTTATGCTACAGTACTGACTGGACTTTTGATGCCACAGACATGTGTGGCACCTATACTTGTTAATTTATCTACTCTTACCCTAAAGCCACAAGGAACTTGTATTTCAATCGATCCGGTATCGGTTTTTACAATATTCTGTCTAAGTGACTTATTTGTACACCTGACAGCTAAGTTACCAGATGGATTAGTGATTAGAAAATGGTGCGGCTGAATTACCATAACCTGCAGTTTCTTGACTAGGGCCACGTGAAAATTTGCAAAAATTCTACATTTTTGAAGATTTTCCATTTTAATAGCTGCTTTAAACAACTTAACTCGCTGGTTTCAGTGGTATGTTTCGATATAAGGTACATACCCGGAATCTGGTTCCTTTCATCAGCCACAGCCCTGGTGGTATGTGTAAACATGTCGATTGCTATAATACCTTTTGGTAGTGCAATGTTAAAAGATTCATTTTTGTAAAAATATGCAGTTGGAACTGCTTTGAAAAATTGCCATTTGAATTGTGAACTCTGCAGTAGCACTTGAACTTTGATCATTATTTTGGTAGGAGAATAAGCGCATTCAGTTATAGGAACAGTATAGTAATTAATAATATTGCTATTGGAGATGCTTAGTTTTAGATTCATTTTACCAACTTTCGACTCTAGTGTTGCCAATTCTATTGTTAAAAGAGATTTAGATACTGCTTCCAGTGGTAATAGATTGTTTTGGCACACCTGAATGTACGTATTTAAACTTATATCTAATATAATGTTATTAATCCATTCAAGTACTATGCCTACCATCATCTGACATAAAATCTGTGAGCTCTGAATCATGTTCTCTTGTGACTTGAAGTCATGTGACAAAGATTGATTTTGACTGGATATTGAAGTAATCTTAAACTGCACTTGTTCTTTGATTGCTGCTACTCTGTTCACAGTTAAATTAAGATCATTAATAGGGGATTTTACATTATTTTCAATTTCTGACTTCTGAACAGCTAATATTTCTTCATTGGACAACAACCGTTAAGGTGGTGTGTGGTCAGGATATCATAACCCCGTGTCGCTACATCACCTAGGAAGGTCAAGGATTGTTTATTACATTTGGGCAGGTACACTTTGGATAGGAACTGGTTTACTACATTTACATAAGTTGAATCAAAAATGTGTTTCAGTTTCTCAGCATTTCGGCAGAGAGTGGAGTTTCGCATGACATAAGCACTGTGAAACCATTCGTCGATGTTGTCTGGAGTCCGAAGTTCCTGCAGAGGCAGCGTAAACAACAGCAGCACCATTTCCTTGTAGTGAATTTGCAGTGTCAGCTGACTGAAGTACATGCCATGGTGCGTACTGAAGAACGGTTTGGTGGACATCATTGCTGCAAGGCTCAGCACTTGTAGCAGCGTGCAGTAGGCCACTTGGTACATCCTGGAATGGCACTGTCCTGGGTTCACAAGTCCTCTATTATTTTTCCTATAACATAATGGTGGATATTAGTGATGGACAATTGCTAGTTTTACATTCCCAGTACTGATCGTTTCAATTTTGTCACACCCACGTCATGTAGTGACACTGCTATCATAGACAGGCCTAGTATTTTTATGATTTTGTATGGACCTTGATACTTTAATGAAAACACTTTCTGTCGGGCATGTGTTTTAACCCAGACGAACTGCCCTACCTTTAAATTGTTAGGTCGGTTTGAGATGTCAAAAATACATTTTTGTTGCTGCTGTGATACAATAAGGTTAACTCGAGCTTGTTTGCATAACTGCTTAAGTTTTTCGCACCAGTCATTTGCGCAAGGAGAATATGTGTGACCGATAACGTCTGGTGACTAAGTGGCCTCAACACCGTGCATAAGGAAAAAGGGTGTAAATTTAGTATTACGGTGGATAGCTGTACTGTAATCAAAAATAATATATGAGATGTACTCATCCCAGTATTTTGGTTCATCACTGGTGCAAGAAGCCAGGTGTTGCGGTTAAATCTTGTTTACTTGCTCTATTAAACCATTACATGCCGGATTGTACGACGTGGTTTTTGGGATTTTTATTGTGGTTTATGCAATAAGTCTGCAATGAGCTCATTATTTAATGAGGTTCCTCTGTCCATGAGAATCTATTTTGGGCAACCGAATGCTATGATAACATCTTTAACAATATCAGTGCACATGATAGCATCAACAATTTTTACAGGATGTGCAGCAGTGTATCGGGTGGCAAATTCAGTCAAAATTAACATGTATTTATTGCTGTGTGCTGACGTCTGGAGCAGCCCTTTTGCATAAAAACCCCAAGATTCTTTTTAGCGAGGTTGAGGGGGGGGGATGTGTGGTATTGGAGATATCTGACCTATAGGTTTCTGGTTAGGTGCTTTAATTCTCCAACATGTGGGACAGTTTCTAACATATCCCTTAACATCTTTGTTCATTGTATCCCAGTAATATACTCTTTTTATTTTTTTCTAATGTTTTGAACTGCCGAAAGTGCCATCCGCCTAACCGAGCATTGTGGTGGGCAGTTATGATTTCTGGGACACAATATTTCAGAACAATAGTTAATTTGTGCTCTACGGCTGGGGTATGCTGTTTCTTGTAAATCTCGCCGATGCTGGAATAGTGTTGTGTCTGGCTATATGACAGTATTTAGGGGTGGCCTTTTCCTGTTCCATTAAGGCTAACTTTAAGTGCTGAATGTGCAGGTTGTTAGAATATTCTGCTAAAAATGGGGCGCCGATGGTCAAGGAGAGGTAATAATAAAAGTGCACAGCATCATCAACTTTGATTTATTCTTGCTTGTGAATGTATTCAGGGAAATAAAATACTTTTTCAATGTTATCTGCCTATATACGTACATTACAGTTCAATCGTGGGTTATCTTCTGTGAATTATTTGCCTGAATGATCTCCATATTGACATTGTATATAGTATATATGGTTTTGGCAACCACTTTCATTGGCAAGTATTCCTCCTAAATAATGGATTTTGCTACTCGTGCTTTATCTGCTGTGTGAAAATCTGTTTTAATTAAGTGTTTAACATCTGGCGAGGTGTCAGTAATGTATTACGCTATTGTGATTTCTGTTTCTGTGTTCTTTGTTGGGTCCTGAAAGTGTGTTTCAGCTAATGCTGTGTAGAATGATGTATAGTTTGTGAACTGACTTTTTACTTTATTTTTTTACTGAGTTTACAATCACAGGTACCATGTCAGCTGTCCCTACCATGGGTATACGACTGAGGGCATCTTCGAGGGTGTTTAATCTACCTTTTATGATTTTTGCCTCGAAACCATATTCAGTTAAAGCAATTGCCAATTTCTGAATGTATGTGTTATGCTTGGCCATCGACTTCAAACATCTCAAGCTTGCGTGGTCTGTCTATGACAAATTTTCGGCCATAAATAAATTGTTTGAAATATATTGCCGATAGTTCTCTCTCAGTAGCTGACAATTTCTGTTCATTCAAGGATATCTTCGTTGAAGCAGAGGATATAATATGTTGTTCTTTGGTTGTGGGATTTTCTTGTAGTAACATGGCACTGATAGCAGTTTGCAATGCATTACATGCTAATATAGTTGGTCTGTTTTCTTCAAATTTTGCTAGAATGTGCAGGTTGCTTAGTGCTGTTTTCAGTCATCAAAATGCTGTTTCTTCCTTATTGCCCCATTTAAATGGATTCGTTTTCTTCGTTAGGTCCATTAAGGGTTCTGCAATTAGGGTGTAATTGAATATATAGTGCCTTAAACAAGATGTGAGGCTGAGAAATGTTCTGATTTGTTTCATGTTTTGGGTGGAGCAATTTCTTGAATCTTCTGTAACTTTTCTGGATCTGTTTGAATACCACAAGGAATTATATAAAGACCAAGGATTTTGATTTTGTGTTGACCAAAATTGCATTTTTTGTTTTTAATTTTTACCTTAAATTTTGTAAACTCTCCGTAACCTTATGGAAGTTGTTTATGTGTTCGTCGAACATGTTTCCAATAATAAAAATTTCATCTTTATAAGCCAAGGTGGTATTCCAGTGGTGCAGACCTAGCATAATGCCAACAAAATTCTGAAAATAGTTAGGACTTGTGGCCAGTCCCATCAGCATACGGGCATACCCACAAAGTCCAATTCCATCCACGTTAAAAACTAACTTATGCATATCTTCCTTGCAGACTGGATTGGCATATAATCTGCTAAACATATCTATAGAAGTTATGTATTTATAATTTTGTAAAGTTGTAATTATATCTTCTGTTCATGGAATTGGGTATTGAACTTAAGTGAGATGTTGGTTTTGTAAGTAAAAATCCATGAGAAACCTAATGCCACCATGCAGTTTAGGTATAACTAGCAATGGCATGGCGTACACAGATACAGAAGATGTAATAATTTTGGAATCAAACATTTGTTGTGATTTTGTACTAAGACATCCTCCTGTAGTTTTTGATTTATTTGGTACAGTCGCATTTGAATTTGCTTATCTTTATCTAATTCAAGCTTTATCTTGTATGTGTTTGTTTCTGTTAACTGTGAATGTTACTGGCAAACTGATCGGCATATTCTTGCTATAATATCTGTAATTGAGTTTTTTGATGTCTGTAACTCAGGATTAATGTTTCCCAACAATGTATTTTCTGCATTTTATCCCATTGTTGTGATTTTGTTGATATGCTGCTATCGTATTCGATTGAATTTGTGTTAATAGGTATCTCAGAGATTTTGTTGTTATTGAACGCATGGACAAACATTATATCTCTAGTTAAGATTGGTACAAAATCGTTTCTTTTGATAAAATCAACTCATAATATCATGTCGAGTTTTAAACTATCTATTAGCAAGAATTCTTGCTAAAAATTATGCCCGTGTATTTTAATAATCACTTTTCATTTATATTGAGGAATCTCAATGTATTCTGTTGCCCCTACCATGGAGAACATTCCTTTCACTGGCTCACACTTTTTTTTGCTAACTAATGTTGTCATCATGCAAGAACGAGAAGAGCCTGTATTTAACAATGCATTGCATGTTTTGCCGGCCAGTCAGACAAGGACACGTGGTGTTGATATTCTCATATAACCTTCGCGACACTTGTCCTTGGTGACAGACCTGGTTTCCTCATTCAATACTTCAATCAACGACCAGTGGCACACATTTCGCTAACCCCTTTCATCACTGCCAACCGGTGCCATGTTATTGTTCACAGCACCGCTCGTTCCCACGCACTGCAACTTGATACTAGTTGGGCCAGTCCCTAACCTTTGTTTGAATTTCCAGAAGCTCACCACAATATCTGTTTGAAATGGGGTCTCATTTGATTGGGGCACAATGGGCAGTTTTCGGCGCGGTGCGATGTGTACAAACACAACATGCACGTAGATGCTATTTCCATCTGTGGCCCATCCAACACTGGACTTGTCGCCTTGGCATCGTGCTTCTGCTGTGTCATACATTCTTTCCCGGTTATCAACTGGACAGGGGCCGTTGCTCCTTTGTGTACGCATGGGTCGCATTTTACGATTGGGTCACTTTGTTTGAAAGTTCGCATGTTCTTGTCGCTTGCCTGTGCTTCTGTGATATGCAGGGTGTCATGTGTCCCATGCACCATGATCCGTTTAACTCCTGTCTTGGCCTTGTGGTAGTTTTGATAATATTTTGTGTTCTGCCTGACCTGGTTTTGGGTCATGGAATTTAATGCAAGATCCCCCCCCCCCAGTAATTTTTATGGTTTCAGCCCTTGGTTTATGTTCTTCACTCTGATATTGCTGTGGAAGTTTGAATAGTTCATTATGTGCATTAATAATCACTATTTCAGTGTATGTATGATTTGGTACTCATTTAGTGAATAATGCTTGACCGGTGTTAATAACGCATCGCACTTTCACCTTGGGTGGATGTCTTTTTGTGTGGAATTTTACTGACCATTATCGCCCTGCTGGCTATCCTGCTTTAAATGTGCAGTCGTTAAGGACCCTGCCTGGTTTTTGTGCCTCAGAATGTGCTGTAGCATTCTTTCAGCGATTGTTGTCTTCTTACTGGTTGTGCCCTTAAGGGGCCTGACTGCCTGTGAGTTGTATGATAATTGTGCACCAAGTTGAAGTGTTTGCCATAGGGGGTGGTGCTTACTGCCCCCTTGTGTAGGACTTTTTTGGAATGTAGTGTTTTGGTGTGTAGGTTTCATTGCTTTTAAGGTGGGTTTCTTTGTGGTAGAATTTGTTTACCTTTTGTGCAATATGTCCCTGTTAATGAAGTTGTTTAAAAACTGACTTCTGCTATGATTGGGTATTCTTGAAAAATTGGTGTTTTACATATTTACGTACTTGTGTTTGGTTGGTCAGAGGTACAAAATTCTGCCGATTTTTTTGTGTGGGTGGGTGACTGCATATTTGGTAATTGCTACTGCCATATTGGTGATTTATTCCTTCCTACAATTTTGCGACTTCTGTTCTTAAGTAGTCCTCATCGGACAGTGTTTGGTGGCCTGACATTGTTTCATTGTATCTACAGAGACCAAGTTCAGCTCTCTGATCATTTGTAATGATATCATGTAACGTGTCATTTTTCAGCCCCACAATTTTGTCTACTAATGATGGTACTAAGAAGCGTCGCAATGCTTATGAAGTCGCTGTCCGTGACTGTGGGGTTGCACTTCTTGCAATGGTGAAGTACTGTTTCTATGTGTTTTTGTGTGCTCTAATGTAGTTTTTGTTTTATTGTCATTAAGAGCATCTTTAAATATTCTTTTGCTGTGGGTGTTGAAAATGTTGCTTTCAATTTATTAACAATACCCTGCCAAGTGATCTTTCCCACCTGTGTGTGTAAATAGTTGTCCAGGATGTGTTTAGCTGTCCCTTTTAAATACTATTTTAGCTTTTTGGATTTGTCATCATTGCTCCAATTGTTATTATTCAGCTGCCTGATTAAATTGTTCTATGAAGTGTACCCATTTCTCATCCCCCCCCCCCTCAAGAAAGTTGGTATCAGTAAAGGCTATTGTACAATTATGTTCATGGTTGGGATGTTCGCCATGTTGTCAACATGTCGTGTTGTGTCGAGAGGCGATGCCAATGGTGAATTTTCGTAGAACTTATATTTTTTGTTGTTGTATATGTGTACTGGTGTGAGGTAGTCCGACGTATGTTGTTCAGTTTTTGGTGAGTTGTTGGTGAAGTTGATGGTAAGAAGCAGCTGGTTGTGATTTTTTTAATTATACCTGCGAGTGATTTGTGTGGGTTGTTGTGTAGAATTGATCAATTAGCTCAGGGTTTTCCTGTAAATGTTGTTCCACACACTCAATTTAATTTTGGAATTTATGTACTGTATTGGTGTTCTGTGCAGCTAATTTCTTTTGCATTTTGGATAAGTCAATGATTGTGTGATTTATGATGTTATGAGCTGTGTTCAAAAAAGACATGTGATGTGGATCCATCATAAAGAGTTGTGTCCTGTGTGTGAGTGTAACATGAGTCCTTAATATCTATCATGCACACTCATAAGCTGGCGTTAAAATGTAATTTTACTCTGCAGACACACTTGTGAAATTTGACTTTTGCAAAATTCAAGTCAGTCCGAAAAGTGGCCGTGATTTCTCATGCATTCGGTTTAACAAGCATAAGAACACACACAGTCTTGCTATACTAATATGGGCGCCTTGGCATACTGACGAAACTACAAAGGTGCTGTTATCGACTGTGGGCACTGATGTGGCAGGAATTCACTGAGTCGCGCACCACACTTCGTGGCTTTGAATGGGAGTAGAAGTTCATGCTACTACACTGTTTACTACTGGCCTCTCTAGTTTACTTTAGGCCATTGGCTTTACAGCTTTCGAACAGGGAGTAAAACCCTTTGCAGTGGGGATAATGAGGCAGCACTGTATGTTATATTTAGGGGAAATCTCAGTGCTGTGAATTAAATGAATTTAATAATCCTGTTGTCTCAATGCTTGCCGATTCCTGACTTTATATTTTCTACTCTGCACGATTTGTGTCAGGGAAGTGGCTAATTTTTTTCAATGCGATGTTTTACCAATTATGTTACTTTATGCTGTGAGTGCACTAAAGTGGAAGGTGGGAAACTTCGGCTGCCTCCACCATTTGCTGTGACCTGTTCTGAGGATAAATCAGGCCTCACAAGGAAGGGGGATGTCGGTAACTAGATGATAGAGCACTTTTGTACAAAATAGAGTATTTTATTAACTCACAACATTCTATAAGATCTCGCATAAAATTCACTTCTCTTTATGTTACTCTAAGTTAATTTCTCTTCTCAGTGAGCGACAAGGACATGCGAACTTTCAAACAAACATGACGTTAATATGTCCTGCCGACCTTTAACAGCGAATTATGAATAAGTGCTCTCGACTCAGAGGTAGTCTTAATATTTAAGACGAGGACCTTAACACTGCACAACCTCTGGCGCCCAACTGGGATTATATTTACCCTTTGGCTTTCGCATTGGCATCGTCGAGCGAGACCTCCTCGACAGTGGCAGTGCTGGACGTCGAAGCGGGGACCACAGCCTGGTGGTCCTCCTCGCTAGCATCTCGTCGGTCACTGTGAAGCAAGATGGCCGCGAGCCTCCATAGTTCCAACCTTATATCCCACTCAACATAGCCTCACGACCTTCCTCGGTGGGAGATTGTTTTAGCAACAGCAGTGCTGGCTCGTCGTGGCCACATTGTCCCAGGTGCTCGAGCATCGCTTGCCAGCCCCGGCTAACATATCTTACAGCAATGTGCATATTAGGAAAATTTACCTCCGAACACATAACGTTGTAGTATAAAGCTTATAAGCACAGGAAATGTCATGCGTTTGGTCCCTCTAAGGCTAGAGCACACAGTCCTCTGGCACGTTCGTATGTCACAACTACAGAACACAAGAATATAGAGGTAAAACAACTGTTTGTTCCATTAACTACAGCATCATGTGCCAGCAAAGTGGCGTCATTGACCACCGACATATCGTAAAGCAGGCGAATAATCAGCGTCTAGGAACTCACTCGCCAGCCTGTAGTACAGAGAGCTGGTAATGCTTGGGAACAAGCAGTAATCAGAGACAACCACCGCCCCCAATGGGCATGCCCATATTAAAGGAATCACCACATCATATTAGTTCTGTATATTTACCTGTTTTGTGCCTCAACTATTTGTCTACCGACTGCTAATCCATTCAGTAATCAGTTTCTACCCAGGCGATATGTGTCCACGCAGACCAGTTTTAGACTGTGTCGTTCAGGCCGACTTTCATGAACTGCTATCCTCCACAACTATAAATGTAACATAGCCATTTCTGATGTCTTGTAGTTTGTTTTACAATGTATTCGCGCAGACCCTAAATATTACCAAAGAGAAATAAATGCAGTTGTGGGCAGTTGAGCGAAATTTATATTTAATGTGTGCTGCGTGGCTGTGGATGTGGCTGTGGCAGTTGCTGAAGGTCTTCGGCTAGACTCGGACGAGCTCGGCAGTCTACGGCTCGACTCGCGAGGTGCTCAGCAGTCCTCTGCTCGACTCATGGGGTGGTCGAAAGACTTCAATTCAGATCGTACCTGAAGGTGCTCAGCAGTTACGACAACTTAACATTTATAATCTACTCGTGGGATCTTCACACTTTTTAAAACTAACCTTTGAAGTATCACCTCCCATATATAGTGTGTTTGCTTATTTCTTAAATATGTCTGCATGTATCACAATCGTTTTATACTGCCTTCAAAATAAAGTACCTTCTTTTTTTTAATTAACTTTAATTTTTGTTCTATCCATAAATTACAATATTTAATGTATAATTAATGTGTGGAAAATGAGGAAAATCTGTGGTATGTTGGTAATACTTAGAAAGAAATAGTTATTATGCACAATAATGTGGTGCATTGACCCTCTGATGTGATGTTATAGACTTAGTAAAGCTTTGTTTGCATGGGGCGGAGGAATATCCAGGAAGTAGAACTTCAGCAGGACTTCAGAAAATTAGAAAGTAAACATGAGTGGACAAAATCATACATGCTGGTATCTGGGAGCAAGTAGCCATGTCGGTTCTCTAGGCGTGGGGAATATCACAATGTAAAACTTTTGTTTTCGTCTGTAATTTATTTTAATTCATAGTAAATCTCATGCATAAAATGGTGTAGAGCATCAAGCTCTATTCATTTCTCAATTTCATTCATCAGTATTATTCCTCACTATGAGTTTCTTTGGCATTTAATTCAGCATACCAAATTATAGCTTGTGCATGCAGACTTTATGTACCACCGGCATAGCAGATTGCAGCTGGTGAATAACAGATTGTAGCTGGTGCACACAGCCTCTGCTATTGAGAGAACAGTTACTATCAACTGGCCGGATGAACGAAACATGGTAGATGTGGCCGTGCAGACTTGGCCTGTAGGAGCGCACCCGGACGAGCCACTGTGGTTGTACGATGAAATCGCATGAGGAACATACCTGTCGAGTTTAGAAGAACCCAACAATCTGCTTGCAGCCCTGGCCATGGTAATCAGGCAGATGGCTGCCTTCTGTACATACTGGAGGCGTACCTTTGACTACAGTAAGCCCTTCACAGGGTACTCTGTGGTCCAGTATTAGTCCTTCTTCCTGGTCGTCATCCTAACTAATCGACCAGTACTCACAAGAACAGGAGTGTTCCTCTATGGGAAACCAGCCCAAGGGAAGGATTCTGAAGGGGGAGGGGGATCGGAAAGGGGTGCACAGGCCCCCTCCCAGCTGCACCTGATTAAGGATTGGAAGAACAAGAAAGGGGAGAGTTAACACCAAAACAAGATCCACATCCCCCTCCCTCCTCACTCCCTCAAACGCAGATAATGCCAATACCCGGATATGTCCCCTTTCTCTGGATGGGAGTTAGTCTCGTTCAGTATGACGACCAGGCAGACGCCAATGAAACATGAGAATGGATGGACAACACACGAAATGAAGGACTGGACCTCAACGAGGTCACCAACAGATTGTATGGAATGGATTTGTGTGTAAATGAAAACCATAATGAATGACTGCAGTGTGGTTTGACTATTCCCTTTGCGCCCAGGGGCGAGGTGGTGGGAAATGATTCTGGTTAACAGTCTTTCCCCAAAACTAAGTCCATACACACTCGGGTATACTGGGTCGGGAATGCAGATAATGGCGTACCATCATGCTTAGATATAAACGCGAAAGAAGGAGAAGCATAGATGCAGTAGTTTAGTGTAGTTTTTCTTTAAATTTTTCGGACAACATGGCAGTATAAAAAATTGCAAAGTTCCCGGTGGAACCTGAAGAGCAAAGAGCCGATTTAGATTTTGTTTTGCGGGTGTTAAAGTAAATATTAGAATGTAGTGCTCTAGGTATGACCTTTTAATAGGTATCGGCCAACTGGAGGGGAGGATGGAGAGGCCAGTGCCGGTTCCACCAGGAACTTTGGTGCATGCAGACTTTATATTCCACCGGCCTAGTAGATTGTAGCTGATGCGTAGCGGATTTTAGCTGGTGCATGGCAGATTGTAGCCGGTGCATGAAGGCCTTATGTACCACCCAGTGATTGTCGTGGTCCCTCATCTTGTTATCGTCTCCCTTGTGTGACTCATCTTTACAACTGGTGTGAGTGGTGTCATCGGCATTGAAGAGATGTAATTATTTTTGAGCTCATTGCTAATATCGATATTTTTGAATATATACAACAGCTGTATGCCCAGTACTTCTGGTAAGCATACATATACGAGCGATTGGGATCTTGTTCGTAAGTCTTAATGGGCTAGAGTACTTTCTCAAAGTCCTCATGCATGACGATCGGTATTTTATTCATATATTGGTAATTCTTAGATTTCTGTACAGGCGGTCCAACATATTCGATTGGCTGCGAAGTTCGATTCTCACTGGAGCATTTTAATTGCAGTATTTATTGTGTTATTATTAACACTGAAATCCCGTAATTATTGGCAGGTCAGGATAGAGTGTAAAACAATGGTTGCATATATGAACATTTTCCTCTTGGGCCGTCAACTGGAACCTCATGAGCAGGGGAAAACTATTTATCCAGCAGTAGTAACGCTTCCCTCTGTGGTCAGCAGCAAGTATGTTTGTTCACACTTCTATTCTTCCACAACACATACGAGTGCGATCTTTTAGTCTGCACTGAGACAGTTCACATTCACGAATGCCACAGGGATGTTCTTCTCAAAAATCAGGAATTCCATTGCAGAAAAATCAAATTTAGGTTCAAGCTCATGATAGTAGTGGTCGATTTGCTGTCAGTATCTCTCTTTCACAAAACCTGACAGTTAAATCTCATGTGGTTCAGGAGGTTTTTAGGGTTAGTAATTGCATACTTGTTCTTGATCGCTGCTGGCAGTTCCAGATTAATTCGAAGCTTAGGGTGATTAACTTTTGATGGTCTCTACTCCGAGCCACGCGCTTTCTACATTTATTACTCTTCGCTTTATTTTCAAATACAAGATTTTACTACCTTTTCAATTAAGTCTTACACACTCATACATTCGTAGTATTGAATCTATCCTTCATACTGTCGTCGAAAGGGTTCAGTTTTATATAGTCACACTACAGAAAAATTTACTTAATTGGACCCTCACCCAGTACTTCCTTGGTGAGTTCTTCTATAATAGTTTTTGTCATCCGAGCCCAAAAATTACGAATATATTTTGGGGTACCGTCTTCTTTTTGAGTGGTATAGGTATTTAGGTTGTGCCGGAATACTTAATGTTGTGGGACGGACACTCATATGCTGTTGCAAAGGAGGCTGTACATTGGCAAGCGAAGGTCCTACAGCTATGCAGGTTTTCGCATGTCTCTGCCAGCTATCGCATCTGGCAAATGACACTCCACAATCTGCGTGCTTGTGTTGCACTCGGTCTGCATTCTTTGCACAGCCATACTTCTCGTATCTTTGAGCATCGTTGTTAAACACGAAAGTTTTATTCCAGAAGCGACACGGGTAACAATATAATGATCCAGTAGATGGTACTAATGTAGTTAAACATGATGCCGATGATGTGAATGGCACCAATGACTACATAGGCAGCTCAGCTGGAGCTAGCGACGGTTCAGCCAAAGACTAAGTCTTGGTGTTAGTCTCAGGCACACCATTAAATACACACTTAGTCTTGATATCTGTCAGACAGATAAAAAATTGTTATTTAAACCTATACGAATTTTGCAGCATATATTTTAGAAAACATGTAGTCTCTAATTACGAGCACGTCCGATAATACCATGAACAATTTGATTAAAGAGTCGAATATAAAATAATTAGTTAGTATTTTTTCAGTACAAATAATTAACAGGTACTACAAGTATAAATGCACCTTTTTATTATCTTTTCCCAAAAATTTTAAGATTTGAACAAATTGCAACAGCATAACAAAGACTTTTATTGATTATAGTTTCATGAAAATGGATGAAATTGACAATCACCATAACAAATGCTTAGCATAAAGTCTAATAAAGTGTAAGTTCGACAATTCTCATTAAATTGTATGGTTACCATACCAACAAATTTACTGTAAAATGAAGCACGATTATTATACATCTAATTAAAATGATTCTCTACATAAAGTACACTTATTTTTCTGCTAACAGCAATAAGCCAGCTGTGTAATCCTATTGTGTACCCAGATTAAAACATGGCACCAAATTCATCATGTTATACAGTACAATGAAAGCCAAATTAATGAATTATTATTACCACTTGGAATGTCATAATTACAAATATCAGGAAACAAGTAATTAACTCCCCTTATAAATATTATTTTAATCGAGTCGTCAATCCATTACCAAGTTGAAAAATTCAGTGCAAGTGGCACGTTAAAGAGACACAATCAGTTCTCCCTACCATGCGAATGACCTTTAGTTGCAAAACAAATGGTTTATTGGGTCATTTGACCACAAACACTGATGATACAAAATAACTCAATAGCATAAATTGTTTACGCACGTACAATAAGATGTGAAATTTTAGGGATACTAAGAATGGAGTGTAATTCATAAATCTGAATTCTGCTACCACTCTAGATCGACCCAGACAGCCGTCAAAACAATTAGAAAATTATATGAAAACTGTTGATAAGTAGGTTCCACAAATTTTTTTAAGTCGTTCCCAAAATGCTCAACTTTAACAAGGCCGCAGTAAATACCACCATCAGATACAATTACACGCTTAGTATACAATAATTACAAATTCATTACATGCATTATAAAACATATAACACTTGAAGAAATCCACCACACATCCTAGTTTATAGTTAATGAACGCTGAGGAACAGAATACTTCGGGGAGTCGCTCTCTCGTGTAACCAAGTGTTACCAATGTAATTTATGGCTCCAAATATTTACCAAATTGCAAACAATCCACACAGTCCACTTTCTTGTACCTTGGACTACCAAATGCACGTCTTACATTTTTTTCTTTCAGCATAAAATGAAATTTACACGACGCATCATCTTAAAAGATTGGTAACCAAATTGAGATCAAGCGAGTAAAAGGATATTCACGGCATACAATACAATCATTTAAACCAGACCAAGGACATGGCAATGCCACGTGACCATACAATTCATCCTGTTTGTATCGAATATTAAAATATCAATGAGGGAGATGGAGGATCGGGCCCAGTAAGCCTCCCAGAGTAATCCCTCTACACACGGAAAATTCCTTTCGACGCATACTATGCGTCTAGCACACTGGCAAAAGACAGTTTAGCCTGCCCAGTACAACCTCTTCCAGACATCAAATACACAACATATTTTTTAATACCTGCATAAAATTGATTAATGAAGCCGAATTATGAACAAAAAACGGCAAAGGAAAATTTTTAAGGAAACGTAGTCGATCTTGAGGGGAAAAAGGGAAATTCATAGTAAGAAAGGGTAATTCCAACATTGCGGCCGGCTGAATCCGAATCAGACACCCGATGCCCTTGGTCATGAACGCAGATAACCCTACTACTCATATGTAAAGTTAGCAATGCCTGTGTACAGTCTCATTGTGTGTCACTCCAGTGAAACCACGGAACTTTTCAGGAAATGAAAAGTGTTAATAACACGCGCATACGCACTCTTTTGTGTAACACTGAATTCACTAGCCATTAAGAGTGATTCGCGATTTCCGCGAAAATAATTCCAAGTAGGCTAGGTTTTAATATCCTACGTAAGTATCTACAGTTTTCCTTTTGTTATTGGCAGTGTATTTCTGTGAGCGGACATGATGTATTCGACTGGACCATCATAATCAAAACATAACTTCGATGATTCGTGGGCAGACACCTAAGACGTTCACGGTTGAAACCATCCAATAGCTACAGTGAATCTGAACTGAAGTGTTTTCAAATAATGCGAGAGAGGAAAACCTTTAGCAAAAATTGGATATCATTAGCCATAAATTTAAATATTGTACGCTGAGTACACCGTCTATGTGTGGAACAACTTCCCTTAATTCTATGCAACCTCTACTGGAGGATTTCATACCATTGCTTATTAAGTCAGATTATAGCTAGCGATTGTTTTCAAACGTTGATTTAAAATATCTTCACACTGCATCTACCTATGGGACTGACTTTCAGCGGTGATCCTCTATATGTATCGGATTAGTACATCTTCTAAAATAATATTTGTAATGTTTTTATTACACAACCGAATGATTCGTAGCGCTATAAACGTTTCCAAATAACGGTCAGCTTTTTAAAATCAGACACTAATATAAGAAGTATCATATATTACTAAATAGAGCAATTTTTGCTCTCTTACTTACAATAAATTCAATGTAAAAAACCAATAATGGAAACAAACTAAAGAGATAAGAATGACCTGTACATTCGAAAAAATTTTGATCTATTCAAGAATGTCACAGGAAAATTTTATTCATACAATGTTTCATCTCACAAGAATTATACTATATGAAATTCTAGAGTGTACATTGTTTACAAGTTACTGCCTGGAGACATTTGCGATTATTGATTTCTATATTAAGTCGCGTTGATGAAGTGTATTTTTATTTCTATATTAAGTCGCATTGATGAAGTGTATTTTGATTTCTATAATTGTTCAAGTTACTTCTAGATTTTCTTTCCACACTGTTTGTGAAAATTAGCTGATTATAAGATCATACTCTAATGGTTGCTAAGAGGACATTTATTAGAACTTTGTGATAATGGAACATTAAAATTTATTAAAAAAATGTCGCCAGAGATTCCTCCAACATAAATTTCAGAATTAGAGTAAGTCAGTCACCCAACATGTTATGTTTACTTAACAAAAACAATAACCTTTCGTATGTGTAGATGTATTTTGTCCTAGTACCAGATGAATGTCACCTGTATTCCCAAAGCTTAAAACTTTGTACGCAAAACTTAAGATGAAGAAGTACTGAGATACTTTGATGACCAGAAGTGCATGCAAGAGGAATAATAAAGTAAATAGATTTCAAAGCAGAAAATTCACCAAAACGAGTCGTTGATGAATTCCCATTACCGGGAGATAGGTGGGTTCGTGAATGTGATTTGCATTAATGCTAAAATATTCCTGAGGTGCGTGGATTATCTTGAGGTTTGCATTGTCCCCAAAGGTTAACACTCTAAGGTCTGTGTACATTCGAAGACATTCAGGATAAGCTAAAATTGAGATGTATATAATCATCACTACATGAACACAGGTTCTACTTGTCTCTGTATTACCTCTCATCACTTTCATTAATAGTCCACAGCGCCCCACACACTCTAACTGTACCTTAGGGAATTTATTAATGGCTAGATGTGAGTCACTCGAAGGGTTAGATGGTAGAACATTATGTTTCAAATACAAGACTAAAGGGGAGTAGAGACATCTGGGCGGATCTTAGCATTAAGGTCTTGAGAGCCTATGAGGGTGAAGCGAGGTGAGTATGTACCCGCAGATCAGCGGCATCGTCCGGTACGATTCCCACATGCGAAAATGAGGGAGCGACCTGTGTGGGAGGTGAGTAGTCTAACCACTACACCACCGCGGCCCCTTCTATAATAAAAGTATACTCAACTAGACGCACATGTTTTTTTTTTCTATAACATATTAGTTTTCAGGCAGTACATTAATATCATAGGCCTACGTGTACACTCGCCAATATACTTACGTAACTAGTCACGTGTATTAGCTAGGAGATATTTTCCTACCTGACTGGGACAATCAGAGTTAAGTTACTCCGACATTGAATGTCTGTGTTTAGCGGGCAGGCAACTAATAAGCGTGGAAATAAAAACCATCCAAAATAGAAACTGAACAAAGTGTTTTGCTGTTCAAATAGACGTCGAATCTTCTCGCGAAAAACCAGCTCTGCTTTTTATTGTATGTTGACTTTCAAGAACTGTAGGTATTAATCAACGTGTTTAGCATTAATTAAGTCAAAGGCTTACACGTTCGTAAGAAGTCAAAGTGTGGGTTTGATTGTAAGGGGCCCGCCTAGCTTGTGCTTGAGCTGTATTTGAAATACACTTTTTACTACGAAGCTTTTAAACATGCGTCCAATATACTGACCTACGGGAACATTACACACATCAGGAGCGGTCTCCTAAGCGCTATCAAGACGTTAGGCTAATTAGAAAACACAATTTCAGAACACTTGGGCGTAGATGAAAACGGTTTTGTTTCAAAGCGCTGCAACTTAAAATAAAGTATCAGATACATAGAGAATTACTCGAGGGGCATGTATTCAACCTTCTTACATAATTTCCATCGAATAAAATGAAAACGTCGCCGTTGAAAGTTGCAATTGATGGACGCAGCACGGCTGGACTACTGGAGAGCCTTTCACTTCCTGATAATGGTCCAGTTGATTAGTGTGGAAGTCTAGGCATTATCGCTCCCGTATCGCTTCACGTATACGGGAGTCGTATCCCTTTTTGCCGAAATTATTCGTTTTTGCGTTATAATTTCGTATTCATAGTTATTACTGGCTATGTAACATAGACCTTTGACATTTATACGATTCGTTTAATACTTATATGCGTCGTTTTAATTGCGTGTTATCTGCTTGTTGCAAAAATTCCAGGATATATTTTTATTTTGCAAGCAGGAAATAACGCACAGCGAAAATGAGATAAAAACGCATTAAACATCTATAGTCGGGCCGGCCCAAGAACGTTATTAGCTTCGCGTACGCAGATCGACTTACAAATCACGAACGGCAGGTAGCTGGCAGATGGGCAGGTACTCTCCAGTGGTGGGGGTTATACAAGATAGTCGGAGGGACACGCATTCAGTCGCAGGCAACACCAGCCCTGCCAACTCAACACGACTTCTAATTGGCTGTCGACAGCAGGACTGCTCCCCGCGGGAACAGGAAATGGTCCTTCGTTCCTCGACACTCTTCCTTCTGTCTGTGTTTCTCTCGGCGAAATCCTTATCGTCCTCCCCACCCCATCACCTCCCCCTCCACCACTGGACTGCTGACGTGGAAAATAACTTTGGTTTACTTATGCTGTGTGCCGTTAGCCGCTCTGACAACTCACAATCTTATTCCGTTATTAAATCAATTCTTAAATTCGCAAGGAACTGGAACAACCGGACACCAATTTCCCCACTTTGAATTAAAATAAATATGGAGATTGCCATTTATTAAAACAAACTTCCCACACTTTAAGCAATTAGTTCCCACATTAGTTCATAACTTCTGCTGTTGCAAATTAAAACATTTTGATACGTGCTGTACCTTGTTTGGCTGGTAAAGGACCTGTTTTGTTATTATATCCAACAAATTGCAGGTTTTGTTTTGGACGTTAATCATATGAACCAGTTATAACTAAAGGCAATGTCTCAGTTGTCTACAGGGAAGACATGACAACGAGTGTACAGCTGTCATAAATAAAGTATTCCCGTGCAACATGCTGACAGTTGGCTACAGTGGGCATTGAAGAGTTAAACACAGAGTACTTGAAAATACAGAGGCGGAACAGTGTATCACTCCGCGAGCTGCAGCGATGCTAGAGGGCAAAATGCGGAACACAGTTTTTAGCCGGTAAGCGCCTGGTAACATACTCAACAGTCCGCACATCAGCCAGTAGGGAACATTTAGCAGCACGCAGTAGCCAATCAGACACAAGATTCTTTCCCAGAACCCCGCTCAGCCAATCAGAGAACCTATACGGCCATATCAAAGGAATATCCACGTAATTACGCCTCTGCGTACTTGAGTACTCTGTGCCTTAAATCTTATCTTGCGTACTTAATGAATGTAACACAAGTAAGTTGTATACACGTCGAGTCTATTCGCAGTTTCTTCACACTTTTTGTATAAAACATTTGAAAAATTACTCCATGTATGCTGATGTGCTTGGCCATTTGCTTAGTACATAATGTTTCACAATCAGCAAATAGGGAAAGTAGCTTCATATGTAAACGAGAATCAATAACAGGTATAGAACGTCGCATATGTGCATGGTGTTTAGAAACTAACTAAGTCAATTTGTTCTGTGATAAATCGCTATGTGTGAGTTTTTCAAAATAATTTGGCCTAACAGAACAACATACATACGTTCTTTCGGTTATTTAATTTAATCTTGAAAATTCTTGGATTAGGATATATGCTCTTATAAATGTGTTCCATTCTATGCTCATTCGCCCTCATTGGCCTATACATAACACCTTCAACACGTAGCACAGCACGGACCGTGGTAGTTGAGAGGTTAGCGTGCTCGCCTTCTACCAAGGCGAACCGGGTTCAATCCCCGGCCGGATCACTCACGAATTTTCTCATTTGGGAATCGTGCCAGACGATGCGGCGTGTCGACGGGTTTTCTCGGAGATCTCTCGTTTCCCCCGCCCTTGCATTCCGGCGCCACTAGATACTAACCTCACCCTCATACGCTGTCAAGATCTCGATGTTTATACCGGCCAAAATATATCCACTAATCAGTCCACGATGATTGATGAAATGGATGGTCCAATATACAGATCATAAAAACAATGTTAGATTATTACATCAGATGGAATGTACTGGCACGCAAGGACACAAATATATTAACTGCTAAATATTTATTCTTAAAAATAACTTGCATCCAATGGATTTGTGTTGTCGGTTTCGAACGTTTAAACCTAATACATCCTGAGTATTATTATCAAAGGTAAACAAGATTACCTGCATGTGATTTTAGTTTTCAGTTGTATGTAACATCATAGTTTGAGATAAGGGAAAATCGCAAAAAAAAAAATATATATATATATAAAGCCAAAATCTTCTATAACACTATGACTAGTTTATTATTTAATGTTCGGATGGACAAGGATTTGACTCTGCTAAGTAGTTTGCAGACCATTCAGAAAAACGTTCTGCTTTATAGTCTCAGAATCATCATACGCTCAGTTAAATAAGGCAGTAGCTTCATACATGCATGGCAGCCAATTAGACAAAAAAAAACAGTCGGACATGTGTACAGAACGTTGAATTCTAGTCCGCAGTCAGTTTTTCCCGCGGTAAACATCCTCCTCTGATCATTGTGTTTAAACGAAATATTACTAAACAAAACTTCCCACCTCCCTCAGCAAAAAGGTGACTTCGCACCTTAGTTAGCGATATGGTTAGGTGTACAGTTAGGGTATAGTTAAAACAAGTGAAATGTGTTGTGCACTCGCGTAGAAAGTGGCGATGGCAGCGCGTGAAGATCATGCCATGAACCGCCAGTGGAGGCCGCACACGCCATAGTTATTGTATTACCTGTGTCAACACTTTTCCAACGAGGGAAACTAACTCCCTCGCCATGGAAGTTGGCAAATAACAAGTTCCACGAAGAAGGAGATGAAGAAGAAGAAGAAGAAGACATTGCCGGGGGAATGAGGGTGAGGACAACTCAGGCCTGGTTGTTGTGGCGACGGAGGGGCGAAAGTTAAGACAAGCAAACGGTCGGATGACTAGAGGGGGTGAGGAAGGATGATAAAGAAGAAAAAGGGGTTGCAAGACGTGGTGGTAAGACGCAGTCAGGAAGCGGCATAGTAGCCGGGAAATACCGGCCCCAGTGGTGGGCGACGAGGTAAATCAAGCCGAATATTCCCTCGTGCGGTGCTGGACACGACACTGGCGACGTTGGAAACGTAGACCCCTCCGCCCCCCTATCGTATACACCATTACCTAGAGGTCGACGTAATGCTCGAGATGTCACCGTGGAAACACCTCTCATAACCCCCCCCCCCCCCCCCTTCCCTTCTTCCTCACCCCATTACCTAGAGGTCGACGTAATGCTCGAGATGTCACCGTGGAAACACCTCTCATAAACCCCCCCCCCCCCTTTCCCTTCTTCCTCTCCCCATTACCTAGAGGTCGACGTAATGCTCGAGATGTCACCGTGGAAACACCTCTCATAACCCCCCCCCCCCCCCCTTCCCATCTTCCTCTCCCCATTACCTAGAGGTCGACGTAATGCTCGGGATGTCAACGTGGAAACACCTCTCATAACCCCCCCCCCCCTTCCCTTCTTCCTCACCCCATTACCTAGAGGTCGACGTAATGCTCGAGATGTCACCGTGGAAACACCTCTCATAACCCCCCCCCCCCCCTTCCCTTCTTCCTCTCCCCATTACCTAGAGGTCGACGTAATGCTCGAGATGTCACCGTGGAAACACCTCTCATAACCCCCCCCCCCTTCCCTTCTTCCTCTCCCCATTACCTAGAGGTCGACGTAATGCTCGAGATGTCACCGTGGAAACACCTCTCATAACCCCCCCCCCCCCTTCCCTTCTTCCTCTCCCCATTACCTAGAGGTCGACGTAATGCTCGAGATGTCACCGTGGAAACACCTCTCATAAACCCCCCCCCCCCCTTTCCCTTCTTCCTCTCCCCATTACCTAGAGGTCGACGTAATGCTCGAGATGTCACCGTGGAAACACCTCTCATAACCCCCCCCCCCCTTCCCTTCTTCCTCTCCCCATTACCTAGAGGTCGACGTAATGCTCGAGATGTCACCGTGGAAACACCTCTCATAACCCCCCCCCCCTTCCCTTCTTCCTCACCCCATTACCTAGAGGTCGACGTAATGCTCGAGATGTCACCGTGGAAACACCTCTCATAACCCCCCCCCCCCTTCCTTCTTCCTCTCCCCATTACCTAGAGGTCGACGTAATGCTCGAGATGTCACCGTGGAAACACCTCTCATAACCCCCCCCCCCTTCCCTTCTTCCTCTCCCCATTACCTAGAGGTCGACGTAATGCTCGAGATGTCACCGTGGAAACACCTCTCATAACCCCCCCCCCCCTTCCCTTCTTCCTCTCCCCTTACCTAGAGGTCGACGTAATGCTCGAGATGTCACAGTGGAAACACCTCTCATACCCCCCCCCCCCCCTTCCCTTCTTCCTCTCCCCATTACCTAGAGGTCGACGTAATGCTCGAGATGTCACCGTGGAAACACCTCTCATAACCCCCCCCCCCCCCTTCCCTTCTTCCTCTACCCATTACCTAGAGGTCGACGTAATGCTCGAGATGTCACCGTGGAAACACCTCTCATAACCCCCCCCCCCCCCCCCCTTCCCTTCTTCCTCACCCCATGGCTGCTACGTCAGGCTGCAGACATTGGCACCAGACTTCATTTCTTCCGCACAGACTTCATTTCACGCTGATACTTCAGGTTTATAGGCTGTACATGGTAAAGTGAGCACTTTTGGAAGCCTTCTCATTTGGAGTAATAATCAATCAATATATTTTACTGTAGTTATATACGTTAACTTGCACTCTGTTTATTACTCACATGGCAACATTTATTTTAAAAAGTGGTGGAAGTATAACCAATGGCTAATAGGAAAAAAATAACTAGGGACTCAAAAGGGCTCATTTTACCATGAAAATCCTATACCTTCTGAGATCGTCACTTACCTTCAGTATTTATAATTACTCTTAAGAAATATCAGTATATTACAACTTAACTGTTTAGTAATATATGAAAATGTAATTGTAAGTTTTACAATGAACACTTTTTGTCCAGAATTGTACTGCAGTACAGCCCTCTGCCACATGTCGGATACAATTAACTTTTGTTTGTTCTTGATGTTATTGGCAGAAGCTGTTTGTATCATTACAACAGAGTACGGTCTGAACACCAGGCGAAAAATTTCATTATTGGATGTCATTTTCTGATGTGTAAAGCGTACAACATGCAACGTTTAATACACTGACCGTGCGAAGTCCGATATATAGACTACCATGCTTGAAAATTTTATATAAATATAAAATTGTATTTGTAGTTCACAGGCATTCAACGCATTCAGTCACTATATTTTTAAAGTCCTATACGAAATTATTAATATGAAATCTAAGTTACATCGAGGTCAATAATATTTGGTTTCCATCATTCCCATTTAAATAAAATTCAAACTTGTCTTCCGTTACTTGTAGGTTCATGCTATTCTTGATTTTCTTAGCTATTGAACTTAGTGCCTTACGAATTATAGCTCTCTGATACAGGCTTCGCTTCGTATAAATATCAACATTCACTTATGCTCCTTTATAAAACACTATCAACTATTGGCAATTTCTACAAAGCTTTATAATACGAGAGTTCTTTTCATTTCAAAAGGCTATACAGAACCCACAGAAAAGCATATATTTAATTGAAATTTCACTTTGTTTTAGATTATTTTTTTCCGTATATATATATATATATATATATATATATATATATATATATATATATATATATATATATATATATATATATACTGCGACGTGTTGAGAGAGAAGAATTAGACGGCTCTTAACATCGAGGTCTTGAGAGACGATGATGGTGATTGATGTTAGTATAGAGCAGCGCCGGAAGGATAGGGTGGAGGTTTGAAACCGGATCGCCTTGGTAGGTTGCGAAGAGTTGCTTCTCTTCGACATGGAACTGGAGAATCGGCCTTAAAAATATCTTTACTTGAATATTTCGGAAATATGTGTATCAGGAAAATATGTGCGTTTATTGATTCTGTGTACTTCCTTTAGAGGATTTGGGGGAGTCTGGCGCAAGGGGATCGGGGATCGGGGATCGGATTTGGATTCAGGGGGGCTGCCATGTTAATGCGTCACCATCCACCATCTCTAACCCATATGACATTTACCTTGACCTTTGACCTGTGGCCTTGACCTTGATCTTGACCTTAATCGTAAGTTTTGTATATTTGAATGAAATTTGTGAACTATGTTTTTAAGATCTTCAGATGCAATATCTGATCTATAGGAAGGTGGTATTGATCCATGGCCACCTTTTAAAAAGTTAGTGAAACTTTACGGAATCAAAGGTATTTTTATTCTATTTATAAAGGAAGAAATTTATTAAAAATATCACAAAATGTGATCAAAATTCTTAAGAGAACTCAAAAGCATGTATAAATTTTAATTTTTTTATTTTTTATGCCTATATAAGCTATAAAAACTTCCTTCTCTTTTATTCGTGTCAATGCACTTTTATCTAATATTTTCACTAGCGCTCTGGCATTTGTGACATTTTTAAATAAAAATTTCACTAAAAATGTATTTCATTACCAATTTGTCAATGTGTTCCTATTATTTACTCCTTCCCATTTTTTAAATATCTTTACTAATATATCGATAAAAATAACTTCAGTATATTTCTACCATATGAACTGGAGAATAGACCCTGTTTGTCGCATTCTATCCATTGTCTTAAGTTTGTTACATTTATCAGTAAATCGTTTGCCGAAGTATCTATAGGAGAATCCACTACTCGGCGGAAGAAAAACTTATGTTCTCAAAATATGGGTTCTAGAAATAAATAGTCAAAATAATAAAAGTGATTTTTTTTTTTTTTTTTTTACAAATTAAAAGTTTTTAAGAATCAATTTATAGCTTAACATATATGTAGAATATTACTACAATTATTTTGGTTTAAAGGAATGTTGTTTTGGAGTACACATCTAGGGACTGGCATAATGTTGATGGCAACAAAATGATTGATCAAACTATTGCCTTGGAGACACTACTGCAAACTAGGAATTTTTCATAATATTTTCGCCTGATTTTAGTCTCTTAAATAAACGTGCATATACAAGTCATTTAATCGCATTAAACCGAAAATTACAGACAGACATAAGTGGTTTGAGTTTGTGATGTTTAATTCTCGTTTTCCGAAAAATAATCTTATTGATATGTTTAGATTTAATATTACAGAATTATAAACGATGGGTACCCAGTTATTGCAGGAAATGACCAGGAAAATGTCTGGCTAGGAAATTATGGAATCTGCTCAGGAACTTGAGTTAGTACAAGTAGCTAGGTGCCCCTCGCTAGATGTGTGTGGCAGTGCTTTGAATGAAAGATGAAGTAGATAGAGGTCGCGGTGATACCACAGAGCCAATATTATCAGTGTTTGCCCGACGAACTCATGTAAATTTCCACTTTTAGACATTCCGAGCGAACTGCAGATAGCGATATGTTTCAGTTCCCGAAATACCGACGCCTTATAACGCAATATTTTGATTCACTAGCTAAAAGCGCCTTGACCACATCACTTAACACCTCATAAACACTACGGATAAAATGTTCTATGACAGTGGCCAACAGAGTGATTTTTCCAGAAGAATCGTTGCTTAATTGAAAATGTTATAAATATTCGTAAACTGACGATAATTTCAATGAAACATTAAAGTTAATGCACAGAAACCGAGTCTCCAAAAATACTACAAACGAAACTTACATACCCATTTATTAAATACCTAACTCCTGTGTATTTCCTGTTTTGCATATCGGCAACTAACAATGCTGAAGCCTCGTTATTATTGTAATGTGAAAAATGATCGCTCACCCAGCAGGTAGGATACTCGTATCACTTACACCTACGATCATCACCAGTAATCGTAAACCATATATGCCTAGCAAAAAAAAAAAAAAAAAAATTTCAAAACTTTAATAGCACTGGGAACTTAAAATATGCATGTTCATGAAATAAATTATATGTTTACTGCATAACTTATCTAAACCCGATAGGTAAAAGCACAAAATCTTAGATATCTATATTTTTTGTTATATTTTGTACAACCCAAAAAAAAATGATATACCTTTACTTATCAAATCACTTCATAAACGATAACAGTTGAATACACCGAATAATGTGCAGACATTCAGTCAATTAGCATAATTTTTCCGCCAATCTCACTGAAAATTTGTTGACACAGTGTACAAAGGGCCCAAAGCCACCTTATAAATCAGCGACAAAAAATTGTCAGTACCACTAAAAAATATTAACATTAATTCACTACAGGGTAAATATAAAGTTTCACTCAAAGCAACATGATCTTGCTGGAATCTTCAGTGTAAGAAATGCTTCAAGATAACACTTTCTAGCAAGCAACTGTGTTTACTCTAATAAGACTATCTGAGTGTAAATCATAGTTTTTTAATACATAGTAAATATTATTTTTAACAGTTAACTTAGTTGCAAATTAACTAATAACATTTATTATGTGGAAAGGAGGACAAATATGTAACTGTCATATTTCTTTGTGAAAGAAATTTTTCCAAAAGGAATGTGCCAAAGTAACACTCAGTTTGAGTATTTACAAATTTTCCAGTAAAAGACATATTTACATTAAAAATTGCACCCATTTAGTTTTTGATTGTCGTAGGTTAAAAACGTTTTAAGATGCTTCTTTTTTAACATGACACACACATACACCTTTCAGTTGGCGAGTTGCTTTTAAGAAAATGTTTGAAAAGAGCAATTCTTGGATGCTGCCATGCTACGCCAAGTTGACGTCGTTAGCAAATATCGCCAAATGATTGGTTAAGGGTCTTGCTTTTGATATGAATGCATGTGGAATTTTTTAAGAGTTACCAAGCATATGGCTCTGAGAGAGAAATTATAGAATAAATTATTTTCGTTGCATCATTTAATTATTTATTTCGAAAATATGTGTATAGTGGTACATATATTGAATAAAATATTAAGGTTTCCAAATTTACTTTTTTTAACATTATTGAATAGTTATAGTGTTGTTTGAACATGTATTAAAGAAGTACACAACTGTGCTATTTTTTATATTATAAGCTTTCCTCTATAAAAAGAAGTACCTATATATATGTATATATATGTGCACTTTTTAATATATACTTTAACTAATGTATTGTAGGCCAAAACTTAAGAATATACAACATTAGTTTTGCCGAAATGTCTTATCGTGGCTATCTCTTTAATAACATCTTAAGTTAACATGGATGATACACAAATTAAATCAAGTGTAAAATATTTCAGCACACTTGTTTAGGTCAGTATATATAGGAACAACATAATAATAAAATAAATTATCATTACAAAATGGTCCACGCTCATGTGCAATATACCATACAAACAAATGATCATAAGAATACTATTGTTGCTTCTTTAACTTGTAAAGTATATTTCCAGCCATTTTTCAACTTTAATAAAAGTTCGTTTTCTTTCCATCTTGTAATATTTATATATTGTAAAACCAGGAGTAGTATTTCAAAATAGCAAAAATTCGATATATATGTATGTACACAATATGTATAAATACATACATTATAACATAATCATCTTTATCGGCTGTCAAGCCCTCGCTTCTCAGAGCCGCCAAATCTCTTCATTCACTCAATCTGCTTTCACGAAAAAATAAATAAATAAAACAAATAAAAAAAAAATATTTTCTGCCACTTAAGCATGTAGAAAATTCGCTGTGAAGTGATTTTAACTGTCAGAAATATGAATGAATTTCCCCATACAAACAAAGAGGCCAATAATATATATATGTATGGCTTAAATACAACAGGTAATGATTAAAACGTTCGCATAACTTTGTCCTGAGGCCAAGAATAAAAATGTATATTTTTTGTAAGCCACATAAAATGAATGAATATATATTCCACACACATTTGAATGTATGGAAAATAGTTTTATCGGATACTATGTCACAAATGACTACCTGAATTGTAAAATTTTTTAATAATTTAGATACAAATTGTTTATTTTTAAAACAGGAAAATTTCTTGATATTGTGTAGGCAGTTTGTAAAGATATCTATTCTTAATATTGAACACATATATACGATGTTGCGATCCTAGATGTATACTCTGAGGTACCCAAGTGTGCTCTAGCAGTGGCCGCAGGATGAAGGGCTTACAGCGGAAGTACACTTCCTAGAAGGCCAGGCCTGCGAGTATCTGCACGCAGCCCCTAACCTCTCCACTTAAGGGTCCTTGCGAGGATGCCCTAGCTGCTGCGGGCATGATAAATTCCAGGCGAGCTGCTATCTGGAGTCAACTTCATTCTTCCACGCTCGGTGGAGGAGAGTGGGGGAGGGGGAGGGGGCGTGGTGGACTACAGACCACCCCCCCCCCCCGCTCCCTGCTCCAGAACTGCCTCGCTCCTATTACCAGGAAGCGTACCACCACCGATAATATTCGTCCTCGACGTCGACGAGCCGGCGATACGGGTCGCAGTTCGGAAACTATCTCGGCAGGGTGGGGGTAGGAACACTGGCGCGAAACAATCTCCCGAGGCCTTGGCGTGCTCCCCCCCCCCTTCCCCCCCCCCCCCACACACACACCGCCGTCACAACACCCCTCCAGGGACTCGCAAAGTCTGGGGAGGGAGGAACCACCTCGTCGAAGGAACTGGCCACATTCCCCGGCACGACCAGTAAATAATGTCGGCAATGTTCGCCAACATATTTTCGGATGACCTCCCTCCCGCTGGAGCCTCCAGCAGAAGATACTAGTGCCTTGTGGGTAGCGAGCCGCTGCGCTGGAGCGAGACGTGACAACCGCAACTTTCTCAGCATGGAGTCTGGACTGGAATATTTTCTGGTGAGATTAATATTCATCACAGTAAATTATGGGTGGTTCGAAACGAAAATCGTACACCAGCAAGTATATACCGCTTACGTCCAATTCCACAATGGTTAGGGGGGGGGGGGGGGATTATACTTTTTGGGATTTACTAGTTTTTGAGCTACAAAAAATATATCGAGGTTAAATAAAAAAAAACTTGCCTGAATATGAAGATATTTCGGATATCCGAATGGCGTTTCGCCGTTGAAAACGGGAAAAAAATCGTTTCGTGGCTGCGTCGGAGTCACATTAGCGGGTAATAAACACAACACAAAAGTTTGTTGTATAAATAAAGGAAGAAAAATTTTGGAAATATACATAACATAAAAGATAGCAACTAAACGTTACCAACTGTACCGATACAGAACGTGAAATTCAAAGAGTTTCTAAGAAAAAACAATTTTCCCAATATCACAGACCAGTAAACACTAAAGAACGACATGTATAGTAACGTAATTGTGTCACTGCCTAAGGAGGGTTTATACTGCAGCTAAGTATCTTGTATTGCCTCCATGTGCGTTGTAAATGTGCTTAACACGCCGCGGTATGCTCGTAATAAATCTGCTGATGTCATTTTCGGGAAGAAGGCTTCATTCCTACTGGGCAGATCTTATGAGACCTGGAAGTGTATCTGGAGGTTGTGGACAAATATAAACTGCTGCTTTTATATTGTTCCAGGCATGTCCAATGCATTGGTGCCCTCTCTGTTGATCACAAGAGTACTACATATCTCCTACCACTCAAACTACCTTATCGCACAATAATCCAAACTTTTTGTGAGCTGTAAGTAGTGGGGTTATGATAAGTGTGTGACTGTGGATGGCAGTCTTCGGCTCGACTCGGATGGCCTCGGCTGCCTTTGACTGGGGATTGCCGAACATATCCAGAGGTGCTCAGCAGGGAAGACCACTAACACCTCAGGCATATATGTATGTATCTGTAAGCTGGTAACCATGTTGGTTTCATAGTCATAGGGCATGTCAAATCGAAAATGTGTATTTATTATACGATTAAAAAAATTGATTCTAAAGTATTTATTAATTTTTTATATTGTGCCGAAATTATGCGCAGAGTATTGCGGAAACATGCCAAAATATTTCGTTAAATTTTTACATTTTCAGTCACCTCGCTTAAAGACTAATTAATACACGATGCCAGAACCTGCAAATTATTTACTCTCTTGACTATTTTGTAGGTTTAAGTATGCTACTCAGAGTTTATTAATGTATGTATATTATGATTAAACGAAGCCCATCATATCAAAAGCACGAGTATGTTATAATCAGTGTATGGATCGGGCTTCGACCAACAGTTTATATGCTTAATTAGCATTTATTTACATGCCAATACTATTAGGTCCTAGAGACGAGGGTGATAAACATTCTTAGCTTTCGTGTTATTCTTTACCATCAATCCGTCAATCGCCCAAACATTCCATCGATATTTGGATCAGTCAATTCATTTTCCAGTATTACTATCACTCTCACTTCGCCAATCTGCAACCAATCCTGACCAGTCCTCGGCAACTTCCCATCAATCTTTCCTAATATTTCCACCAATCTGTCATTCCATCGATATCTGGATCAGTCAATTCATTTTCCAGTATTACCATCCCTCTCACTTCGCCAATCTGCAACCAATCCTGACCAGTCCTCGGCAACTTCCCATCAATCTTTCCCAATATTTCCACCAATCTGTCATTCTTTCGATCAATCTTTCAATATTCCCATCAATATTTCCATCAGTCTTTCGCAACCATCATCGTCTTCAGCATTATTACTGTCTTCATAGAAATTTTCATCTATGCTGTCTTCATGATCGTCTTTACGTCCTATTTCATCACCAGTAATAAAATTACTTTTATTTGTAGAAGGAGTTTTATGCTCGTCATCAGTATTTTAAGTCAACGACCGTTTATTTTGAAGTTTGTCGACTTTACGCGATCTTCTTGCAAATGTACGTTTCACACAAACCGACTCTACTCCACTCATTCCGTCTTTAGCACTTACAGTCACTTCACATGCGTCTGTGGTATTAGTACTCATCGATGCAGAAGGGGATATGGACGGCATCACGTGCTGGCTCTCAAAAAACGAACTATTATAGTTGTTGATGTGGTTCTTCAATGTATCACCTTGCATAAACTGTGTATGGCCGTTGTCGTAATTGTTCCTCATGCGAACACGACTCTTCCTACAGGTGATTCTTTCATGTACACGAGAATTTTGATACAAGGTGAAAACTCGATTGCAGAATCGACAGTCTGCAATCAGGCAGCGAGATGATGCAGGTCGCGGCTCCATGTTCGATGAGGCCAAAGGCAGACCTTCGTATTTACAATTCATATTCACTGCATAGCGAGAGAATACTACCAAATCGGTGTTAACTTCTCGACGCTTGGACATCAAGTAAGGTATCAGCGTGCGTCAGTGCTTTATATATGCATTCTCCCATCACTCGGAAAATCGCTAGTATGCTTCTAAGTCCACGAGAAAATTATCATTTTCTACGATTTCTGGCTTCGAACACAGTGCCCTAAGCCATGCATCACCTTTGTAAATTGCTCAAGACTTTGTGTCAGTTACGCATGAATATTACACAATGAAAAATGTATCTACGAACTTCGCTAAAAAAATAAGGCTTCAAAAACTCGGGTAGTTAATAGAATTGCGAACCACATATCTTACCCTGATCCACATATCCGATAGCTTAAACCATCGTTTAGCCTTTAGTATGAGTTCCTAAAACAGTCTCTGAAATGTTTTCTTTGCCCGAAAGTGAATAAATAATTATTTTTATAATTTTCGGTCTCAAACTCAGGTCCCTACACCGTACCTCACTTTTAGAGATTAAATAAATCCTTATATGTGATATGCGCATGAATACTAAACAGTAAGAAATTAATGTACGAACAACGCTAAAAAGATTCAAAATCTTGGGTCATCAATCTATTTGCAATCCTATTATCTCTCTCGGATTCGTATATCCGATGGCTGAAACTTCTGTTTAACTTTGAAATAAATTATTATAATACTCACTGAATACTGGGAAAAATTATCACATTTCTTAAGTCCGACAGAAAATTAATACTTTTGTAATTTTGGGACTTGAACTCAGGTCCCTACACAATACATCGACTTTTCAGAGAGTATAATTCTATATCAGATACATATAAGCATGTCAACCGACATAAATTCACGTATAAAGTTCGGTAAAATTAATCCAAACTCGGGTCAGTATTTGAAATGTGGACTCTTTATCTCACTATAACACCTTCATGCTTTATCCAAAATTTGTCTAACAATCTACATTATAAGTTTCGTACACCATGTTTGCACAATACACTATGAATAATTTCGGCAGAGTAAAAAAAATAAATAAATAATTTAAATTTAAAAAATATTTTAAATCTGATAATAAATACAGATTTTCGATTTAATATCGGCCCTACCTTATATATATAATTAACATGGCTACCAGCTTCCAGATACATACATGTATGCCTGAGGTGTTAGTGGCCATACCTGCTGAGCACTTCTGGGTATTCTCGGTAATCCCCATTCGAAGTCTTCCGAGGCCATCCGAGTCAAACCGAAGACTGCCGAGCACCATTCTGAGTCGAGCCGAGGACCGCCAGCCATAGCTACACCCCACTATTCGTGTATATTTTCTTTGGGATAAGAGAGTGAAATTGAAGAATATGCTGTTAAGGGTAAAGTGAGCACTTTTCAAAGCCCTCACGTTTGGAATAATAGTCAATAAATTTATTTAATTTTACCCTTAGACGTTGACTTCCGAGTGTGGTGGAATATAAACACTGTGTTTATTACGTACAAGGCAATATGTATTATAAAACATTGTTAAGGGATAAGAAATGGCTGAAAGGAAAAGGTAACTAGGGCCTCAAAAGTGCTCACTTTACCTTGAACAGCCTATAACGAAAATTATGCTTTGATTCCATGCCTTAAGTGGACGTATATAGACGATATTTTCCGTCCGGCACCAAAATGAGTGCGCTAGACGCTCGGAATTGCGAGATGTACTGCAGAGAAATGTTCGCCCAAAGTCACCGGGGGCCCAAACCCACATGCCTCAACTCAAGGTCATTCTCCCGTTGTAGTCGCGCACCAGATCGAATGAGACCACGTGTATTTCAATCACGTTATTAGTCACGAATGGATGATGTCGGAATAGATCACGCTGCAAACGTACCGCCGTCTCTGGCCTGGTAACATATATCGGTCTGAGTTTAAGGCCGTGTTTACGCCAAACTCTCGTGAAAACGAGGCTGTAGGAATTTTTTTGTTCATGGAACTGAGTTTGCCAGCCAAACATAAGTATCTTGTAAATTTATTCATGGTGCCTTCTTACTTACTGAATAAAACTTTTGAATAATCAGCAAATGCATGGAATATTTGATTGTTTCCTAATTAATCATACCGTTATTACTTCCGTGTACATCAACACAAATTGTTCTTAGTTAAATGAGTATTTCACGTATATTTTATCTATAAAGTATAGTCAATATGAATTAAAAACAGAGAATATGTCTGTGTTCGTAGTGAATGGTAAGAAATTATTTCTGTGTCTTTTCGAACCATGATTTTAAAATAACGTTCACTATTGTCATTCTTTTCTTTCGTGAAAATAATGTTCGGAATTCCCCTTCCATTGTTATTGTAGCAGTACAACAATGTGTTACGTATTATGATCACACGTGAAGAAGTCAATTAACAATTATGTATCACAGCCAGTACTAGTAGACAATTTTTTAAGAGTTTGTATATGCAAACTAAACAATAAAGGATATAATGTATGCAAATGTGGTGTATGCCTTGGCTAAGGGTATTAAGATATCTGTTGAAAAATTACCAATATAGAGACAACTAAGCAATTATGCATCTTTGTGGAGAAACACCTTAATACTAATATTATGTGAAATATATTAAATTAAATCTCAGCTCTTTAAACAAAATATTTAACGTCCTTGTGTGAAACAAATCATCAACTAATACCCTACCGAGAAATTATAAACGGGACACTAGAATTACTAAAATTATCCATTAACTAATCATTAAGATTGACCAACGATACACCAGTCAGAAATAGCACCGCTGCACATCTTCCAGAAACAACCATTGTTACTGGTGCTTTCTATCAGAGGAATAAACACTTATTAGTGGTTCGTACAAGCGAGAACTTAGCTGTGGCCAGGCTGGAGTGTAGCACCATTTCCTCTGCGAACGATCCTGCAGGCGACCGATGCCCTGTCGTCTCTCCGTGAACCAGGAACTCCGGCGTCGAACATAAGTCACTATATGGCAGGCATCCCGCGGGTCGATTACGGATCTATTTTTGCACCATCATAATAAAAACGCTTCATAGTTACGACGTTTAGCGGCAAAATGCGACCACGGATACATTTATGACGCGTCATGTGTGTGACGGTGACGTCATATCTATGACGCCGAAATTTACTCGCCATAAGTAAGACTTCGCCGTCATAACACGTTTATGAGATGCAAGTTAATTATATTGATTGAATAACTATTGTTATTAGTTTAAAATCCATGCTTAAACTGATGCTCCGCTGCTGCAAAATCATTTACTATCGCTGAGCTATTACATAATATCCATACTCGTGATTTTGCTTACAATAGTGACTGTCATACGAGATAGCGTATGGTTAATAAACACTATTTATAAGGATAAGTTGAATTGTTTTGAAAAGTTTTTGTGTCATTGTAGTCAGTCAATTGGCTATGGAAAACTGCGTGGAATTTTGTATGGTGTTCCTACTATTAACTTACGTTTCGCGCCCTAGCCTCAACAATTGTATAAACAAGACATTTTGTCTGGAGGAAAAAAAGTAGTAAAACAAATCGCTATAGACAGCAAACCATAACCATAGGACGTAACATAACCGTATCAATGGAAGCACTTTCTTAAACTGTAGGAACTCTAAGAAAGCTGAAAGGTAGTTGAATATATACATTTTTTTTATTGGTTCAATTTCACCTAGCCACTAACTGGAAAAGGATACATGTTTGTATTCTCATGCAATTGTAAATGCATTATTAAAATAAAATATACATTAAGATTACTTGCATTACATCAAATTCATATTTCGATAAAAAGTACACAATCGTTAATTGAGAAAATTGCATGGTTAAATCCATATTACTAATCACGCTGTGTATTAAATACTGAAGTAAAATCTGAAGTTTAGTGGCTACCTACATGTTTTGTGAGACACGTGGTGCTATGCAGCAAAAAATATCCATGAATGTTATGCTTGGGGTGCATGTAACGTGTTGTTACGAAACTCACTAGTTCTGCTATTTACGCATAGTTTACTGCTATTTACGCATAGTTTACTGAACCGAAATATAACGAAATTATGGATTCATTACTCATCACAGTGTTTCAGCATGGCAGTGTTGTAGCTGCTCTGTAAGTTTCCTTATGCACTCCCCTGCATTTGCTCATCTGAAAATCAGGGTTTAACCTGAACAACACAATTCGCCACGAATTCGGTATGTCTAATTCGTTCTGCAAGCTAAATTTTATATTCAAGGTAATAATGTGCCAATACCACACAATAAAACTAATTGGCGCCAAACAAAATATTACAAACTTATTTAGGTATTTATTACAATGAAGAATTGATTTTGCAGTATATTTAATTTTAAAATGACCTTTAGAACAACGCTATAGTTTTTCAAGCAAATTGCCAATAACGATATTTTATATTACAAAAGGCTCTCCAATGGATATGCACATTTAATTTAGTCTATAATTGTGAATGATTTGTGTAATAATTAAGTTGGATTCAATAATAAATTTCCTTTATCATTGAAAACTACGTCTATATTGTATTATATCAATCCACATAATTAACCATTCACAGCAAGTATCAGTCTGCTTTTATGTAATGCACACGTGATTTACACGTACACTAACAAATGTGTTGACACAATTTAACAATGACTTTAATAAAACATGTACTTATTGTCCATTGTTACACAATAACAATCACAGTTGTGTTTATATACAGCAACAATGTAAAATGAAAACGCTTCATTGGCCAGTAAGGTGTTTAAGTCAACGTCGTTTCCACTTGCGTTGCCTAGCAACCACGGCATTGGAGAGACACAATCGTTGATGAATCCAGTATTTGTAATTGTCATTTCCAAGATATAAATAAGGGCAATAACTGCCTGCTTGTGAGATATATTACAGTTGGGTTTATTACACATGCGAGATATTACAGTTTTGACATGTTTTCTCACCATAAACTGTTGCTATGATTTATGAATATTTAACTAAACACTGATTCTTGTAAACAGATTTCCCTTGAGCTAAAATTTCCTACACATTATAATTCATGTAGGCCTACATGAATATTAAATATTAAATTAAAAATTGTGTTGGACACATGTTTTTTAGGAGAGCTCATATTTTTAGGAAACCAGAAATAAACATTCGAACACAAAGGCACAGAAAACCAACCAAGAATACCTACCAATAGGTAGGCCTAAGTGAAGAACACAGAGAACTCTGTAGAAGGAATTCAGTTAGTAAGCGACAAATTAACAAAACAAAACATCAGAGATCGACAAAACAAAAATAGACAAACACAGAGGTCTTCTTGCAACTAAACTATTTCTTCTGCAGCATTCTGTGTGTTCATGTAGCTATGGACAACTGTCCCTGTTTTTAGTTTTTGTTTTTGTATTTGTAATTTGAGATTTCTGTAACATAAACTCTGCTAAAACAGTGTATATAAAGAACAATTTATTATTTGTTTCATATTTCACTACTGCAGACAGAACTGGTGAATAGTCTAAACTATGGGTGATGATGATGATGTCACTATTATAGAAATAATCATCAACTTGTCAGAATACTTACCAACGTTTTAAAATTGAGGTCTACTGCAAAAGTTTTCAAATGCCACTTCCAGGAATATTAATTTCTCTATAATTTTTTAAAATTTAATTTTCTTTCTGTATTTTTATTTATAAATCCCATCTATTAATGATGTTGTATGCATGTATGTAGGTACATGGCAATCTATTATATTTGACAACTCCTAGTATGTACTGGTACCTAAGAAAGAAACAAGTAGGTATAATTATTTTAAAAAAATAATAATATGCATGTGTTGCAAAAATACTCTCCCACCCATTCAAAAACCCGATCCTTGATAAGCTATTCAATCATTTTTTAAAATTCAACTTTGTAATTGACTTTACCCAAATATAACTTAATAAATGAGATTCATCTCCTCCCTTCGTAAGGAGCAGCTGTGGTGGGTATAGTGACACGATGCTTGCCTTTCACCAGTGTGATCCATCTTTGTTTCCCTGTGAGGTTACTCACAAATTTTCCCATATTGGATTTGTGCTGAATGATGCTGCTGACTTGCATGCTTATCCGAGGTTTTTCTGTTTTCCCCACCCTTGTATTTCAGTGCCGCTGCATATCTGGCACATTGCTCCCTCATTGGCTCTCAATTCCTCCCTTCTTAAGATGATGGAGGCCGCAGTGGTGTAGCGTCTAGAATACTCGCTGTTTCACGAAGCACACTTCATTCTAAATACAACCCAAGATCAATCATCAATATTAAAATACGCTTATGTCCAATTAGTTGCCCTCAAAATTAGAATTTAAAAATTCTGAAGAAGGGTGAAATAGTGTTTAAAGAATTTCACGTGAAGTTTTTCAATTTGGCAGATGGTGAAGTTACAGGAAAAAATTTGGCTTTATCTAAGTTTTTATTTTATTTTAACTACCTTTGGAAAATGATAAAATGTAAACATTTGTCATTTACTGTAATAATTAAAGCCTACCATTAAATACATCACCAGCTAAACACAGAGTAATATTTATTTATTTAACTTAACATCTTGTCGACAGCAGGTACATTACAGAATGGTACACCAAGAACACAATGAAGGGAACACAAGAAAGGAAATGGCCATTGCCTTTATTAATGAGTCACCCCAGAAATGGCCTGAAGTGCGCTTGAGAAAACATGGAAAATGCAAATTAGGAAGGCTACATTCAATAATTATTAAAAATATGGGAACTAATTTGGTTGTATATTCTTACATCGATAAACCGCCAATTTCTTCTCATTGTAATTCTGCTAGCTTGGGGAGAAAAAAAAACCCGTTAGAGTGGCGTTTTTATAAAGTGTAGCCTTGTATTGGTTTACGAGGTGATTTGCCATTAATGCCCGTCAAACAGTTACTTCATAAAGAAAAAAGCTAAAGGTTATATTTGGAAAATGTTTGGATCAGTTGTTCACGTTCGTATCTATACTGTACAAACTTTCACAGCCTTAGCGACTAATAAATGAATTCCATAAACTCCTACATTGAAATAGAAAATCAGCATTTAGAGAAATACATGCCTGCAGTTTTATGAAAATGTCTGAACTTCCGTTCCCAAATTAAATGCTAGTAATTGCAACCGCACTTGCAAAAATTAAACACAATGGAGACGTCAGACCTCGTGACAGCGTGAAGTTGGTTTGACTTGGCTGGACACGTTCGACCTCGAGACAGCGGGAAGTTCAGTCGACCTGGCTGGAGACGTGTGAGCTCGAGACAACGTGAAGTTCAGTCGACTTGCCTGAATACGTCCGACCTCAAGACAGCGTGAATTTGAGTTGACTGGGCTGGACACATTCGACCTCAAGACAGCGTGCAGTTCATTCGACTTGGCTGAAGTCGTCCGACCTTGGCACGACGTGAAGTTCGGACGTCTAGGCTAGAGACGTACGACCTCGAGATAGCGAGGAGTTCAGTGTACTTGGCTGGAGACGTCAGCTGGTACTCAAACTGTCGTGTCTGGATATGTGTAGCTCAACTTCCGTTGTTCTGTCGTCAATCTTAGGTGAATTTTATCGACAGGTTCACCCTCTTCGTGCTTATGACTTCTCTTGATATGATTACGCCTTTAGTTTTTAATTCAATAATAGTATTATTTCTCTATTCTTATAATAAATGGATGTATTAAATTATTCACATATGTTAATTTTGTAGATATAGTATTCATGTCATCCTAGAGCCCTTGGTATTTTACGTCCTTCCTTCAAGACAGTGGTTTTTAGAAACCTTTGGAAATGTTCTAATTCTATTTACTGTTCCTAGCAAAAATATAAGGTTATTATTTCTGAGTGGTGTAGCGTGATTAACAGAGAACATTATAAGAAACTATTTATCTAACAACTCAATTTGAATTGCATTGCCAAAATTTACATTTTAACTAACGATTTCACACACTATTAAGCAATAAGGGTCAAAATAAAGCCTCTTACATACTCAACCTATTCAAAATATTTCACACATTTAACACTTACGAAAATTACATGAAACTACGGACATTCATAACATTATCATGTCATTGCTAAAATTGACATACTATATTATGTATAAAAATACTCATTTTGATTTCCATCCAGTAGACTAGTAAAGATAGTTGTAATCCTTTCACATTTGCTTCCAAAATTCTATAACGTCTTGTGTACAAGAGGCGGAAAATGCGCAGTGAGTAGTCCGAAAGTTTGACTTAAGCACTTCAGGAAAGTTGGTAACCATGGATAAATTAGAAACTATAATTTAACGTTATTGCATGATATCAATCTGCGACGATAAAAATAATTCTACCTAGTCAGCACTCATTTTCTAATAACTCTGGTTAGTCAGCACTCATATTCTATTAAATCTGGTTAGTCAGCACTCATATTCTAATAACTCTGGTTATTCAGCACTCGTAGTTTAATTCCCCTCCTCCTTCCAACACTATTCATTTTAAAAACTATTTTTATTTGACGCTCTGACAATGAAGATGGTGTCGCAAAGCAACAACTTTTTTTAGGATATTAAATGTTTTATGTTATGATCTCTATAACACCTTATAAAGTACCAAATCATTTTTTAAAAAGTTCGAGAACTTATTTTAAAACGGAGTTTTGTTTTAGCTCGAGTATTTCATAAAGTTGGAAGAAGGCACGATGTAATTTCTTCCAGATTCGACATTTCGTTCAACTTTATACTTGGACTCTAAATGCGATTTGAAAATTTAAATTAATGTACAGGCGAAAAGTAAAACCCAAATCAGAGATTATACTCTTTACGGCTGTTGCGAACCTATTCTTTTTGATTTTAATTAACAATTTGTAAGAAAAAGTGTTATATTAATTTAAAATTTGTTGTAGTTCTTCTCATTAATTTTTTAAAAATAATTACCCACCATTGTTATACAATTGTCACTCAATTATTTCATTGGGAAAGAAAAGGTATGATATAGAATGTGAATTTTTACTCTGGAACGGCCTTATGCTATGTTAATTGGCTGGTGGCATGATGGCGCCACATGCCGGAGACAGACCTACTGTATATCCTGCTAGGAAACCGATACTTCATACAAGAAGGAAACCACGCAGCCTCCTGTTCTCTTATGCTGTGCTGAATGTAGTAAGTGTTTGTAGACTGGCCTTCATCGCTGTCATAGAGCCTTACATTTCAAGTGGGTATTATATCTGGCCCGTCTTCCCTCTGTGGAAGGCAACGATAAATCATTACAGAATCTCAGAATAGGTACATATTTAAGTCGCTGTTGCGTGTTGCGTAATGAGTCCTATTGACTGGATACGAGTTAGCACGTAAGTTATACGAGGCGCTGTTGCGTGTTGTGTAATGGGTCCTATTGACTGGATACGAGTTAACACATAAGTTATACGAGGCGCTGTTGCGTGTTGTGTAATGGGTCCTATTGACTGGATACGAGTTAACACATAAGTTATACGAGTTAGCACGTAAGTTATACGAGGCGCTGTCTGGCGAACGGTTGTACATGTTGCTGGACAGTGACGCCATTTTGCTAACGCGTGCGGCTGCAGTTCCCGGCCGTCAGAGTATAATTTCAATTTTTTTGTAAGTATTGTGTGGAACCTATTTGAAATTGTATGCTTAATTAATAATTAAATATCTGGTTTAAAAACAATAAAATACGTACCTCTGCATTACCGGATATGAACTAGGAAACCTACTGTGAAATTTTGGTAACAATACCAATTTCAATACAAAAATTAACTTCTATGTGGATCACTCAAAATTCTTGTACTCCTGTACTGCTGTTTTCTTAAAAAGTGGGGGGGGGGGGGGGGGGAGGTCACAAGGCCACTTCTGCGGTTAGTTACCACCAACATCTCGCAGCTAAGGAAGCTGGATTGATCCCAAACTTTCGTGGGCCGAAAATGTTACACATGTGGTTTATCATTTAGAATGTGTGGTGAACACTACCAGGAAGATTGGGCTTTACTCGGTATTGTTTATAATCTACACTTATGTTTATTACGCAGATATTCTCTCCTCGCCTCGCCTTGTGGTTGGATTGGCTTGGCGCCGACTTCGTCTTGTGCATGCGGCTCTTGCCTGCGTCATCAGCTAGAGCTTTGCCAATACTTTGAAATATTGATTTCAAAATATTCCTTTTCATGGCGCTTCTCTTCCAAGAAAAACCGTCTGGCTGTTGCAGTATGGCGACTTCGTCAAAGAAACGGTTTCCTAGAAAACAAAATAACCTGCCATATATTTCCGCAGGACCATATATGAGATAAATTACACCTACTTGTAAACCTACAATAAGAACCTAGGAAATAAAAACTTACAGCCCACTCTGTGCAAACAGTCTGCGTTATTTTCAGAGAAAGCAATCCTGAATGTTATGGCGGTTGGAGATAAATTCAATCTTCATGCTAAGCTGGTACATTTCCTTAGACTTAATTATATTTTAGTTCTGTGGGACTGAGCAATGTCCTAATTACGCCAAAAGAATAGGCAGCGACCATTTCTAAAATAACAGTAACGTTAATCACATCTCAAAAGTGCGCACAAATTTTTCGCATTCTTGGAGTTCAAACCCAGGACGTCTTACTGCAAAGATAACGGTATAGACATCGACTTCAGGTTCACTCCTTCTTGTACATAGTTGTATAATTTTTTGGGAACAAACTAAATAAACTAACAAACAAGCATCACTCATAAAGTATAATATGTACTTATATATCACATAAAATTATTATGTTTTGGTAACAGATTACATTTCTTTGTGCCATTGCAGACATTTTTAAGGTATCCACAAAACAAAATAAGAACCTATAACATGTAATATAACTGTGAGATAAATTAGCAAACCAAACGAACGGGCCTAAATGCGAAAATACGTCGGATTTGTTAATAACACTACACTAGCTACAAGTTCTCAAAAGCTAACGCAGTTTGTGCTATACATAATAATCTCTTCCGAGGAAGAGAAAAGCATTGCAACATAGTTGTGACACATCCGTTCGAGAGAAATACGGTGTCGTGCAGCTTGTGCAGTTGGAGGAAACGGACATATTGTCCGGCAACCACGGGGCCACAGTGGCGCAGTCGCTAGAGCTCTCGCCTTACACCAAGGCGAACCGGGTTCGACTGCGGGTGGGGTGGCCCCTAAACTTGCACATATGAGAATCGTTCTAGATTATGGTGCTGGTTAACGGGTTTTATCTGGGATCTCCCGTTTCGTCCACACTTGAATTCCGAAGCTGATCCATATCCACCTCGCTTCACCCTCATCGTCTCTCAAGACCCCAATATTAAAAGCCGGTAGAACCTCTCCACTCCACTTGGTGTCATGACATGTGCTTGATATCTGAGCTGCGGTTCAAATGCCATGTGAGATCTTCAGCCGAAGTAGAGAGGCAGGCGACAGGCTACAAGAGACCATCATGGCGTCGCAGTGGGCGCAGGTGGGGGAGAACGTAGGTACGGGAATGTTTCATTACACACGAATCCGAGGTGTGGAATCTCCTCCTCGTCAGCCTCTCGGGAGCTCTCTGGATGGAGCCAGCGATATTGACTACAATATCTGTCAGCTCGGGAGCACCACTGTCTCCAGTGGCCACTACTCGGCTCAGGAGATTCACGTGTCTCTGGAGTATCGTAACTGCAGGAAAGACTCGGGATGTTTAGATGATAGAGACCGAAAGTCACTTTGTAATGGTAGCAGATCACGCTATTTGGACACTGGGGACGAATTATTGATAGGACAATGACGGGAATGTTCAAAACGACGATAAGTATGCACTTGGTCGAACTGTAGACCTGCCTCGCATTTTCCGATCTACTGCCAATTATCCTGCAAGACGTTACTGCCAAGTATCATGGGAGAGGTTACTGCCAAGTATCCTGCAAGACGTTACTGCCAAGTATCCTGGGAGAGGTTACTGCCCAGTATCCTAGGAGAGGTTACTACCAATTATCCTGGGAGAGGTTACTGCCAAGTATCCTGGGAGAGGTTACTACCAATTATCCTGCAAGACGTTACTGCCAAGTATCATGGGAGAGGTTACTGCCCAGTATCCTAGGAGAGGTTACTGCCAAGTATCCTGCAAGACGTTACTGCCAAGTATCCTGGGAGAGGTTACTACCAATTATCCTGCAAGACGTTACTGCCAAGTATCCTGGGAGAGGTTACTGCCCAGTATCCTAGGAGAGGTTACTGCCAAGTATCCTGGGAGAGGTTACTGCCAAGTATCCTGCAAGACGTTACTGCCAAGTATCCTGGGAGAGGTTACTACCAATTATCCTGCAAGACGTTACTGCCAAGTATCCTGGGAGAGGTTACTACCAATTATCCTGCAAGACGTTACTGCCAAGTATCCTGGGAGAGGTTACTGCCCAGTATCCTAGGAGAGGTTACTGCCAAGTATCCTGGGAGAGGTTACTGCCCAGTATCCTGGGAGAGGTTACTACCAATTATCCTGCAAGACGTTACTGCCAAGTATCATGGGAGAGGTTACTACCAATTATCCTGCAAGACGTTACTGCCAAGTATCATGGGAGAGGTTACTGCCCAGTATCCTAGGAGAGGTTACTGCCAAGTATCCTGCAAGACGTTACTGCCAAGTATCCTGGGAGAGGTTACTACCAATTATCCTGCAAGACGTTACTGCCAAGTATCCTGGGAGAGGTTACTGCCCAGTATCCTAGGAGAGGTTACTGCCAAGTATCCTGGGAGAGGTTACTGCCAAGTATCCTGCAAGACGTTACTGCCAAGTATCCTGGGAGAGGTTACTGCCAAGTATCCTGCAAGACGTTACTGCCAAGTATCCTGGGAGAGGTTACTGCCCAGTATCCTAGGAGAGGTTACTGCCAAGTATCCTGGGAGAGGTTACTGCCAAGTATCCTGCAAGACGTTACTGCCAAGTATCCTGGGAGAGGTTACTGCCCAGTATCCTAGGAGAGGTTACTGCCAAGTATCCTGGGAGAGGTTACTGCCAAGTATCCTGGGAGAGGTTACTACCAATTATCCTGCAAGACGTTACTGCCAAGTATCCTGGGAGAGGTTACTGCCAAGTATCCTGCAAGACGTTACTGCCAAGTATCCTGGGAGAGGTTACTACAAATTATCCTGCAAGACGTTACTGCCAAGTATCCTGGGAGAGGTTACTGCCAAGTATCCTGCAAGACGTTACTGCCAAGTATCCTGGGAGAGGTTACTGCCCAGTATCCTAGGAGAGGTTACTGCCAAGTATCCTGCGAGAGGTTACTGCCAAGTATCCTGCGCGACATTACTGCCAAGTATCCTACGAGACATTACTGCCACATTTCCGCAGGCAGCAAGCACAGCCGCTTGCTGACAGCTATCAGTGGCGTTTCTGTATACAGTATGCTTGTGAACATGGTTCCTGTGGTGATTTTGGAAAACGTGTATAACCAACACAACACCCTACCCAGTAGCCACGACTCTCACCACCTCACATATATTTACGATAACTTGTAGGGAGGTACTTTCTTCCTAACAGATAGTTAGCTCATACGGCTGCTAGTGATCGTTTGAAGTCAGGAACTACTCTGTCAATATTTGTTGAAGTTCATAATTTTTCTAATTATCTTGAGATTTTTTAACGTTGCATTCTACTTTATGATACACGGTACCTAGTGTTTCAGAACTGCAGAGATTCCCATTCCACCAGCAAGCAGCAGAAACCATGACATGCTTAAAATTTTTGTTGAATCTTTGTCATCCACATAACTCACAAAGCGTTAAAAAAAAAAAAAAAACTTTAAGCTTTAATTTGACCTCGGTAAGCTGCATGTATTATTCATTCACGTGAATAAAAGTAATTTTTTTAAAGAAGCTCCTGCATTTACAGATTTCTCAAACTAGTTCCCAAATATGGATGTAACACTTTTCATGTCAGCAAATATCTAAATTACTATCTCGAGATGGGGCGGCTAATATTCTCGATTACTTTCCGATGCAGCCAAAGACCAGTTTCCAACGATAGAGAGAACATATTGTTCCTTTATGTCATAATCATTTGGAAGAACATAGCGTAAAAATTAAATTTCCCTACCTTTGTCGATACACCAAGGTTGCCGTTGCTGATACTCTTGGACGTGAAAAATGAAATTATTAAAAAAATTGTCACGCTTTATATTCTATCCAGTGCATTGTTATAAGCCGTTTATTCTGCTCTGATTTTTTTTAATTGGTGCACACTTTGTTGGTATGCAGTGGTGGTCTACATAATTGGTATCATGAAAGCGGAACTTAATCTGGGCATCCGGAAGTTGGAAGTGACCGTGAACAGGGTATATATACTAAGTAAGCATCCCGCTAGTAGCCACGAGTAATGTAGAAAAAAACATGGGAAACAGAAATCAGAATTGCCGGACCAGAGATGTATTGAAGTTAGGCTAACAGCAATTTCATTGGTCTTTTAATTAAATATTTCCCCACGACTTACTTAGTTATCTCCTGCTTTGTATTTACTTGCATGTTATTACTTAACTCAAGTAATTTGTATTAAATAATATAATTTTTCATTAAAGAATTTATGAAGTTAATTTGTAACTATTTAAAGGGTTAAAAACCCCACCTCCACCTCTCGCTAGAGCGATATGTCCCGGGTGCATTCACCCGTCTTCCTAGATTGTCAATTTTTCGCCGGTGAGGCAAGATGGGGACGACTGGCAAGAGAGCCTCACATTGCCCCCACTCGCCTGTAGGCATACCCTACACTCCACCCCTGCGAGAGGGACATGCCATAATGTTAAGAACCCAGACACCTTCTGGAGTACAGGGGACTCCTACTCCACAAACTGTCTTCGGCCAAAAAGTTAGTTTGTTCTCCAAGGCTAGCATCCCCAGCCTGGAACGCATTTTTTTTCGAATATCTCGAGTGCTGGCCTGTCCACATAGCCCGTCCTCGCTGCCGATCCAAGGTCATGGAAGAGCCTAGCGTATTCCCAGTGAATTTAAAAAAATTTCGCAACTCTCACCAATGAAATTTTATATTCGTGAAATAAATTTTCTTTAAGCCCCGAAATAATCCCCAGATTTAATATTCCAATAACAAGTGTTTATTTGAATCAAGCAAACTATGATCTGAAGAAAAAAAAATACACAGAAATACAAGACATAATTGATTCATTCGTAAAAATGTTTTTTACAAGTATTGGAATAAGACATATTTATTCGTCTAGCAGACAAAAATATGTATTTCACGTAATAATACCCAGAATTTTTAGACACTAGTGTTATATAGGAAAATGTAAAACAATCTCGCTAAAGTTTAATATTCTATGTTAGGTAATAATTAGTTGCAAAATTATTTGGAAAAGACAGTCGACTAAAGCGAAGTGTTTTTTTTTTTTTACACAGATATGGTGACGAGTCATTCAAAAACCTCGTGTACAAAGCCAGGTAACAGATAGCCGAGAATTGAGTGCAATTTGGATAGCGAGCGAAATTTAGGTCTCAAGAGCCGATGAGGGTGACCCGCGTGCAGAGTTGGAGAAGAATACATCGCGAACAAAAGTTTAGAGCGCGCGGGCGGGGAGTTTGGGTTTGCGCGAGCGTGCGTGAGATGTGCATGGCGCGGAGCAGGCGATAGAATGGTTCACTAAACTGTCACTGTCCACGATGTACGCCACTATCAATACCCGCCTGCTTCCATCCGCCCGACAAACTTTCCTTCACAGGCAGAGCCTGATAGTCGTCTCTGCGCATGCAACAGTGGGGGAACTTCCCCTCTGGCCACGCCACTCCGACAACTTCACTCTACGATGCGTGTCGCTCTGACTGCGGAGCAGGCGATAGAATGGTTCACTAAACTGTCACTGTCCACGATGTACGCCACTATCAATACCCGCCTGCTTCCATCCGCCCGACAAACTTTCCTTCACAGGCAGAGCCTGATAGTCGTCTCTGCGCATGCAACAGCGGGGGAACTTCCCCTCTGGCCCCGCCACTCCGACAACTTCACTCTACGGTGCGTGTCGCTCTGACTGCAGCTTGCCTACACTTTACACAAAGATTTTCCTTGACCCGACTGGCCTAGTCTGCCTTTCAAAAATGTTTTATGTTTGGAGCAAGCAAACTGTGTTTACAAAACAACATTGAATTTTAAGTCCAGTTTAACTGTTATTTTTGTGAGAGAATAACTTTACATCTTAAATGTGCTTCTTAAAATATTTTGAATCTTTCACAGTCAAAGAACTGTACATCGTAAATAAAACTTTTTACCGTAAAACTTATTTTATATAATTTTAAAGTAGAAACATTTAAAAACGATTTTCCTATATAAAGTTTTCATCATGGAAAATACAATTTTGCTCTCTTAAAACTAATCAATTTCCAAGAACTGTATCGTTAAAAGCAAAGAAATATAACCTAGCGCAAACAATAATGAAACCCAGATATGTAGTCAGATAAACTAACCATCATTCTAACATTAATGAACTAAAAACGGTCAATTATGTCACAATTAAATTAAAAACACGAAATACCATAGAAATCTAATCCGAGAAACGAATTATGGGTAAAATTATCTAATTTCAAAGAAATATGTCATGTTACAAATACACTCTAAATAATATTAAAACGGAATCGTGCGCCAATATATTTTTAAGTTGTAAAATTCCACAAAATTTTATCCCGATTCCAAGAAATGTAACATCAAAAACAATCAATTACGTCGCATTTTAATGGAATCAAAAGCAACAGAATACCACCCAAACACAATTAATTACAATATGTAACAAACACGACCAGTTACAATATGTACCAAACACAACCAATTATAATATGTACCAAACACAACCAATTACAATATGTTCCAAACACAATAAATTAACACCTAAATGCGAAATTCCAATTCAAACAATCCTTGACTCATATCTGTTACATAATCACCTATTTTAATAGTGTAGTCAGGCAAAAATTTAATAACCGAATTTCCCAGGAACCAGATGCTGTCATGACGATAAAAACCAAAAGTCGTATCGCACAGAGGTAAAGAATGTTGTATCGCACAGAGGTGAAGAATGTTGTATCGCACAGAGGTGAAGAATGTCGTAGCGCACAGAGGTGAAGAATGTTGTATCACACAGAAGTTAAGAATCTTGTATCGCACAGAGGTGAAGAATGTTGTATTGCACAGAAGTGAAGAATGTCGTATCACACAGAGGTGAAGAATGCCGTATCGCACAGAGGTGAAGAATGTTGTATCGCACAGAGGTGAAGAATGTCGTATCACACAGAGGTGAAGAATGTTGTATCGCACAGAGGTGAAGGATGTTGTATCGCACAGAGGTGAAGAATGCCGTATCGCACAGAGGTGAAGAATGTTGTATCGCACAGAAGTTAAGAATCTTGTATCATACAAAGGTGAAGAATGCCGTATCGCACAGAGGTGAAGAATGTTGTATCGCACAGAGGTGAAGAATATTGTATCGCACAGAGGTGAAGAATGTTGTTAAATTAAATAACGTCGTGTTAAATGAGGAGTTTGCTTTTTCTTTGTTAAAGGTTCTTGTTCCGATTCAATTTCCAAAACTGTTTGATTAGGTTTACTCAGCACAGAATGCAATGTACCATTCTACTCATGACAGGTTTAAATATTTCTTCGTTTAAAACATCCCGTTCCATACGGGCTCGTTTGACTTGTAAATATTTCTCTTTCACAGCAGATACCACTTTATACAATTCAGAAACAGAGGCAGACATGTTTTGATTATATGACATTAATTTCAATCTATTTATATATGAATTAACTCGTTGCTTTTCTAACTGATGTAGTAGGTCAATTACTTTATGCTTTTTCAATCTTATCTACTTTACTTAAAACACCATCTAATTTGGTTAAAGTTTTAGCTTTCATATCATTAATAAAATAGTTTATTCATGTTTCCAAATCATCATTCTGTTTTCTCAAATCAATTTGCGTAACTAGACCAAATTTTTTATTAACGAATTAATCTCTTATAGATTGCGTTATTTGTTCCATTCGTGTTTCAAGTTGTTTTGTAATAGTATCGTTTATCACTTCATGAATTAGAACTCTTAAGTTTTCTTGCATTTCTGTATGTTCTGTTGTAAAAATTATGTTTTCGTTTCGTTAAAATCCTTACTAAATAAATGTCAACGTTCTTATAATCTTAATTTATTTCTCTGCAAGTCAGTGCTAATATTGCTTAAAACGTTTGCAATTACACTCATGTTTTTATAAACATTATCATTCAAATCAACTATTTTTTTTAAATTTCTCTCTTATATGGTTTGATTGCGATTGAAATACGTTTAGCATAATAGTGTTTAAGTCTTCCACATATCGTTTATTTACCACATCGCTATCTTTCACAGCTATACCCATATTATCTAATATATGTCCGTTTAAATCACAATTTCCATCGCGATTTTTGGTGAAACAGCTATTGCATTGATTTTGTTTTATACCGCTATGTCTAAACTATGAAATACTCATTGTTCTTCTCCTGGAAGTAAAAAACTGCCGAAACCAGACCTATATCTGCCTTTATATAGGGGAAGTGTTCGTATAATCATCAACAACCCGTATTTTTCTTTCTAACAGTAAAAACACATATCTTTAAACTTGTAAATGACATATCGCCTAAAACATGATCATTATAAGTATGTTTCAGATCCATATTGTCCATTCTAAACACAATTACCATATTTGCATTATCGCGCAAATTATGTATCGGTATATGTGCGTAACTTTGCGATAGATAAAAACAATCAACATTTGAATGTCGACCAAAACAGAACTATTGCTATATTTCACCATGAGGTTCACACCAAACATCTTAAAAAATAATTACGTAATTGGGCCATACTTCATTAGGAGGCACTACATCTTCTTTATTTGTAAATGGGAAATATCGCATTCCTATAATTAAGAACAAAATGCTCACTAATCGTTGATATTTCTCTTGTTGTACTGTTTTAGAAAACACATGTACATTTTCAATTGTAAGTCCATTCGGATGCTCCAACAGCGACATAATAACACAAGTTCTTCACGTGAAGAAGGACCACTTATTATACAATGTATATTTAATAGTAAAAGAATACCATGTTTCAGGTCAATTTCGTTTTCTGTCGTATTTAAAATTGCCGGTAGATGTACATTTTGTTTTATAACCTTTATTTCTACACGATTACACAGCATTACATAACATAATGTAACTCATTGTAAAGTAATGTAACGCACTAATGTAATGTATTGCAATGTAACTTATCGCAATTTATTTTATGTACTAACATAATGTATTTGCAATGTATTATATCATACTGATGTAACATATAGTAATTTATTATAATGTACTAACATAATGTATTGCAACATATTGCAATGCATTAACAAAATATATTGTAATGTAATAACATAACATATCGTAATGTACTAATGTAATGTATCATAACATATTGTAATGTACTAAGGTAATGTATTGCAACATATAGTAACATACGAATGTAAGAACATATTGTGATGTAATAACATATTGTATCGTAACGTACTAACATAATGCATCGTAATGTAATGTAACGTAATAACGTAATATAATGTAAGGTATTGATGTTATGTAGTAATGTAAAACTTATTTAATAACTTACTAACGTAAAACTATAGATGAATATATAGGTTCGCGTTCAGTTGAAAACAATGACTTGTAGTAAACATATCGAAAAAGGATGCAGTGTATTGAATACATTGATTAATAAATTATCATTTTTAATGCATTTACAAAAAAAAATTATTGCAGACCACGTACTAAATTTGCAAAACGTTCGGCATGGAACGATCAAGGAATAAACGCTTTGGATAACGTGTGTAAAGAACACAATATAGTTTTCGATCGAACAAACGATTTGAAAGAAAGACATATAGCGGATGAAATTCTAGCCGATAAAGCAGCAAATATAAGGAAGTATCCATCTACATCTACTGGTGTCAAGCTTAGAGCCTGGGTTGTTGATAAATTTATGCGCACGAAGGTAAAGAGAGGCATGGGCTTAAAATGTAAAACCAAAAGAAAAACAAAGAGAGGAGGAATCATTCCTTTCCTATTTTCAGTATTAACAGCTCTTGGGGCACTCCTCAGAGGGGTTTCGGCAATTAGTAGAGTAGTTAAATCAAAATACAAAGGAATTAATTTGAAACCCTATAAAGTTGGACAAGAACAAAAAACTCTAAATGTGGGAAAAATGCAGAAAGTCCTAATTAGTCTTCCTAAATCTGCATTAACTAACAAAGATATGAATGTATTTGTAAAGAAACTGGATATTCCCTATTTCCGAGGTGTGTACAAGAATTACCAAAGAATCAAATATTTGTGAATGTGTAATTGTTAATTTAGATTCGAATCAAAATGAAGGAATTCATTGGGTAACATTTATTAAAAAAGTAATCAATCATTGTATTACGACAGTTTCGGCGATTTATGTCCTCCAACTGAAATACATAATTATTTAAAAAACACGCAATTAAGGTATAATTACAAAATGGTGTAATTACCAAATACAATCAACTGCGGACTTTTATGTTTACGTTTTTTTGGCTATAAATAGGCTATATAAGTAACTGTAACAGTAAATCATATTTGTAATATGTCAATTACGTTGATATTAAGTGGAAATTCGTCACGATTGCGTGCAATTTCGCTGTGTTGGAGTTAGATAGAGAATGGCAAATAAGTCTAATATAATATGTTACGTACAACAGCATACCAAACATTGACATTCATAACCAATTATTTATGGCTAATATTGGTGAAAAAAATTACAAAATTGTGATACCGGTAGGATCATATAAGTTGGATGACCTTGAAACATTCATTAAAGCGACATTACCTGAATATGTATATTTCCGAATCGAAATGAGGTAACTAGTGCAATGTATAGTAACATAGATATCGATTTCTGGGAAGACAATTCAATTGCAAATATATTGGGTTATGAATGGAGAGTATATCCTGCTAATCAATTACACAAATCTTAAAAACAGGTTAATATATTATCGATAATGTATGTTGCATGAATGTTAATATTGTAGGCGGTTCATATCTGAATGGAAAACTAACAAATACACTACATGAATTCACATGTGCTGTGGTTCCAGGATATAAAATAATTGATAAACCTAATACATTAATATATCTTCTAGTAATAGTGAATCATGTTGGTGAAATAGTTGTTACAATTGTCGATCAAGACGGTGAACTTATTAAATTTAGAAAGGAAGAAATTACCATTCATTTACATTTTAAAAAAAGCTATATAAATAACTGCATTCTGTTGAACATTACAATCTTAATGGGTATTGTGTACAATAGTAAATCTTAATGGGTATTGTGTACAATAGTACATTCGGAAAAAAATAGGCGGTTCTTTTAAGAAATGTGGCATTAAAGAAGGTATTTCGAAGAAAGGAAGTATAAAATGACGTAAAAGCCAACATAAAACACTCACTTCAAATAAGTTACCTGTGAAGTTAACACGAGGCGACGAATTGTATATTGTTAATAGAAATGAAAGACATACTTAATATTGAAGAACCGATCAGCTATGAAAATGCAATCACCAATACGGAAATACATGTGTATGAACCATTCCGAGAAGGACTGTACACGTTTCCATCGGAAACGAGGATTTCAATACAAAATCATGATATTTACACGTTACCAACGAAATCAAGTTAAGGTTTAGAGGAACAATAAATAAGACAGCCAATTCAAGTAATCCAGCAACTACAAAAATAGTAGGACATTGAATTCTTTATTTTATAATGTGGGAATCGATCAAACGCGAGATGTTGGAATTACTTCCACGATAAAGAACTATCTCTCAGGAACTGTAAACAATCTTTATATATAGCTTATGGCTGGGTGGAACAATGCTAGTGATTACTCATTGTAAATAAACCAAGGTGAAAAATACAAAGTTGTTATAGCGTAAAGTATGGTTTTGGGCTTTCCTGAAAACTACAAACATGTCATATTAAATAATAAAGAAGATTTACTTATTCTATTCGGCAATACACATTTAAATGCCACATGCGATACAGCTAATATTGACGAAGGTGTAAAATTTGAATTAAACAGTGTGGAATGGATGATGCCGCATACTGAAATTAACACTCGTAAAAGTGTACAGTTTTTAAAATTCATCGGAAAAGGGAAGAATCTAGACATTGCATTCAGATTGTGGGGTATGGAGACCTTTCGAACTCTACAATTAACTAAAAAAAATAGTGTGGAGTGTGAAATCAAGTTTTTCATCGGAAAAACTGAGATATGTTGTCATTTGTTTTCAAACAAACCGACAAAGAATTAAAAAATTGATAGATCAATATTCGATAATTGTTATATATGAAAAATATTAAACTGTTTCTAAACAGTGAAGCTTACCCACATGTGTATTTAAATATGAACTTTGCCAACAGGGAATTACTTATTTCGTATATGTTTACAAAGTTTCAGGAAATATATTATAACAAAAATAGTTCACCGATCCTAGAACCAGAAACATTTAAAAGTAGAGTAGATTATTGTGTTTTGTGCAAGCAAACAGGATGACACGATTACAAATAGCGTGATTGATTCACGAATTGAAATTATTGCAAATACACCAATTCCAGCAAATACACTAGCTGACGCTCTTATAATTCACGATCACTTTGTGAGTTACAATGAAAAGGATAAGCTGGTGGAAATAATGAACTGAGTCAGTAGACGACGAACCACGGTTATGAAGAGATTTTTTGCAATGTGCAAGGATTTCAATCTGCAGAAAAAATTTATTATTAAATAATTAGCTATTACTGATATAGAAGAACATACAACTGTATTCAGCTTCAAATCCCCATTTAACTGTAAATATATATCTCCCAAATACAAGAAAATTAATAGACGGGTTTCTAACCATCGCTACGGTTTAAAATGGGAGGGTATGAGAATATTGATGATATTTGCAAAGGTTACTTAAATAATTGTGAAATATGTGTAGGTGGAGTTGAGCAAAAACACATTTTCGAAAGTGTGTATAATGAGAAAGTAGTAGATATTCAAAAAAGAATACATTTGCACCTCGTTCAAACAATTGTGTAAAACATATGGATGTCATTCGAAATTCTTCTCTGCAGAGGAAAGCTCAAAATTAATGCTAACTTGGGCAATGATGCCTGACTGGGGCGCAACAGACAATGATGATTCTCCTCCCGAATCACCTGTGGATATTATTCGAGTCATATGGCATTACATAGTATGAGTGAAATTTCATATGAAAAGTATTTGGTTGTTTGTAATCCAATATTTCTTAAAGATGATCAACAAGACAACAAAATCAAATTCTCGTATATACAGAAATCCAAATGTAAATTGTATACCAACAAGGTATAAGCATGTTGGAGTAAACCATTTAGAGTTTGTTTCGAAAAGAAATAGTTTTAGTATATTTTTGACTTTCCTACTGTAAACATGTCTGTCTTACACCCAACTTGTATTTACGACTCTGTTACTCCTGGAAACTCAAGTGTGAATTACTCTTGTTTGTTTAATGGAATAACATGTCATGTTGGAGAGAGATGCAATGGGCTGTTTCATTTAAAAAATATCAAGTGTCCCTTAGAGGATGAAGAATGTAATAATTTAATATATCGTCCAGATCTGAAAAAAAGTGACCTGTATTCCATATATGTCCAAATAATACAAGTCTACCAGCGAGCATCGAAGAAATATATTCGCACTTTTACGAAACTTTTCCTGATTTACCAGAATGTATAATATTGCACACACCCAAATACACAAAAAAAATTATAACAATCAAACAAATGAAACTACTATAAATATTGCCAAGGGTTTAAAAAATGATTTTGTAAACACAGTGATGAGAAAATATATTCCGTAAGCAAATGTATCGAAATTAATATTTTGAAACTATTTTTCTGTTTTACTGACTTTACGAATGCATGAAATGTAATATTACCATACTCTGACAATCAAATGTTATGTAAACTTTGTGTGCATTTAATACTCAAATCTAAATGTGTTTGCACATAAAGGTTTGTGTGCGGGATAATGATTAAATAAACCTTTAGTATATTGAAAGCAATGTCATATATTAAACTATTTAAAGGTAAATTCTAGGACTCAAACGTCTTATGTTAAAAAAATGTACGTTTGACACCTACTATTCAGACGTATTGTATTTCAAATGAATAATGTAATCGAATTGCTTCCTGCATTTGCCTATACTTGCCTATAAAAGGTGTACACTTTGCCGTTTCATTATAATCTTTTAATAATACGGAAGAAGTGATGTAGTTGCTGTGTCGCTTCTGCGGTAAAGAATTTACAGTTCTGTGCAACTTACGACGACATGAAAGAAGTAGCTGTGGAATAAAATCTTTAAAAATTCAGTTTCAGTGTAAATTCTGCAAGAAACAATTTTCTTGGAGTGATACTTTAACTTTACATTGTAAAACTTGCAACACTGGTTCTTTACCTCCACAATCTGCTCCTCAGTTAGCTCCACAATCTGCACCACCTTCTAAGCCAACACTACAGTTAGCTCCACAATCTGCACCACCTTCTAAGCCAACACTACAGTTAGCTCCGCAGTTATTATTTCCAGCTCCACAGTTAACATTTCCAGCTCCACCCACTGAATTACACTCTCAAATTCGATATATTAATTCGGGGATGAAACGTAATTTGATTTCAATGTCTCCAGCTTCAGTGTAAAGTTCATCATCCTATTTCAGATATGAGATACTGGCTAGCGCGTGTGCCGGCAGGCTAACTGACGTGGAGATAGTTCACGATAGGCTTGACAGTGATGAGATACTGGCTAGCGCGTGTGCCGGCAGGCTAACTGACGTGGAGATAGTTAACGATAGGCTTGACAGTGATGAGATACTGGCTAGCGCGTGTGCCGGCAGGCTAAATGACGTGGAGATAGTTAACGATAGGCTTGACAGTGATGAGATACTGGCTAGCGCGTGTGCCGGCAGGCTAACTGACGTGGAGATAGTTAACGATAGGCTTGACAGTGATGAGATACTGGCTAGCGCGTGTGCCGGCAGGCTAACTGACGTGGATATAGTTCACGATAGGCTTGACAGTGATGAGATACTGGCTAGCGCGTGTGCCGGCAGGCTAACTGACGTGGAGATAGTTAACGATAGGCTTGACAGTGATGAGATACTGGCTAGCGCGTGTGCCGGCAGGCTAACTGACGTGGATATAGTTCACGATAGGCTTGACAGTGATGAGATACTGGCTAGCGCGTGTGCCGGCAGGCTAACTGACATGGAGATAGTTAACGATAGGCTTGACAGTGATGTGCACTGTTCTCGTGTTTTCCAAAGGTGTAAAGTTCCTTTATCAAGTTTAATAATGACAAACCCCGACCTTTTAGAATTAGTATAACAGTATCGTGTAAGTATTTGAAATCCTTCACGGCAGAGAAAGACGTTACACAAACTTTCATTATCAAAGTAATTCCCTACGTGTCCTACACTCATCTGATGTTGGTGAACTTTGTGACAATAACATAGTCCCTTACTTAATAACCAGACTTGGAGTATTTAGTGTTCTTGGAAGTGAGTTGACTTTACAACTGATATCAAATATTGATGTACATGTGAGCCAATATATGCTGTTCACCCCTGGTGGTAAATAATCCAAATTTATTAGCGATAAGAAGGCTTGAAATACGACACTGCTTCATTACTCGCCTTGCTTCATATTCATTGGCTCTCTAGACCCTCGTTTTTGAGTGCTGTTAAAACCTCTTCACTAGCTCCGATGCAGAGATAAATATTTTTTCTACAAGATGTTAATACAATTAGAAATCTGTAAATTTTTCTTGTTCCACGAAACCCAGATTATGTGTAGAGCCTCTGAACTGCGAGCCTTGCCTCATGTTAGTACGATGTGTAGATCGAATTTCCTCTCCAAACTTTATACTTCTCATATTTCAGTACTTCATTCAGTTGGCTGATGTATCCCTGTGTGATATCATAGAATTCCTGTCTACATTTTTCGCCTCAGCCCTATACTGAATACCATAGTAAATTTACTTTTGCTATATGCAATACCGCCAATGGGATATTTAAATGACATAGTAGCATATAAGAGTCATAAAAACTGTCAGTCATATCAAGAATGAGCCAATAAACTGACAGATAGTGTCTTATAATAACTAATCTGAAATGCTAACAACCGACATGTCATCAAGAATCTGCTATGATTAATAACTTCACACAAATTTGAGAGCAACGAGTTTATCTTCCTGCAAAATCAACCAAATGTTACCAACCTCATTCCCAGACAAGAAGATTGAGTGTTTTTTCTGTATATTAATACATATTTTTAAGAAGATTGTAATTTTTGTGTATGTAAATAAATATTATGTTTGTTGAAAAAATGGGATACATTAAAAGTGTATTTCAAAGTGAATGTGTGATTGATTTATCTCCAAAATGTATGAGCTGTAAGTTTATATTATACATCTTAGAGAAATGAGTGAGTCAATGTTTTCACAAAAATATTTTTATTACTTTATCCAACAGGGTTGTAGCTTGGTTTGCGTGAATAACATTTATTTATTCGTCGGTGTGACCTTTTTCACATAAATATTTTGAAAATACATATCAACATAACAAATCAAAAATTACCTGGTTAATTTATATGTTTTCAGTGAGCAGAAATATTTGTATGTGAACTGAATACATACTTTTCCTTCAGTCTGTTTAACAAGTAAGTGTTTGTTCGCAACAATTGGCGAATCACTTTGTCTGAGCGCTTTCCATAACAGCGAACAATACTGTCTCACTGTGAAATCAGCTTTCGTGAATGCCACCTAAAAATAGCGAAATTGTTAATATTTAGCACAGTAAAGGCTATGGAGATTCGCAATGAGCTAACGATTTTGTGTTTTGACAGAAAACAAGGCGAAACAAATAATTTACTTATGGTATACGAGTTTTAAATATAAATGTAAAATGTAGTTAATGGCTATTAACAAACACTGACGATTTTCACAGGAATCTTTAAAACACATAGAAATATAATTTACTCAATATCTGCCTCTATTGTGTAAATCAGTTAATTTAGTGTTTATTCAGAAAGCAAATGTGTTAAACACTTTGTGTGAAGCCTGTAGGATTCCTACAGCTGGGATCGGTTCAGGGCATTTATAGACTTAAGCATTGCTAGCAGTCCTTGTCCCAAGCAAGAGAGGCTCGGTGCTTGGAGACAGTTCCCCAGAGTCTTGCATTCCCTTGACATAGCGAGTTGTCCCTCATTGGCTAGCGGTCTGTTACAGGATAGGAGATATCGCGACAGCCAACAGCAGTGACCCCTCCTGTTTAAGAACTCGCAACTACCCCGTTTTCGCTTACCTGCTCCCCAACCCGTAAGGTTTGTTAGGTGATATCATCATCTATATACTCGGAGTTCTCACAGTCTTCATAGCACTATTGTTTGAAATATTTCCGTTTTCCGTGTATATAACCTTTGTAACATAAAATACGATGGGTGTTAGATTATTATTACATGTGTTAATAAATTTATTTCTTTTTTAATAATCGTCGATTAACATTTGAATTCAGTTTCTCTAGTAGTGTTAATTACGGAAGCCAGTAAGATTTTATTTCGAAAGCTTATTATAGTGTAGAAATCTTTTCCGTTATTTGAAAGTTTGTGCCCGTCTATTATTTCTTTTAAATAATCCGTATCTCATTCGACTAGGATTCGAAAATATGGTTTTCCGAAGCTAGTCTAGTGTGTTCGCTACAAGATTTTTTTTTTTTAATTTCTCTGCAATATGTTTCCGATAGAGTTTTTGTTAAAATTATTTCGAATAGATAAATTGTGTTTGTGTTAAGTAACTTACTATTGATTTCATCGTTTTTCTTCCACGAAGTTGCAGGTACTCAAATGTTTCCTAGATTTATTAATACTTTTTTTTCCAAATTTATATGGATTATTCATTCGCCTAGATCGTGATTAGGTAATATTTGTACATTTGATCATAATTATGTGCAATAATTAAATAGTGGGAGTTGTTAAATTATATTTGTTTGCAGCAAACTTTCAAAAGCTTCAGAGTATAAATGCGAGAATTTTTCAAACATCCCCTGTGCAAAGATATTTGAAGATTTTTGACCAGCTCCAGGTATGGCGAGTCATTGGAAGGGGTTGGTGGGGGAATAACTAGTCATCTCACAGAACCCAACAGTACATATTTCGGGAGAGTTCACAATTCATGGGTAAAGCGTAGTTTTTGCAAACAAGTAAACATTTTGGAAGAGTCCAACTAGACAGCCCATCTAGCAGTTGGAGAGTCCCTGAAGTAGCTGTTGGACAAAATATATGTTCTGGGTTGACAATGAAGGGAGGAAGGTTTGGGATGCGTGTTCTTGGATCGATAGCGAGGGTGTGTTCTTGGATAGAGCATCCCTCTGAAAACAAACTCTGTGTTGGTGGAGAGGGGGCCAGGGACAGCGTGGAGTGGTCATTTCTCTGGAAACATGTTCTGGGCTGACGGTGAAGGGAGGGGGTCAGGCTGCTTGGTCTTGGATCGGCCACGAGGGTGTGTGACCATGGAAAAGAACTCTCTTTTTGCATAAAGTCATCTTCTGGACAAGGGGTGGAGGGTAGGTGGTGCCTACAGGCGAGCGGGGGCGATGTGAAGCTATCTTGCCAGTCGTCGCCATCTTGCCTCAGTGGCGAAAAATTGACAATCGGAGAAGACGGTTGAATGACGCCAAGGCACGTCGTTCTAGCGAGAGGTGGAGGTGGGGGTAGGCGGTAGGGAGGTTTCTCGAGGGCTTCCGCCATATTATTACTTCGCCAATCCTCACACTGCATAGATTTCACTTTCGGCTTCACTGGGCTTCGGGGTGTGGTAGCTACGATTAATGTTTTATAATATACACATTAAAATATAAAACTAAGTTAGTGGGAACTTTTTTTAATTTATAAGAAAAAAATATATATATACATTTTCGCATGATAGTGCCTTTATTGTGTAAACCCTGTCGATGTGTTCGGTAGACGAAACTTGATATCATTTTCAACTCGTGTTTGTGTTAACAAGTGCGCTCTATTTGCCAGACTTTACAGTAAAAAATTTGTACCATGTACTTTATTTGTTAAATAAATCACTTTCATACATTCACATACTTGTAGGACGAATCAAATCATTAATAGTAGGGAAATAGGTTCTATCAGTAGTAAATTTCAACTCAGTTTCCTTTAAGATGCTGGCTTGGCTACACGTATATAAGCAGGTGCACCTCATACGACCCACTCATTCATCATGTGACCTCCGAGGTGGACGGATATGTTGTCGGGGAACCCGTGGAGCCATTACATTACATGTTTTATTTGGAAAGATTGGTTTTGTTTAAAATTTCAGAGTTGAAATCTATAATCAAACAGTGCTTCACTGAGCTCGCAGTCGTGCATACATGTTTTGAGAGAGGTGCAATTTTATTACATGTGTTAATCAATTAATTTCTTTTTACATGTGGATTATGTTTCTAAAGTTCTAAACTCGCCAGTCTTACAGACAGATGGACGTGAAAGATAAGTGCGAGAGGCATCATATATATTGTTCATTTAATTTATAGGGACATTTTATTGTAAATCGTTCATTCCATACTCATGTAATTGTCATCGTTTAGTGACTTTGCACTTGCCGACACCAGAACTTATTTACGTAGTTAAAAATTTATGTTGTATAAATTATATTTCTAAGCTTGGGGTAGTTAAATCACGTTATTTTAAAATATCATACTGAAGAATTACGCAATTGCACTTATTGTTCACATAGTCGTTTGAAATTTGCGATTCGATACGTGTAATTTAGTCATATGCAGAACTCGTTTAAAGACTCTGAATATTTTTTGTGTGTTTAAATATATTCGTAAAAATTGCCTAACTACCACCAACATTCTTACAAATACGTCAAGATTTTTAAAAATATATATGAAAAATGACCTTTGACACACTCTTGCACTAAACATAACACCTATATAAAACATTGTAACCCACCTCTCTGGTCAGTCGCCTCCAGGACACCACAGCGTCCATATCATACAGAGGTCCTTCTACACCTTCCAAAAAGAAAGAAAGAAAGCTGTACACCAACAAAACAAATAACCATTTCAATCCATTTAACCCATTCAATATATTTAACTCTTTTTATTAAGCCTTTTTATTAGCCCTTTCAATTTTTAATCGGATTAAGATCGGATTAAAGACCCTTATCAAATCGATAATACCATTATCAGTGAGTGAATCCATCCCGCCCTACTACTATACATTGTCGACTAATCGGTTTATCCCAGGTGAGGTGAAATCCCCCCGGCCCTACTACTAGTACATTTGTCGACTAAGTCGGTTTATCCCAGGTGAGGTGAAATCCCCCGGCCTGCTACTAGTACATTTGTCGACTAAGTCGGTTTATCCCAGGTGAGGTGAAATCCCCCCGGCCCTGCTACTAGTACATTTGTCGACTAAGTCGGTTTATCCCAGGTGAGGTGAAATCCCCCGCCCTCTACAGTACATTTGTCGACTAAGTCGGTTTATCCGGTGAGTGTAATCCCCCGGCACTACTATAGTCATTGTCGACTAAGTCGGTTTATCCCAGGTGAGGTGTAATCCCCCCGGCCCTACTACTAGTACATTTGTCGACTAAGTCGGTTTATCCCAGGTGAGGTGAATCCCCCGGCCCTTAGCTCACTAAGCGGTTACATGTGTCCGTACTAATGTCGTAGTGTTTATCCCAGGTGAGGTGAAATCCCCCCGGCCCTGCTACTAGTACATTTGTCGACTAAGTCGGTTTATCCCAGGTGAGGTGTAATCCCCCCGGCCCTACTACTAGTACATTTGTCGACTAAGTCGGTTTATCCCAGGTGAGGTGAAATCCCCCCGGCCCTACTACTAGTACATTTGTCGACTAAGTCGGTTTCCCCCCAGAAGGCAAGTGAATGATCAGTCAGGCAACAAACAGCTTATTGTCTCGTTGTAGCATTAAGTTCGAATCTTACATCTTTCACCTTTCAAGCACTCTACGGTGTCTGCTGTGTTTTTGAGGCGTTTATATAACATATCCAGTAATAAACCTTGATGGCTGTCGTAATATGTTTATGGATCCATTTCCCGTAATTGAATATAACGTTCTGGCAGTCGGAAGTTAACGATCTCCGACAATCTTTGAAGAGCTCTACTAAATAGGCCGTACGTGTATGCCTACAACTCAGAGCTTGTAAAGTTTATGACGCCAAAAGCGTGCATTTTAATGGCTATGCAAATATACTTCCTTATATGGCATAAATAACGAATTACTATGCCTTCTCTACGTATTTTATATCACCTTCAATGTCAACAATTTATATTCAAACACATTTAATATTTATTCATGATACAGTTCAAGACAATTTCATCATGCGAACTAATAATCCTAGCGAGATCACAAAGCGAGGAAAGAATTTGACTGCAAACAACACAACTGGTAGGCCATATTTACGTCTGAGGTAATTTTGTAGAGATGTAATTTTCAAAGGCAATATTTCGCGTAAATATACTCAACCAATTGCATTTGGGAGAGAGAGAGAGAGAGAGAAGAGAGAGAGAGAGAGAGAGAGAGAGAGAGAGAGAGAGAGTGTGTAATTAAAAGTGGAAATAAACTCATCAAAATGTGGTTTCCACTGAGAGAATCGCAACTAAATTATTTGTTGGCATAGGGCCGATAATATATTTAGTTACCCCAAAAATTATTTTCTTATATGACCAACATTTGAAAACCTCAAAATTTGTTTCTTAATCTAAGAAAATACACGTTTGAACTCATAAAACATCTGTGTTACGCCAAAAGAAATAAGACTAAAACAAAATATTCCGTTGAATCGAATACTGTATATACGTATTTGTTTACCCACTCACGTGATTAACTTCGTTCGAAAATACAGTTCAAGAATTTAATTTTATATTTTATGACAATTATGATAGTAACAGTGTTTGCTAGAATATTTATTAATGCATAATAAGGGTACAAACACACTAAGAAAATAAGTTCAACAGGAAACTATATTGTAAAGCTATAAAACCTTGAAATATTGATCTGCACACGTTCTGCACTATTTGTCATGTATTTATGCCAAAGCTGTCAGCAGTCAGGTCAGCTGAGCTCGCTAAGGCGCAGCGCTTAATATCAGTTGGTCTGGGTTCGAGTCTCGGTTGGTTTAAATTATTTTTGTATGAACCGAAACTGTTTTTTGTACGTAGAGTCAAACAGTATTAATTTGTACACACCAAATCTTCGTTTGAGGCACGCATACAACAATAACAAAACAATTTGGTTTCAGCAACAAAATATATTATTGCTGCTATATAAACAATTTATATGGTTGCGCCAAACAATCCATTTTGGATTCAACAAACCTTTCCCTCGGGGTTCTTAAAATATTTTCCTGAACAATTAATGTTGTTTCTGCTAACTAAATTCCCCAGTTAGCCTTGTAATTGACAGGCAAAGTTTGTCATTATTTTTAGTTATTTGGGGATATAATTAATATAATGGTGTGGGATGTCTGCGACAGTCATTCGACATATCATTTTGCCTTCCTTTTCAAAATATATACTGTTTCCTATCGTGGCCACGTAGCAGATCGCTAGCGGATGGTGACTACCCAATTATAAAATATCAAATCTCAAAATTTTGGTATCGGCCAACAGAAAATACAATAATTTACCACAACAGCAAAATTGGGAGAAAAATATCCAGTAAAGAAAGCATTATTCTCAAATTTCTGGCTTAGTATTTGGGCGCATCTCAAGTCATTGTTATGCGAATATAAATTTAAATAAAACATTTTTCCGTGAACAGTTTATAGTTGGTACTTGAACTTGATAGGTATATGTTCATATTATTTCACACATTTGCAAACAGAATTTACTTTTATTTTTATTAATATCTTACGTCCGTTTAGAGCTTAGCAGGGCCAAAGTAAGGAAAACAGGACGCACACCATTAAAAAAAATTAAGAAAGCATGTACACAAAAATACCCTAATCAATACAAATATATTGAAGCCCATCAATACAATATCATCAAGAACAACTATTTTACCACTTGATATGATAATTTTTAATTGCATCCGTAAATTTATGTTGCTTGCTACCAATTGGTGAACATGGGGAAGGAGAGTACACACATGCACTGGAACAAACAGAAAAACCACAATATTAATATATTCTGAGAAATCACCCAACCTGGATAAACACTTGCGAAATCCCATTAAAAAAGGTAAAATGGCCCCCTGAGTAAAGCAAGCACCATTACAAATTTAAAAGTAAAGTACGCCTGATAATTCACTAAAAAGTACAACGTGGAACACTAATCTGAAGAATATCATTGGGAAGGAGCAAAAACACTCATTACACTTATCCATGAGCATAAAGACACACCATAAAATATCCACTAAACTCCTTGGCATTAAAATTCTTTGGGAAATCGTAGTCCAGGAGACCATTCATACAGCAGGTTAAAAAAACAAGAATCCACCTCTTACAAACATTCCCATAAAATATCATATTGAAAATTCACACAATCAAAACAATGAAGATACACTTCCCTATAAAAATAAAAAATCCGTATACACAAAAATCGCTATAAAAAAAAGGAAACTCTACACCTAGTACAACAACAACTACGTACATTGCAATACTTAAGTTGATTAGTACTCATATTACGTGAAAACGCGTCTAGCATGCTGAAGCCCCGAAGTACGAAGTGGTGTAGACATGATCTATCGTCGCCCAGCCGGCGCAACTCTAAGAGGAACACTGCACACTTGCTCGGGCTGGAGACGAACATTTATATGCGAAAACGTGGCTCGGGAAGGTTAAGGAGGAGGCGGGAATAGAGGAGAGGCGTATAGAAGGTGCCAGAGTGTGCGAGGCTGAACTCGTTGCCAGTAGTAGCCACAGACAGCGCTAGACCGCGCCACGAGCGCCGCGCGCCTCTCTTCAGTGTAGCTCAGCGCTTGGAAGCGTTCAGTGGTCGCCACCCCGTGGAGGGGGGGGGGGGGGGAAGAAAGACAAAGCACCTTTTTCTGCAGCAAAAATATTGCCTTTTCAAATAATAACCCGTCTTCAAACAAAATAACAGTTTATTTATATGGCGTACCAAATACAGACATAGCAAATAACCAAGCAGACTTGCTAAAACAGGTTATACTTAAAGCAATTTACACTATTTGTATAAAATAGGATTTTATCAGTAATGTCAGTTGTGTATTTTTCGTAGAAATTAATGCCTCATTTATCATACAAGCATTTCATTACTAGCCTTATTTCAAAACAGTCTTACTCAGATTAGTTTACATTACTAGGCGATATCTAATAGCTCTACCTTAAAAGCATCTAACAGCAAATAAGCCTCCAATATAGGCGTAACATTTGAGTGGCGTAGTCAGATAATGAAATGTCTACTCAAGGAGTCACTCGGCCAATATCTAAACGAAAACTGTAGGTGTCGATTCAGGATGTTGGTGTAGTCTGCAAGTATTTGTTCGCGACAATTAGTCGATGATATTTATTTATACGCAATAAGCTGGTGAATACCTTTAGTTCAAGTAGTTATGTTAAGTATGTGTAACACTTCAGAGATGTTCGGCAGTACAGTGACCTCGACTTCCCTTCCATGTTTGTTCCTTCGCGCTCAGGAGCAAACATCTCTTCACTGAGAATCTTAACCTATTTTATTCTGATACTAAAGCATCATAAGCACTGACTCGCCGCCTCAATACCACTTTACAAGCAAGAAAGCCAGCTGAGATGCAAATTAACTTATTTAGAGTTCCACAATTCTTGGAGGAACGGTTGAGGCATCCGACGATGAATACGTGGCGGAAAGAAAAGAATTCAAATCCACTATTTAGCTGCATTTCACAAAGACCTTGTTTAAATTCTCCCGTAACGTCCCATAACAGTTGTAATATATCAACAAGTAGTTCCAAGCACAACTTGGAGTAATGCCGTTCTCTGCCGTTAGCATTTGTGTGCTTGCGTTTGAAAAAGGACTTTATCTTTATTTTCTCTTTTGTAATTTTGTTAAAAACTGAGAAAATTCGATATACTGTTAAAAAAATATTACTAAACTATTTAAATTACACGCACAATTTTTTTTTCTAAAATTAGGTCATTTATACCTAAAATATTAATCAGCATGGCAATATCGATTATGTTTAATAACGGCGGAAAAGTTAACAACTTTTATAAAACAAGGAAAAATATTAGGAGAAATAAATGTTTTTAGTAATATTTCTTCCAACTGAGAATACCAAATTTTTGAACCTTCGAGTTAATGTTTAGTTTGAACGCCTGTCTTTCTGCTACAGTTGTCTGCGATCGCTAAAAAAAATTTCGATTGTGCTGATTCTATATCAAACAAGTATTCATAAATGCTTGTTTCTACAACAAATTTAAAAAGGCGCCGTCATTTCAAATATTTTATATTCAAATAAAGTACTTATTATATGGAAAATTTGGTTGGAATAGAGTTATCAGATTCTGAGATGCGAAATTAAAACGAAATATTTCAGAAACACTTAATTTAATAAAAGTGCTTCAGAAATATTTACAAATAACTGAGGAATTATGTTATAGCTATGTTCTTGGTGAGTAAATATACAAAATTAGGAAGCAAGAAGAGTGCCTATGAATGGTACTGTGCTTTCAACATAAATAATTTATAAGCAATGGTATTTCGAAATTGTGTGAAATTGTTTGTGTAACAAAATATTTTGTAGAGAAGCCATATCCCCAAATGTTTCTGTAGTCACAACAAAAGTAATTTTCAGTGGATATAACAGTTTAGTGTAGACTTTATCACAAACACATGTAACCAGGTGTATTCCCACAAGGCATTTTGTTTATTGCGAACATAATATATTTCATTCAGTACTCCAGAAAAACGTTTCCTACAGTTCAATCGCGTTTTTTTTTTAAACGTACTTAAAATCGATCTATAAATACAAATTCCAATTCGTCCATAATTTTACATGTTTATGTAATTAAATGGCAATAATTGTAAAATTTGTGGCGCGTGTTAAATTTCTGATGAAACAAGATATAATACAATACTAACCCCGAATTATTAAGCAAATATTATAATCTCGTGTCAAAAATTATCCTAGTCAAGTGAATTTAAATATAGTCGTAATTTAAACATGACATTTACTAAACAATATATTTTTATACCGACTACGTGGCAGTTTGTGAAGCTTTTACTTAGGTCTTCAACAGAATGCTTATTTGGTGTCGGTGATGCTTTCATCAGAATGGCAATTTATGTGTTTACAATACTAATGCAATTAAATAACTCATTAGTACACTGGCGTTTAAAAACAAAGGATGAAGTGCAGAAATGAACATATGAGTGGAACCAACAGGCAGCATTGACCGAGAGATGAATCAGGAGATGGCCTAGTGTATAGGCCAACACCACACACACAGCATGACATAATCTGTCCGTGTGTGCAGCGCGTTGCGTAGTGTACAATACACAGTGAACATGGGTTTGAAGGAGGACATGTTGATGCGCGATGTATGATGTGACAGTATGATGAACGACAAGAACAGCCGTACGAAAGTTCTGAGCATCAACAGCGACGAAGGACCGGGATACTGTTCTACAGGTGACGATAGCTCGACAACATACTGAGGTTGAGATCGCAGCACACATGGAACACACTATTGAATGTGTGACATCGCGTGTTGCCATGGGCAGGAGACTGCACACGTGTGGTTTATTCACTCGGTGACCAGCAAAGTGTGCCATTGACTCCTATCTATTGGAGACGGCGTTTGTTGTAGTGCTGGGAACACAACAACTGTCATGATCAACAATGGCAACGAGTGATCTTTACGGATGAGAACCGATATAGTCTCATTAAATATTCCGGACGTCTATGCATATGGAGAATGCAGGTAACATGTAAACGGGGAGTCATAATTAGAGATGATGGGAAATCACGAGAATATTTAAGACAACATATCTTCTATACTAGTCTATTCTTTCATGATCGGAAAAACAAGGTTTTGACTCGGCTAAATTGTTTGCAAATCAATCACGAACGTTCTGCCTAAAAGTATCAGAATCTTCATTGACCCAGCGAAATAGGGTTGTAGCTTCATACATGCATGAAAGCGAATAAGGAAAGGAAACTGTCGGACATGTGTACAGTACGTTGAATCCTAGTAAACAGTCAACTTTTCCCAATATTACAAGAACGAGGTTTAGCAACTAATACAAGTTATTGCCTTAGCTATTCCACATAAATTAATGATTAATCAATTCGAAAAGTTAACGGGACTTCGAGAACTGGGATGACGCCTAACTGCCAAGCCGAAGTTATGCTCACCATATACTGTAGATGATGTGCGGCCAAGAGCTCCTCCAGGCCTAGGAATCAAGGTGCCTCGTCATCGATGTCGCTCTGCCACTTCACGCCGCTCTTCTGCTGTCTCGTGCGTCCGACTGGGGGTGGAGGGGTGGGTGGCGCAGTGTGCCCAGCCTTTATAGTGGCCGGCAGTGGGTCAGCCAAAGTATGTTTTGGCAACATGAGGCTCGCATAAGAAAGTATATCCCATTCTACCTTAGCTCGTCGTGTGCGGCCTCTTAGTGTTCGCCACAATACCTTACTTTAGTGTTACTTGTTAGTTTACTTACCTTACTGTAGCAGTTAGTGGATGACAATTTGGAGGTGTTCGGTTGCTTTGTCTTTAAGTTATGGCATCAAACCTCAGTTCCTTTCTTATCAAGGCTTTCTTAAATGAAGTACAAAATGTTCATGGATTAGTACATGCTATAATTGGCATGGATACAGTATGCATAGTTAAATTAAAATCGATTACGTAGTTTCGTAAATACCTGCAGTACCCTGAGTTAAATTGATTTTATAGTCGTCATAATGTAGGTATTTGTTGAATGATTCCCGAGATATGGCATTAAATCTTTATTTGTTCACCCGGGACTAGCTTACTAAATGGCGGAGAGGAAAAGACGCAGTATAGACAAATTTGATGCTTATAAGAAATGCTGACAGCATAAAATTTATGTTAAAATATATTTCTTAGTTTTGCTGATATAACTTAGTGTGTTTAAATGTTTATATCACCACCATCTTAAAAATAAATGGGTGACCCATTCAAAACACATTATTTCACATGGTCTGCCGTAGTACTGATTGTTTGTCCAGTTTGCTGGGACACTTAGCGGACTTTTGAGTGGATACATTTGATGGCTGTAACACATACTGCTAGCTGAAAAAGTTAAGTTTCAATTAATTACATTGTTTCGAAGATATAGTGTACTAAGCTAATATGTCTATAAGGCCGCCATTCAGAAAAAAAAAAAAATTTCACATACTTAACATGCCAGTTTATATCACCTGCTGCAGTATTACTTGTTTGCCAAATATGGTATGGACCAGTCAATTGTTTCCGAGATATTAGATAAAAACTGTATTTATTCGTGTGACGCTTTCTTATAAAATGCGGACAAAAGTGTTTCGTGGTTGCCATATATGATTTTCATAGTAGAAACTTTCAGCATCCAAAATTTGTTAGAAATTGGTTTAACGGTACAGCAGATATAGGAAATGAGCCTTAAATAATTGCATTGCTGCTGAAAATAAGAGCATAATCAAAATTAATTGGAAAATTTTACAATAATTGCACGTTACATAAACTATACTTTTAATTTCTTAAGTTATTCTTAAGACATTATTTAGAAACATCTGCAAAAACTAGAGAGAACAAAATGCATTACATTTTTGAACTTCGCAGTGTCTGTTTGACCAAAAACGCTGCTTTTAGCTGCTACAAAATGGCGTGAGTAATGGGTTATTTGTTCGTCACCTATACTAGCTCGAGTGCATGAATGGCACTCTCTCTCTCTCTTAGAATGCTGGTTGAGTGTATTTGAATTATAAGGCCTGGTTACGGAGAAACTATTTTGAAAACAACAAACATTAGACTACCTCAATGCATGCTTACGCAATGTAATGTTTTTTCTTCTGTTTACAGTAAAACGTTTATTTGAGAGTGAGATATATACAGAACTAGATACAGCAGCATGTTCGAATAAGCTTTCCTTAAAATGAAATTTTCTGCAAATGCATATTCGTATTTTAATACAGATCTTATCGTCATACTGCAAAAAAGACAAAATTGAACTTTCGTTTTGTTTATTCTTCCCCTCCCGCCATTCCATTTTTTTTTTTTTTTTGCTGTGTTAACCGAAAAAAAAAAATCTACCTCAAAGGTGCAATCTTTTCCCTTTTCAGTTCTGAAATCTGTATTCCAGCTAGAGCTTGCTAGCATGGAACTTGATTAAGTTTAGTTCTCCTTCCTTCTCCGTTCCATAGACCGCTTCTCTCTCTTCCTTCATTTGTTCAGTTTCGCAGCGCTTTCCGCCAAGCAACAAGTTTGAGGATTGCCACTACGACTTCGCCTTGGAATCGTACACGAGACAGGCCGTTTCCTGCGCGGAATGATACTTACGTGGAACCACTACCCAACTGTCGACCATAGCACTAACTCCCACGCCAGTCTGTGACTCTTGAGCGGGCGGCCTGATACGTTAGCAACATTATTATTCATGTCCTAGTCACTAGCATGGGACAGCTGAGACCGCCAAGAAGCTTCGCAGGTGTCAGTCGTCGCAGGCTCCATGGTTCCTTCGTGAAGGGCCGCGGTGGTACAGTGGTCAGACTACTCGCTCCACGAAAGCAAACCAGGTTTGTTTCCCGGAATCGTCACCCCTGGATTGTCATATGTGATAAACCTTGCGGACATCGCCCCTGGCCATAGAGTTTTCTCGTGGTGCTCCCCGCGCTTGCATTCCGCCGTTGCTAAGTCTTCACCTGAGTTCATCCTCACCGCTGATCAAGAGTTCGCTACTTAGAGCCACCGAAACTTTCTCAACTATAAGACTCCTTCCTCCGCTTAGAGTGGAGCACCGAACACAGTGATGAAAAGGACGACGAAGGGACGGAAGAGAGGAGATGCGGGACATGCCAGTAAATCCTTCAAGAAGGATGAGGGAAGTATAATGCAAGCCTGTAAGCGCCGAGGTCAACTGCGAACCTATTCGTGGAACACGGAGGCAGCCGTGTGTCTCGAGATATTCTTATCTGAACAAACGAGCGCCTCACAGACGGCCGATAGTTCATGCATTGAAGGCTACGAGAAAAATGAAACGAAGGAGTGAAAAAAATAATATATATCAAAGAAGAATTCACCAGCTCCCTGCAGTAGAACGAATTCCTTTGTGCATCCATGACGTCAACAAGTGTCGCTCAAAGCTCTGACATTCACAAAACGAAACTACTCTATTGAAGCCAGCAATATTAGTTAGAAATTAATTCCTCTGGCGTAAAGGGAAATCCGCACAAGTTAAAGCTTTCAGCCTTTGGTGACGAATTAATACCTACTGGAAACATATCCTCGTTACTCAGACATAGGGACGTCTGTAGACAAATACTGCTGTGTGTTCGAAACACTTAGTTTGGGTTTGGAACCCGATAGTATAACGAATCTTTGTGCCTTATTAAGATATAGGTTTAGTTTCGGTTTGTTTGACGGACGACAACCAACTTAACCTATCTGTAAGATAATATAAGTAATTTCAAGTTTTCCTAGCTATTCAAACATCCTCTTTATATTATTTCTGACACATATTTATCTCAGAAATCTTTCCAATAATACATAACTACAAAGTACTTTATTACAGATTTAATATCCGTTCTCTACAGTAAAGATGTGTTCCGTCTGTACATATAATCCACTAATAATAAATGTTTGTAAACTAGCATATCAACTGGTGATATGAAAACGATTTAAGTTTCGTACGGTGATGTATGCAAATAAATCTTTACGAGATTGCTGCCTTCCATGTTCGTGTGGTGGCACGTAGTATGTACTTCACATAAAAGTTGGTGTCACGTGACAACACAATACTTACCAGGCATGAGTAACAAGCTACTAGCATCTCGAGAAGACGTACGAGACAGCCTTATAAACAACAGATGTGAGAGAGATGGCACGCTAAACTGCACACTATTGGGGCCGTTCGCACATCACAACTAGGCTGTGTTGAAATTGGATTGGATTAGACTCGAAAATGATTATTAATGTTACATGGTGCAGACTTATTAGCGGACGGGTTATAAAGTAACTTATGGTGGAACTTGAACTAATACCCATGCCTTATCTAGGATTCAAACCCAGAACCCCCCGCGGCGCACCAACCATCTGCGCCACGGGAGATCGGCGGCTGCTATGGAAGGAGTGAACGCGTGAAGGTAACAAATCGTGACAGGCCATTCCCGGATGACCTGACCAGACAATGAAGAGGAAGGACTTTTTGATATTCGAACATGCAGAACAGAGCCAGCATACACTGTGATGATGTACTTAGAACACCGCCCAGTTCCAGCTACTACGCTGCTGAGTTGCGCATCCTACGAGAGGTATAGGCTGGGTTACTCAACAAACCAGCTCACTAATGCCCGGTTGCACCATCGTGGTTTGAAAAGCGATCCGAGATCGGATCTAAGATTGACACGGAAAACTGTTGCACCACTCGAGTTCAGAGCTGGACTGGAGATAGAGATGAAGTTAATTTCGAACCGCCGGAATTGGCAGTTCGAAATCTCGATTCGAGATCAGCAGCCATCGTCGACAAATGTAGTTTGAAAATTCGCCAACAGATAGAACTTCGTTTAATTGTTTCCTTGGGAAATTAAAACAACATTACACGCACTTGAATATTATTCTGTAAAATTCGTATAAAAATTATTCACTTAAAACAGATCCCATATCGCACATCTAGTTCTATGTATAGTGAAAAATACGCCTACTTCCATGACGTCACATATTACAAACCAATAAAAAAATTCGTCTCATACTTAATATCGATCTCTAACTTTGGAACCAAGATCGACGAATCAGAGATCCAGAATAATGAAATTTAGTTGGTGCAACACTTTTGCATTGGAACCAAGATCAAACTGGATCCTGGTTCGGAACTAGGATCATTCGATCTCGCATCGGGGAAGCAACCGGGCATAAGCTCCCGTTCTACGCCCGGCCGGATGTGAGGGACAACATGCCGAGGCCTGGCCACCTCACCAAGGTCAGCTGGTAGACTGGACGATGACAACAGGAGAGATAGGTCACCCCCCCCCCCCACCCACCATTTTCCTCTACCCTCTACGAACCATCATCGGCCATTGGTCGGCGTTGCCTGGTGAAGTTGCGATGCTTCCACTACGTCATCGGGTTGTAAATTCGCCGTGAAGGATTCTTCAACGCCTGATGTTATGAACTCTGGTTAGGAGGGATGGTTACATCCATATGTTATGAACTCTGGTTAGGAGGGATGGTTACATCCATATGTTATGAACTCTGGTTAGGAGGGATGGTTACATCCATATGTTATGAACTCTGGTTAGGAGGGATGGTTACATCCATATACCGTGGTCTGAGGACTGCTCGAGAGACGTGATAGAGTGGGCCTCAAAGAGGAAATACTTATTAAGATATTATTAATTTTAAGGGCATTTATTAATTTTGGTCAGATAATAGTAATTTTATTTAAGCCCAATATTATTCAATTTCGTAAATTCAATCTTAATCATTTCAATTTGTTAAAAATGTTTTAATAATCGTTAATATTTTTGTACTAGTAAATTGTAAGGGAATTTGAAAACAAAAAATTTATATATTTCCACAATTATATGATTTAGAAATGAAATTGTCGACCTTTTTTAATGTCTCGCAACAGGGGGCAGTTTATTCCGTCATTTCTACCTACGGGATGGTTTCTTTTACTTGAATTTCCAACGTATTTGATAACTGCGCAAGTTTTAAAAAGTCCATTACATTGATATGTATGTTACGGACTGAGAAAGATGCATTGGTCACTGTCATGAGATGGATGGGTTTCCTTTAGGTGCTCCCTCCTCGTGACAACATATTCCTTTTCCATCATCAAGTAATTTGTCACACAACGCTTTCAGCTTTTCGCCGACGTTGGCAGAGTGTTGTCGGTATCTTGGTTGTAACCACGTGACTGTCCTGCATTGTCCCTACGCTTCGGAAGACATTGCAGCCTACATCTTCACAGCAGCAGTAATTATTACGTACTAAGTGTCTGTGTACCTGCCTGCCTTCACAAAAATGAGGCATTTCAATACCTTGGCACCAACCAGGGGGAAAATAGTCAATGTTTTGTCCAGCAAATCAGAACACCATAACGTACATAAATGCAGGCACAGATCCCACAGAGCCTCAGTAAGTTTCAGTTACTGCTGTTTTTTTTTTTGTAATATGAAAATGGAAGCTTCAATTTCTTCCAAAACTTCGGGACAAAATTCAACAGTGACATGGCTGTAACCAGAAGCCAATAACATGCAATCTGTGACATCTCTACTAGGGCACTGTATTTCAAAACGAACTGTTTCAAGACGTCTAGTACAGAGAAATATGCGATCACGACGACTTTCCGAAGTATAGAATGCACGCTAGTTTAGCGCCAAGGCGTAGAGGTGACGAAGTAAGCTGCGAGTGAGCTAGAATCGCCCTTAAAGCTCACGAAGAAAAGCTTCAGGCAGGCGGATCACTTCATCTCATCAGTTTGCAGTGGTGTCACCAGACAGGCCTCGCAGATTGCTGCAGAATGACAACGTGTTTTCTTCAGCTATGGCTCGCGCTCTTCTCTGGAAACAGGTCTCCACAGCGCCAGAGCTCGGAGGACTCTAAGTGGCAACTATAACACCTGCCTCGTCTTACATTCCCTCTTACTGGTTGTCGTGGTGGTGTAGATAGTAATCACAGTCTACTGTAGTTTGCCGTCGGTACCTGACGTTGCGAGGGTCAGTGAACGTGCAGCAGTATATTTGAAACATACCACTACCTCATGTGTTACCTCTCTGGCTAAATTCTCAGAAACCAATTTCCAGAAATATTACTCCCATGCCAACACAGCTCTGTTTTCTCTGCAACTTCAACGTAATTTTCAACTGTTTTTGATCAAGCTGGTCGTTTCATTTGTCACCCATCAAATTTTCGAGGGATGATATGTCGGTAGGCCTTAACACGTAGCCAAGGTAGAGAGAATATCGGTGTTGAGCCTCTCCTCCTCCCCCCCCCCCCTTTAAAAAAGGATATTCAACATTTACTCTTAAACTTATCAATAAGCATCAAATTTTGTTCTAAAAAATAATTGCTGTAAACTATGATGCATTTAGTTACATTGTGAATTAATTTTTCTCTTAGCATTCGTCTTAATTAACATGTATGTCAGCAGCACCAATGTCAGCTACAACCACCCTACCTTCTCTTTAGTCAGTAAAAATGCTGGCTACTCCACTGGCTCGACGTCTCGCCGACAGCGAAGTCATTGTAGAAAGAGCAAGTTACTTAGGGGAATACAGGTGGGGAGTTGAAGGGCCATGTCTTGAGTCGTGTGGTAATGAACCATCCCAGCCTTCACCTGGACTGACTTCGGGTAACCACGAACAACCAATCTCAGAATGGCCCAACCGGGATTCAAACCCAAGTCCTTCCGAATGTGAGTCCGGATGTTGACCACTGCACCACGTGGTCCAGTTTCTTCTGGAGCGAGGTGGGATGCCAGTACCTCCATTTAGAAACGCTTTTGATCTAGATAAAAAATAGGCAACTGTGTGTGGCAGATCTACGACAGGAAAATATACGGCGTTTAATTCCATGTCAGACTGCATCGGCCGTGAAGGAAGTATGTAGGTAGAGTACGCATGCCAGCTGCACTGTCTTCACTCTGCTTGTTCCAGCATTGGACAGTTCTATTGTCAGTAGGCGCTGTCAAAACAAACGTGCATTTGCATTTGGCGTTAGGAACACAGTTTATGTAATTAATTTCTTTGAATCTTTTATACATCCTCTGAACTAGTTTTAACGCAACTAATTTATGTAGGGGAGAGTAGGGTAAAGCGACCACTATACGGTAAAATTATTTTTCAATCGTTTGCTGAAAGTACTAAAAAAATTGAAAACCACCCTCCAAAAAAAATACTTATTGTACACGTAATTAAAAGTATACATTTTAAAAATATTCTGAACTATAATTTTATGGAATTTGTTTACCAAATGGCTACTTTGCTCTGCTAGGTCGGGTAAAGTGGCCACTCTGCGCTACTAGATCGGGTAAAGTGGCCACTCTGCGCTACTAGATAGGATAAAGTTGTCACTGACTGGCCATTTAGTTCTTCACTTTGATGAATTTCAATGCTTTAATATATAATTTGCAGCCATTAGCAGGTGACCGAATTAGATACTAACAGGTAACAAAAACCAATACATACAAGCTTCTGTCATTGGAGAGTGTTTGGAAAATACATTCAGTATTGTATTACGGCAGTCAGCTAGAACAGACTGTGGTGTTACTAGAAATTCTTTTCTATGGAGTAGCATTACCTCTCGTTTTGGTAACTGTGATCATTGCACACTCAGTGAGGAACATTTCAACCCATTAGATCATTAGGGCCACTTTGTCCACTTGGATGCCACTACACAAAATCTTGAAGCATGATTTAAAACCTAATTCATAATTTTGTATTGAAATTGTAGTAAATAATTATAAATTTTATATGTACAGAAATAAAATTAATAGTTTTCATAGCTTACCTTACATCAGGCATGAACAAAACCATGAAATCTTCTATAAAACCAATACCTAGTAAGATTACCAATTCAGATGCTCTCAGAACATTAATAGCTTCCCTCTAAACTGTTTCAAACCCTCGCCACCAGACTACAGCACACTCCAGTGGAGTATAAGGTGATGGCCACTATACCCGCACTAGCCACTTTACTCTGTTCTCACCTACATGTTATATATATATATATAAAGTGACGGCCTAAAAAAAAGGAAAGGGAACAAAATTTAACCACTGCTGATCATATAAGTTTGACAATTGTACTGGCGATGGGCCAGTCACAGTAAAAGGCATGCACATATGAGGAAACTCTGTCTACTTGTAATTTAATGTATGGTATCGACACACATATTCAGTCACACTAAATGTGTCCTTGTTCTCTGCCACAAATGGGACGAACACTGACTGACATGAAGAAGGGTTACTTAAACTATAACTTCCTTCTGTCAGTATCATCACGCTAATATCATTTCACTTGTATCCAACACAGCATTCTCAGTGCGCTAGTTTGTTTTATATTAGGATTGTAAAAACTGATATCAGTGTGATAAGACGACAAACACAGAAACTAATGCGACAAATATAATTCACTTCACCAATTTAGTTGAAAAGCGCCATGACGCCGTAAAGAATTGTTATGACGCATAATACAATTCTGATAACGGGGAAGGAAACATATAACAAATAGCACGTGTGTAATCACACATATTGTATATGTACTACAAATGTTGTATGTGTACTACAAATGTTGTATGTGAGCATAATGCACACTGGCGGTAAAGGGCTCTTCCTTCTGCACTTGTGTTTACCGAGATAATACTTGTCCAATAATCATACTGTTAACAATACGTTAAGCTAAGATAAGTAACAACCTGCTAATACCCTGTTCACAGTTAACTGAGCACGTTTGAAAGCTCTCGGCTTATGGTCTGTTTTTATTTTCATTGTGTATCCTTCCACCACATGTAACCTTAACATTGTCATAGACCGCCTCACATTATTCATGCCACATCCAAATGCAGCCTTTTCGTGCCTCGCACTCAGTGTAAGAATATTTAGCATAACATCTACTTCTTACTAGGCATTACCAACGTACCTATTTTCTACCAGTTTTTATTCTTATTAATTATACATTAAATATAATTATTTGCATTTAAAATACAAGTAGAAGTCCGATGTAATAAAAAATACGGATACTTTGGTGTTAACACCAGTAGAAAACGCTTGTGCCACATGACATATTTAGCAACACGTCATGCATAGGATAATCTTTCGAAGGTTTGATACAGAAGAGGTGAAGAAACCTCGAACAGACTTGCAATGAATACACATATTACGTACTCAACACAACGTCGAGTCTTCAAACAATATTATTTATTCTCTGGGTACGTAACTAGGAACCGGTATATGAGCGTTAGAGACTAATCATTGGACTCCTGCGTCGGTTGACTGAAACTGTGGAGTTTTTAGAAAAGTGAATATTTTACCAATATGCTAATTTATACACTTCAACGCATTAAACAAACAGGAAGCGAATAAAATAATTTAATTGATCACAAATGGTTACTTACACTTGTTATTCGACGTTTAGACGTGGAACTACTTCATCTCCATTGTGGAACTACTTCATCTCCATTGTGGAACTACTTCATCTCCATTGTGGAACTACTTCATCTCCACTTTACTGGGCACATGGCACTCAGTGTGGCCGTAAAATATAAGCAGGTAGGGGCAGTGACTTTTTTCGAAGGTTGATTAAAAAAGTTTTCACTTTATCGTAGAGACAAACCTATGGTGTACAGTAATTTTGCCTATGCTTTAAAATCAATTCATTGGGAACTAGTGGCCAATTTTTTTTAAAACACTGCAGGCGATATATTGTATCTTTGAAGCGATTCGTTTTATAATACATCCAACATTTCTTTTAAAGGGTTGTATTCCTTCCATTCTGGGTTTATTTTGGTTTTACCGCAGATTACTTACCACATCAAACACTGTGTTTGAAAACGGCTGCTCTCAGTTAATAGTACATATATTTACAGCAAGTTTTGATTCCACAGTATTTTTCCCACGTTTATATTGCAACTGCAACTGCAATAAATATGAACTCACTATTTATTCTTTTTCTGTCTTCAATGAGGACATTCACACTGTAATCAGTTCATTGTGTTTTCAAGAATTCTGTACGGCAGTTCTGTGAAAAATAATGTTCAACTTTTCAGTATTAAAAATTGGCAGTAAGTTGTAAGGGTGTGTGTGTGTGTGTCTATATATATATATATATATATAAATATATATATATATATATATATATATATATATATATATATATATATATATATATATATATATATATATATATATATATATATATATATATATATATATATATATATATATAAACATATATATATATATATATATATATAAACACATGATTTTAATGATAACACCACCTTAAGTATATTGATTTTTATAATTACTTTGAAGATTACTTCACTTGCTTGCAAATCGAGAATAATTGAAAATATTCAATGGTAATGGATTCTAAAAAATTGTCTGTAATCTATTTTCAGTGTTAAAGAAATAATTAAGTGTTACAAAAATAATTCTACCAATTTGTTTTCAAAAAAACTGTATGAAAAAGTACAAAAAAATTCAGTGCACGCATAAAAGATGATGCGGTGCTTTCAGAGTAATGTAATGAAAATATATTGATAAAATTACAGGTACATTTTGATATGAATATTTTGCAGAAAATAAGAACTGTACAATATGAGGTTACAAAATTATAACGTGGTTACATATTTTAAGAAAGATTGATAAATTTTAGGCTACATGTTTTCCGCGGAAACGTTCCACGACTAGTTGTACTGGAAAGCACTGAAGTTCAGAAACAATTTCGTGGTTGGGTAATTTGAACTACCACGCCTCTGAGGTGCCTGCCAGCCAATCACGGAAGTTCAGTACCGGGATAACTTAATTCCGATAGGTCCAGTAAAACAGAGAATGTGTACTGGCACAGATACCCGGCCAGTAGCCAAAGGATAGCTCCTTGCATGCACGTAAAATTTTGATGTCTATCCTGCACACAACTATGTTCGCGAAGAATAGTCACCATTTACATAATTGTATGGTCAAGAAGTTCACAAGTTCGAAGCAAGAAGCGAGGAATAGGAAAGCTCAGTATTAAGGACATTCAAGGCTACAGAAGAGGCGACCCCATATAAGAGAAACGGCGTGGCGGCTCCTTTGATGTGGAAGTACCCATTGTCTGATTGGCTGTGCGAGGCTCTGCCTCGTGCCCGGGCTGACGTCGGGCGAGTAGCTTACCAGGCGCTCATTGCCTAACGAAATACGTTCCGCCATGTTGTTGGCCAGTGACTGGCGTGAGCGGCCGCTACGTCACGTCTCTAATACATGCTGCTCACGACCAAGTCAGCAGTACTAACTAAAAGTCGCTGCTCCTACCTGCAGTTATTTTAACTGAGTGACATACACCCAGTAAAGTTGATAGCATTCGAAGAAAAGTATATCCACATCTTAACGTTGAATTGAAAGTGTTAGGTAACTATTTATGTCAACTTAAATTAATTATTTCGCTTTCGATTTTTTAAATGCATATAAATGTAAAAATTAGCCGATTTGTTCGAGATACTCTTTTATTATAATTTTACTGTTCCCCTTGGTCGATGCATGAATAAAAGGATGAAACACATAGCAATGTTTATTTTACATGAATGCGAAATAATACACAACGTTGATACAAGTAGATCTTAAGGCGACTATGTAGCTGCGCGTCAAGATCAAGAAGGGAGGGAGCGATACGGGCGACATTAACATTCACGCCTAGTGCCTCATCGCTCCTACGCGCAAGGCGTGCAGTGTTTCCGGTGTAACGCTGTATTGTGCAAATTAGAAATGTTACAGTGGCGTTTTATTACATGCGATGAAAGCCCACAGATTAAAGTAAGTCCGTATCATTATACTATCCTCTTGCCGCTTAAGGGAACTGCATAGGCAAGTTTTAAAAATGTGATATTTTACAATTGTCAAGAAATTTTTTTCTCCAAGAATACACTTGATACGATAAAAGTAACAAAATAGGGCAATGCATAATTATTTTTTATCTTTTCTGACAAAACGTCATATTTCCCGAACTTTTATTTACCGAGATAAGCGTTTACACGCAAACAACGATTTCACAGAAAACGTTTCAGTACATAGGACTCTTAAGCAGGGCTTTCAAAAGTGCTCCGATTACCTTGAACAGCCTATATTCTGTGGAACGGGCATTAGCGTGACGTGAAGATTGGAAATCAGTTTAACCCGGCTAGAGCCAGAGTACAATGTGGTCTATCTGCAGCACAGCTATGTTATATTTGACAAGTAATTCCTGTATACTGCGACATACAATGATCTGCCCTGTGCGTAACTCCGTGCAACAACTCCATATTAACACTTGTTCATATTACTATTGCCGAAAATTGATTGCTGTAATGAAACAAGTTATGTATCCGATATCTGGAGATGGCAGAACTTTCTTGGTCTGTGTAATCTGGTTAAACACATACGTCGCTAAGTGAGAGCTCGGATGTTCCGAATTTATATTCTTGATATGATCTACTTTACCTACAAGTACGTCTAAGAAAATATTGACATAAAGTAGACTGCTTGGAATAAATAATTTATAGAACGAAGCGAAATTTTGAATATCTCTTTCTTCACAGTTGAAGTAATCTCCGATAAACATGGTTTCTTGCTTATATTGATAAGAACGTAACTTAGCTAACAGAAAGGTCCACTGAATATTTGGCAAATATATTGATACAAGACGCCAGAGGGGCGTTTTTCGACTTCTTGAGGGATACAGGTCTTGGTAAAAAAAATTACGTAATTGAATTTTAATTTATAAACAAAACTATTATTTTCAACATTAAACTATCTGCATCAATAATTACTCTTATTTTTATCAGTGGGCGCAATATGTAATGTCTATCTCAATTCTAATTAATGTCCTTTTTGGTGTCTATACTGATTATAGCCATTTCATATACACTCATTATTAACACAGTTAAGTTTGTCTGTCGCCATAATTCAAAATGTCTTACACAGACACATCCAGTTCAATAGTCCCGTCTGTCAGTTGCACTCGTCACTGTAACGGAATTCGCAGTCTGCTACCTTCACTCCCGCTGTTCATTCTTGTCGCCACCCTTCGCTCTGCTGACTCGTCTCACAGCTGTCTCTTAGGGTCGCACAATACTCCAAACTCTCAACTATCAAAAACTGCTGGCTCGTCGCAGCTAAAATATTCTCGCTTCCCCGGGTTCCCCGCATCCCGAGATACGCTGAGAGAGGCTAGGACATTCAACCACAATATTCTTCCAGACGAAAGTAGAAATTCAATCCGCTGTATGTCAGAAGCGCTCCATTTGCGATAGGCTTATCACGACGGCATAGCTTTGGAAATCGCCGCCTGCTTCTGAGATTACACTCACTTGACATTACTTCACTCTTTCGAGCAGGGCGTGGCAAGTGAAGAGATGCAAAGGTGCCAGCACGTAACAGTATATATTTGTTCAATTCTAGTGACATAGAAGTAAAAAATATTTACAGTCACGTGTTAGTTCACTTCTGCTTTATATAACAATAGGGTTCTCGTTAAATGTAGTTATTCAATTTCTTTTAAATTTTCTTTAAATGCAGATTTCAAAACATTTTAATTAATGATTTAGCCTCCTGCTGCTGTTACAAACAAGGTTAAATTCAGGGCACGTAAGGCTTTAATTACTGTTTCTTTGCCACTTTTAGGTAATTTATTAAATCACTAGTTAAGACATTGCGTCCTTACTATTTTAAATACTGATTTCACGTTTATCTGTTAGGTTGTCGTGGAGGTGTAGTGGCTAGTGTGGGTGCTTGCCTCCCACCAAGAAGAAATGTGTTCGATTCCCGGTGGAGTCGCTGCCATATATTCACACGTGAGAATCGATCCAGACTATGCTACAGTTCGCCGGGTTTTCTCGGAGATTTCCCTTTTCCCCCGCCCTTGCATTCTGTCGTTGTTCTATACTCAATCCCCTTCACCCTCATCAGCTTCCAAAACCTCGTTGGTAAGAGCCTTCACGTTTATCAGTTCCACAGCTATTGTTAGCGCATGAATATATTTGAAATACATATTTGCATAAATAATTATTTTCAAATATTGCTTAATATTCAGTATTATCATAGTTATTGTAATTGTAATCTTCGTGTGTAGAATTTTGATGAGGTAAGTAACAAATTACCTAATTCACAGTAACATGGCTCTGTATGTCAACTCAACACACTGAACTAGATAGAATACAAGACGGAAATGTTTTTTTTTTTTTCGACATATAAAATGGTCACTCGTAATGCATCATTCATGTTTTTCTGTACATAAGATTAATTTCGGGTACATAATACTATGCTAACTTTTTATATTAGCTCAAATTTTCTTCCATATTTTAATATAATATATTGTTAATTTTATGGAAAAAAAGATATTTGTGGCAGCCTTATCACCATATATATTTCCTACATGCTTCTCTTCATTAGCTTCTGCAGGAGTATGCTACATTTTAACGTTCAAACTTCGCAAATTTCACTAAACCACTACGAAATATTGCTTTATCACACCCCAGCTTATGGCCTCGTAACACCTTGACACTAAAGATCTTATGCGACTATGTTTATGACCCGCCAGTACTATCGGTGGGTTATACTGATATTTGTGTAGATACCGGTGTATATAGTTTATAAACCTGCATAGCTTTTTGGGTAGTAAAAGGGAGACGTTAAAATCCTTGTAAATAATTTAAAAGGTAGTGTATAAACATTCCCTCGTTTATCTCACGTTACTATTTTACTCACAATATTGTCCATAATATTAATATTCCTGCACTCTAAGCCAGGGAAAGCTCGTAACTTTGCTATTGGTGAAGCTCCGCCGTTATCATGGCAACTTACTGCATCCTCCAATAACAACTGCCGTTCTGGTTAATCTTGCACTTTACACGCATATTTGGCGTCATTGAGTAACACAGCGTCAATCGTTACGTGGCCGAATTTTAAATCACTTAAAACACGCAACGTACGTTCTAAATGTAAATCTGTGACAGCACTAGGTTTAATTATTTTTACTGAAACATAAGCTAAATAATTGCATCTCTCTGGTGAATCAGTGTAATCCAGTGACGCTTTAGTGCCAAACCAGTGTAATTCACTAGGAATTAGCAGAAATCACTGTTAAATTCGTGAACACTATAATCTAAAATAATAATTAGTATTTACATAATTCGAGTGGAGCAGTTTCAACATATTTGTCGTGTTTGGAGCAGTTTTAAATGTTTCGCTTTGGAGTGGATCGATTGGTAAACAACACATGCGAAAAAAAATAATGAACTGTTTATTTCGTTAGATATTTCGACACACGATAGAAAATAAATGAAAAATCAAACAAAGCACAAGACATTCATAAATATACACAAGTGTGTAACAACTGAAACGGAAATGTATTTTCCGTTACTTCATAACTAGAAATCAAAATAAACGACGTATTCCTAGCAATCAAAATAAACGACTTATTCCTAGCAATCAAAATAAACGACGTATTCCTAGCAAGTGAAAATAAACGACTTATTCCTAGCAATCAAAATAAACGACGTATTCCTAGCAAGTGAAAATAAACGACTTATTCCTAGCAAGTGAAAATACTGCTTATGGTAAAAAGCTATTTAGGGAATTCTAAAACGGCGACCAAGAACTAGAATCAAACTTTTAAATTATTTTAATGTTTACTGGAACGAGAAGAATTAATTCTCATTTTAATACTCTTTTTACTCAGGCGCCATAATGTCATCTCCAGCGAATAAAGAGATTTTCTTATAATACATTACTAAGCCAGTTGATGCTGTGTTTGAAAATACGAGTGGTGCTTTAGGTGATGATTTGCCAGTGAACTATCTTACGTAGAATTCTAGGGGTCCATATCACCAGCATGAGGTTTATAGAACAATTTACACCTGACCATTTGTGTGTATATTTAAATATCAATAAAAGCATGGAATTTATGGGTGATAATTTAATGAAGTTTTCCAAGCCACAAATAATTGAACAAAGCAGTAAAATGAGATGTAACTGTCAAAAACAAAATGGGGGTCCATATTACCACCCTTTCCTCTACATCTCATAAAAATTTTTAGTATGAAGAACTACTTAGTATAATTGTTTAATCAGAAACAGGAAAAAAAATACTTTTTATAACACAAGTTGAAACATGACCAAATTAGTTTGCTGACACTTTGATGTAAAAATCTGATTGTACGCCATATTCTTGCGCTACTAAGTAAAGAGCAAAACAAAAAAAGCGCTCATAAATGGTACTATACACGTGTCCTTTCAAAATGTACCATACTGTGGTTTATTAACCACTCACAAACGAAGAATTTGAGAATAGGGAAAATATTTTAGGTAAATATCCCAGTAGTAGATCTCACAGATAATATATTGGCAAATATGAGATGGAAATAAAGGACCCCACAACAACTTTAATGTATTTGTGCTTGTAATGCAAATTTTCAAACATGAAAATATTTTGAAAAGTTTCCGTGAATATATTTGTGGCAAATGTAATGTAGTGTTCTCCTGTAGAAGCTTCGACATTCTTCCCAACTCCACGCACAAGATATATAATAATATTTGGCACTTGTACCACAAACCTTAGCCACACATAATAGCATCAGCAGCAACCAACACGTGGTAATCATGAGTTCGCCATGTTTGTAGCGGGAACCGAACCCAGGTCCTCCCAGACTGCCAGTCCGAAGGTAAACTACACTATCTTTTACTTTAAGTTAATTCGTCTTTCAGTGTAACAAACAAGACTTCCGTACAGAAATATAAATAATACTACACCCCCAAACTCACATAAAACTCATTTCAAATATTTACTCTAGCCCAACAACCTACGAACCCATGACCCCGAGTGAAAGATCCAATGCTCTACTAAAAAAACATAAGAAAACTGCGACTACGCCACCTCGCTCGATGAAGAGGATGAGATGCCAGACTCTCCTACCCGAGCTCACGTCTGATGTTTCAACCAGCGTGACCAATCAACGATGAGAGAGGTGAGATGTGGACTGAGCAGTTGCGGAATGAGTAAGTAGTAGGAAGCGGGAGAACGCCGATAAAACTCTCACCATGGTGGTGTACGTACACACTCCCCACAAGAGACTCCGCGACTGAATAATTCCTTCCCCGCTGGGGTATGGGCTTGAACCCAGAACCCACTGGGATATAGTTAAAACCGCCCCAAGTCGACGAGTGTCCTCCTATTGGTTAACAACGCACCAGACTTTCAATACTGGCCCACTCTTGGCCCATTAATAACGACACTATTTCCGGAACATTATATGTCAAATATTAACAGCTATAATTTATTCTGTGTGATGTGAGGGATTTCCATTAAATTTTTTTAATGGGAATAAGGGAAAAAATTGATCAATATAAAAATGCATATTGTATATTACACGTAGTAACACGCACGGATATTAACAATTATTTTTGCACTGTTTAAAAAATGTATTAGTAATTTATCTGTGATACATAAATGTCACTTATAGGTCCATAAATGTGTAAAACATTAAAATGCATGTTTTTCAAAAGTTTTTATGTATCTAGGGTTGTAATACTTCGTAATTGTTTAAAACGATCCAAATTCGTTATTTCTAGACTCGATCAAATTTCTAATTGCTTTTTTGCAACGTTTCTTTCAAGGCATCTTTCTTCTATATGCAATCGGTTTCAAACAAGGGCGCCACTTAATTTGAGGCGCAGAACCACGCTGAAATGTATGGTTATTTGTGGTATTAGGAGACGAGAAATATATACCCAGTAGCAACTGTTGGTTGGACCAATGTTGGCCCAACATCTGGCTCTGGCGTTGAGCCAACATTGGAAAATGGTAGCTGGCCCAACGTCAAAATGTCACTCGGGCAACGTTGGCCCAACGTGTATTTTTGCCTTGGCTGCCAACTGAAATATGACGCTCAACCTACATTATTGGGATCGTGATTTGTGGTTTTCTGCACCCTTTCCAAAATTCTCTTTCCTTCAAAAATATTCCATATCAATTATAAAACCAAAATGCTGTTTGTTTGCTTTACGTTGGTTTGTATCGTGTTGCTGCAAGCAGCATTAGCAAGGGCTCGCAAGCGACGTCCCAGCACTTGGGACGGTGCGGCCACGACAAGCCAGCTCTGCTGTTATTAAAACACTCTCCCACCGAGGAAGGTCGAGAGGCTAGGCGGAGTAGTATATAAGGTTGGAATGATGGTGGCTTGCGGCCATCTTGCTCCCTAGGGACCGACGAGATGCTAGCGGAGAGGACCACCAGGCAGTAGTCCCCGCTTCGACGCCCAGCACTGCCACTGTCGAGGAGGTCTCGCTTGACGACACCAACACAGCCAAACGGTAAATTAATCCCAGTAGGGCGTCAGAGGTTGTGCTGTTTTAGGGTCTAAGTCCAAACTATTAAGACTCCTCAAGTCGTGAGCACTTATCATATACATCGTTGCTACAGGTCGGCGAGACCTACTGAAGCAATTGCTATTAGCTGAGTAAAGTAATTGTTTAATGTAAAGTAAAGAAGAGTGCAATTTGTATTATATTTAATGTAAAGCTGTGAGTGAATAAAATATAGTATTTTGTAGATGAGAGTGCTCTATCTTCTAGTTACCGACATCCCCTTCCTTGTGTGGCCTGATTCATCCACATGACAGGTCACAGCAAATGGTGGAAGCAGCCGAATCTTCCGACTTCCCCTTTTAGTGCACTAACAGCGTAAAGTAAAGTAATTGGTGGAAGCTAGCACTGTTAACATTGCCACGAGACTAGCCCCTTGTAATAAGTAGAAAAACACGGCCCAACTTCCACCAAGCCCACGGAGTTGCATTCCCTGACAAAGTCGTGCAGGTATAAAGTATAAAAATACAGTCAGGAATTAGCTAGCATTGAGGCAACGGGAGTTTTAATTCCATTTCTATTCACATAATTGAGACTACAAACTAATACAAAATTCAGAACCATCTCAGTATTCCTACCACCCAGGGTTGTACCCCCTGTCCGAAAGCTCTAAAGCCAACGGCCTACAATAACTCAGAGAGGCTCGTAGTAAACAGTATAGTAGTGTGAACTTGTACATCCATTGAAAGCCACGATTTGTTGTGCGCGACTCAGTGAATTCCTGCTGCGCCAGTGCGTATGGCCGGTAACAAAAGCTTGCAGTATCGTTAGCACGCCAAGGCGGCGCCCATAGCAGTATAGTAAGAGAGCGTGTGCTTACACTTGTAAACCTTCATGCATGAAACATCTCGGCTTCTTTTCGGACCGAATTGAATATTGCTAAAGCAAATTCCACGAGTGTGTTGCAGAGTGGAATTATTTATATTTTAAAGCTAGCTTATTAGTGTGCATGTAACATATTAAGGTCTCGCATAACACTACACTATCCTAACATGCAGCCATGAGTAAACAAAGCAAATCAACTTACAGAAAATTTAGTTAATTAATTAAAACAGTAACAATTGGCACAAGTGAAGCCGAACGTGCATTAGAAGCACAACAAACTGAATTTACATGACAACGTACAACACTACCAGAAAATTTACACACAGTATCTACACAACAATGGTAGGCACTTGATTATTCGTTCTAAGAGACAAATTAATACACCTTAAACCAAACCAGTACGAGCAGGTATCTGCAACCCCCCCCCCCCTGGCCCCAATTACAATAATTCCAGACAACATAGCCCCTTGTATTTTCAATCCCGCCCCCCGAATACGTTTACACTAATGAAAACTCAGAACAACACTATCAAAATGCAGCCAATGAATGTAAACACACCCCTCCGCTACCCAACACTAATGAAAATACAGACGTTCCACACTGACCACCATCCCCTGAAACACAACAACTGCACATCAATGTCATTGTATCACATCCAATGCCAATACCAACGTATTCAAGGGACGGTGCAGAGAAATGGGTAGATTTTGTAGAACAATTTAACCAGGCAGCTGAGAATGATAGTTGAACTATTGAAGATAAATGTAAAAATGTCTATTAATTATTAAAGGGATCTTTTAAACACACCCTAGATCAATTCCTACATACACAGGTTGCAGATATTACATAACAGGGTATTGTAAATAAATTGAAAGTCACATTCTCAACACCTGTGACAGACGAACAATTAAAGCAGCTCTTGTACAGCATAAAACAAAAACCACATGAGAGAGCACAAAAACGTATAGAGACACTGATGTATTACCACAGGAAATACAACCCCACAGTCATGGACAGCAACGTCATAACCATTGTGTGGCGCTCCTTATTACCATCATTAGCTGATAATATTGTGGTGCTGAAAAATGATACCTTTGAGGATATTATTACAGATGTCCAGTGTGCAGAACTTGGCCTCTTCAGATAAAATGAAACAATTACAGACCACCAAACACTGTCCGAAGTAGACTCCTTAAGAGCATACATTACAGAATTGAAGGAATATATCGCCAATATGATGACAGCAACTCCATGACGGCCACAATATTACAACCATTTAACACAGCAATGTCGCCAAACTTTCAACACCGCCCCTTATGACAAACACTACAACAAGGTGCAACACTATCACACACCTCACAGGCAGTCAGACCCTGTAAGGGCACAACTGGTCAGCAGGCAACAGCACAGTCAAACACGCAAAAACCAAGCAGGGTCCTTAACAGAAACATGTGAAAAACAGGAATGCCAGCAGGACGTCCCACAGGAAACCAAGGTCCGTCAAGTTATTAATGCATGTCAATCATTATTAGCTAAATGAGTCCCTCACCATACTTAATGCAGAAATAGCAACTTTTAATTCTTGTAACCAACAAGTTCAAAGTCCCCAGAAACAACAGACGACAGAACATAAATCTAGGACAGAAATTGTAAAATGTAATGGAGGGACATTTTACATTGAATTCTGGGTCCCACAAACCAGGTCTGCGGATTATACAAAGACTATTCAAATAATCGCAAGGTCAGGACAGGAGTTAAACAGATCACGTCAACTGAGACACATGACACCCCAAGTATTGCGGAATCGCAGGTGAGCGACAAGGCCATGCGAGCTTTCAAACAATGTGAACCGACCGTGAAACCCAACCAGCGCACAAACAAGGAAGTGGCAATCCCTGTCTAGTGGGCAACCCTGCAGGAACACAAGACACAGCAGAAGTGTGACATCATTATTGCTCATATATAATTTTAAAACTCGACATGATATTAGGAGACGACTTTATGAAAAATATGATGTAGTACCTACATTAAATAAAGATATCATGTTTATCCATGCATCAAACAACAACAAAATCATTGAGATGCCAATGAATATAAACTAAATAGAAAATGATAGCAGAAATTGCATCAAATTATACATAAACAAAATTTCCACTAAGGAAGACAATAAGGAACACACTCCATTAGGTAATATAAATTCTGAGTTAACAAGTAAACAGAAAACACCATTATAAAACATTACTGAATGAAAGCGCTGATCGATTCGCCAATTCCATTCACAAGTTAAGAGAAATAAACACATACAAAATAAAACTGGACTTAAATACAGACAAACCCATACATTTGCGACCTTACCGCATAAATCCCAAATTACAAGAGGATTAAAACATCCTTTTGTAATTTGGGATTTATGTGGTATACAACAAATACAACAAATGTTGATTCCAACATTATCACACACTTCTGATTCCGCGTACACTTCGCCGTCATTAGTTATACCTAAATGCCAAGGTGGCATTATGTTTATTATGAATTTCTGCTTATTAAACCAGCATCTCACAAAATTCCAATATCCAATTCTGAGAACAGAAGATATAATCACAACTTTACAAAAATGTAAATACATAACATCCCTAGACATGTTTAGCAGGTTCGACACGATTACAGTCTGCAAGGAAGATAGGCATAAAATAGCTTTTTTGTAGATTGAATTGGACTTTACGAGTAACCTGGTATGCAGATGGGCCTCGCCACTAGTCCTAACTATTTTCAGAATTTAGTTGATAATATGCTAGGCCTGCTCCAATGGAATATGGCATTGGCTTATATAGATGATATATTTATCATTGGTAAAACATTCGAGGAACACATCAACAACATGCGGAAGGTTATGGAGAGATTAAAGAATTTTGACATCAAATTAAAATAGTAGGAAATATATTTTTTCCACCATGAAATCAAAATCCTGGGTCATTACATAATGCCTCGTGGTATCCAATCAGATCCAGAAAAGATACAGACAATTCAACAAATGTCACCCCCCAAAAATGTAAAAGAAACTAAAAGATTTAGTGGACTTACATCCTATTTAAGAAGATATATACTGAATTACGCCCAAATAGCTGAACCCCTAACTGATCTCACGAAGGAAACAACACCTTTCAAAACCAAAAAATGGCACTCAGTAACCCATCCATTCTAGCAAAATTTTAAGAGAATAGGCCGAATATATTAGCTTGTGACGCATCGCAAACCGCAATTGAGGCGTGTACTTAAGAGTGTGAAAAATGTAATTTAAAATTAAGTTTATAAAATAAGATAATAAAACCAAATATAAAGGCAAATTGGTATACATGTTTTTTCTTTTTAAATTCAAAATGTCAAATATTATAAGTTTCAAATATGGTATAAACACATGCTCCTTTTATGAAAATTTAAACAAGACCCTAACCTCACTACTGACAGTGCCCTAGGGAAAATTAATAAAAGTGCGCGAAGGACACAGGTTATGTAAGAACCCTCTCAGCTGTCAACCCAGCGAAGAGAGACCTCTTCCAGTGGCAGAACTTAACAATTGATTGAAGAGACTGACTTCAACTGCCTCTGTTGAGCTACCCAACCATTCAGCAGTCTAACCTCTATTCTTTTATTCTTTGCCTTCCAAACGGCACTTGGGGTACCCTAATCATGCGAGAAAGCATAGATTTCTTGAAGAAAGGAGGCGTTACTGCAAGCAGTATTAGCCGGTGCTGGCAAGCGATGCTCGAGAACCTGGGATGGTGCGATCACGACGAGCCAGTCCAGCTGTTACTAGAAACAATTCCCCGCCAAGGAAGGTCAAGAGGCTACACGGAGGCTCCCGAGGGACCGACGAGATACCAGCAAGGAGGATCACCAGGCCATGGTCCCCGCTTCGACGCCCGGCACTGCCACTGTCGAGGCGGTCTTACACGACGACGCCGACACGACAGCTTAACGGTAAATATAATCCCAGTAGGGCGCCAGAGGTTGTGCTGTGTTAGGGTCTAAGTTCAAACTATTAAGACTCCTCAAATCGTGAGCACTTATCATATACTTCGTTGCTACAGATCATCAGGGCCTACTGAAGGAACTGCTATTAGCTGAGTAAAATAATAGATTAATGTAAAGAAAGGAAGAGTGCATTTTGTATTATATTTAATGTAAAACTGTGAGTGAATAAAATATTGTATTTTGTACATGAGAGTGCTCTTTAATCTAGTTACCGACATCAACTTACATTGGGTGGCCTGATTCATATATGTCCTCTAATATGTCAGAAAACAAACCACTAGCTAACATTGGTATTACATTGCGTATTCATAGAATTTTATTAATTTGTTCAAAAATATACATTTCTCTTTCTGATAGGCTTTCACACAGTCATTTACCTACAGTTAGAAATGTTTTGCGAAGATGTTCTGACCGTTCTACATCCTAAGCCAAGGGCGTGGCAGGTCGGGATTTGCATATATACAAGCAAAACCAACGGAACAACAAAAATGGCAAAAGCCATACAAAAAGACAGTTATTTGTGCAATGTAAGGGCGAATTAAGCATTATGGTAAACAACTTATAACAGAAGCAAAGAAGTATGGTAATTATCTTTTATTACGGAGTTTATATTCATTATTTTCAATGGTTATCAATCTTACATGTGTGCAATATTTCATTGGTTAGTAATCTTACAAGTGCAAAAGCTAAAAACTTCCTCCCCCACAGTTTCAATTGAATTAACATGTACATAAATCCAAGTTACCATAAAAATTGAATAAAATGCGATAAAATGACAGGTTAATAATTATGCTGACACCCAGCTAATACTTGTATTTTCCCACTAAAAATACAGGTAATATTAATGCAAATACATTCGCCATATAGCGAATACAGAGGCCTTCCCAATAAGTACTGTGCAAATTACCCTAAACATTCTTCGTCGCAAGATGGCGGATCAGGTTTTGTTGTACCAGCATGTATTCTGGGCTTTCGAAAATTAAATTAAGTTCTATACAGGAAAAAACAAAATAGCAACTCATACTACAGTATAACCTCAATGTCTGTGCAATATTTTCCCCTTCATCTGCTCGCGATCCCACATGGATAGTATCAACTGCTTAGCAATGCCAGCCTTAACTCCCATGAGCAAATGTTACTATTCGAAATGCCCTAAACTTGGTAAAGTTTTTAAATTGTTTACTAAAAATAAACTTAACTGAAATCCAAGTATCGCCTACCATTGCCTATATTTTGCTTCAAAATGCTACGACCATAATTATTAATTTGGTTACCAGTGATTACAACCACTAAAATTTTCGTTAATACTTCGTCACATACCTTTATGGGTTTACAAAATCAGTTACAAAAAATTACCACTATCCCATTTCGTATAAGAGACAAACATTTCTCAATGTTTGAAAAGATTTAAAATTTCCATCCACCATGGCTCTCGCCTAAAGTCAGAATGACGTAAAGGTCCTAATCGCTTGATGAGCCTACATGTATGTTAAATCAAGAATGCTACTTATCTGGCAGAAGCTTGCCCCCTCGAGGTCACTGACTGACCCCGTACGAAGCAAGTGTAAGCAATTTATACACAGATCCGCCACCTAGTGTCACCAATCATACATGAGATCCATATTTGTTTTCAGAATTCCAGAAAATTATTAGGGTTTCCAATACCCCTTATGGAGGTGGTTAAATTCACACCCAATGACAGTCGATGTTACCTAATAGGGCAAACTGACACAGCGGACTCAATTTTCCCTTAGATGGGTCTGTCTCCATAATTTAAAAGTCGACCATTAATTATATGACAATACGCAATCATACTTCCGGCATCTTGACCAAGTAGCCGGATCTGATGCAACCAGGCATCACGGTAGGGAGCTGTGCGCACCCAGGCATGGTCAACTCTCAGCGCCTGCAACCGACGATTATGCTCTTTGGGCAGCGAACAGACGACACTACTGTCCGCCACACAGTGGGCTTCCATGGCTGGCCACTGCTACACGTGAAAATTAGCATGTATAATTAACACAAGTTCTTCACTACCCCAGGTCTTCCAAGTTATTTTTAAGGTAACATGATCCTGGCGAACTCATAACAAGTTAGTATTTTTATAGTTTTAAATCTTATTATAGGATTTTAACACCAAAACAAACGTGTCTAAAATGTTCATGGTGTCTGGCACTGCACCGAACAAAATGTTAGGTCCGGAACCACAGTAACTATTCAAATGGGTGACTGGCGATATGGTCCAGCCTACTGTTTTAACAGGTTATTATTATGTGTACACGGTTTTAATTAATAATTATTCGAGGGCGTGAGGCGATGTGGTCCCGCCTGTCACAGTGTGTTATTGCATACATAATTCTAACTAATAAACAACATTCTGGCAATGTTGGGTACCAGTTTTTTATAATAGAGTTTATCCAATAATAAAAGAATTTAAAACTTTCACTATCCCTATTTTTACTCATTACATACCACTTGACATTATGACATAACAATTCCATTGGTCGCTATCGGAATCGAACTCACGCCCTATGAATGAGTAGCCCGACATCTTATCCATTAAATTTCTGTAACTTGCTATCATTGGCGCAGAAATAGGCGTGTATCATTAGATTCCAGTTCGAATATTCTGTGTTTCATTTTTCATATATTTAAGTTATATTTTACTACTCTCAATCTGAATTCAAAATCTCCCAGTTGCACTAATAAATTTTCTAACAAATAATAAATACCCAACCAAAGACAGTCAGCTTATTTCTATAGAAACTCTGTGCTAAAAACTTTAAAAATTAAGGAAATGAAATAAATTTTATATGCTTTTATTTGAAAAAATTAGTACTATCCTATGATATCATATGTTAAACGAACAATATTATTTCTGAACTGCCATTATAAGACATATTTTGAAAAACTGCGATGATTCACCACGCTGTGCAAGCCAAATATGAAGAGTATGAAAATGTGTAAAATAGAGGGTACATCAATTATGTAAGATTTGTGATACACAATTCGACTTTGTGGAATTCAAACGGCAGTTAGAGAAATGCTGTATATTTGCTATACAAGTAGGTTACCATACGCAGATGATCTGGCTGATTATAAATACCCAGAGACAGTATACGTACAAGGGAAATCTCTTTAAAATACAGACAATATATGTGTAAGTAATCACAACAACTGGTGAAATAAAATGTGCAGGCAAAAATGGAAAGATTCAACAGCATCTATCAGTCTGCATATTATACTTACACTTGAATATCTGGGATGACAGCAAGAGGTGTGTAGTGCAGCAGGGTGCAGATGGTGGCTGCGCAGTATCCCTGCCTTATAACAACTGCCACTTCCATAATTATCATATATGTTAAATTATTTCGCGAGGTGTATGTGAAAATAAACATACAAATTATGAGTAACATTCTCTGAGTCACCTATGTGGTAACACTGGCCTGGTCCCCCACAGGCCGAGAAGAAGTTGAAACCCTCAGTACAATTAGAAACATATCTGAAGATCAGCCATTGTACAAACTAGTTGTGCGCGTGCTAGAAACAACTTATAATCAAGGCATTAAAAAACTGTTTAATTTCCATACTGAGTTTAAGGAACAGGGTGCTACAACTCCACAAAATGTAACCATCAAAGATATTTTCAAACTTTGAATGATATCCTTATTTTGCAGTTCGCAACTTCACTATATCTCAAAGAAAATAAATCTTTAGTATCCTTGATGGCCAATCCACAATGTCTAGATAAAATAAAACCGACTACGTTGGAAAGTGGCTGTACCTGACTTTCTAAGTGCCCGGTAATGTGTGTGTGTGTGTGTGTGTGTGTGTGTGTGTGTGTGTGTGTGTGTGTGTGTGTGTGTGTGTGTGTGATGGCTTGGGAAAAATCTTAAACTTATGATTCAAAAAATAAAATATTGTTTCTGTAAAAGTGCTTTAAATTGTGCGTGGAAGTCTTAGTTAACTAAGTACTTTGTTACTCTCAGGGAAAACATGAAAATCACTCTTGGGGTGTTCCTACTTAACAAGGCTGGTAACAATATACATTACGTTTTCAACATGACGTCGCTGGAAAAACCTTCCAAAATAAATGGAAGCCACAAATCTCGTACAACTGAGGGTAACAAATATAAATGTTCTTTATCTGTAGAACTAAGTTGCTCTAGCAAGAAAATAGCTTTATTCTGCTGGAACTGTTTGAAATTGAGTAATGCTCCCCTTGCAGGAACCAATCCAGGGCAGGGTGTTTTATTACGTCGATTCAAACCATCCATACTTCAACCCTCGTTGCGATACATCTCTACATCCTGACATCTACCACGCGAAAGGGACTAGGAATGCAACACATGTTAATCGCTGGTAATAATTACACTTAAAAATGACGTTTAGGTGTAGGTATGGTACACTTTAACAACGAAATAAAACCTTGAGCTCTGCCCACTTCAGGCTAGCGTCCTACAGTAGGTCTTGCCTGCTCGGAGGTTAAGAGCGCCGTAAATAGCTACAGGAATTTCCAGATGCTTGTCGTATAGCGCGTGTGCCTGGTATTGTACGTTAGACCGATATTGCGCTAAGACAGCGGCGACAGCAGACATTTGCGGTTTTGCTCGTCTACAGTTCTTGGAAAAGGAGATAGGCGTGTGATTGAAGGCGGACTGCGAGATGGATTAGTTCATCCACTGTGGTTTGATCGGAATGTATTGATAGATATTAATTTATAAACGGCTAAAAAAAACCTCGTATTATAAAAGGTAATGTTAGCAGTAGATAGTATTTGTCTGTACGAAGTAAACGGAGTGTTCTAGGGACATTAAACGCAGTGATTATGCAATGTTAGCAATTTGGTGAGCATAAAAACGCATTACGCAGATACAGATATGAAACTTTACAATATTGCCAAGTGTGGTCGCACTTCCATGAAACAAAGTATATGATACACTAATGAAACGCTAGCAAGCTGTGCGTAAATTTCAATAACTTAAATGTATATATTTTCAAACACTAAGAACGCTGATTTTTTTAAATTATGTAACGCTATTCACTGCAAATATATTTTGTAATTGGTGCTTTTAATGTTTTTGTACTTCTAAGAAAATTTTTTAACAAACGATATCGTCTCATGCGGTAACTTGGGCATTTAAAGGTATGTTTAATTTCATGCTAGCGAAAATGTTAATGTAAAACCAATTGTTACTTTTCTTCCAAAATAACGTTCGTGCCATATGTGTAATGTTTCCTGTAGTTTAACAAGCATACGGGGGAAATGCCACTGTCCCAAGTTACCTCACAAGTAACGCCTTATGAGGTCTTCAGAGCTGATGAATAAAATTAGAAATGAGATGGTTACTGAGCAGCGCCTGGAATGCAATTTGTGTGTGAATGTGGGAGGGGGGGGGGGGAGCGAGAGAGTTTCCCGAGGAAATCCGTGGACCAACAGAATTATCCATTCACAATTCCCACATGGAAAATCTGGCAGTGACCCCACCGGGGATCGAACCCGAAACGATTTGATAGGATGCTAATGCTCCAGCAGTAGCTCGACCACTGCGGCTCTCATGTAACGTGAATTTCTCTTGTGACATCATAGTCTATAAGAAATAATAATATTCACGAACTGCAGCAACGTATATTATCATTAAGGTGTCCTATAATATATCTCAGTATAATTACTCCTGTTTGCCCGGATTTCCCCCTTGCGCACTTCAGTTTGCCGTACACATATAAGACTTGCTAGGACTGCAAATGTAGCTACCGCACATAATGTATGTTAAAATATCACACAAGAAAACAATTTGCAGTACGCAATAGTTTCATTTATATGCATCTAGTTATCATAGGGTGGTAGCTATGTATGCTATGAAATGTCTGGAGAAAGAGTTCTATAGTTTACGCCAACGAAAAAATTTACTCAGAGGATTGATACTTTGCATGAATCCATTACCTGTATCGCAGATTTTATAAAGAAAATACTTCCATTTCAAAGTCCGTGTTCGTACAATAACAGTAAACTGGACAACCTATTGTATTTCATACAATGAAAAAATATACATCTTTTAAAATAATTCTTTTGGCAACGAAAATTCTGAACATTTTTTTTGTAAATGTGATTTTTTACAACATACAGGTAACAAGCTCTAAGAACTATTACCACCACATAAGTAAGATCATTTTTTTTATTCACAGATTTATGGGAATGAGAACACTCTTGCGCCAAAACAGTCTATGAAATTTTGCTTCAGCATGCAGTTTAAACTCCCGCTCACACGAAATGCGAATATTTCTAAATAATTTATCGCTGTTAATTTTTTGCGACGCAATACTACACAAATGTACACATTCATTTTGCCTCAGGTCGTTTACTTTTAACAACAGTTCTAGATGTTTCAAACAAGCATGTACTCGATAACTGAGCGAAGGTTTTGCTAGAGTTGTATCTAGCACTGTAAAGCTTCTTACAATAGGATATGCTGCTTTTCGTGTTTATCGTTTTATTACATGTCAGAACTGAAATTATGTAATTAAGTGTACTTGAAGCTATACAGAATTTTGTAATGATTAATAAAAGTATTTAATTACAGTAGGATTTTCTCAGTCTATGATACTGTCTCATTGTCGCACCTCAGCATCTTTTGTTATGAAATGGTATTTGCAAGAAGTACGAGGGGGGGGGGGGGAGAAGGGATTGGGTTTGTCAACTCAACTTGCCCCCCCCCCCCCCTTACGGGGAACCGGACCACCCTATCGGCCCCCTCCCAAGCCACAACTGTCACCAATGCAGTGAACAATGCCGAAGGTACACAGCAAGGAACAAGACCCCTCAAATGATCAGCATTATCTAATCTGCTCGCTTCGTGCTCAAGGGATAGGATAAAAGTGTCCTATCTCCAAGCAGTGAAGTGGGATACTTTCGGCTCAAACATTGTGTTGCAGTGCATTACGCGTATGCATATAAATCGCATTTGTCTAGAAATAATTCTTTCTATAAACCATCTACTATGAACAAAGGTGACATGTAACTTTTTAGTTTTGAATTTTTCGATATTCTGATTACTATATTTTCTGCAACTTGTGTAATTTGACCTAATATAGCCCTTTTTATTATTTAGAATTATATATTAATAAGAATGTAGACGAAATTTTTTAAACATGCATTCCTAGTTTTAGCTTTCCTTAATGGCATGTAAACATCTCATTCTTCTGCATAAACTGGTTTGACCTCTATTTGCTGTCGCATTGACCTCTAAAAAAACTCTAAATGATGCCCTTTATCACCCCCTTAATGGCGAAGAGAGCGATATAGCTCAAATAACTGGTACTTACAAACATAACATATAGTCCCAACCAATCATAGTGCAGGATTTAAACCTGCTGACCAATAATAGGAAAATACCCTCAAAAACCTCCCAACAAACCACTTCCAACAGCCTAGTGTATTAAAAAGCATAGAATAAGTGGTCTCAAAACGGAGATACAAAATAATGAAAATACTGAAACATATAGGAAAAATCTAGAGAAACAAAAATAGAACTAAATAAAACCATTACATATTCTAATACAGAAAATTAAGCCTTATAATCTATCCCTTTTAAATATATATGATTGCTATCGATACATATAAACTTATAAATCCTATTCTTGAAATAATAAAAAATAATAAAAATTATGACCATAAAATAAAATTATATTTACATACATCAAATACCATGTAGGTGAACAATGTGAAAATGCATAAACTAAATTAATATTCAAAAATACGTATTCAATGAGGATACTTCTGTTTAAACTTTTACTTTCTGAAACAAAAAAGAGAAAAATTACATACTTACCAAACATAAATATGTATTCCGAAATAATTTACAGCAAAAATCTCGTAAATGTTTCTTTACTAATCATAACAGCATTAGCAACCAGAACACGTGTTCTTAAAGCGGAAATGGCGGTATACATGTAGGCATGGAGGATATCGATGAACAGAGAACAAATGTAAACTTACATGTTCAGTAAAGGTAGGTATATTATAAAAACGATTTAAGATTCAAAATATTCGTGTTTGTGACAAGTTTAATATATTATTTTTAATAGTATTGCATATTTTTATCACAATTCATGTCTTAATAATCTTACCCACGTATTTAGTACACCTAAAAACGTAAGGTTGGCTTTGTGTATTTTATTAAAAATATTCAGGAAAGCATACATTTTTCCGTAATGAACAACTATTCCATAGTTTTGACAAAAATATTGGTTATACAATGTTGGCCGAACATACAAAATTCATGCCAATTACCAGCTGTATGTCTACCAATGTGCTGCCAACAATCAGCTAAACATGGCCAAAATAATATATTTAAAACAACAATAATATGCACTAAAATCCCAACTGGTAAGCAAACATGTACAATTATCGATAATTTTTTTCTTCCCATACATAATATTGAGAATTGGTGTAATTGGCTGATAAACAGTTTGCCAAAAAATGTTGGCAACGTTAGAGAATATATATTCTTAATTAAAACAATGCCTCTTTCCTGCATTTTATGATATACGATTATTTTTCACGATACTGGCCATTTTTATTTGTAATATGTGCAGTTGGTTTTATGTTGGGACAATGTTGGCAAACAACAAAAGGCCTAGTTCACTTTCAACACTGGTATTCCCATGCGTCTCCTCAAAAGGTACCCGACGCTAGTAACAACTCTCCGCTCAGAGGCCCGACGCGCTTTTATAGTTGCTGGCCATGATCTGGAAAGTTCGCCGCACCCCGAGTCTCGCTGAGAGAAACTAGGTCATTAATTAAGAACATTCTTCAGATAAACGCGGAAATCCAGTAGGATGGAGGACAGGAGTGCGCGAGCTGCAAGAGATTTATCGCGGGGGTCTGCTTTTCATAACAAGACACGCGCATTGTATTCATTCATGAGGTCATTCAGACCTCCCTTGCGTCTCGATGTCTGCTATCATACCTGTACTCTGTCCTCTTCCGCTCTGTTGTGATGGACAAATCTGCGGGCGCGGAAAAATATGTTCCAACATAGCATACTAAACTGTTTGGTGGTGACGGGTGGTGATAAAAGAGCCATATGCCAGTTACCCGTCCATCTGACTCCAGTGTAAGCAGTGAACCTCATGAATACCTACGTCTTCCCCTTATACGCTGTTCACTATTAACTGAACACTATTTTAGTATCATTTTACCATTTGTAAAATTAACATTGCTATGAGGCTGATTATTTTATTCACGCACTATGATATTGTAAATGTGAAAAATGTTAGGAAACGGAATGTGTTGCTAATATGCTATTTCATACTCTTAGTGTGTATCGAGACGCCCTTTCCCCGCTAAGGTGCAGGTTAGTCAATAATACATCACTCGTGCATTTACCACACGTACTCCTACACCTAATCCCGGGGCAAAAGCGATATCGGCTTCAAAACTTTTGAGAACAAATTTCGCAGCTGATTCCTAATAGAAAAATTTTAATCCTTATTTTAAAAAAATGTAAAGGAGCAGAGTCTTTCTTCTTCATCAAAAACAAACTTACAAGAGGTTAACACTACGCAACACGAGTCTGGGTTACCATTTTTATTGAAAAAATATTTATTTTTGATTACACGCATTTTTCATCATTGCAACAAGGTTAAATGCACACTATACGTCAAACAATATCTGGCCGCAATGTTTTTGTTCCGTTCCATTAATTTGTATGGTGATGCCAAGATTTTTTTACACAACATAATCATTATCACAATACCTAAAACAGTTTAAAATGTTTACAAAACTTGACATTATACCACACGTAAATGGAAACCACAATTAATACCGGGCACGTTACTTTATGTTATAACACTTGAAATAATATTTGGCAATTTAAGTCGCCCTCGGAATGGGCCTCCTCGCACGAACGCTGATAATTGTTATATGCACGGGGAAGTTCGCTGTCGGTGATGCCCAAGAAAGTTTACGGGCGTAAAACATCTGGTCGTATGATACCTAGTGGAATCCCTGAAGCAAACCTCCAGCTGAGTACAGCCAGTGACGGTGAAGACTAGTGCTCGTACGCACCTCTTCATATGCAGCTATTAGATCGGCCCCCGGACGGCAGCGGAAACACTTTGCGACACACACAAAACCTCCATTCTTCGGGTAAGCAAGATATTTCGAATAAACTGCACACGTCAGATCATGACAGTTTACAGAGTTTACCATTCTATCAACCAGTCGAACGGCCCTCGGGCATCGGCGCAATTTTGAAGTAAACCTTGTTTCACTCGGCAAACAGACTCTCACTAAACTTGCCCGCGTCACCCGTCCATTGTTCTATCACAAAGTTTGCATACTTTCACAAGGACCGTTACATTTTAACACCGGCGATTTTTCTACTCCGTGGCAATCAGCGGAAAAAAATTACTTTCGTACGCGCCCGGGATGCCTTCTAATAAATATCGTTCCCGTAATATTTTGCGATAAACTTCGCACCAACGACGCGCGTACATATGCACCCAAGGCCGGAGCCTAGACCGCTCGTCCTCGCCGAGCAGAACAGCTGAGACCTCCACCCTTCCCCTCGGGCTACAACTCTCGCCTTGAGGCCGGGACGTCACCCCAAGGCCGGAGCCTAGACCGCTCGTCCTCGCCGAGCAGAACAGCTGAGACCTCCACCCTTCCCCTCGGCTCTCGCCTTGAGGCCGGGACGCCACCCCAAGGCCGGAGCCTAGACCGCTCATCCTCGCCGAGCAGAACAGCTGAGACCTCCACCCTTCCCCTCGGGCTACAACTCTCGCCTTGAGGCCGGGACGTCACCCCGAGCGATCATCGCATTCTGGAGGAGGTTTTTAGAACTAAACATTTACTAAACAATCTGTGTATCAATTATACCTATACAATAGTACATGATTGCGGCCTGAATACGGAGTGTGTATGTTAGCAGCTATGCTGTTACGTATGGTGGTAATTCGAAAGGTTGTGATCAAATGTGCTCAGCTTACCGCGAACAGGATATACTTTCATTTCTTATATAAGCCTTTGGGTTCTGATGTTAACGGGCAGCTAGTCACCGCCAGCTTCTTGGAAACTCGACGACGGGAATATTTCCTCGAAGAGCGTTGCCAACCTGCGTCGCTGACATACACCCTGCTGTTGCTATAGCAACTAGCGGAGTAGCAGTTTGAGTGCTAGGATACGAGCGGACGGTCGCGGATATTTCTACAGTAAGTGCAGGAATAAAAAACACTCGACAATCACTTTGGTGGTGGCCAGGTCTGAGATGCTGGGAGCTGGCAACTGTTGTACATTTCTGACAAGGTCCACGTATTTCTCTCGAGAACATTTACGCGGAGGCTGAACATCGATATCCTATGTATACTATTGTAATTTCTTTTTGTTATTGTCTGCGTGGTTTTGTAAGGAGATAGTCTCCTACCAGACTGAGACTATCTGAATTACGTTACTCCGACACTGATGGTCAGTGACTCTCAAACAGACAGCTAAGACGTGTGATAGTTAAAATCATACAATCACGGGAGTGTATGTGAGTGAAGATATTTGGACGGCTCTTAACATCGAGGTCTTGAGAGCCGATGAGGGTGAAGCAGAGTGAGAATGGAGTAGCGACGGAATCAAAGTGCCGAGAAAACGGGAGATCCCCGAGAAAACGATGGCATCATCCGGCACGATTCCCACGTGCGAAAATCCGGTGACCCGGCCGGGGATTGATTGGTGAGAGGCAAGCGCGCTAACCGCTCGGCCACCGCGGCCCCACGTGAGTGTATGTAAATTGTTTTGAAGTACGACTAGTCGTGGAATATTTTCGCTAATAATACGTGCCCACATATGTGTATATACATATATGTGTGTGTGTGTGTGTGTGTAAGAGCACTCATAACTTACCCAGTAAATACCGAGCGTGTAGAACAGTGCTGGCTATCAAACTGAGTTTCGCGACTCTACTGGTAGTCCATAATTAGCTACAAACTGGTTGGCGAACATTTCTGAATGTGTCCGTTAAGTCTCTCAATTTACGTGAGGTGCATATAGCTGAATAATCTTGAAATTTGGTTTGTTCTATTATGCATAATATCGTGTTCACTTACTTAAAATTTTCATTCGTGTTTAAAATAGGTAATAAAATATCAGTTAAAGTTGAATTAATTTATGCTTTACTTTTTCAATTAATTTACTTATGTATACAAGATTTATTGAGAGAAATAAATTTTATGAGATGTTAAATTACTATCCTTACATTATGAAATACCTTACTTGAAGAGGTATTGAGGCAGGTGGCTTGTGTGAGATTCACATTCTCTATGTATAGTGGTCGTGAGAACTACTTTCGACCCTCACGCCCTGCAGACAGAGCGGACGCTCTTCGCGGGCGCCTGTATATCGACGGCTGGCTTGTCTTGCTGCTAGGCCAGCGGCGGCCAGGCCAAGTTATCGGATTACTCGGCCACACGAGCTACACCCCTCCCCCTCCCACTATCAAGGGCCCTAATCTCGCAAATTGCTTGTTACTGCAGTGTCGTCGCGACGCTGGTCTCGGCGCCACGACGCTGAGCCACACCGGCATCACTAAGAAGAGACGTCTAGTACCGCTGCGACCTACCTCCCCTGCTGTTTGCTACTCGAGTGAGTGAAGAGATTTGGCTTGCTCTTAACGTCGTGATCTTGAGAGCCGATGAGGGTGATTGAGGTGAGTATGGAGCGGCACCGGAATGAAAGGACATGGGAAATGGGAGATCACCAAGAAAACTCGCCCACCAACGCCATTGTCTAGCACGATTCCCACTTGCGAAAATCCGGTGACCCTGCCGAGCATTGAACCCAGATCGTCTTGGTGGAAGGTTGCTCCTCTAGTACAACCTTCACAGTAGTACAGTCATTAAGCTTGCCAAGCATTTTTACCTAGCAACCTAATTTTTTCTAACATATGTCTTTGTCTATCAGGTGATTTGTCATAATAGGTGTTTCTATCTCATCGAGAGTATCGACCTATAGGGATATTTCGTCTACCAGGCGTTTTGGCTTGCACGTCATTCTGGTATACTGTGAGTTATGGCTTGTCAGCCGTTTTGGTGTATTAAGGTGGACTCACAACCGTCCGTTTCATCCATCAGTCGCCCGTCCGTCAAGCGGTCACGTGATCTTTGACCAATCGCAGGGCTATTTTTTTCTATCCGTCAATCAATCAAATATTTCTCAAACTGAACTTTCAACGGACCGACGGATGGTCCACCGCCTACTAACGACATTCCATGCACATTGCAATAAAACGCAAGGCGGTGGATATGTATATATTATATTTGATGGTAAATACAGGAATATAAAATGTAAACAATAATTCAGTATAAATTCTTATCATGCAAAACAAGTATTTCCCCAAGATGTTTCTCTCTTGAAAATGTATTTTCAACCCAAATATACCTCCAGCGAAAGAAAGATCACAATGTTAAGTTGTCTCACTGAAATGTTACCATACAGAAGGATTGACTGACGACGGATTGTTGTGAATCGCTTTCAATTGACGGATGAAAAATACTCGGATGACAGACTGACAGATAGGCGATCGACAGGTACGACGGATGGCTGTCAGCCTGGCTTTAGGCAGTTTGGTCTAGTAGGCCATCACCTATAAGTGTTTAGGCATAAAACTAATACTTTCTCGTTTTTAGGTTGCAATTCTCTTTTGTCAGATATATTTTAATTTTAATAATAATATGACTATTTGGGTAGTTTAAGGTAATGTAATATAAAAATAATTTTTAATTTATTATTTTTTTTCATTTACTCGCTACTAATAATATAACAAAATGTAGTAGTGTTGCATTATTTCAAGATAACAAATGGAACATTACCAACGTAGTATACCCAGAATAACATATTACGTCTATGAAAACTTACAGTATTTATTCTAAAGGATAAATTATGTTCTGAAAACATTAGTCAGTTCTGATTTAGACTGAATTTAAATTTTGAACAAGTCGATTAAACAGTTTTGGTGGTTTATATACACTACATCTCCATTGTGTAATAGGAATCTCGCGAATTCATTTGAGGTCAAGTTAAACTTAAAATAAGTGTACATTTGAGTTTCTGTTTGCATTGGACCACAGTATGTTAGACACGCCATGACCTACAATGTACTATGACATTAACATGTGTTTAAACATACTGTTACAAGATGCCAGGTGAGCATATCCGAAATCGTGAGGGATGGAGATCTTAATAACAATATAATAACAACATGTGATTTCATATTTATTCGCATAGGTAGCTATTATTTACAAAATTTAACTAGCTATAGGCAATATTACTGTTGTTATTTACAATAAGCGTAATAATATAATTTAAGTTCTTACCATTCTACGTATTTTTAATACAGTAACTTAATTCACACATATTCAACCTGGCTATTGTCAGTTTTGCTAGTGTCTTGCACTCACGCTACCAGTTTAAGAGTCCCGCCCTCCAGTCCCACCCTTCACTGCACTGATGCTCGCAGTCTGCGTACTTCACTCCCGTCGCCACTTGCCGCTGCACTGGCTCGCCCGGTTTCCCCATCGTGGTTCGAAACTCGATCTGAGATCGTATCTAAGATCGACACAGAAAACTCCTGCACCATTCGAGTTCCGAGCTGGACTGTGCCCTAGACCATAGGACGTGGTAAAGTGAATTTGAGAACACCATCCAACAAAAACACAATCACCTAGGTGAAAACAACTCTCGTTAAGGCAAAGTGAATAAAATATGGAAGAACACTAAAGTAGGAAAAATTCTACATACTATGAGCTGAAATGCAATACACATGATGTCTGATACTGTGTTTTGATTTTATTAATTTTTTTTCTTTTCAGACATATTTTTCATATACAAGATAAATTTTTGTTGCCCCCAATATCTTTCACAAATGTGAAATTACAATTCCCAATTATAACATTTGAAATTCTGGCTTTATAGTCTTAACAGTGGCCATTTCTCTCGTTTCTGTTGAATGTTACAATGTATTTTCAGGCCATCTAAAATTTTACCTAAAGCAATAGAAAATGCAAGAATATTATGATGCATATCATAATTTATAATGAAGGTTACAGATTATTTTTCGGCTATATTCTGGTTACCGAAGGCCATTGAATTGCAAAAATTATTATTTGACATATCATAATATTTAATTCTACATGTTACAATGTATTTTCAGGCCATCTACAATTTTACTTAAGGCCATAGAAAAATACAAGAATATTATGTGAAATATCATAATAGTCTATACAGAAGACTACAAATTATTTTCCGGTCATATTTTAGTTACCAAATGCCACAATTGGAAAATTTCCAATTAATTTGTCCAAATTTAATCAACTTCATTGGAAAAAGTCCAGAAGAAACACCTACCAATTTTATCTATGGAGTTTGCAAAATTACAATATTCTGTCCTGAACCCTAGCATTCATTTTTAAGGATTGTTTTCCAGAATTCAGGGAAAACTCTAAACCTCTTTCTTGGTTTATCTCGTGTACAAAACTTATGGGCATTTCCCCCAGATTGTCCATAATTTTGTTATTTGTTGATTCATATTTAATTAAGAATTCGGCATCTCAAAAAAAAATGTTTTACAAAGATTTAATATTTACATTCAGATTTGCCGAGGGTAAAACAAAGCATTTTATTGAGATTTAACTAGGTTGTTTTAGAGCATCATGGCTCCCTACGTTCTACCTAATAGGGCATATAAGTATGTCTTGCCTTAAGGGCCGGCATGACAACTAGTGGCATACTTATCTTGGCATTCCGAAGCTCTCTCAAGGCTGCTGTCTGACCTCGAGACAACTTAGCTCTCAGTATATATAGCGGGATTTGTTTAATTCTCCCTACAGGGTATTATTTAATGATCAGCCAATGGCTGAATTTATTACCAAAGAAGGAAATGTTCATCGGGCGATAGGGGGATAGCCAATCGCCAGCAAATGCTTTACAATTACAAGGAAAAAAATAGTGCCATCAGCTAATAATTTAGAAAACAAATGAACATCATATTGGTACTCCTGCACCGCCTCCAAGGTGATGTCATAGGGGTGGGAGGTCATGCGCAGTGGCCGCATATCGCAGCGCCATCTAGACAGCGCCACGTCAATAAAGTTCAGTAACGAGACAGGCTCCAAGCGGCGAAGTTATGTCCGATGTCCTAGTGAACTTCCGCGTCGGTAACCAAAGTTTGTCGTAACAAACTTCTACGCAGCTCTTCAAGTTTTCACAAACCAGGTTGGTGAAAAGGTAGTAATAGTTTATAAGTTCAGGTAGGAGATATTTTAAAACAAAAACGGGAAAAATTCTTTCACTTCACGTAGCCGTGTTGCGTCGTACTTGAGTAGTTAGATTCAGTCATCAAACATAGTTGATGAGTAAAGAGGCGGCAAAACTCCGTGCAGGCCGTCTCAACTGGAGATCAATATTTCGAACCGCCAATTTCAGCGGTTCGAAATCTCGATCCGAGGTCAGCAGCCATCGTTGATATAATGTAGTTTAAAAATACACCATCAGATAGAACTACATGCAATTGTTTTCTTGGGAAATTATAAAACATTATACGCACTTGAATATTATTCAGTAAAATTCGTACAACAATAATTCACTTAAAACAGATAAAACATCGCACATCTAGTCCTATCTAGGTATATTGAAAAATACGCCTACTTGCATGGCGTCATATATTACGAACCGATAGCAAAATTTGTCTAACTCTTAATCTCGAGCTTTGAGTTTGGAACCTAGATCGACGAAACGGAGGTTCAGAATAATTTAATTTCGTTGGGGCAACACTTTTACATTGGAACCAAGATCAAACTGGATCATTGTTCGGAACTAGGATCATTTGATCTCAGATCGGGGAAGATGCAACCGGACATAAGCTGTCTTCGCACACCTGGCGCTTATGGTCGTACAATTCTCCAAACTCTAGACTGTATGCTCGGAGGTCCTTCGCGGGTTACATAGTCTCGCTATACCGATCTAGAAGTTTCCCAGCACCCCGAGTCTCGCTGAGAAACTCTAGGGCAATGCCCAGTTTCAAAGATAACCATAGAAATTCAATACACAGAAGGTCGAGAACACACGTTTCCCGACAGGCTTATGTGGTAACGGCGCACAGTGGGTTGGATTCACTCTTCATGGTTCGAAAGATTCTTCCTGACTCTCATAATTGTGATACTTACTTCATAATTCACATACTTACACTTCACGTAAATAAAAACCAACGGAAATCACAATTTTGAGTAAATTATAAAGGGGTTTGAATTTGTGGCGAAGGGGGTGGGATTTAAATATAATAAAAGTGATTTTCGTGAAATGTGTTACGCCTTCATGGAAGCACAAGAAAAAATTAATGTTATCATCTAGTAACCGATAAAGAAAAAAAAGAATCTCTATTAAAACCTTCAGAATTGCAGGTTACATTATGTGCATAGCAGGAGTTCATCAATAGTGTCCACTTTTTTCGTCGTGATACTTTATTATCTATATTTATTATTTAATATATTATTTAAAATTTATTTAGTTTTATATGTATACCTTGAACACCATCTGCAGGTACGTCCACGGGATACACAGGTGTTTACAAAAGTGTAAGCCTACTGCTCAATACATGCGAGTTCACGCTGTGGCCTTGGGTCATTAGCATGCCGTAGTATCCCACTTCAATTTGATCTGTACACCAAAGCCGCAATTTGAGGCAACCAACGTTTCATTCCTTGATTTTCTAATGTTTCATCTGCATTATAAGGTAAGAAACTCCGTGAGCCTCGCTAATACTCGAAATTATACGAATTGATTTATATGGAAATGTAAAGAAAAAATACTATTTTTTCAAATAATTTATTCATATCTTATTATTAATAAATAAGTAAATTTTAAAATACTGTTTCAAGTTGAATTCCATGTGGTTTTTGAAAATACGAAAGCTAAAATTACTACAACTTCTACAAACAGCGAAATTCTAACGTGAAAGAAACGAATATTGTTGATAGTTTCTAGTGCGACACGACTCTCCACAAATTAATAGTCTTTCGTAATCACAGTGAGCTTACTAGTTCGCCAAAATTAAAAATACTTCTCTCGCATTTAGTATACATCATGCAGAAGATGTCATAATTATTTCAGTTCAAATCAATTGTTTGGTGTTTCGATTTTTGGCACTATGATGGTTGGATTCAGCTCAATCTGTACGGCGGTACGCGCGGCGGCTTGACTTTGTAAATCCCCGCACGCTTCTCGGGTTACTACTCTGACCTTCACACATTTCTTCCTCGTTCGAGCGGGGACTGGGCAAGGAAAGCGATGCCGACCGGCAACCCTCTCTTTACTCCATTCACCGTCAATCCGACCTACCTGAAGCACTGCTATAAAGTTCTATTTCCAGGATATTCCGCCGCCTCATGCAAACAAAGATTAACCGAGCCTACAAAACTACTTTAAATGGACAACGCGCTTATTTTACTAATATTTTGCATACGAACTAGTTCGTAGTAGGTGTTGCGAACACTCCTATTTTCTCTTTGCTCTATTGATGTTAATCATAAATAAAATATTTTAATTAATAAATAAAATATAAGTTAAATTTAAATTTAAGCACAAATAAGCCATTCTTATAACACTAGTATACAGAACTTGAGAGACGTGGCATATTTAGCAGGCCGCCGAACACTTAAAAAATTGGGGGGCTTTTCAAACGTTTCTTTCAAAAAGTGTAAAGAAACCGCGAATAATCTATAACACTTCATTCCACCTACTATACAGTGTCATCAGATTCTGCAAGTGAAATTTCTTATCTCACATATAAGAATATTGACACACTCCATGGAATTTAAAGGTGATATATTGCTTTCGGTCTCGTCATATTTTCTCTTCTCAGATATGTCTGAAAATGCAGGTAATTAGGCTATATGTTGTAAGGCAAACTAAATAGGCAATGTTTTGGAATATTTTATTTGTAGTGTTTATATAACAAACTAAATGACAAATTACGGTACCAAAATTTAAACAGGAATGATATCTGCTTGCACTCTAAGCTGACGAACAAATACTTATAAGTACTTGTTCGTCAGCGAGACCTAAACTGGAAACTCACAGAAATGACACCCGTTTCCTTCTTCTTGCTGAATACGTGACATTTTCTACTAAGTGATAACCGATCGTTCTACTGATTCCTCGGTGATATATGACAATTTTCAGTTCTCTGTTTGTGATCATGCGTAATACATCAGTAAATAAATAATTTTATAAACAGATCATAACTAACACAAGGAATTCGATATACTATATCATACGTTGGGGCAACTTGTTGTTTAGTTGGCAGTGATTTAGAAAAAAACGTATGTACATACATGTCTGCACGTCGTATAAAAAGTATTATCATTAAATTCGTAGACATGAAATATTTTAACATGTTTTTTCGTTTGTTTAATGCGTATTAGAGTTACAATAATCACAGCAGTAATCCATTTACTTTGCTACAAAAAAAACATAGTTCCGCTTCGGTTTGAATAAAGTCGTCTGATTTTTGGTTCTAATAATTCTACACATGACGGAAGGATACAAACTGGGTATACAAGCAATAGCCAGGCTGGGAAGTGTTAAAATATCTGCAACCAGCTGGTTATAGGATTCTCATTTCCACGTTCAGCCAGGTTTCGTTTGGCGTAAGTTGAGAGTTCCTGTAGACCACTCTACCTTCTTTGTGAAGGTTCCGTGCGCCGCTTTTACACGGAGAGGCAGCTCACGTGACAGATTCTCCAGGTCCATTCCGTGATCTCTTTGTCGCGGGGACAAGCTTGAACCGCAGATGCCGGGAGAAGGACAAGAGGGATCCCACATGGACAACCTCAGTCTCTCTGACGCAATATCCCTCCGCTCAGGCGAGACCCTGGTGCCACGGCGGATGCTGGGAACGAAGGAGGGGGGGGGGAGGTTACATATGGAGAGGTGGAAAAATAATTCCCCCTCTGGCGTAGCCATGACACACAGCTCCCCGCCCCTTTGTTCGCTAATTAATTAAATTAGTTTTATGCTCGTATCGGAGTTGCCGTGGAGATCACGTCGCGCAGTCTTCTCAGGGTTAACATTCCCGTCCAGGAGACACAGCAGTTTCTATTTGTTCCGCATTACTTCCAGCGCACAGATTAGCTAAGCACATAGAAGAGGAATGTCATGGTGGTTCCTTTGATGTCAGCTTACATGTTCTGATTGGCCACGCGAAGCTCTGGAAGGTGCCTTGTGTTTGATTTACTAATTTGTAGATTTCAGGACTAATTGCGTAACAAAGCACTTTAGTTCATAACCAATTTTGTAATTGGAATATTGTACTTGTTAGACGTCTTATCTGTCTGCCCGTCAGTCTCGGACGGTCAATATCGGGAGGCCATTATTCTGATTTGCTCACTCATGTAATAGGCTATATTCACACAAATAAAGATGACCAGTAGGCAAAGGAGGCCTGCAAGTGTGCACATAGGCCATTGCAATATATCCTCCTCGCAATTATTCCCGCTAAAAGCAGGTGGCCGTAATAATGCGTAATATGAAAGATTCTCTATTAGCTGCGCCGCCCATTGCCAACTAAATTACTATTCCAACATTTTGCTGTCCAGCGATGCAATTTTGGTAGCGTGTGTAGCTACAGCTGGCTGTCACGCCTCTGTATTGTCCATTGTTCTGTATTACAGGTGTCGCAGGAGTCACAGGAGGCGGGAAAGGGTAGCTGTCTCTGTTCGCCCGGGGATGAGTGCAGTGCGAGGTTTGGCCGACGAGATCTGAGCGCACTGAGAGAAACGATTGTTCCAGCCAATAAACTACTTGTTTCTATAGGACAAAAAAATGTTTAGTTGCCCCGATAAAATACTCGGTTAAGTTAACAAAACATGAAAAGCAACGAAATTAATTTTGTTGATATATCAAAATATTCGCTTTAATAAACAAAACCTTTGTTTCGTGACTATTGAAATTAGACTGTTTACAAAACATTTAGGTGAATCAACTGTATATATTTGGCCAATCATTTGATTGCCTTCGTTCGAAAATACACCTCGAGAGTACGTTTGTAGTTTAACTAACAGTTAGGATAGTGGGTGACAGTGTTTATTGATGCTCGATAATGGTATAAAGACAAGAATAAAACAAGTTCAACATTACATTTAAAATGTGAACATGTAAAACTGGAAATATTTACCACTGTACGTGATCGAGAATGTATGTTGTAACGACTTGTTTTTCTTTGCTCTGTTTCAAGGTATGATTTAATTTTAATTTGAATATTTTCTTTCTTTTTACACTATTTTAATTTATTATATTCAGATTGGTTTTAAAAGTATTATAATATTCCTTGGAGATGATTTAATGTTATGCTAATGTATTTGTCTATGACTAAGCATACACCTTGCTCGCAGGAATAATAAACACTGGTTGATAGGGGCGAATAACATGACTGTTTAAAAATAATTTTTTTTTGGAATAAAATATGGAACAGGAGTAAAAAGTTTCGTAAAAGGAAAGTTCTGCAAGAACATTGAAGTGATGTTTCGTTGTCTAAGAGTTAAATTATTCTAAAAAGGAAAATTATAATTAATCACTGTCATGTATAAACAAACATTGTATTTCCACGAGAAGAAGTTTATTATAAATACGTGAAATTTGCAAGATGATTTAGCTTGCAGATATATTTGGAAGATGTTGCATAATATCTAACAATATACAAGATTGTAACGAAGAGATTCCTGGCGGCAGGAAGTCCCATCTCATCGAGGATTCCAGAGTCAACTGGTGAGCTGCTGTACAACCAGGATCATTCTGCGGCGGATCGACGACGAAACTCGACGAGCGAACACCCAAGAGTAGAGACGACGTGCTTCGTGAGGTTCCATCAAGTCTGAGAGAGAGAGAGAGAGAGAGAGAGAGAGAGAGAGAGAGAGAGAGAGAGAGAGAGAGAGATAGTGTGTGTGTTTGTCTACACATCGTTTGCCATTCCTGAAGTTTCAGCGTCAAATAAGTCATATGCAAACGTATAAATAATAAACTGGATCAGCGACGAAGTTGAGCTAATTTTATTGAAGTAATGCTTATAATAATGTTGTTCGCTCCACTACTACTAATTTATGGATGAAAGCTAGAATTGGTTGAAGCAGAATTTTTCATTAACATTGACACTGTATTTTGTTGTAATTTGTAATTTAGTTTTTTTTTATATAATATTCATCCGGGGAGTATTTAATTAATAAACCGTTAATATATATTTCACGTTAATAATTTTCTTAAAGGAAAAAACATATCTTATAAGATTATTTAATATTAACTGTGTGACAGCTGATAGTAGAAATAAGAAGCTAGACGGAGCATCTGTCTAAATTAGCATATTTGTTGAAATGAACAATTTTTTAAGTTTGTTTTTTAATTTGAAATTAGCTGTTACAGTATGTATATATGTAGATATATACATACTGCAACAGCATATATATACATACTGTAACAGCTAATTTCAAATTAAAAAAGCAAACTTTAAAATTGTTCACCTGGCATTGTCATCCTGGAAGTAACAGGGGTCTATTCCGTAAAAACGCAAGTGTTGGGAGCATTTCAGTAACTAGAATGTTACAATAGGCCTCTGTGTTCATGCTACCACGGACAAACACCAGCGGTCCTACGCCGAAGGCCGTGAAACAGCCCCACACCATCACTCCACCACCACCTAATTTCCTAGTTGGCACTATACACTCCGGCAGAAGCAGTTCTCCGGGTAGACGCCACACCCATACACGTCCATCGGACCGGAATAATGTAAACCTCGACTCATCACTCCACAGAACGGATTTCCACTGCTCCAGTGTCCAGTTGCGACGGTCCAAACACCACCTGAGTCGCCGAGCTTTATTGCTTGTCGTGATATGGGGCTTATGTTCAGCTGCTCTTCCGAAATATCCAAGTCGGTGGGCCTCTGTACGCAATGTTCCAATGGAAACCGATACTCCTGTTGCTGCATGAAACTCCTGTCGGATGGTAGCCATGGGTTGTGCCCTAATTGTGACAATTTCACGTATCAGGGTTCTGCGATTTCTGTCGGTCAAGATCGGAGGTCGCCCAGAACGTGCAGCATTGGCACAATGCCCATCGACCTTCCACTTACGCAGGACGAATGCGATCATTGATTTGGGTTTGTTTACCTTCCGTGCAATGTCTGGCTAGACAGCCCACTGAGATGGCAGCCTACAGTCACACCCTTATCTAAGTCTGATAGCTCTGTACTTCGCGCCAGCTCCCTGTCAACTGGTTCTACACCGGCCTGCAGCGTATAGCGGCCACACAATTCAACTGACGTACTGAATTACCTATCTCCACGGGTGCCCGATTACTTTTTGGTCGATAGTGTACATAAGAAGTCATAGTCAGTGATCGCCTTGGCGAAGGTTGCTAGGGCGGCAGGTTTGAGCGCGAGCAAGTTAACTTTATTCTCGCTCAACCTTCGAATCTTTTACATTAACCTAAGGTATTTAATATATGTGAGGGCGGACAAATCTTTAGTTGCACCAACCAAATCTTTGTTTCTGGCATCAATTAAGAATAACAGAATTAATTGGTTTCAACAAAAAAATATTTTTTATTGCCCGCGCTCACAAACAAGTATATTGTAGGCTGAAACAAACAAGCCTTTCTGTCAATACGAGGTGGATACGAAACAGCGCCGGAATGCAAGGGCGGGGGCAACGGGAGACGTCTGAGAAAACCCGCCGAACAGCGGCACTGTTCGGTACGATTCCCACGTGCGAGAATCATGGAGTGGCCCAGCAGGGAAGTCGACCCACTTCCTCGCAAGGAGAGTGCAGATGCCCGTAGGTGCACACACTCACACACACTCGCACACACACATACACACTCCATTGTACAAGGGAACGGAGAAACTAATGTAGGTATCTCTGCTTCGCAAAGTTTGTTTGAAAATGAATTTTCACACTTCACTAAACTTTGCTTAGATAAATGTTAATGGACGAAACATACTTAGTTTAACTATAAGGTGGATTACACAAATACATACGTGTTATTAAGAGACGCTTACACTAATGAAGGTAACTTTTCAAGATCGTGTAGTTTTTTAATCGTACTTAAAGCACGTTAATGCCATTTATTAACGTCACGTGACTTCAGCAAAAGAATTTTTTGTGCTTCAGATTACATGTCGTCAAAGTCAGATTCTAAAATTATCTTCTACAATTATACCATTTTATGTATAGAAATTTTGTTGTCATATAAAATAAAAGTTTAAAAAATATATGAAAATGGTGACTAACTACAAGAATTTCTAAAATTTATATAATTTTTAGAGCACATTTTTGAAATTCAAGACACTTATTACTTAGGTATTGGTATAGCTCAAAATATTCGTTCGTGATATTAGTGTGAAGGAAATTTATTTTTGGAAATTTCTTGTGTAGAAATTTATGTTATGATAAATTCTCTTCTAATTATTTGCATGTGAAATACACATTGTTAGATATTTTTCTTGTAGTATTTACTGCTTTTATTACACACCCGGTATTAAGCGAGATATGCAAAGTTTTACTGCAAAATGTCTCACTCCAAGCCGAACAGCGGTTCTCATTCAAAACTTAAACAATAATTAAGGTATTGTAACATGATTTTTAACAGGCTTACTTTTTTGTGTCAAATGCGGCAAAATAATAACAAATCAGTAGAATGATTATGGGAAGTCTCGGACAAGGGAATATGGCACGTGAGTCAGGAGATGTTCATGTTCTGTCATTCCAGTACCCCTAGCTGCGATCTTCTATGCCATGTTCGAGTTCGGTCACCTTGACCTTTTACGTTGTCCCCGGTGACCTTTGACATTGAAAACCCCAAAAATAAAATAAAAAGTCTACAAACAATATAGTTAAAAATTTATTATTAAAATGTACTAAAACATTTATAAAAATCATATTAAAAAATTATTTTAAAATATTAAAAAATTAAAATGTTAAATGTTTGGTCATAGAGGGGACTCGGGGAAAGGAGCAGAGGTTCCAACACGTTGCCATGTTACCACGTCACCCAACTACCATGTCAGATTTCGGTAACCTTGACCTGGTTACAATTGACCTTGATCTGTTGGCCGTGACTAACCTTAAACCTTGAACCAAAAAAAGTTTTAAAAATCCAAAAAAAGTCTTAAAAATATATTAAAAAATGCATTAAAAATTATACGAAAATTAAAAAAATTAATAAAGAATAGCATTATAAATTACTTTTTATAAACTTACATTTCCACAGGCCCCCCACAACACTACGACCATCAGATAACTGACACCCTTCCAATCAATCACATTGTAATAGCATTCCCCTCTCCTTCCCAGCACTATTTCTCATTCTGTCGAATGCACTCCACCTGCCATATTGATATTTTCGTTTGTCATTTGCTTACATTTTCAACTCCTAGGTGGCACTGATGACTCCAACCAACCATGTTAGATCTGGGTGACCTTCAACTTAATCAAACATCTGTGATTTTTACCCCGTGCCAATGACCTCGGATAAACTTGAATCCAAAAAGCAATTATAAATTTTTTTTATAGAGTTTAAAAATCGCCAAATAAATAAATAGTTAATTAATTAAAAGTTTAGTTTTTCATCAATCTTTGGAACAATCTCGCAATATTTCCGTTAATCAGCAACGCTAATAGCACCACAATGATCACCGTAATCAGTAGTCCGTACCAATCGACACACCAAACCATACACCGATCCACACCAATCGACACACCAAACCATACACCGATCCACACCAATCGACACACCAAACCATACACCGATCCACACCAATCGACACACCAAACCATACACCGATCCACACCAATCAACACACTAATACACAACAATCCACACAAATCCCAATCCTTAGCACTCCTCTTCCACAATCCACGGCAATCCATGTCAATCCTTAGATCAATGCCAATACTTCGATCAATGCTTGTGTCAATCCTTTGGTTTGTCCCCTATCCATTTGTATAGAAATCACGTTCATTCGCCAACTGTCTCCAAATATGTACATGTCGACATAATTAATGTTTTGTATGCAGTTAACTATACGTGCATTTCTTTGCTAAAATCTTCATTATCATTCTATATGGGGATATTTCTGTTAATAGTCGCGTGCATATATCACCACTTCGAAGTTGTGAAGTAAAAAGGATGTGACCAATAAAAATGAAGAAGAACCAATTAATTAAAAATAATACTTTATTGTTATTTTGTAATTACAACTTTAGAAGGAAACAGTTCATCACATAACCCAAAATATCCCGATCTTTCAGTTAACTAATGATTGAAGATATCTCGTCAATGTGTGAGAGACCCCCACGTTTTTGAAGGTCAGTCGAATATAAGAGTCCATCAACTAGTTCATTTGGGTCTTCTGGAGATAGGTAGCTAGTATTCTTGGCGTCTTCTGCCTTCTCCATGTCGCTTGTTGCAGCAAATGTGTTGGAGGGAAGTGTCAGTGAATCGAGAAAATCGCCATCATCGTCTTCAACATTATCACTTTATTAATGTTCACTTTCATCAATGCTCTCTTCATAGTTATATTTACCTTCGGTTTTGTATGCTATGTTAAATTTGCTTTCCGTTGCAGCTGGAGATGTATACGCATCCGTATTTAGAGCCGACGATCGTTTATTTTTAACTCCATCGACTTCACGCGAAAGTTTTATAAATGTACATGACTCACAAACCGACTCTAATGCGCACATTCCGTCTTTAGCATCAAGTTATTAATCATAACCGCCTGTAAAATTGGTACCCATCTATGCCAGAGGCAATGCTGACAACACTTGCTGACTTCTGCGTAATAGACGAATTATTGCAGACTTCAGTATGTTCTTTCAGTGTATCGCCTTGCATCAACTGCATGGAACCAATAATGCAACACTTCATCGCTAGAAAAGGACTCTTCGGACGAGCCGTTCTCTCACGCCGACGAGCATTTTGATCATAGGTGAAAACTCGATCGCAGAATCGGCGCTGGCGACAGCAACTTATCGACGCTGCAGGTTGCAGCTCCAAGATAATTGAGGTCAAAAGCAGGCCTTTGTATCGCATCATCTTCGTGGAATGACGAGAGAGAACTTCCAAATCGATATTTACCTCACAGTGTCAGAAAATCAAATGTCGTTTTTTTTTTATATAAGAGGTTCCTTTTTACAGTAAATAGCCTAGCTTGTGTCCACAAAAGGCCTTCTACTATAAAACTGTATCGAAAAAAAATATTGGATCACTCAGTGAAAACCCACACATTCGTTCACCCCAGAAAGAAAACTGAAACCGTGTGTCTCGTGTATAGCGGAAAATTACTAGTCACACCCCAACTTGACTGCCGAGCGGCGCTACAACTGAAGTCCCGCTTGATAACCTTATCACCTGCTTGCCTTACCTACATCGCGCGACACAATACCGAGCACAGTTTATTTTTCCTACGTAATAAAACTAATGAACTTTTACCTTGACTGAAACTGTGATGTACCATGATGTCCTATGTACGTTACGTGTCATTCTGAGCTGCCCGGATACGTAGTTCATTGACCTGCCACCTTGGGCACTAGTGTAGCGGAGGGGGAGTATACCAGCACGCGATGCGCGTTAAAAATGGCGCCACAATGACTTTAATTTTGAGAAAATATCTTATTCTGGAATGTGCCACTGTTCCCCAGTGGGCGAATTAAAATATGTCTTTTTGTCCCTAAAGTATTGGGATTTTCCCCGGCGAAAGTTGTACTATGAATTGATCCAGCAGCCGACAGCCGACTGGTCTTCAGAGACTTGGCTGCTGGGATCCAGAGACGTAATAGCTAAGTATTTTCTTCATGTGTATAGGCCCATATTGGACAGGCAAAAGTGGACAATATTGGCCAGGCAAAAGTGGACAATGGACTTTTTGTTTGTCCATGTAGGCAGTACAATTTATTCTGGGTAGGCCTCGACAAGGTTTGCGATTGCTATTCACTTTACCAAAGTTTAGTAAGAAAAAGCCGTTAAATTTTAAAAATGGCTTTCCTTCAGCCTTGGTATAGGTTTGCAACCAAAGCCATGTATTAGAATTAATACGAAAAATCTAGTCTTTCCTAGTTTTGTCTTGAAAGGAAGTAAATTTGTCACGTAAGAAATATAGTTTAAGTATAAGGAATACTTAAAGTTAAAATTTAAAAAGGAAAAGAGTGATTTTCACAAATATATTGAGTATGTACAAAAGCACCTGAATTAGTAAGAAATGTAAATTTTCATTCTGTGCTATGAGATATATTTTAAAGGCAGCGCTGTTTTTAAAGAAAAAACTAATTTTGTCATTTCAGCCTTATGACAAGTTTAAATATTCGTGCTGGGTCATGATGTTTTAAGGGCTGTTTTTAACATTGTCCTTTTCCAGCCTTGAAGTAATGAAACATATAAAAATAACTTTACTGAATAGCCAAAAAAGTAGTCAGTTTTAATGAACAAGGAATGCACGGATATGGATAGATAAATATATTTTATAGCAGTGTGTAAACTTACATTTTATGGTAGAAGTCTTGTAATATTCTAGTGCTTTGCCTAGTTTTTTGCTGTGTATTTAAAAATTATTTTCAATGGTTGTTCACGGTGAAGTGAGCACTTTTGATGCCCTAGTTACTTTTTTCTGTCAGCAATTTTTTATCCTTTAACTAACCTTTTTGAATAAATATTGGGCTGTAATTAATAAACACAGTGTGTATCTTCCACCACACTAGGAAGTTAACTTCCAGGATTAAAATAAACTATATTTATTGACTATTATTTCAAATGAGAGGGCTTTCAAAAGTGCTCACTTTACCGTGAACAGCCTATAGCAATATGTTATTTAAATACGCTTGTAGTCATATGTATACGTAAGTAGAGAAATTTACAATAATATTACATTCCCATATTTATATATATACATAATTATGTACAAATTAAGTTTAAGTTGCTTTATTTGTGTATACATACATCTACAAGCACATTAATATAACATATTGTTATATAAGAGTTTGCGCGTTTTATTTTGGAGCGAACGAGTTTGTGGGTTTTCTTAGAGTGTTCCCATACTTTAGACTGCTACCCAAAGGAAAGAAAGGCTGTTCAGATCACTTTCCGTTCTGTGTAGGTGTATAGGTGGTGTGTGTGTGTGTGTGTGTGTGTGTGTGTGAGGAGTCTGTGCATATGTTTATCCCCCGCACCTTCAATTATTCGAACACGTGAACGGAATTTCACCAAACTCGGTAGGTACACATATAGTAATAAGTAAGGACACCTGACTTTTATAGTCTTCGACCACGCGAGGCACTTACTTTTAAAACTACGGCCATTTTAATATGTATTGGGACATATCATCGCAGAAAACATTCAATCGATTTTAAACAAATTTTGTACACTGGCAGCGCAAATTATATGCATTAAATTTAGAGTTGTTTTCGACCGCCATTTTGTAATATAGTGCCACGTCAAAAATAAAGCTTTTATGTTTTATCTCGAAAAACTAAGCAACCTATTTTTGGCAAATTTTTGTACCTTAGTAATACTATGATTAGCCAGGTAAATCTCAGTTATTGAAATTAATTACACTTATTTAAAAATGGCCACCATATAAATATTTGAGCTTCTTTTAGTATTACTACCGTTCCGATTGACCAATTTCAACCTAATTTTGTACTCTGACAGTACCGGCTACAAACATCATATAAGTCAAACATCAACTACTTTTTTTACTATTTTGGAAGATAGCGCCACATGAAAAAATAAAGCTTTTATTCTATATCTCAAAAATGACTTAACTAATTTTCGCCAAATTTTTTACACAAGAAAAACTACGATATATAAGGTAAATATCAGTAATTGAACTTTACTAAGCACTTGTTTTCAAAATTGCGGCTCTATAAATATTTTAATTTTATTTCTGATTACTACACCATTCGATCAAATTCAAACAAATTTTGTACCCCGGTGGCCTCTATTAAAAGCATGAAATAATCCAAAAACGCAAAACTTTTGCCCGAAAGTTTGTAAGATAGCACTACATGTACTAATCAAGTTTTTGTGTAATTTATCGGGAAACAATTGACAGATTCGTACCAAATTTGGCAATCAAGTAGTAGGCTACTGCCGTAGTTGATATGTACAAATATATCTCAAGTATGTACGATACTCATTTTCCAAAATGGTGGCCATCTAGTTATTTTAGCATAATATAATAATCTTCGAAAACACTTAATCAATTCCAACTTAATTTTGTATGCTAGGAGTATATATATCAAAATTCAAATATGTCTACATAGAGCCTTTTTTGTCCTCCATTTTGTAAAATAGTGTCACACAAATAAATAAAGTTCTTATGTCATATCTCGGAAACAATTTAACGTTCCTACCAAATATGTTCAAGAAGAAGTACTGCTGTATTTAATGTTAACTAATCTGATTATGTATGAAAGATACTTATTTTTAAAATTGTGGTTATATAGCTATAATAGTTTTGTATGTTATATCGTCGAAAGCATGTAATTAATTCTAACGAAACTTTGTTTTGTTAGAGGAATGCCTAAGGGGCGTATCATAGTTCCTGAGGGATGGATATGTTAATAAAAATAAATGAACTAAATTTATTAATTATATTTATTCTCAATCCTACAAACATTCAAACATCTGTTCTACCAGTCTAAACCTCCTGTTCACTCTTATTGTTCTATTGAGCGCAATATTGTATTACTATCTACATTTCAATTCAAAACTTTATCACAATCTGTACTCTTGCTAATACCCTTTAATCTGCTCTAATTATTTCCACACATTTACTTAAAATTGTCTGTTTCCATCGTTCCGAATGTCTTTTCACTCAATCATCCAGTCCACAGTCTCGCAGATCATTCTCACTCTTCTCTGCACACAAGCTCGCCGACGCACTCTCACAAATCGCTGCAGTCGTCCCTCGCCACTCCGAGATCGCCCAAATGTCACACGAGACGCCAAACTATCGGCTCTTAATCATTCACTCCCCAGAAGCCCGCGCGTGGTATTTATACTTAAGGTAGGCGTCGTTCACATGCGAAGGAAACACTGGGCAGCAACATGCAACTTTACCCCTCCTCGAATATCTTCGTCCCGAACAAACTCTGCAACATCCGGACGATCGTAGAGTGCCAGTCGGTCGATGTGGACAACTTTCGGCTTCACCTGAGAACCTTGAAAACAAATCCAAAAGAACACATCACAGACCTTATTCAAAATCCTTTAGGGGCCTTCCAAACATGTCTCTAGCTTCAGGCATTACCCTTTTCTCCTCTGTGGGTTCCACAGCCACACCAATTGTCCATCTTGAGATACCTCTCTCGACATTCTCCTATCATACTGCATCTTCATCCTGTCACTATTTATTTTGAGGTGCTGTCAAGTAAAATCATGAATGCCAACAAGTCTGTTACATAAATCGCTGCCATAATCATGGTTGCAGCTTCCTCTTCTGTTGGTTGGCCAAACAGCAGGTCACTGTGTAAGCATAGTTCTTTTTCTAGTCTTTTTCATCCCCAGAATTTTCGTCACCTCATGGAAGACCGCAGCTTCAAAGTTTCTTCACTGATCAGAATGGAGTCCTAGTGGCACAACAAACCTCGAAAACACATGTTCTATGACTGCTTCGGCCAATGTATGTGCTTCTTGATTTGGGAGTGGAATGGCCTTAGTTCACTTAGTAAAGTAATCTTGGGCAACCAGAACATACCGATTACCTCTCTCTGCGACAGACAAGGCTCCCTGCATATCCACTGCCATCCTCTCGAATGGGGCTCCAACATTGTATTTCTGGAGGTGACGCTGTCCTCTAGTCCTTGGGCCCTTCCTCGCAGTGGAGTTGTCGCACATTCGGAACAACTTCTCAACATCCGTACGACAATGAAGCCAGTAATAATTTAATCTAACTATGTCGAGGGTCTTATTAACACAAAAGTGCCCACTGGGTGCCGCATTACTCCGTTCTTTTAAGACTTCTGGAACCTTGCATTCTGGAAGGAGCAACTGTAAGGGTGTGTGTTTTTCAACATTACTTTCCCAGTTTCTGTAATGTATGTCATTCTTCAGTGTCAGGAAATATGATTTGCTCAGTATGCCTTGACTGCAACGCATGCTATGAGCCGACGAGGGAATTGCAATAGACCACACAAGAGTGTTAGAACTATCATGCCGTTTAGTAAAGGCAACAGAGCAGATCGTTAAGATTGCCACAATTACACTTTTGCTGGGGCCACCATACTGCTCAGTTAAGGCGACAATAACCATATGTTATTGCTGGGTGTACAATCATCTCTGTAGCGACATCACATCAGCATTGTACGGAATACCACATTGTATTGTTGTCAGAACCCTGTAAGTTTCTAATTGCAACATTCTATTCTCTGGTTCTCTGGGAAGTAATGACGTCACTGATTTGTGATACACTGACATTTTACAATATTGTTACAATTTCTCTCTCTAGAAATTAAGTGGTCTATACCAAGTTCGTTAAGGGATGGAGGTCTTCATCAAATAAAATAATTAATTATAATTTCCTTATATACAGAACAAACAAGGAATATTTCGGTTAATAAGACTTTCGTATTATCTAGGCCTATAAAAACTACCAATTCAACACACATAGAATACGGTTATATTTCCGAAAAATAGTAATATTCGTAACGAATAATATAATTAGCCTATATGCATTTTGAGGTGCTTTTGGTTTCATCCATTTATTAAAATAATTTTTGGTGAACTTATGTTATGTATTCGCCGTCCTTGGGATAGCTTAAAAATATTGCATTGGGCTATACACGAATTAACAACCTTTAGTCACATGTCTTGGTAGGCGTATGCTTAATGGGGCATGCAAAAATTATTTGCCCATGATATATGTAATTTGTTGTATTTAAAAAAATTGTATTATATGAACGTTTTCAGTAAGTCCATGATTGCGCTGTAACCGTAATTTTTGGAGACAAAATCTTGGTATTTATTGTTTTGCGTTTCATCTGAAATGCGAAATAATTATTCTGCAAAGGTGGTAGTAGTGCCGTTTGCTAAATTAGTTTGTTTCTTCCGCTTTATTAATTGTTTTGAGCTCTCTAGTCATTCTTGTTAAAATATGTATACATATTCTTTATCTTTGAGGCGAAACTAAAGTAAAAAATATAAATTGGTAATGTGAGACTTGCTGTTCGTGTTGGCGGTGTAATTGACACGGCCCGCCAAAACTTTAAACAAGAAGTCTAAAATAAAAAGAAAAAGCTAGGTGATGGTAAGTTTTCATCCCAGTTACTACCATTTCAGAGTTCACAAATATAACTATAAACGAAAATCTTTCAATAGCTTTTAATGATTGCCGAGGCGGAAAAAAACATAAGGAAATTCTAGTGTGGTGTCTGTTTCCCAGTCAAGGGCGTTCTATGTGTGCTTTTAGTAAATCCGTGCGTAAATTAAAATTGATTAGGCGTGGCTGTATCGGGACACAGGTGTAAGTTCTACGTGGATACTGCATGTCTGCACTTGTGCGGCTTACGCTTACAAATCTAGACGATGTATTTAGTTCGGCACATTCTCCAACATATCGGAGTCGCGAAATACACTGCCTGGAAAAGTTCGTCCACATCCAGAACTACCACCAGTCGCCGCGGGCCCCCACCTGCGCGGCAAGGACATGCTCGCACAGTAGCCTAATTTGTCACATGACTTGTGTTTGAATTGTGTTGTTATTCGAGTGGTTATCGATGTGGACAACCCTCCTAACACATCGCAGTTTACGCCCACGTGTCGGTCTGATTCTAAGTATCCAAGTAAACAAATAACGTGGTGTAGAGGCGAAATTTGAAAGTGCGTTCTTAACTGAGAAGTTCCGGGGTGCTCTTTTGATTGAAATATATATGGTGAGTGTGGTGTTAGCAGTTTGTGTGTTAGGAATGTGTCTGGTAAGTGTGGTGTTAGCAGTTCCTGTGTTGGGAATGTGTCTGGTAAGTGTGGTGATAGCAGTTCCTGTGTTGGGAATGTGTCTGGTAAGTGTGGTGTTAGCAGTTTGTGTGTTAGGAATGTGTCTGGTAAGTGTGGTGTTAGCAGTTTGTGTGTTAGGAATGTGTCTGGTAAGTGTGGTGTTAGCAGTTTGTGTTGGGAATGTGTCTGGTAAGTGTGGTGTTAGCAGTTCCTGTGTTGGGAATGTGTCTGGTAAGTGTGGTGTTAGCAGATTGTGTGTTAGGAATGTGTCTGGTAAGTGTGGTGTTAGCAGTTCCTGTGTTGGGAATGTGTCTGGTAAGTGTGGTGTTAGCAGTTTGTGTGTTAGGAATGTGTCTGGTAAGTGTGGTGTTAGCAGTTTGTGTGTTAGGAATGTGTCTGGTAAGTGTGGTGTTAGCAGTTTGTGTTGGGAATGTGTCTGGTAAGTGTGGTGTTAGCAGTTCCTGTGTTGGGAATGTGTCTGGTAAGTGTGGTGTTAGCAGATTGTGTGTTAGGAATGTGTCTGGTAAGTGTGGTGTTAGCAGTTCCTGTGTTGGGAATGTGTCTGGTAAGTGTGATGTTAGCAGTTTCTGTGTTAGGAATGTATCTCTGGTGATTGTGGTACAAGCAGTTTGTGTGTTAGGAATGTTAACTGAACACAAAATGCGCACTCAGGCATACTTTTATGATATATTTGTTCTCATTTGATAGTAAACTAAGAACAGCTTAGAAACGAAATTTTTTTGAATCTGCTTACAGTTATTTGAGCAATTTTGAAAGCGGACTATAGCATGTGGGGTACTTGGTAGTCTTAAGGTATGCTTTACTCATTATGTATCCTACTTTCATGTGGAAAATTTACGTAGTTGCGGGTGTAATGACTTGGTTCATGCACCACCAAGTCAGAACGCGAAAAATGACGTAATTAATATGTGCTACTAATATACAATTTCGTCCGCTGCTGTGTATAAATTATAAAATACTTCACAACATTAAACTCGCAGCAAAACGTCTAGAGCGCGAAATATTTCTCTTGACTCGCTGGTAGTCTTACTGAGAACCTGCAGTGCATTGTGCATTGTAGCATCCATGCAGTTAACGATCAGTGATTTTTTCAAATGTTGATTTCAAAAGTGGCTGCTTCACCTTGAAAAACCTCCATCACAGTATATTACGAAGGAATCGGGGCTTTGCTGGAAAATAAATGGATAGCGGTACTAGTGTTTCCAGTGCATTCTATGCTAATTTTAAATTCGAATGTAGAAATGGAACATAACTGTCCGGGGTTTACGAATCCTACTGCAAGTTAGTAGAGCTCAAAGCAGGTGGCGCTCCGTGGTGGAATATCTGTAATTACGGAGCCTGAACTGGTCTGAGGGTGAATGTGTGATGTGTATTCGGCGACAGCGCGGGATTAATACCGCGAATTATTTAGGCTGCTTCTGGGATGGACTGCGCCTTGGAGTTGGAATGGTGTCTGACGAGGGGTTGAGGAGAGGGTAGAGGGGTGGCTGGGTTGACACGTGGCTACACACGTGTCTCGCGGTAATGAGCTCCAGTTGTCAAATATATTCTGCTCGCGATTTCTTCGCCCTTTTTAAATCAAACCTTTGAAAAATCATGTCATGTATGGCGTGTTTAGTTATTCTTAAATACCCCATGTATAACAACCATTTTATACCTCTGCTAACATAAAAGTATATTATTTTTCGGCAAATTGAAGTTTCATCTAATTTTTATATATACATTATGAAAAATTAATTTATATTAATTACGATTATTTATCTGACAGGAAAAGTGTGTGTTTATAGAGCCTAGTAAGAAGTAGTTCTCATACAAAATATCATTACAAAGGATTGCGCACGAATTCGGTGCGATGTCCTTTGGTGTAATTTTTTAAACGTAGCTAAGCTTATTTTGCACAAAGCGAATAAATATATTGGAAGTAGAACTTTTGCAAGCCTTCAGGAAAGTGTGAATTAACCGTGAATGGACTATACCGGCCCTTCAGGGATACTGCATGTCTCTGTGTAGGCGTAGAGTGGCTCATCCATGCATAATGTCTCTCCTTTATTCTCAGATTGAATTTCTCTTCTTCGGGAAACACATCGTTCTCACTGAACTACACGACTGGTCAACTTTACAAATTTAAAATACTGACTTTAAGCTACACTGAACAGTGACACATATTAACATTCTCTTATATTTTGCATGTGACATATATTGCAATCAAGAAATCCTGACTTTAAGCTACACTGAACAGTGACACATATTAACATTCTCTTATATTTTGCATGTGACATATATTGCAATCAAGAAATCCTTTTTTTTTTTTATTTAAATTTTGTTTTTGTAAACTTCTAGATAATGTGAATATATTTATGCGGAATATGCCATTATACGAACAGTAAAACTGTTTTTGAAAAATTATGTTTTATGGGGTCTATCATAACCAGCTGAACATGCATCGCCATGCCTCTTTATCCTAGGAATCGTATAGTTATCTACTCAAAACACACATCGCACTCATAAAATATAATAAAAAACATTCTTATAAATGTTAGAAAAGTAATTTGAATTTATTTTGAACTGCTAAACATTGTAGCGTTAGCACGTATTTTGTTCACATCATATATTAAAGTCAAGAATTCCTTTATCTTATTTTCATACTTTTGAAAAACCATTTTTAAAATGTTAGCAAACACTGTATATGATGATTACGACCTAACGGTAGTCTTGTTATGTTCGTGTGAGATCTGAAAACTGGAGGAACGCTTACTGTGAAACAGATCAAAGCATTCAGCACCTAGGCAGAACCAAACTTTAATGTAATCGTCAGTTTCTTCTTAAGTATAAAACAACTCACTTTCCACGAGACACATTATACTTAGGCAAGTATATATTACTTATTCTTTGTTGTCATTTCACGTGGTTACATGGAGAAAAGCCAAAGGTAAACGACACAGCCACTGCTATAGGAGACTCCACAACGATTAAAACCTGCTTAGTGCTCATAAAGTTGTTTCGCCACTTTAGAGCGTAGTAGAGCTAAAGGAAGGCAAGGAGAAGGACAAAAATTCTAAAATCAATACAAATATATTGAAGCCCATCTATACATTATGACCAGGAACGACAACTTTACAACTTGAATATAAATTGCATTTGTAAATTTCTATTGCTTGCTACCAATCTGTTAACTAGGGGAAGGAGAGAACACACATGCACTGGAACAAACAGAAAAACAACAATATTAATATATCCTGAGAAATCACCCAGCCTGAATAAACACTTGTGAAATGTCATTTAAAGAGGTGAAATGACTCCCTGAGTAAAGCAAGCACCATTACAACTTTAAAAGTAAAGTACGCCTGATGATTCACTTAAAAGTACATGAAATATTAATTTCCAGAATATAATTGGCAAGGAGCAAAAACCCTCATTACACTTATCCATGAGCCTAAAGACACACCATAAAATATCCACTAAACTCCTTGACAGTAAAATTCTTTTGGCAAATAGTAGTCCAGTAGACCATTCTTACAGCACGCCAAAAAATTGAAGAATCAACCTATTACAAACATTCCCATAAAATACCACATTCAAAATTCACACAAGCAAAACAGTGAAGAAACACTCCCCTACAAAATTAAAAAATCCGTATACACAAAAATCGCTATAAAAAAAAAGGAAACTCTACACCTAGTACAACAACAACTACGTACATTGCAATACTTAACTTGAGTAGTACTCATATTATGCGAAAACGCGTCTAGCATGCTGAAGCCCCGAAGTACGAAGTGGTGTAGACATGATCTATCGTCGCCCAGCCGGCGCAACTCTAAGAGGAACACTGCACACTTGCTCGGGCTGGGGACGAACATTTATATGCGAAAACGTGGCTCGGGAAGGTTAAGGAGGCGGCGGGAATAGAGGAGAGGTGTATAGAAGGTGCCAGAGTGTGCGAGGCTGAACTCGTTGCCAGTAGTAGCCACCAGACAGCGCTCGGCCGCGCCAGGAGCGCCGCGCGCCTCTCTTCAGTATAGCTTAGCTCCAGGAAGCGTTCATACGTGAGTCACCCTGGGAAGGAGGGGGGGGGGGGGGGGGGAGATAAACATGCTACCTATTTCTGGCGCAAAATATTGCCTCTTCAAATGTTATCCCCTCTTCAAACAATAACAGTTTATAAAATTGGGCTTCCAAACACAGACGTGGCTAATAACAAAGAAGATTTGCTAACCAAGGTCATTAACGTCATGTAGTTCTGTAAACACACCAACCACGTGATAGCAGCATTGAATCGTACGTCAGGAAATTGTAAGCATCATCCAATTCATCAGTTGGTGGGACGAAAAGTAATTGGTTCAGGCAGGACAGTCTTTGGCAGGACAGGAGTACTCCCATAAAATTGCTTGAGTTTGCTAATTGACACGCGTGTCAGACTTGAAGCAAGGCGTCAAAGTTAAGCCTGGTTTATACATGTGTTGAGTACATGATCTAGACAGTGGGTCAGTAATTTGACCTCCCCAGTTTGACACTCGAACCCAGTTTCTCGACTCATTTAGTAGTCGATTAGGACCATTTACATGAGGCGAGCTACTAGGTGCTAGTAGACCAGTAACTATCACTTGCTATGTTACTCTACTTCTTAGTCTCTTACACGGTTAGTAGTCCCGTGCGGACAAGTCCTAAGGATTTTCAATTGTTGGCGTAATCTAAAAAAAAACAATGCCTGAGGGCGCATGTTTTTAATTTGCTCCGTTGCCCTTTTTGGAGGAAAAAAGTGGAATTTTCTTCTGCCGTGTGATGTTTTCATTCTCTGCTTTTTCAGTTCCTCTGTTTTTATAAATTGGAATTAAACAATTCCACAAAATCTCAATATCTCAATACAGATATACGAATTTTGTACTCTGGTCTTCACATACTCTGGACTTGACATAGATCAAAAATCTAAAGAAATTATCGCAACGTATGTGTGTTTATGTCACTTGGAACTGCGTCTGTTAACTGGCTGGATACTTACTGTTCAAAACTAACAACATGCGCATTTACATGAGTCGAATGGCTAGTGAGAGTGAGTGAAGAGACTTGGGCGGTTCCTAACATCAAGGCCTTGAGAGCCGATGAGGGTGAGTATGGGGCAGCTCCTGAATGCAAGGGTGGAAGAAACGGGGGATCCCCCAGTGGCATCGTCCGGCACGATTCCCACATGCGAAAATCCGAAAGCGACCCTGTCGGGAATGGAACCAGGTTTCCATAGGTGGGAGGCGAGTAGTCTAACCAATACACCACCGCAGCCCCTGGGCGGATGAGTAGCAAGTCTTAGTATGCACTGCAACCGAATACCTTTCCACTACTTCAGCACACATCAGTACTGCTAAGTACATGAGCTGCCTGCTGTTTCGTAATGTTATATTCCATAGAAAACCGGCATACTCTGCCCAATTGAAATATAATGAAGTATAGTGAAACAAAACTCTCGGAGAACGATTCGCGTGTATGGAGCACACGTGAGGGTTACAAATTACCACTGCGGTGTTTTCACAGTGCCTAGTTCAGTCCTAGATGCGAGCGATGGGGAATATATACCGCTAGTCATATCCACTCACATGAGAAAATTATAAAAATCTGATATATATAAACAAATACTAAGTCTCGCAGTCGGAATAAACTGTGTTTTCTAATTTCTCTGGCGATCCAGAAACAAAATGATCATTTAGTACAGAAGTTTTAATGACACGTTATTTCATGTTGTTCGTTGGCGTATTTCATAAATCCAATGCCTGTAGTGCGTTTACGACGTTGTGAGAAAAATTAATTACTTTTTCGATCAAGCTCGTGCGGAAATAAACCCCAACAATTAAGTAAATATAACAGTATTTCAAGTAGACCTTTGACCTTTACACCGAGTAGTGAAATTTTGTATCGTGACATATCGTAATATTGTAGGAGTACTGTTTGTTTTGCAGATTGGCCAGATTATATTTTCTAAATACAGAGTATTTTTTCACTCAACACGAATATAACTTGAGTGCAAAGTGTCCGAAGGTTTTTTATGTTACCAAACTAACGAAACAGATCGCAATATATTGTAATTACGATTTCAGGGAATTCCACAGGCTCCAAGGATATTTAAATGCTGACCATACATGACCTGAATAGGAGAGAGTATTTGTTTTATTAAATACGCTTAAAAATTTTAGTTGGTTTAACACTATAAAAATTAAATTCGCTTAGAGTGCTGATGTTGATTATTTTCAACGCGGGCTATTTGCATCTGCATGGGTTCTAAACAACAATAAAAAAAATTGACCAAATACACATTTCGCAAAATTTTTCCTGTGGAGTACCTAAGAAAAGTTTTATGTCACATGTTTCCAAAACATTCCTTTATAAATGAGTGTACATATCATAATAAATATAAAAAATATATTTATAATAGTATTTATCAACTGAAGAGGGTTTCACTTCATCGCCAAAATCCATTCCCTGGCCCCGTTTCTGTAAGACTTTCTTCTAATCTGTATGTGAGATACATTTTGTATGCGAAATCCAAACGTTACGGATGACTGTTAGGCTACCAGTTTAACTGATGTAAGATCAGTATACAGAGAAATGTTATAAGAAATAAATTAAGCGAAAAATGAATTATACATTACGAATGTCTGACGGTAATAAATTCTATATTGCGTTTACGGTAATGTGAAAATGGTAACTGTAGGTAAAAGTTATATAATAACGCATAGCTCAAAGGGAAATTTAACTTAAATAATTGCTAATTTTTTCTGAAACAAAAAGTTTCTTTTATTTATAAGCGTACAAAATTATCGGTGCTTTTCGGGGGTGTAAAATTATTTATTTTCCATTACGATCACGCCACTTCAAAATATGTAGAGTACACAGAATAGGAAAGAGAGCATGCTGAAGAAAATATTGTTTAATTTGTTCTACTATGTCACTATTACACTTAATAAACTACTCGAACATTATATAATTAATACATAAATCAAGAATTGTCCAATTTCGTATGTATTTTTGGCCAATAAAATATTTAAAATATACTGAAATTTCTACATTAGTGTTATAGCATAACCTTCCAACGCAATATTCGTAAATCCATCCCAAACAATATGTTGCAGGAAGGGATGTAACGCATGTACTGTAATTCCGAATATCTCAACAAATGCACAACATGAGGCTATTTATTTGAACCCATTTTGCTTCCAGATCTGGTAAGGAGAGAAAAAATATTCTTTATGTGACTAACTCTACATATAAAGATGTTACATATGAATGTGGCCCAAATTTTTTTTCTATGCTTCTTATTTATGTTACAATGACCAAAAACACTAACAATAAGCTTATCATCTCTTGGCTCTGGACACACAAAAAAAGAAACACAAATTTCCAATTCCCTATGTATGTTGACAGAAGCAACCAGAAATGTACGACTGCTGTACAGGTCAGGTAGCCTACCTGCTAGCCGAGGCGCTGCATCGCCCCTCCTCTGTCTACTGTTGAACATCAACTGTATTAACATTTCCGTTCGTCTCTCGAACATTCTGCCACGCGTAATTTGATATGAATGATGACGTGATGACATAAAGAATATACAAACGTCTTGATGAAACCTGATGAAGACAGATTTTTAAAAATACGAAAATATATATAACGAAGTACTCTCCTTTGCAATGCAAAGAAAACTAGTGTATACATCTTTCGACTATGATTGTGATTCTGTCAACGCTTCATCCAAAAAATATGAGGTATTAATTTTTTGTCCAGAGAATTGTACATGCAAGTAATGTCAACCAGTTGATCAGTATTTTATTCAAATATTATAAAAGAAATTAGTAATAACTTATGATCCTACTTTCCTCTACATGGATGCAAATAAATTTCAGTAAAGTTGTTGAAAACTTAGATGGTAGGTAGGGGTAGGCGTCTCATTGACAGTAATATCATTGACGATAAAACCATAAACTTGTGAACCAGTACAAAGACAAAATACACGAGTGGCTTACCCGAGTTTCTATTTCATAAAAACTGGTCAAATCAAGCTGGTTTGCAATCAACTGCATCGCAGAGGTAGGATTTGGAGCATCAACTTCGGATGTAATTTGTGTAGTGTTTTGAATGATGGGGTTCACTAACCTGTGTTATTTATTAGGCTATTATTTTGAAAATAAATGTCTGAGTCACTATAACACATAATATTGGATGGACCACGATAACGCTACTTGTGTTTAAAATGTGATGGAAATCTGTTGGTTCATCTCCGAGATATGGCACAAAAAACTATTTTCTTAAATGGAACTATCTAACAAAATTGTTTAATAATAGGCTCTGTACACGATGTTTGTATTATATATTGTCAGCACAAAGAGTTTCATTGAAATTGATAAATTATTAATTCGATATGTCTAAGGTATGAAAATATTAATTTGGCCGCAATTTTTAAAATAATTGTCTGACTGCCATTAAATCATGTAACTTTACATGGCCTCCTGTAGGTGTAAAAAATTTTTGTGAAAATTAGTTGAATTATTCAGCAAATATGACAAAATAATAAGTTTACACATCTGACACTACTCTGCAAAAAATTGGCAAAGGAGGATCTTTGTATTCAATCGGTTGATTGGTCCTCGAGAAATGGCGTAACATTTATATTGATCATGTGACAATCTCCATAAATGGAGGGTAAAAAGTTTATATATTAGCACATCCGATTATTGCCATAGACACAATATACAAATTTAAATTTAAATTTGTTACGTAGTATAGTATATAAGCTGAAATGTTTGTATATGTGCCATTAAGGAAATACGAGACTTACATAAATAAAACATATAAATGTAAATAATATACCACAGTATGTTATAAAAACTATGTTATTTAATGTGGGGTTATCTTACAAAACGGTTGAAAAATGAGACTTTGCATAGACAATTTTGATGGATGTACTGTAAGTGATAATGCCAATTTACAAAGTTAAGTTGTCATTTGTTTTGAAATTTGGTATATAAAACATTTGGTGCTAAAATGTTCACTTTGCCGCCATTTTGAAAATATGTATGTCTCACCTACTCAAAATGTATCACTATATATATAGCCTGCCATAGTGATACTAGTTTGCAAAATATGGTAGAAATCGTTTCCTTTTAGGAGGTCACACAATTTAAATTTGTCGAGTGGTACTATTTTAAAAAATGGCGGGCAAAAGTTATTGTGTGTACAAATTTGATTTTTGTAATATATACAGCCATCATACAAAGATTCGTTGCTATTAATTACATGGTTTTGATGATATAACATACAAAACTAAAATAGGTATATAGCAGACATTTTAAAAATAAGTGCCTGGCGTTCCTAAAACATGTCAGTTAACATTACTTCTATAGTAATACTTGTTTCGCATATTTGGTACGGATAGGAAAACTTTTTCCCAAGATATGACAAAAAAACTTAATTTATTCGTGTGGCACTATCTTACGAAATTGACGATAAAAGAGGCTTCGTGTAAACATTTCTGATGTGAGTTATATACAATCCCAGCATACAAAGGTAAGTTGGAATTGTTTAAATGTTTTCGATGATATGACATACTATAGGCGTTTTACGGTAAGATGAGCACTTTTGAAAGCCCTGCTTAAGATCTACTTGTGTGAACGTTGTATATTCTTCCGCCTTATGTAAAATTAACCTGGCCATGGGCCTCATCGCATTGTTCATGCTTCGGTCAAGTGAAAATGTTGAATTCTTATAAAAGTTAATATGTTATATATCTGGTATTTTTTACATTTAGATTCATTATAAAAAAAACCCAGAAAGCAAAAGAAATTATTTCAGTATTCACCAATAGTAACATATTACTTTTTATTCGACCTTAAGATATAGAACTACTTTCAATCCATTGTTACCAACTTTACTATGCGCATATCACTCAGTGCGCCCTTTAATACAGGCAGAGGCAGTGACTTTTTTCTAAGGTTGATTTCAAAAGTGCCCACTTTATCGTGAACAGTCTTTATACTAAGATATCTCGATCGTCACCATTTTGAAAATAAGTTTCTGACATACTTGAAAGATATTTGCCCATATCAACAGCGGCAGTACTACTTTATTGCCAAATTTGGAGGAAATCTATCAATTGTTTTCCGAGACATTACACAAAAACATGATTAATTCAGTTAGCACTGTCTTTTAAAATGGATGACAAAAGTTTTCTTTCTTTACTTATTTGATACGTGAAATAAGTCAGCATGCAAAATAAGGTTAAAATTGGTTAAATGGTATGGCAGTTACGCCAAATAAACCTAAAATATAGGTATGGCAGCCATTTTTTAAATAACTGGTTTAAAATTTTTTTTTAACTCATATTTACCTGGCCTATCATAGTGTAAGTTATGTGACGAATTTGGCGGAAATTAGCTCAGTAGCTATCGAGACTTAATATAAAAGATTTAAATTACATGAGCCGTTATATTTTAAGAGGGCTGGCAAAATGGGTTGGGTTTTAGCATACATGATGCTTGTAAATGCAGTGTAAAAAGTTTGGTTGAAATTTGTCAAGTTATACCAAATAAACCTAAAATATTTTAATGGCGGCCATTTTGAAAATAAGGGCATAATAAAATTAATTAATTTATATTTATTAGCCTATTATAGTATTACTTACTTGCCAAATTTGAAGAAAATTAGTATATTTGTTTTAGAGATATAACATAAAAGCTTTATTTTTCATGAAGCGTTACCTTTCAAAATGGCTTACAAAAGTTGTTGTTTGGCTAGTATGTTGCTCGTAGCAGATACTGTCGGCGAACATAATTTGGTTGAAATTGGTGATTTGGTATGGTTGTAATACTAAACAAACTTATAATATTTGTATTGCCACTATTTAGAAAATAAGTGTCTAGGTCAGTTCTATTACTGACATTTACCTGACCAATCGTGATTTTACTTACGTACCAAATTTGGCGAAAATAGGCTGAGTAGTTTTCGAGTTACAATACCAATGCAAAATTTTTTGAAGTGGCACTTTCTTCCAAAGTGACGGATCAACCAAAATATCCAGTTCTGAATTTAATGCTTACAACTTGCACTGTCAGGAAACAAATTTTGGTTAAAATCAGTTAAATGGTTTCCGAGACATGACATATCGCCAAGAAGATTAAAATTGCCGCCATTTTGAAAGTAAGGCTCGGCATGATCAAAAACTATAAAAGTCAGGTGTCTATACTAGTACTATATGTGTACTGAGTTTGGTGAACTTCGGTTTACGTGTTGAAAAAAAGTAGAAAAAATAGGGGGGGGGGGGGAAGGGGCACACACACACACCTATCCAGACAGACAAATACAGGAAAGTGAACTCAAAAGAAGGCAAACAATTTGGTTCTAAGCCATATGAGATCACTTTCCTGCCTGTATTTGTTTCTGTGTGTGTATATGTGTGTGTGTGAGAGAGAGAGAGAGTGTGCGTGTGTGTGCGCGAGGTCTGTGCCACCCCCTCCCAGTTTTTTTTACATGTGAACCGAATTCAACCAAACTCGGCACACAAACAGTGCTAAGTAAGGACACCTGACTTTTACAGCTTTCGACCACGCCAGACACTTACTTCCAGAATTGCGGACAATTTAATATTTAGGGCGATGTGTCATATCTCGGAAACCATATAACCGATTTTAACAACATTTTGTGTGCTGGTAGCGCAAGTTGTAAGCATTAAATTCTAAGGAGAATGTTGTTGGTAGTACGCCATTTTGGAAGAGTGTGCCGCATAAAAATAAAGCTTTTACAATATACCTTGAAAATTACTCGACCTAATCTCTCCAGATTTGGCACGTAAGTAATGCTATGTTTGGCCATGCAATTGTAAGTAATTGAACTTAATAGGACCCTTTTTTTCAATATGGCGGCCATACAAACATTTTGGGTTTATTTGATTTAACTACCATATAATCTGGCCAATTTAAATCATATTTTGTGCGCTGACGATATATATTACAAGAATCATACAATATGAACAATAACTATATTTTTAGTCCATTTTGAAAGATATCGTCACATGTAAAAAATATAAATATTTTATATTATATCTCGAAAACTACTCAACCTATTATCATCAAATCTGGAACGTACGAAATACTACGATAGGCCAGGTAAGTATACGTAATGTCACATTATTAGGCACTTATTTTCAAAATGGCAGCCATCTTGTTATTTTTCTCATAGTATGGTTTATATTCGAAAACATTTAATCAGTTCCAACCTAACTTTGCATTATGAGAGTATTTATAACAAACATCAAATGTGTTTGCACAGTCCTTCTTTTGTCCTCCATTTTGGAAGATAGTGCCACACGAATAAATAAAGTTTTAGTGTCATATCTTGGGAAGCAATTTTCCGATTCCTACCAAACATGGGAAACCAGTTTTAATTAATTTCAAAGAAACTTTGTATAGTGATTCTATATATCACAACAATAAAATGTGTACACACAAAATCTCTTTTGTCCACCATTTTATAAAATAGTGTCGCTTGACAAATAAAAGTTATGTGATCTCCGAAAAAAACAACGTATTTCTACCAAATTTGGCAAACAATTAGCACTATGGCAGGCTATGCAAACTAAAATTTTTTAGAGGTTTAGCCACATACATTTTGAAAATGGCCGCCATATAAACATTTAAGTTCCGAATTTCATCTTAGTTTTGTATGTTGACAGTATCAGTTATGTTCATCAAAATTGTTTATGCAAAGCATTATTTCTAAGATAGCTCCATATGAAATAATATAGTTTTTATGCTGTATATCGGAAAATAATTGACCAATTTCTTTCAATTTTGGCGATGACGTTTTATGATAGGCTATTTCAAGTATATACGCCTGAATGGCGTATATAAAAAACATTTTAACTTAGCGTGCTATTTCTACAAAATTATGTAGCAGTTTTACATTTAAATTAGTATGTTGTATCCATGACAATAATCGAATGTGCCTTTTTGCCCTTCATTTATGATGATCGTCACATGATCAATGGAGTTTTTTTCCAAAATAGTGTCATCTGTGGTTTAGTCGTTCAGACACTTGTTTATTAAATGATGGCTGAGTAAATATTACAGGTTAGTGAACCCTATCATAAAAAATATTAGACTGACTACATCCGAAGTTAATGCTCCGAATCCTACCTTCATAATATAGTTGATTGCAATGTAGCTTCATTTGGCGAATTTTTTCTGAATTCGAAACCCAGGTAGTTAACTTGCGTATTTTAATTGTATTGTAATATCTCAACTGTTTCTAATGATAGTGTTGCCAATGAGAAGTTAATGACTACCTACCGTGTAAGCTTCCAAGAACGTCACCAACATTTATTTGCACCCATGTATAGGAAAGTAAGCTCATTAGTTATGAGTAACTTCTTGTTTTATATTTTTGACATTTTTATTAATAATTAAAAATTATTGAAAAAAATAATTTTTTGTAATTAATTTTCAAAAACATTTTTCCGTTGTTTTTTCTGCTCTGCAGCTATATATGACCTGGTACTTGCAAAACAATAGGCCAGTCATTAGTTGAATTTTATCACCAAGTGACTTCAATTGACAATCGACATTATTACACTTATAGACTATGATACTTACGGTAATCTTCCCTACTTAAATCGAAACATTCCCTTGGAGACCAAGAACAGAAACACTTGGGGGAACAATATTGTAGCGACAAAAAGAAGTATCTTGGACGCGTATTTAGTGTTCAAGAGGTACAGCGATAGTTTACTACAATCAACGCATTAATTCAAGAAAACGATAAGGACTGAAGAAGTATTTATTTATTGTTCTACACTTAAAAAATGACTTTGGAAGTAACTAAGAATAGTTTAGCTTGTTAGAAAATATATGTTAAAATGTTGTTCATATTTTCACCCTTACGCTTTTAGATAGTCGGAAGCCGTACAGCTTAATGTTTATTGTCCTAGAAAAATGAGGAACACTAAGTACAGCTTAATGTTTATTGTCCTAGAAAAATGAGGAAAACTAAGTACAGCTTAATGTTTATTGTCCTAGAAAAATGAGGAAAACTAAGTACAGCTTAATGTTTATTGTCCTAGAAAAATGAGGAAAACTAAGTACAGCTTAATGTTTATTGTCCTAGAAAAATGAGGAAAACTAAGTCACGTAGTCTGGAAATCAGGACGTTTGCGAGCAGTATGTATCGATGGAAACTTTCGGTTAGGTCGATGAAGATTTTAGGGTAGGTCAGCCTGCGCATTTCGGCCAGGGCAACCTCATAGGAGTATAGAGAAGAAGCTGCAAAATTTTGTGGAAGCAACAAAAATGTTACGAGGGATGAAGCACTTTATTAAAGTTCTCGGGGCGCATATTCCACTGCAGAGAATATCATTTGGCCCGCAAGTATAAAAGAAAATATCTCGGACGGTAATAATTTGGAGTGCGAGCAATGAAGGTATGAGGGATACTGCGGGGACAGCAGTTTCATAGTCGACTTGCGCTGGCGGGGGTGCTAAGGAGGGGGTGGGTGGGGGCGTGTTTCACACCAAGCACCTCCCGCGCTGGAACGAACGCAGTTTGCACAGCAGTAAAGAGATCAGTCGAATCGGAGACGACGAAGACTCTGGAAGGTGCTGTGTTGCGAAAAGGATGCAATTGACTATGTGGGTCAGAAGTAGATGGTTGGGGGGGGGGGGGGAGGGAGGGATCACACAAGAGTGGGTAGATGTTTGGTTGTTTGTACACCTGACCACGTTTTATCGTGTCGTATATTGGCGACCATGGACGCTGTATTCGAGACCCGACTACTCACTTCTGAGGTATCCCTCATCAGGGAGGGAACGACTGCGGGGGGAGAGGGGAGGGTGTAGTAGCACTTGTTAACTAGTGCATGTAGCTGTATCGGCCGGACCTGGGAACATGTTCTGTTCTCGCACTCTATATCAACAACGTATCTGCGAACACTAACACTCCAGTACTGACGTCGAGCTACCTGTCTCGAGCTGCGACCTCGCTGAACCTTTATTTACGTCACCACCGCCATCTTGTGACACCCTATACTTGTGTATATTCATCATCGTTTTTCAGCTGAATGAAGGCGATTTTAGTTACTTCCTGTTCTCTGGATATTAACAAGCTTTGAAATCAACTTTTGATATACTCCCTTTCTTCGTAATATTCGTTTTTAAACCAACACACTGGCTGGATTTATCCTGTTAAAGTTGGCAATGATTGCGGACACGGCTGTTTCGACGAGTTGAAGCGGTGCTGTATATCCTTAGAAAATTTGTCATCTACTACTACTGTTGTGATTGGTCCACTCGTTTACTGACACGCCCGGCAGGACTGTGAAACAGTTATACACGCGTATAGAGCTAACAACATAAAACCAAGATTATCACCAGACAATGAACAAATGACAGGAACTGAGGTATGTACACAACTGTCAAGTCTATCCTAGCAGTCAATAGAACTCACGAAATTTTCGGGTCTCTCCTGATTATTTTTGTTTGCTGGAGACATGCAATTTGTGTTATATGTTCTGTTCTCAGTAAATCGAGAGCTTACGAAATCAACTTTTAAAAAATCACTTTTTACTGCACTGATTAAAATTGATACACAATCTGTTTTGCTCCCAGTATGGTTAGCAATAATATACGAAAGCAATTCGACATCTTAATATCGTATTATTATTTTTTTTTAATTTTGTGTCCAGTAAGTATGGTTGGTTTAATTTATTTTTGTACATGAAAGTAAGAACAGGTACATAACTAAGATATCAACGTTCCTAACAATGTCACACTTCTGCTAGATCGACGCATGAAACTAATAGCTAACAGCTCAGAGCACACGATCAGCTGACTATACGAGAGCGGATTGCTACTTGAAAGCCAAAATAACAATCTATACAGAGCAAAATGTTGTCGCTGTTACTTAAATGAGCGTAGTCCTTATCTGAATGGCTGCACGAGACTCTGAGAAGGATCTTGTGTCTGATTGGCTTCTTGTCTTTGCGAAATGTTCTCCATTGTCTGCGTCGCCGGCTGGTAAGTCGGTTATCATCGCTTCGATTGACATATGACGTTCCGACATCTTGATAGCCAGTGCCTCCATTTCTCTGCCATACCTGGAGGCCAGTCCACGACCAATCAACCGAATAAAATGCAAGCCCACTTCCCATGTCCTGGGTTCAAGCCCTGAAGTAATTGCACAAAAAGACAGCACGCTAACAACTGTATTGCTAAAGTCAACACTCTCCATTTAAATTCCCCTCATGGCACAGACTGGTAGCTAAAGACGATCATATTACTGGTAGCTAAAGACGATCATATTACTGGTAGCTAAAGACGATCATATTTTTAATAGAGTTTGTGAATTGGGTTGTTCGTAAGTTGTTCTTCATAGAGAGAAAATCTCCACTAAAAGAGTTGAATTCTTAATTTCGAAGTCATGCGTATATGTATATCAGGGAGAAAAGTCTTTGAAGAAAATCAATCGAAGGAAAGTTACAAATTTGTTCTTATTTTTAAAATACCTCTGCTGCAGTATAGTAATAACGCAATACTCTATTTATAAATAAATAATTTTCTGTAACATCGTATACAGCAAGATGTTCACCAGGAATGCCTTACTCGTTAAAAATATACACTGACTGAAATCAACGTAATGAGGAAGGCAAGAGCATCGCAGTATTTATAGTCAACACTGATTAAGAAATAAATCAGTTAGCGGTCACCCGCAGAGCTTCTAATAGAAGTGACTTACTTTTAGTTTATAATAGAAAAACTTCGCAAACAACTTCGAGTTTTCACCAAAGAAATTCTCTCTCGTAATTCACAGAATAAAAGAGTACTGACTTGTTTTCAATTAAATAAAGCTTTTAACAGTCTCAATAATGCCTGATAACTTAAAGGTTGACAATTACTACAGCTATATTGTTTTGCACAGAAGTTTTATACGCCGTAAATCAGTGACCGTGCCTTTTTTTGCCAGTTGTGCTGCAAACACACATATAAACTTTATCTGAAAGAATATTTCTTTCGTGTGATTTTACATTAACAAAACTGTTAGTCTATGGTACAGATATCAGATACAAGGATTTAAAGCTTATTCAGCAACTTCTGTAAGATTGGAAAAACAGGAATGGGCACCGCAAATTTTTTTATAGGAAATTAAACTTCGGGTCTTCGAGTACTCATGTCTAACATTTTGTGTATATATGATTTTTTTTATTTTCATTGATGAATCGCAAAGAACAGAACAAATTTATCTCCGCGCCACATACGAAGACATATTTATCTCACCCTGCCGACAATTTTTCTTCTGCCAGTAATGGACGACATAACGTCTGATAATACATACCGTACTTGAGTACTGAACCCTTGCGCTGGGAAGGCGAACTCCATCCGCACTAGCCAACAAGATGGTGTCAGTGGCATGGAGAATGCTGGCAAACCGTTATCCAATCTGCGCCTGGTAAACTTATCGGCAGCCAAGTCAATAGGAAATCTTGCACTGCATGCAGTAGCCAACCAGACACATTGCCAGTTCGCAGAGCGGCGCGCAGTCAATCAGAGAATGGATACGACCTGCCGTGAGCACGACCAGGCCAGATCGTGCGAGCAACGAGAAGGAAGTCGACCATGGCGAGGATAGTTTTGGCAACAGCAGGGGAAAGTTATCGTAAACAAGGCCGGGCGGCGACGTATAAGTGAAGCGAGCTCTGCGCGCTGCCACGCCCTTCCTAAGGGCGTGGCAAACGGGGCGTATACACAGCCCTTCAAGAACCAATCCACAAGAGGATAAGAAAAAAACGAATCTATTCAAAGATTTATAGTTAAAAATACACACAAACAAATGACTTCCTCGGCATAACATTAATGATTTATTTGTATAAATGTTTCAAAATTTACACATGATAATGGAAAATATTCATAACTTATTATTTATCTATATTCCCAGTTTAAAAAAAAAATTGATACTAATTAAATATCAGATGGGCTCAGAAATTTATTCAATGGTACCATTTTCAAATACAAAATACAAATGCCCATTAAAAACTGTGCCAGAATTCCACATACAAGTGGTGCTTGAAACAATTCCAAGTTAAATATTATTTCTCTCTTGTGTCACTTAACACAAATCCATGTCTCTCTTGTGTCACTTAACACAAATCCATGTGACTACTGTGCTCCTACTCCAGGTTTAAGGGTATTATCATAAAATATTAATGATAAAGATGCCTGGATGATATGTTGCTCTCAGAATAAATAGAAAAAACATGCTCTCGACTCCTTTTAATAGCTCACACGGCTATATTTTCATGTTTAGCATTTTCTCGGAAACTTTTTTCTGAATACTTAAACATTTTCTCTTTAATACTGGCCAGATATAAAGTCACAAATTGAAGTATTTCCTAACTCCAAATGAAAGCATTTTCTTAAGTACTGTACTCACAATACTGACATTGACAATAGAGTCAATATTTTAGTAAAGTCCAACAAAGACACAAATTACTCTTATTTTTCCATTTTATTACACTTAAATAATTTTCGGCATTCTTTAAAAACATCAATGATAACTTTAATCAGCCGATAATTCATACAGAAATTTTCTGTCTTGGAATTCGGAAATTCCTAAGTTTTTTTCTATCTCCCATGATGCATAAGACGTCATGCTGACAATGTCCAGACGGGCGAGAAATATTATTTCTGTTACGACATTATTTTTGTACTTAACTGTGAGCTGAACGTCCAGGAGTGCTGGTCTCTGCCTACACGACCAAACTCCTGGCGTTATATACAAAACTTTACCCCTCCTAGGAAGGGAGCAACGAGAGTCCGGCCAATCAGAGCCCAAGAAACTCTCGGAAAGCTTCTATACAATTCCAAATTATTAGTGAACAGCCACTTCCGGCACGACATTTCCATGCCACGTGGTTAATCATCCAACCACGCAATCGCCGCGACTGCAGCGCGGTCTGGCGCGCGCAGATCAAACTATCCCCTATACTCAGCGGCCAGTCTACCTCGGGTGAGTGCCACAGCTGGAAGCTATGTCTGATTGCTGGACGACACCTTGCTGTCGCATGTACGTAGGCCTGCTGGAGCAGGCTTTTCGTCGCTGACCATCACGTGCGTTTATAATTTGAGTATATAACGTCACCAAGTGAATTATTTTAATAATTGTGGGTAGATAGCGACACACATAATTTTCATTTAAAAGTTAGTTTTATGCTGGCTATAGGTCCCGCTCTGCACATATTGTCTTCCTCGTCGTGCCAGCGTCGAAGCGGGCAGGCATAATGGGAGTGGAAGAACGTAGTTTTATGAGGCGCGTGCCTCAGGTCTCGCGGCCATATTTGTTCCTGGCGACTCCAGAGGGCCGCCTGAGTCCACGTCGCTGAGAGAGTCGCCAGTCCAGCGGTCCGAGTTCGACGTCGTGAGGGAGCAGCTGCCGAGATGAGCCTGAGCGAAACCGAAACATCAGTGGGAATATCCTTCCTGATTAGGGCGTCTTCGGGTAATGTGAGGCGAGGGCGAGAGAGGCAATTTAAGAGCTTTCACAAAGTAGACTCTGTACCATTCAATCAGTTGACTTCCAGCAATTTGAGTTAAATGAGTTCTCAGTATTTGAGTTTAAGTATTAATGTATAGAACTGACGACTGTTTGATAGTATTCTTGAAGGAGTCAATACAACGTAGTGTTTGTAATAAAAGGAATTGCCTTACTGGATTACATTTCCCCCTTATATAAATCCATGACCTGTTGGCTTAAAGCGGGGTCACAGCAGACTGCATCAAAAGAACCGCCACACCAGTTCATCTCTGCGTACTTATGTACCTACTCTGTGCCTATGCCACACTACTGAAGTAAGGAAATGTCTTAAAAAGTCAGCTAAAACTGTGGTCAACTCAGTTAGTGACACATCTGATTAAACCGACTCTCATGAGTGAGTGAAGAGATTTGGGCGGCTCTTAACATCGAGGTCTTGAGAGTAAATTCTGTTGAAGCGATGGGGGTATGGAGCAGCGCAGGGATGCAAGGGCGGGGGAAACGGGAGATCCCCGAGAAAAGCCGCCGACCAACATCATCGTCCGGCATGATTCTCACATGCGAAAATCCGGGGGCGACCAAGCAGGAATCGAACCCGGATCCACTAGGTTGGAGGAGAGTATTCTAACCACTACAATACTGAGGCCCCAAGGGTTCTCATGATGCGAACAAGATTGTCAAATAGCTATTCGGACACTGAGTCCCATTCCTACAACAAAACTGTACAAAGCATCTTGATGATTTTTTAAATACTAAAAGGCTCACAATACGACGCCACAGTGTGTGCCAAGCACGTTTGTTGACGTTGAGGTCGGGGGAACTGGCCGGCCATTCAAAACACTAGACTTAATTGGTTTCTATGTGTATAAGTGTAGTCGTCGATTAATACATCCTCATGAAGCCAGGTGTTGTCATACACATATCGGGAACCAGCGTAAGTTCCACTTTTAAAAAGCTTGATGTGCTTATGGAGGGTGGTATCCCTGTAGGCTGGGCATGTAATATCAGACACAAGGAGGGGTGTGGTGTAAATAATCTAACTGCCTAACATGCTACCGTAGAATAGGTCAGTAAACACAAGTAGTAGGGGCGGGCCAGTTTCATCCCACCTGGGATTAATTTATATTAATTAATGGATTATCGATTTGTAGAAAGGGTTAATCCTTAACCAAATCTCATTCCGATCAAAATTTGTTAATCCGATTTTAATCCCATGAATTTTTTTGGATTAATCCTTAGTCCGATAAAATTTTAATCGAATTTTCTTGTATTTTCCTTGCATAAAATTGTATTAAATTTTGATTGATCCAATTAATTTATTGAATTAATCAATGAAAAATACAGTAGTTGTGTGATAAGTGTATAGTTGTACTTTATTATTTCCTTTCTTTCTTTTGAGGTCATGGAGAAGCTCGGGTAGATGTCAGCAAGACGACTGGCACTCGACTGAGGTGTGAAGTATTAGCGACAGGGTGTGTGTATATATATATGGTGAGTTTTGTGCAAGAGTGGCTTAAGTGTAAATGTTTTGGGTTGGTAGTGTTATTGCTGTATACGGTGTTGGGAGATGGGCGATTTTTTTTTTGTTATTTAAACAGAAAGAGACCTATAGTTAACACACAAGAGTAATAATCTTGGTGTGTTCAACCTATGAATAATTTACACGAATGACTCATTGAATCGCAAATTTCAAACGATCACAATTATGTGAATAACATCTGGTGTCAACAAGTGCTAAACGATCACAATTACATGACTCTACAGGTATTAAAAATGAATGAATTAATTAACGAAGCAAAAAAAGTCCCTATAAATTAAACTGCAGCCTTCCCGATTACAAAATGCATAAAAATTTGACACTACTTGATGTCTCTTACACATACCTGACATGATTTTAAAAATGTCTATCTGTTTGTGTGACTGGTGAGGATCTTTAGAAACGGAATCCACGTGTAAAAAGAAACTAATTTACTAACATGCATAAAAAAGAAAACTTTTAATATATGTCCATTCGCTTGGGAGGTCGCTGCAGCACTCACTAGGATATAGCACTTATGTCAACTTATAAGCTGTGTTGAGAGCAAACATAACCTATATTTGATTATAGACTGAGGTTAAAAACTCGGAAATGTTAATGAAACTACGAAACGAATGTTTCCAAATTAATGGAACAGCTAACGAACACAAGTACATGAATATGACTAAACACATAATGAAATCGCACAAAGAGCTCCCCAAAACACATCTGTCCACCTCAGAGGCTGGTGAATGAATGAGTGGAAGGTATGAGGTGCACCGACTTATAAGCTGTTATATACGTGGAGTGCGGCTGAGTTGAAATTTACGACTGATAGAACCTATTTTGCTACCAAGTTAGTATTAACGAGGAGCAATTTAAGCTGCGAAATGCACAGACAACGATTTAGCACTTCCAGTTAACACGGACAAATAAATATTTCCAAACTCGCATTTTGAAATGTACGATTTAAATTTTAAACCGATAGAATAACATATGTCTCCCTCCCATTTTGTACATGTACTTTAAGTATTTTTAAAACATCCATCTGCCTTTGAGGCTGGAGAATGAATGACGTGTGCCAGCTTATAAGCTGTTTTATTATATATATATATATATATATATATATATATATATATATATATATATATATATATATATATATATATATGGAGCACGGTCGGAGGCTGACATGCAACTGAGTTGGAATTATGGCAAAAACTCATAATACACTATTTGTCTTACAACAGACAATATAACAATCATTTTTCTATAACCATATATTTTAACGAAAGTTTCACTATTGTAAGAATAATTCACTTTTAACACAAATGATTTCTGTTGAAGCATAGGGACACTCGGATAATGTCAAGAAGGAATTAAACCTACAAAGCATTACTGTGCAACTCTTTATAGAAATGTACTGTATATTATTAAAATTAACAGGTGTACCACAATTTTTTTAATGTTAATTCTGTGAAATTCACTGCACTAGCTAGCGAATTGATAGTTTAAAATCATACCGAGTTTCATCGATCGAAGTCAGAAACAGTGTTTACACAATTAACTCACTATATAAGCTTAAAACATGAAAAGGATATTTTTCTGATAAATTAAGAGTTATATATTTTTTTAAATATTGAAACTATAATCGGGCTGACACTCAGGCATATTAATTGCCTAAACTTTCTGAAGCTCGCTGACCACCGCGCCCGGTGAATAGATGGTTTAGAGGAGTGAGCGATGTATACGAGTATCCTGGACAAGTGTTTGCGAAGAACTAAGATGGTGCGAACCTGCGAAAACTGTTCATGTCGATACTGCCCTGCCCCAACCCCTTGTCCACATTGCATCTTTGTACGAAAACACAGTTTCTATCCAAGGTCATGCAGCCCCCTCCCCCTCCAATGCAGAGTTCGTTTTTGGAAGGCTGCTATGTCCAAGCACCCCACCTTCACTGTCGATTCAAGGTCACGCACCACCTCCTCTTACACCACTCAAGAACACATTTTCAGATATCTCGAGCACCGGCCAGTCCACGCAGCCCCGGCCTTTCACCCCACGCCAGAGTGCGTGTCCAAAGCACATCTTTTGTGCAAAAAGTTTGGGAAGGCTCCATCCATCAGGGGCAACAGTGGATATTCAACTGATCTAGGCTAGCTGCCTTCCTCTCTCCCGTCTTCATAACAAACTGTTACTTTGACTTGGTAACTGAGGCAGAGTGGAAACTTTTTCTCCAAAGCAAGGGACGGCTTCCTTTCAATGAAATAAAATTTCACAAGTTCCGCCGATGAAACTTTATTTTCCTCATCACTAAGAAATACGTTCAAAATGTCATTAATACAGTAAATTCAATTAAAAGATAAACAGTTTTATGAGGAAATTTTAAATTTAATACGCTAAACTTACAAGACATTTTAAACTTTATAAAGTTTTCCAGCAAACTTATGTATGTTTAAACTAATTAATGATTAATTTTTATTCCAACACAAATGTAATACATCCTTTGACACTTTTAACTTTTTAAGTATTGAAAACCATGCATCTTTCCACTTACACAAGTTAAAATTGTAACACGATTCATGCATTATTAGATTTAAGCAATACTCAAGTTGAACTTTTTTTTCAAACATTGAAAACTAACGTGAAACAAAATCACGTTAAACCAATTTTTTTTTTTTTTTACTTTCAATCTGTTTTTTAAATAATTATGTGTATTTCACATATAGTTTTTCCCAGTCCTGAATTTCGACTCTACTATCGCCCATGAAATGTGTCTGTTTGAACTTATTTTATTAAAAACATACTAAATGTTGACGTGATTTCAATGAAATTACACACATCCAGCTTGACATGACTGTTATCGAAGCTCAAATATGTTAAATTTCATGATATTTCAACTGATTTGGCAAGAAGGTATAAATTTAAGCAAATTTAAAGGAAAATGGCAGTGATTTTGAATCCATTAACTATATAAGGATGGATGAATTAATTTTTTTTAGTGTTATGTCGTCAATTGCCAAGCTCACTTTGTGTGCATATGCATGGGTGTGCATTGTATTAGCAGTAGTGATACTACAATGACATCCACTACAATGACAAACATTCACATTAAGAATGATTCCAGGCATCCACAATGATAGATGTTTACAAAAAAACGCCAGGTGTCCATTACATCTACAACAATGCTAGATATCTACAACAACGACAGGCGTCCACGCAGAGAACGACGCCTGATGTCTACTACAACTTCACTACATCGTCTAGATCTATAAGGTATTTCATCTATACATCAGCTCGCAACAGGTACAATGCATCAAGATCACTGCTGTGAAATGGTTATTCTGAATGTATTGAAGTATTCAATGCGATTAGAGCTTATGGGAAGGCGAAAACGTTATTTTAGCTTATGGGAAGGCGAAAACGTTATTGAGTTTAAACTGCTCCCAACTCCGAGTGCTGCCGAAAAAATTTATAATTTATTTTGCGGGTCTCAAAATAAAACTAGTATATCCATTCCTAGCTGAAAATTTACAAGGTGATGAGATTATTGTATCCTTTTTTGTCATGTGAAGACTTCCTTTATGGCATACCTGCCTTTGATAATGAGAACAACTTACAACTTATGTGGAGGGATTGTATGTCGTGAAAACTGGAACAGTTAATTGAAGCTAAAATTATTTCAGATGTAGGAATGGACGATTACAGAGTCGATGAAGTAGATTCCGAGGTGAGTACTGTAATGTTATAAATGATGAGATAGTTTTTTTGTACATAGTGTATAATTTGAGATTGTAAAAAAAAGAAATAACATAACAATGATGTAATATGTACAAGGTTTCGAAAACTACCAAGAGAACACCTTCATAATTAAGGAGCTTGCTATTTCATATGCAACCGATGCTAATGACTAAAGTGTTAGGCCTAGACCTAAGTATACTTAAAAACACTCAAGTTAAAATGATGTTTCGGGAACAGACTTACGAGAAACATTGCCTAAAATGGGATTCTGGTGTCATAGCTCACGAAGAGTGTTTCCACTATGTAAATGATGTGCTACTCGAAGACTATCCCATATATGTGCTCGGAAAACGCAGAAAGAAATTTAAAAATTTAAACCAATATTAAAGTGATAAATATCAGAAGACATCGCGACTGTTCGAATATTAATTCAATAGTCAAATGCTATATTACTAATCACTGTGAGAAAAACAAATTTCTGTTCCCAATGTAATAGCGAAACTTTAAGAGAATATTTGTATTATCGTCCTACCTATGTGTAAAGGTATTAATTTTCGAAAAAAAAATGCTTTGTTACAGCTTCTTACCTGCATAATATTTCGAACTAATGGAAAAATTCAACCCAGAGAAAACATACTCCAGTATTTTTCGCTGTTATAAGAAAGTGTGGTTCTAGTCTCTAGACAACATTTACTTCCAAATACAGATGTGTAATGGAGATAAACATTGGAATTTCGCAAAAAGTTTCGGAGGAATCATGTATATAGAACGAGTGTTGTGTTATGAAGAAGGATGTTCGACTTCTAAGAGTACCTTGAGGAATGTGGTACTGTGAGGTTTGGAACAGCAATGTTTATGTCTGAAAATTTGATTAACCAAGTTGTCATTGAATAACTAATTTTACCACAATCTGGAAGAACATCTGACTAAATTAAGAGAAAGAACCGTAGACCGAAGCTTCAGTAACAATGGAGTGGTTCAACTATTCACTTCCTTATGCCAGTGTTACTCCAGGATTCAGGCGAGTATGGTTTCCAATTGAAGATGAAGACAGTCCACTAAAGATACAGATGTGCAACAGAGATGAACATTGGAGTTTTTCGATAATCAATCCTGAATACATGTATAAAGAAGTTGGAGTTTGCATTGGATGTAAATGTGTAGAGTATTATTAAGACCTGACACATATTTGCCAATTAGTTTAACCGAATTGGTATGGGACATGGAAGGTGAAGAAATCACTTAATATCCATCATTTTGGAAAACTAAATATAAGCTGCAAAGGGAGTATTACTCTGAATGTGTTCCTTGGAAAGAACAATGTAAAAACAAACAAAATTTTACGTACATCGGTAACCAAGAATTAACTACTCCCTATGGCATGTGGAATTGTAAACTTTGTCTTAGCAAAAATAGTTAAAAAATGAGAAAAAGTGATGTTACAAAAGCTATAAAAAGAGAGCATTCACTATTACATTGTGAGTCATGGTTTGAATCTTCGACCCTATAGACATATGCAAGGTCCTACATATAAGATACAGAAGAGTGTTCTTTAAACCATATGACATACTTTAAAAGTTCATGCCTGGAACATTATAGAGCATTGGTGCTACACTTTCGACAACACTCTTGGTATTCGCTTTGGTAAAGGAATAGCAAGCAACAATTGTGCTGTGAGATATTGTCGCCCTGACAGTAACTTATGAACAACATTAGAAGATTTGATAATTGGCAGTTTTAGCGAGGAGGCAGAAGAGGAGACATGGAGTAATCGCCTACCATCTCACCAGACCTCCTCAGGTACTCACCATTTGTAGGAAGGAAACCTGTGATGAGGAAGTCCATAACTTTATTTTAGAACAAGGGGGATTAGTTTTCCCATCCATGTGTAATTTATATGGATGTGAAATGGCAAATGCAGGATAACATTCCCAAATAAATACAAGTATGTAGTTTTTAATAAATGTTTGCATACTGTAATTTATAGCTTATTGTATTCACATTTTGTTGTAAAGGAAATGTTAGAGTCAGACATTTATTTTTAATGTATGAATTTCTCTCAAGCTTTGACACCACATAGTAAACCAACTAGTTGTGATTACAATTTAACTAAGTACAATAGTTCTGAATATATTGTAAACAAGTACAGACCTTATGAAGTAGATCGAAAGTATAAGCTTAAGGGCGAACACATTGTAACATGATAATGGGAGTAAGAAAAGGTTTGAAACAGCTTGTTTATAATACAGACAATGTTTTGCAACATCAGTATTTCGAAGAATTTTACAATAACATTCATACTTTAGATCATTATTGCAAAAACTAGTTTGGTTACATTTCTAATACTGGATGTGATTCATCATACTGTTATGTGCATAGAGAAATAAAACTTGCAAAAATAAAATTTAACCCTCAAACACATCTCAACTTGCAAATTTAGAGGTAATTAATTTTATCAATATGCATACATTATTCCTTGCTAAATCTTCTAGTGTCGAATGTCATAGTAGTAACATAATGTATTTACATCCTGCAAATAATTACATCAGAGTCAAAGAAGGAATGTTTGATGTAACTTACACCCTGTGGTGTGACTGACTTTTGCACAAATTTACAGAGACTTGCGACAGTATTTTTCATTTTAAAGAAATTTATTTTCCTCTAGGAGATGAAAATGGCCACGAACTCATTCAATGCAGTTATAACAAGAAATGTCCAGTGTTTTATATGACTGCAAACACACCTCTTCCATCTAGTAATGAAGATTTGCACTCTCATTATTTTGAAGCTTCCCGATTTGTTTAAATGCATTGCTTTGCATGCTCCTAGTTGTAAAGACATTTGTGTAGAAACAAACAGGTTAAAACCAGGGTGTAAGAAATGCTCCCTCCTTGAAAGCAGAGTCTAATAAGGGGATCAGGATCCAATTTTAAGAAAATTTATGAAAACTTTGTTTACAGAAGTTGCCAATATTTTATAAAAATATTTCTTGTTAAAGAAAAATTTTGTATATATTTTGAATTAACCTGTACTTGATAGTGTTGTACATACATTTTTTTATGTTCTGTGTCATCCTATACTTGTTTATGTGTTTTGAATCAACTTATACTTCATAGTGTTAAAATGTCGCATATAATTTGTTTGAATCTGCCTGTATTTTTTAAATAATTGTGAAATTTATATGACACACTGTATTTGCTAGTGCCACAATGTTGTACATAAAGTTATGGATGAACCCATACTTGATTGTTTAATGCTGTTTGTGTGATTATGTGTGCTAAGTTTTGGGACATCCTGTAATTACTTGCGTATGTTTTGCAACACTCTGTATTAGTATACCAGATAGATTTGCTAATTTTTGAAATAGTTTGTATTTGTATATATTTTGTCAATAAATGCATCCTGTAAATTTTTTTTTTACACTTATTTAACCTGTCCTTATTAAAAGTATACTTGTTTTCTTAAGAAAAATATATCTATAAATACATATCTTAAAAGAGACATTTGAGAGAGATAGATAGAGAGAGAGAGAGAGAGAAGTATTTAAAATGTCATAACAGAGAGAGATCCTAAACTTTTCCTTAAAAAAAAAAAAAAAAAAAAAAAAAAAAAAAAAAAAAAAAAAAGTACGTTTCATTAACAAGAAATACTGGTGTAATGTAAAACCCTGAATAAAATCATATAACAAACAAACTATTAGGTCAGATGAAATACTACTCAACTAAAGATATATTTTAGCTTGCACCATGGCAAAAGATGTCTGTTGGTAAAACCTGAGTAATATTTTACAAATCACTTTAAATACATTACATAAGTTGTTATGTATCGCCAGCCTTTGTAGAGTAATCAGATTGTGCAAGGAGGTTTTGGGTTCGAATCCCAGTTATATCATGTCTGATTGTAATCTAGTTTCTCACTTTCAATGTTCAGTAGGTATTATTGTAATCTATAGATTCTGGGTTCGAATCCTGGCTAGGTCATGTATGATAATAGTTAGTTTATAAACATAAAATGAATAATGAACGAATCATGTAACTAAATCATATACAATAGCTTTATAATTCTTTGTACATGAGAGGACGTAAACATAGTACTAACTTCAGTTCACCTCGTAATGCAAAAAGTTTGTATCGGAATTACAATTTTTCATGTATAAAATTGATATATAAGGATATAATTGAAATCTAAAGCCTTAAAACCAAATAAATAGACGTGTAACACGTTACATTCGAGAATACATGTGCTGTGCTTAAGAAAAAATCGAGTTAAATTCTTTTTAATAGGTTATGTTTGTTTAAAAATGGGTTTTAAATGTTTCAAATACACAATATGCACATTTAATGTATTTTATAACCGAATTAAATAATATAAATTTCTGCGACGAGGCAGAGAGGTGGGCTCTAAATAGGGGTTCCCAAGTTCTCCACATCATTTTCTTCTCTGCCTTAATGGGGTCAAGACCTTCTCCTCCTCTCTCGTGCACATACACCCTTTGTGCCAGTTCGGACTGTAAGGATCTGCCTGCCTGTTCTTGACTTATTCAAGGACACTGGTTGCCCATCCACAGCTACTACCTCTGCCTGACTCTTCCACAGCGGGATAGGATGAAGGAACCCCTCACACATCTCTTCCGAACTAGTCTTGCTTCCAGTTTACCGCTCGCTGGGGGAATTCGGCTGCATGCTGGGGTAGGGAACCCTGGCGCTCACCTAGCAGAGCGAGCTAGCGCTCAAACAGCCTGATCTTGGCTTCAGGTCTCGTTCCACGTCTACCAGCTTCACTACTAGAGTTAAAGTGATTAAATCATTTAAAAATTTCGGGCTTTTTGAAATTTTTTGTGGAATATTGTTAAAACTTTTTGTATATGTATTAAAATTTGTTTTATTTTGACCGTGTTTGCTTAAATATTTTAGTAACTTTCTTATAAAATTTTTTAATGATTTTCCTTGAAATTGTTTAATGTTTATATGATTTCATTACAACTTTCATGAAATTTCGTAAACTTTCTTAACAAATTGTTAAAACTTGAATGAATTTTCGTAAACTTTCTTAACAAATCGTTATAACTTGAATAAAAATACGTAAACTTTTTAAACAAGTCTTTAAAATTTGATTGAATTTTTATAAACATTCAACAAATTGTTAAAAGTTTTATAAGAAATGTGATAAAATATAATGTTAAACCCTCACAATTTGCATGAAATTTATACGGACTGTGATATATTATTTTTTAGAATTTTTTTCAAATATTTCTTTATTAGTGTTTATTTATGTTAATTCTAATGGGTGCTTGAGGTGACATGGTCTCACCATGCTTGTTGAATTGTTGTTTATTAGTGTTAATTAATGATAAGTCGAATGGGTGCGTGTGGCGATGTGGTCCCACCCTGCCATGTATTTTGTTTGTTAGTGTTAATACAAATGTGCATGTGTGTGTGACAGCGAATGCGAGTGCAGGGAAAATTATTTTTAATAAATTTCTAGGTGGCTTCTTGATATATATTTGAGAGGAATTTGCCAGAGTTTAGAAAGAGATACTGGATAACCACCATAGTATTGCATAATGGACAAAAGGCGAGACATTATCTCCATTCAGGCCTTCTCTACACTGTTAAATACTCATAAATATTGTTAAAACCATCTGGAATAAAATAAATGTACTCTGGAAAAAAATTGATTAGGTTCATGCTTCATGACTATGGGTGTGAGTGCAGGGGAAAGCTAATGCAAATTATTTAAAATTTAGTTAGTTTTGCATCGTTTTAAGGTATGCTTAAGGGTGGATTCTTATGTATCTAAGGTATTAACTATGGAACAGCTAAAAAAAGGGAAGAACTAAGCAGGATATGCCTTGTGTAGTCAGGAGGTGCACAACCTCAGCTTCCAAACTTGTTAAGCGTGAGCTGTTTGGAAAAGGATGTGTGTGATGCTGGGTAAATGAGCCAAGAGTACTTCTAATGAATGAAATGTTTTTGATGTGTATGTGATAGGGTGGATTTTTTATATAAGTTAACTTTCAGAGTTTTCATTTTCAAAGTTGGTGGATTACTTCAAGTGTGACAGATAGAGAGCAGAGAGAGAGAGAGAGAGAGAGAGAGAGAGAGAGAGAGAGAGAGAGAGAGAGAGAGAGTTGATTAGTTTATTTTTAATATAAAATTTAAATAAATTTCGTCTTTTTTAAAATTTCTATAATGTATAGTTTTGAGAGTGTTGATAAGATAGTATAATTAATATCCAGAATGTTAGTTCTTAGCTAAAACATTTAAATCTAACTGATTATTAAAATTATAAAAATATTTATTTGACAGTGTCAATGATCTTTATGGTGTACCCTAGAATGTATTTTTAATGGTATAAATGATATACCCTAGAAAGTATTTTTAATTGTTTTAAATTCATAATTTTTTATGGTGTAAACAATATTTACAATATTATCCTAGAACATAAAATTGACTGTGTAAAATTCCTAATTTTTTACAGTGTAAGATTGAAAAAAAGTGTATTTAATTTGGAAAGATTTTAAAACTTAGTTTAAAATTTAATGGAGTGTTGTAAACACAGTCTGCTTGCTCTTAAATGCAAAATATGTGAAAAACAGATGAGGCGAGGTAGGTCATGGAAACTCATTGTGTAAATTGAACGTGAGCAGCAGACCAGAAATTCATGTTTTGGACTGAAGTCGACAGAGTGGCGTTGCCAGAAAAGGAAGTAACAACTCTCTATCCAATTGTTGTGGGCACCTGTAGGGTATGTACAATGACTGATAGCGGGTAAAGGGGAGTCAGCCTGGAAGGTGGCGCATAATATCGGATAATGACAGTTTACTGAACCATTCTATCCCATACTGTGCCTAATCCACAGCTCTGTGAAGCTCAAACTCCCGCACTGTGCACGGTCTGACACTGCTCCGACGCCATGCTGGTCACCCTCATCAGCTCTCAATACCTCAGTTTTGCTCACTCCCCACTTACTCAGTTCTCGGCTATCCGCTACCTGTATTTGTCCACAAGGCTTTAGAATGACTCCTCCCATGTATCTTTTGTAAAAACATATCGCTTTAGTCGACTGCCTTTTCTAAATAAACATTAAGCTCCCTTGTAAAATTTTATTTAAAAAAGGAATACACTTATTTAAGTTAGTATTAATTAAAACTACGTCGAGATGAGGGAATAAAGTGTGGTTTTTTTCTATGTTTTCAGAACGATGAGGTACTCCAATTAATTTTATTATGGGGTATATATTGTAGAGGGATAACTAAAGAACATTTAGTTAGTTATTTTTAATGGGTGAGTGTAAGAGATCCAGTATTGCCATCTTACTTGTAGATCTTTACATAAGCAATTCAGATTCTGAATCGCAGACTTAAAGACAGTCTACAGCAGGCTGTCGAGACAGAGTTCCATCGCCTAAGCAGACACGAGTTAATCTATGGGAGGGTGATCTCTACTTAAGTGATTCAAGCATGGATTCACTTATGGAGAGATTGTCTACACCAAAAGGTCAAAACGTGTCCGCTTCCGCCAAAAATGAGAACGTTGGTTGTGTGCTTTGGAGAGTGCTCAATCCGTTTCACAACCGACTTTCGAATCGATTAGAGATATTTCGCCAAGGGAGCCGGGAAATAATTTGTTTCCTAGTTCCCCAGCCTCAGTGGAAGCTTTGCCAGACCTAACATATGAGCTCATGGCTACGGCGTTCATGGGAAAACTAAATGATGCACAGATACTTGACAATAGGCTTAAAAGTGACACAGACTTTTCTTGTTTTTTCCAGAAATCTAAGGTCCCTTTATTAAGCTTAATAATGCAATCATCCCGACCAGTTAGAGTTTCAGTTACCGTATTGGGTAAGTATTTGAAATCCATCATGGCGGAGGAAGGCATTATGGATACCTTTTATGTTCAACGCAAAGCACTCCATGACTTACATTCATCCAAAGTGGGTTTAATGTATGATGATATCGTTCCTCATCTCAAAAACAGACTTAAGGAGTTTAGTGCACATGGATCTGGCTGGAGTCTGCAAATATTTACATTCATGGATGTGCATGTGTCCCAATACCGGCTGTTCACCATTGGTGCTGCACACACTGAATTACCAAAGTTAATTTCCAATTGTCTTGCTTGTGTCAATGTAGAATGACCAGAGGGAATGTGTTTCCACTACGTGCTCATAGAATTTTTGTATCCTGTCACACGACATGCCAAGAGAACTACTTCATATGCAAAACCTCACCAGGTTATAAATACTGAGGGTCTGTCGACACCTGTAGTCATGCAGGGTATTCGGAAGTTCGAGGAGAACAATTCTATTCTATCAATGTCTTTTGTGTGGTGGGCCAAGATAGCAATAAAATTGACGAAACTTGCGAATAAGGTGGGGTTGTTGCACCCATATACATATTTCTCTTGTATGTCATGACAAACATGTGAATATTTTGCAGGAGTGAAATGCCACTCATTTGCATTTTATCTGTATTAGAAATTTGTACCTACTGGTTGGTAGTCAGCTTAATAAGAAACAATGCAAAAGACATGTTTGCGATCGATACCACCAATATTTTTTTAGTGAGGAGAAACTCGCGAATCACACTGTTCCTTGCCAGCAACAAAAAGCTATTTGCAGTACTTTCCCACTGGGAACAAGTACTTGGAATTAAAAAATTACAGCAAACTGCAGAGAATGGGTGTCGTCACCTATTGCATTGTTGAAAGTTGCCAGTAACCCATGTCCACCTGGTTGCCTAATGATGAAACTAGTCATACAACTACCATCAAACAACATGTTCCATATGGTTGTAGCATTTAGTTGTTCTGTTCATACAATCCAAGTTTATCTAACTATTTTAAGTTTATGGATGCTGATTGTATGTACTAATAAGTTGATAGATCAGTTGAACTCACAAGCAGGTTGCAGGAATGTACAATGTGATAGTTCCGATGAAGCCAAAAACCCCCGCTAATGAAGCTAGGTTGGCAGCTCAGAAAAGTTGTCACATTTGTAAAGAAACACTCAGAACAGATGATATTGTGGTTGATCATGACCATCTGATGGGTAAAATCAGAGGTCGTGCACATAGTGTAACTTAAACTTCAGCCTGCCCAAAATATAACTTGTCGCTGTTTTTCATAACCTGCGAAACTATGATGCTCACTTTCTTATAAAGCTCCTGGCTGAATGTCACATACCATAAAACCCGATGGAACTGTGGTAATCTAAAACCCGGATAAAATTCAAGTGATTGGAATGACTCTTGAAAAATACAAATACATTACCAAACAAATTCCCAATGGGATTGATTTCAATGGAAAGGTACAATATTTCAAGTTACGATTTATTGACTCATTCCAATTCATGAGAACCTCTTTGGGAACTTTGGCAGGTAATTTACTACCTGCACAATTGAGTATCACCTGCTCGATGTTTCCAGACAACACCCAGTTCGAGTTGGCAAAACAGAAGGGAGTTTTCCTTATGACTTTGTTAAGTCGCCAGGCAGTCTGATGTGCAAGTCACTCCCACCAAAGGACACATTTCAAATTGTGATGAGAGGCGAAGGCATTAGAAATGAGGATTATTCTCACGACCAAGCTGCATGGGATGTGTTCAATTGCATAAACTTGCTGCAGTATGCCATTCACTACTTACGTGTGGACACTCATTTACTGGCTGATGTTTTTGAGAATTTCAGGACCAAATGTTTGGCTCATTATGGTCTTGATCCTGCCAGGTATGTTACAGCTCCGTCTTTTTCATGGGATGCTTTATTGTCAATGACACATGCACAGCTAGAGCTGTTGACTGACACATGTGAAAAACATGTATCTTATTGTAGAATGAAGTGTTAGGGGCGGCATCACCCAAGTTTCAAAAAGAAGTGTGGAAGCCAACAATATTTACATTAGTGAGGACTATGTGCTATTTCGATGTCAACAGGTTGTACAGTCATACGATGTGATCCAAGCTTCTGATTGGCATTTTTGAGTGGGTTGAGGCTGATATGTTATCAACATGGGATTTTTCGCACACTGTGAATGATGACGACACTAATTTTTTTCGCAAAAGATTATCTGTCTTTTCCAGACAAGTTTCATGACACACTATCTGATCTTCCTCTGACCCCAGAAAATGGCATACCACATGAATGGCTCGTATGAGAAACTTTTTTTAACACTCGCTCCGTGGAAGAAATATGTTATAACACTGGGAAACATTAAGGTAGTACTTGATGTACGGGGCCAAACTTGACTCTGTTCATTGTGTTTTGCGTTTTGAGCACAAGGCTTGTATGTCTCCGTACATCGAGTTTAACATTGAGAAACATGCCCAGGCTGTGAACGCATTCGAGAAATCGTTTTTCAAGTTAATGAATAATTCCATTTGTGGAAAAACCTTGAAGAATGTCTGCTGGAAAAGGGACATCACAGTTGTTTCGAGATATGACATGATCTATGGGGCTGCAGATCTGATAGAACATCCTACATTCTAGGCAAGACAAATTATCGATGAAAAGTTGGTCCTTATCGAGATGTCAATGAGTTATAATACCTTCAACAAACTTTTGAACTCTGGCATTGACATTCTTGATCTTTCTAAACTAATACTATACGAATTTAATTATCAGTACATGTGTACAAAATTTCTTCTGCCAGCGATGCACCTCCTTTAATGCGAGACCAATTTATTGGTATATTCTGTTGCTTTTGAGGACATCTAAAAAGCAATTATCCCATATTTAAAGGCACCATTTGATACATCCAACTATGCACTCGATGAATGTGCTGGGCGCATCATCACACAATTTGTGGGTTTATGTCCTAAGCTTTACGCATGTGTTGTTGCGAAAGAGTAACATATACATAAGGCAAAGGGTGTAAAACATAATGTGTTACAGTCACTCAGGTATGAGGATCATCATGATTGTTTCGAAAATTGCACAAGGGTTGTGGTGACCCAACATCAGTTCCGTTCGCATGCTCATGAAGTCTACACTAAACGTGTAACAAAGAAGTGTTTTTAGGTTTGGAAGATAAGCAGTACATTGTGACAGATGGCATATCAAACTTACCTTGGGGACACTACAGAATACCTACGTTTTTTTTTCTTCCCTACAATAGTTTCAGCACCACAATAAATACTGCCCACAGCACCACAGCTGCCACCACCACACCACCGATGATATCCATGCGCCAACACCACCACATGCACCTCCTATATTCCACGACCAACTTCACATTTATCTGCAGCTGCCAACAACATCTACAAATATATACAACTGTTTCAACATATCTTGCATTACCAACAATGCTGATGTTCACTGTTTGACTATATGTAAGGCATGACTCCACTATCTATAATACAACTGTCTTCGATATATTTTACTATTGCCAAATAAGAAGAACAGAAAGCAATTATCTGGATACTGCATAAGTGTGAGTGTGTAACAATCTGTCATTCGGAGTGTGTGCATAAAATATCCAGAATGTAACAAATAAGCACCCCTCTGTGTATGTCTAATGAACACACCACCAGAATGTGTCGTTAATGTAAATAGTTGCTGTAAACAGATAGGAAAAGGACATCAACAACAAGTATGTAGCATATTTGTAAATATTTTGTTAATAATTTCATTATGTATTTTTTGTTCTGGGTTTTTTGTAATAATGAATGATGTCCAAGAAAATTTTTTTATGTTGTAGCAGTGTTAGTAGTAGTTGTTGTAGTAGTGTTAAGATGTACATAACTTTGATGAAATGTTTGGTATATTAAATCATAAAATGTCATTGATAAAATGTCTTGCTTTTGTTTTAAAAAATTCTCATCATTGTAAAAACTGTTTGGTGATTAAGTTTGTAACACAATTCTTGTATATTACATTCTCTTGTTATGTTTGTTTTAAAGTATGTCAAAAATGTTTTATGTATATATTTGTTTAAATTTGTAAAGAATGTGATTGAAATAAAAAAGGTTATGTAAATTAAATTTTTGTATGAACATTGTAAATATTTTAGCTCTTATGGATGATATTTTGAAATAAACGTATTTCGAATAAAATTTTTCTATGTTAAAATTGAATGCTGTTATTAGTTATTTATTAGTTTGAAAATTTATCATGTCATATCTCTTGGGAATGATTGGAGATGGGATGTGTCTGAATATGAAGTACTTGTATATGACTGGACATTATATCTTTAAATGAATAATATTTCTTGATTACTTGAGATGACTGGGTGTTGGTAAGTTGTTTGTTTGAAATTAGAATCAGGTAATTGGATAGATGTTTGCTCACTTTCATGGAAAAAAATTGCAAGTTGTTTGCTTCCAGTTTGGTGAGGCAGGAAAATATATTATAAATTTAAATTTAAAATTAAGAAATTTAATAAAACAAACACACTATTATAAAACATGTTGGAGAAAATCGAACATGTATGAATTAATGAATTTGAAACGAGAGGGAACAGACTACTATCTCGAGAAGCTTTGCCAAGCTGCTGGTCAACTTGAAGAACCCTGGGGAATTTAACAAGACCGAGCATCAAGTGACACACATACCTTTTCAAGAGGCTGGTAAAAATATCTCTTGGCGACACACCACAACGTTTCCCGCTGTTATGCAAACTCAACAGCTGGGAGAATCCAGACAACTTTTATATAAAATATATTTTTTCTCACAGCAACAAGATTACAAGTACTACTACTGCTGCTGAAGATTCAACACGAATATGCTTGCTGGTAAAACACAAAGTCGAAAAACATAATTAGAGGTTTTTAAAATAAAATATAACTTTTTCACAAACATTAATTCTTCTTACAATAGTGAAACTTTTGTTAAAAAATATGGCAAAGTGTAAAAAAAAATTTTTTTGGTGTCTGTAGTAGGACGAATAACGTATTCAGAGTTTTTGCCATTTTTTCAACTCAGTTGCCTGTCAGCCTCTAATCACGCTCCATGTATATATAAGCACACGTCATACCCTCCACTCATTCATTCACCAGCCTCCGAGGTGGACGGATGTGTTTTGAGGGAGCTCTTTGCAATGATTTAATTAAGTTTTTAGTCATTTTTCATGTACTTATGTTCGTTAGCAGTTTAATTTATTTGAAAATGTTCGTTTTGTATTTTTATTAAATTTTCCGAGTTTTTCACCTCAGTTTATAATCAAACGTAAATTATGTTTACTCTCAACACAGCTTATAAGTTGACGTAAGTGTTTTATCGAAGTCAGTGCAGCAGGGATCCTCTGAGTGAATGGATGTATATTAAACATTTTCTTTTTTATGCATGTTAATAAATTAATTTATTTTATGCATAGATTCCATTTCTAAAGTCCCTCACCAGTCCCACAGGCAGACGGATGTGTTTTAAAATCATGTCAGATGTGTACGATAGGCATCCAATAGTGTAACATTTTTCATATATCTTGTGATTAGGAAGACTGCAGTTTAAATTATAGGGACTTTTTTGCTTCGTTAATTAATTAATTCATTCATTTTAAGACACCCAGAGAGTCACATAATTGTGATCATTTAGCATTTGTTGACACCAGATGTATTCACATAGTTGTGATCATTTGAAATTTGCGATTCGATGAGTCCTTCTTGTAAATTATTATTAGGTATAACTTGCTGGAAATATTTCTGTCGAGTGTTAACTATATGTCTCTTTCTGTTTAAATTAACAAAAAAAATCGCCTATCTCCCAACACCATGTACGAGCAATATCACAACCAACCCAAACAATTTTACACTTAGGCCACTCTTGCACAAAACATACCATGCATATACCCTGTCCCCAACACGCCACACCTCATCGAGTGCCAGAGCTCCAAAGCTGAGGACGCACCAGAGCTCCTTCCCAACCCGCAAAAATAAAGAAAGAAAATTGTCCCTTAGCACACTCTTACACCAAAAATGTTTTTTATTGGATTAAAAATTAACCCTTTCAATATGTTTAACCCTTTCAATACATTGAACCATTTGAATCAATTTAATCCTTTCAATTTTATTAGCCCTTCCAATTTAACTAACCCTTTCAATTTTATTAACCATTTCAATCAATTTAATTTACCCTCTCAATCGATTTTATTAATTCTTTCAATCAATTTAATTAACTCTTTGATATCAATTTAACTGTTTCAATAAATGAAAAGTGGGGTGAAACCGGCCCGCTCCTACTACTTACGCAAGTGAAATTCGGTAATAATTAGTTTTATGTGAACGTACGATGTCGCTGTTTGTCCACGAACGTCTCTGCAAACAAGCCTTTTCCCTGATTGGTGACTGCACACTACGGAAGATTCCCTATTGGCTGGGAAGTAAGTTGCCAGACAGTGATTGGTGTTCCGACGTGTTGATGTCCAGTGACATCATAGTTTTTGTCCTCTTTATCGACATTACCTGGACTCCACCCACTCACTCAATTTCGCCGTATTCGAACACGACGAGAATAACTGCGGAGACTTAAATAAAGTAACTCTTAAGAGTACAGCAAAACCAAGAAAGAGCAACGATGCTCTATTGTTTTTACGGACGTTGTGAGCAACTAACTTGTCATAGTGACGGATTTTCTGACAAACTATTTTTCCCCACCCGAAATTTTACGCGAGGCCACAAGACATTATGCGAAATAAATTCACAAATATATGCTCACAAAGTTGGGAAAAGCATTATGTACGATTGTCATTTGTTCGTCCGTCTAATTTAGTGTTGAAATTCATGTGGGTTACAGCTGGCGTGTTATGAGTGCCCCACGATCTCTTGACCAGCACACTGTGTGGAGTGGACACAGATCCACTCATCTATAGTCACTTCTACGACCCTTCCTTCAGATAATCGGGCAGTTTACTTGGCACTGTCAGTGTGATGAATCTCTCAGGCCTTCGGGAATACATCCTCACAACGTTTAAGTATTGCTATACGGTGTAACAGTATATGTTTATTTCTTGTTTCTGCTCTCAGAGTTCGTTGGCAATGGCCTCTGCTTTTCTCCAATTGTGTCGTATGGTGGCTAGTCCCAAATAGCGATACTCTCGTTGCATTGCACTACATGTACTTCCGCTACCGAATAACTCACTGGTATTTTCGCATTACCGTATCTTCTGCCTTAGAACTTGACAAATCATAATCTTTATTTGTCTGCTAGCAGTGCTCTCTAAACGTTGTTTGTATAGATTTTTGAGCAAATTCCTTTGATTGTACACAAATTATACATTAAGGACACACCATACCCGCTCAATTTTGTCTCTCCTACTGTTGTTCTGCACACTGTCTGCATCTGACAGTGTACACAACACCATGTTTCGATCTACTTAAAAACTTGTAAAAACAGTTCGGTAATACAACTTGGTACTGTTTTAATTCCAATATAAAATGCGTAGTTCACCATTCCAATGCATTTTACTACTATATAGTATTTATGAGCGCGTCATTAAATTCCCTTATTTTTGTGTTCACTTATGTGTTCAGACTTATTATCAATCCTAAATATAATACAAAAAATTAGACTCTTCGTCGTACTCAAAACACGGACTCTATCACGATCACGTAAGGAGATGCATGAGCGTCGAAGATCGACTCCATCACTGACTGCAAACGCTTGTTGAAGGTAGACAGAGTCTCGTCGGCAGCGAGGTCGTAATACACGGAGCAAGTTGCTCGCAGAGGAAGGAGCAGACATGGAGCCTGCCATTGGCTGTAGTATGGAACATTCCAGCATTCGCCCTCTTGGAGTGGTATCAAGAAACCCTGGCGAATATAACAATGTTGGGTGGACCGGGGTTCGAACCCTCTAACTCCTATGAGGCTCCGTGGTTATTTATTAGTTACCTGTTTATAATAGATTTGAAAGTTTCATTAAGTAAGTATATTAGATTATAAGAGGAAAAATAAGTGCATTCCTTACATTTGGCTAAGTGAAGTTGAGTCGTAGTGTCCAGCTTCACTCACACAGACGTCACAGTAGATCCAGATTCGCGCCCAAGCAAGGCGGCCGTGTTTCGTGGCGAAATCCGTCACAGAGGGAGGAAGGCTTCTCGCTGGTCCATTGTTAACAGTTCCCGAATCCCGTCAACGGGCACAAATGTATCTCGCATTCCAGGCTATTTATCACCTTCACTTTGCGGAGGTTGGTGTGCTGACTGAATGGTGAGGGAGGGTTGGGAAAAGGGGGAGGGGAGGAAGTGAAGAAAGAGCGTCGGGAAACTTGAGTTGTTTGTGAATAATGAGGCGGCGGTCGAGCGTCGTTTGTCAGGAGGAAAGCTCGCCTGTTACCATGACAACCGACCTCGGGGCATTAGCTCGACGAGATTAGCCCGATTTGTCGTTGGTTCGGGGAGTGAACAGTCAGCCCTCGCCTAGGTCGGCTCAGGCATGTCGATAGAGGCGAGAAGTCGCGCTCCCGCCACGCGCACGACCATACTTGCTCGCCCTTGTGACTCCCGGCCGAGCCACACGCCAGCACAGCAGGCGGCACAAACAGGACAACATCACACAATGATGATATGCCTGCAGTTACATACATAGTGTTCAAGGACACCAGATAGCTGCAACACACGCTCATGTTCCAAGTTTAAGGATGAACGCGAGTGGCTTCAGGGCACCTGAATATTCAACACACGCAACTCATAGTAAAGTAATACTGGCATTACCACAATTGTCAGAAAAGTGCAATTTATGTGACACAAGCAAGGAGATTTCTTGTATTTTGTAACACTGAAATATTTCGCTTGAATTATATAAATTATTTGAATGTTTTTAAAAATCAATTAGCAAGTTTATATTATGTGCATATTTATTTCAACCATTAAAGTTTTAATTTTTAAACTTATATGTATGAATATGAAATCAGTAACTACAGTCTATTCACAGTTACTTCCAAAATTTCTGAAGCCCTGCTGAAGTTCTGCTTCCACGATATTTCTTCTTTTCTTACTAGGCATTATCAACAGACCTATACTGTTCCTCTTTTTGGTCGTACAAATTATATATTAGGTATTATATTTTATAAATAAAATACAAGGAAAAGTTAAATTCAACCAATAGTGAGGTACTTTTATATCAATGCAAATATGAAATGATTGCGACATATATTGGAAAGAACCAAGCTTGTAACACGTAAAGTAAAGTTTCAAAGGTTTAATTGAAAAAGTACGACGCAACCACGAATAGACTATACACTTTTTTTTTATGGTACTAGCAATATGTTCTTACATACAGCCATAGTAATTAACATGGTTGCCCTATTTGACGAAGGTTTTCTTACAATAAATGGTTTCTCGAATTTCCATAATTGAAGTGATCCATTAGAAGGCACTGCTTAAACCATAAGGATGATAAATAATCGAAGTAAAAATGAACTTTCTTATATGCGTATCTAGATAGGTTTGGTATGTCCTGGTTCAGGAGCCTAGGAGCGTGGCTCGGAGCTTTGCCCGCCATGTTGGATTTATTCCTTTCCCCCCCCCCTAAAATCGTTTATTTTCACACAAAATCGTATGTTTTATCCCAAAAAATCGTTAAAATTTTCCCTTTTCCCAAAAAATTCCCTTTTTTCTTTAAAAATTTCCCATTATTTCCTAAAACTGGTAGAAGCCATTTTGTGCAAAAACCAGACACGCTAAGACAATTTTGGGCAGTTTGCGTGGGTTCCTTAATGATTATAGACGTAACAATGAAGAATCTAAAAAATAAATTGATTTTATTTAATCATTTTTCAAATTTAAATATTTTTTTATAATTAAAATATTTAAAGGTATAAATATCAAGTGTCATATATCACCAGACAAGTCTTTTCAAGTTGCATACGATTGTGATGTCAAGTCCATTATGTATCCCAATGCCAAGCCTACCATTTTGAATTTATGAGCAAAAAATCCAAAAATGTATAAAAAACATTTAAAAAATTACATTTTCGAAGGTCCCCCAGCACTATACCCAGTAGACGACTGACTCCCTCACCCCCTCACTCACTCACCTATACGCATTCCGCCATCTTTATATTTTCGTCCCTCATTTGTTTATACAATACTGGATGCCACCATCTTGGTAGGCGCCCACCGTCTTGGTAGGTAACCACTATCTTGGTAGGCGGCCACCATCTTGGTAAGCAACCACCATCTTGGTAGACATCGCCCATTCCGCCGTTTTGTAAGCCAATGACCATGACCTTGGCCCCACGACCTTAATTGACCTTGAAAATCAAAACTCGAGAAAAGTCCATAAAAGTCAGAAATAATGATACATTACAGACTACTGCCACCATATTATATGTAGACTACTTCGACCTTGACCCCATGAGCTTGATTATATTTAAAAACCAAAATCCTATAGAAAAAATGCATAAAAAACAACCAGTATATTACATAACAGACAGCCACCACGATATTAGAAACCTACTATCTCGACCTTTACCCCATGACATAGGATGACCTTGAAAACGAAATACTTGAAAACAAATAAACTCCAGAAAAAATACCTGAAAAGTCAGTAAGCATAATATATTACAGACTATTACCACTATGTTAGATGCAGACTACCTCGACCTTGGTCCACGACTTTGATTGACCTCGACCTTGGTCCACGACTTTGATTGACCTCGACCTTGGTCCACGACTTTGATTGACCTCGAATGCCGAAACTCGAAAAAATGCATAAAAGTCAGCAAGCTTAATACATTATAGATTACTAATATCATATTAGCTACATACAACCCTGACCTTGGCTCCATTACCTTGAATGACCTTGAAAAACAAAAAACTACAGAAAAATACATGAAATTCAACAAACATATTATTCTACTGACTACTACATTATTGTCTCGATTTCACTGTCAAGCTAGCTGTTGGCACTTATATTTAGAGATATTAAAAACCAACCATTTACCATCCTATTTTTTTAAATATATTTTTTCCATTCAATGGTATAGCTACATGCATGACACATGTCTTCGACTACATGTTTAATTTATTTAATCGTCTAGATACATATTGTTGTTATCAAAAACTTAAAGCCCTATAGGAGGATACAACATGCCAAAATAAAGAATAATCAATTTTTATATTAATTTATTAGTATTTTGTAAATACATTTTCAGAAGAAAGTAGTTCATCGCATTATCTGATATAACCCCGGTCCTTAAGTTCTTCAAATATCGAAACCACCTCTTTCGTGTTCGAGAAATCCCTGCGTTTATGAAAGTCAAGCAAATATCTAAGTCTGTCTACAAGTTTGTTCGGATCTTCAGTAAACATATAGTCAGTATTCAGAGCATCTTCTGCCTTCTTCACATCAATCGTCGAATGAAACTCGTGGAGGAAATGGTGTGGCAATACTGAGAGAATCATCATCATATTCAATACTATCACTGTCGTCATAGTCCTCTTCAATTCCTGTTTCACCCTCAATATCTAGTCTACTTTTCTTTGTAGCAAGAGTTGTATGTTCATCAGTATGTAGAGCTGATGGCCATTTTTTTTTCAAGTTTTTCGACTTCACATGAACATCTTGCAAGTGTACCATCCGCATAAACCGACTGTACTGCACTCATTCCATATTTATCATTAACTGTGGCATCATAATCGTCTGCAGAAATGTCACCCATCGATGTTACAGGAGGTATTGATAACATAACTTGCTGGTTCCCAGTAGATGAACCCTCTCGGCAGACAGCGATGAACTGACTGAACCCATGCCTGTACCTTACCCTATGTAGCAGACAGTCCTAACTGGATATCGCCAGTGTCGATTCTGCGATCGAGTTTTTACCGAAGCATAAATACACACTATTTATGCATATTCATTTCAGTATCATTCACAACTAGGAACAGCATAGACATAAAATGTCAATGATACATTTGCTGCATCGCTTCTACAGTAAAGCCTTTACAGCTTTGCGGAATTTACTATGACAAAAAATAACAACCTGCAAAGCCACGTGCCAGAAATTCTTATCACAAAGCCCCAGTGTCAGAAATCCATATCACACATTCATCCAATCCCTTACACAATATCAGGCAAAAGGGCCCATACCATGATAGAAAAAATCTTAGCTTACTGTGAACAGAGTGCTATTACTAGCTAAGCTAGGTGCACTACGGGCTCTGCCACAGAACTCCCCTCTCTCATGTTACCTTCCCCACACACATTCCTTTCCTACCAGCATGGACTCTGACACCCAACTCGCCCAGCAGTCCCATGACATTCCACCTACCTATCTACCCATTCCTGGACATTTCTCTCCATCTCATCATCCACACGAAGCTGTAAAATATCATGTAGACAGCTTCTGGGCTTATAGCCGGCAATTCAATATGACAACACCACCCCTGACAATTTTTTTTAACTAGAAGGCAAAAACTGCTAGTGGTGATGGTGGAAAATTGAACCAGCGATGTTCCAAAAGCAAAAAATTAAACAACCGAAAGAAAAACTGTTTCGATATGACTATCCAGGCATACTCTAGTCGTATGTGATACATATACTAGTTTCCCCGTTCAAATTGCCCCAATAGGTTAAACATTGTGCCCCATTGGGAGGGTGAAAAGCAGAGTTTTCTGGGTGGGAGGCACAACTCAAATCTCTGGACAAACAAAGTATTGCAGATAATTAGTATCGAATATGTTAATAGTAGTTAACGTTATACAGAAAGAGAAAGCTTTTTGCAGATAATTGGTATTGGATATATAAAATAGTAGTTTATATTACATGGAAAGAGAGAGTTAGTGTAGAAGTATTTTTTTTTTTTTTTTTTTTTTTTTTCAGATAATGAAAAACAGAGTGAATATATGTGAAATAGTACATGTATCACAAGTACTATCAGCATACCCTCATCAAGGAAAACAGATAATACCGCTCTTGGAGTAGGCACATGTATGTATGTAGCATAATCATCTTCAAAATTAGCAGCAGCAGCCATTGTAGCAATATTCTACAACAACTATTACATGTACTCGAGAGTTTTGTGGTTGGAAATATGGACCAGGACACTGGTCGTACTCCTGCACAGGATTATATCTACTACCCACATGTCCTCCAGTGCATGACCAGCCTGCATACTTGACAGGATAGCTCTGTCTCCCATATGTGATCTGTCATGCCACAAACAAGCTACAAACAAGTATACTGGACACATTGAAGATAACTTATGTGTGGTATGCTGGGAGATATCACTGGATTGGGTATAAAACTGGCTGTATGCTTGGTGCCATAGTGTACAGCTGGCCAGCACACCTGACCAATCAGTAGCATTTTCTCCAGTATGCTGAAAAATGCTCACAACACAGACACACTGGCAAAACATCTGGTAAGGATATTGTACAGCCCCTACATGAGCTATGACATGCCGTCCAGTTGACACTTGGTAAGATTCACATGACTCCTACATGCACTATGGTGTGCTGGAATTGGAGCAAGAGAATGTCAGCATACCTGGCAGGATTCATACAGAACTCCTTCAAGTTTCAGTATACTGGAAGTAAATCTATACACACACACACACACAAGATGTTCATTGTGAGAGAGGGGACAGGCAATACTTCAGCTACGACAATCACAGGGCGAGGAACTGCTTGCCTCCTATTATGAATCCCTACTCCTGGTTCCCTCCTGGTGCAGACACATATATGATGATATGTGCCTACCCAGAGGTGTGTGTGTGTCTATAATTACCCATCATAACCATAAGGGATGTTATGGATGGCATCGTCCAGGATCTGATGCTTGTCATCCATCAATGACATGGCTAGCTTATCTTTGCATTCTTAGTAGATGTGATGGTACGACATAAAGAAATTGACCAGCATCATCATGAGTAGGTGGTCCAGAATAATGCATATGTAGTCTTCGATGCTCATGTGTCGATAGATGACACACTTCTGAACCCCCATGGCCTGCTTCACGACTTTGTTCCTACACCTCAGCCCTACAAACTCTATTATGTCGTTCCTTCCACACTTATCCTAAAACTTACAGATGACATTGGTATTAGTAGGTGAGTATCAGAGATGAGTGGGAGGTAGCTGCTGGTGTCGAATTCGGACATTGGTGTTTGGTCTGAGGCAAGGGTTTGGTAGAAATTGGAGTACAATATGGCCATGACAAAGGAATTGGTGTCCATGTAGAATAACCCAATATCATGGTCATACAGTGTCCATATGGTGTCATAATGGAAGTGGTATATAAGAGTCTTGGACAGTTCCAGTATGTCAAAGCCAGCATAAATCATCTTTTCCAACAATATACTCTCTTGGTCGAGCTTGATGAGGGATAGTGTGCTGCTGTGTATTTTTCGACAGCAGAATGCTGGCTTGGAGATGAGCTTCTTTGCCTGTAGCTCCTTGCAGACGAGCTCCATCTGCTGACATTTGTGTTTGTTTTCCATCAGCTTGCAGTACATACCATTGTTAATCAGCTCAAAGAAGTCCTGCTTGAAGGTGTTTGTGGCAGCCTGACATTTGGCAGTGTTCAACTAGATTTAGGGCTTCAACCATGTCTTCTGGCGGAACTTCAAGACACGGTGGACAGCTTTCAGCTCTAACCCATGAGCTAATGCCTGCTTGAGAATAAAAACTTGGCTGAAGTAATGTGTCTTCTCCTCAAGCTTTGTCATTATCTTGGACTGCTTGGACCCTGGGGGACACTTGCTGACTGGCAGGAATAGCAGGTAGTGGTGTGCCTTGTAAAGTATAGTAGGTTAGTCGACATCGACCTCCAGAACATTGCCATCACATCAATATCCATGCCAGTCCATTCAAAACCAGCTTATGGCAGCGGCAGGGACATTGTCCATTCATACAAATTACTCACATTGATGTACTGGAGGTAGGGTGATAGCCGGCAGGCTTTGTGAATGGTGGATAAGCAACCAAGTGACGTGTGATTCACTGGCACACCTTTCCCTGGATACCAGCCTCGATAAACATGTGAATGCCATAATCCACCAGGAGTGCCAGCAACACACCTGTCTTGTGCAACATGACGTCGAACAAGAACCCGGGGGCACTCACATTCCAGATACAGTCCAGCCTATATGTGGGCAAACAGCCCCAGGAAGTTTTCTAAGATGTCACACAAAATCAAGATGTCGGTCTGGAGGTTCAGCTGGGAGTATTTTAGAAGTGATGTACATCCAAATACCTCCCAGACCATCTGCACATGATGGCAGTCTTTGTCAGTAATCCCACCAGTTTTGATAGGTTTATGTCTAGTAGCTTTGGCTTATCGAGTGTTCCCATTCAGGTGATGTAATCATATGGGAAAACTTTTGCAAGTCATCTTGAATTCAGCATCCAGTAGATTTTGTGCAATTGTCGCAAGGCTAGTATACATAAGTCCAAAGGTGCCAATAAACTGGATGGTGAAATTGTCGCCTAAAATTTTAGAAAATATGATTTGCTCCTCCTTGGTATTTGGGATAGTATATATGTCCTCCATGTTGTACTCAAACAGTGATGATAAAATTGTCATCATACACCAAATTGTGAAAGAGGATTGGCAGGGACTGGGGATGGTCTCGGAACATGCAGGAGTTACAAGCCGTCCCAATAAATGCACCAGTAAAGTGGTCATGGTCTCAGACCATCTGGTTTCTTCTGGTGAAGGGGCAGGAAAAAGGTAACATGTGTAGGCCAAAATATAGCTAGCCCATTTTACTGTGGTAAATGGATGTATTGGCTCTGGCAGGCTATATATCTTCTTCGCCAGACTCTCAATCCTAACAATCTTCTCCATGAAGTGTTTTTCTGCATCCTCCCCAGTGTATAGCTTCCCTTTGTCGGGGAGGTTAGTGTTCTTGGTGGCTGGTTTGATGTAAACTGCTTTGCTATAGGGCACATAGTGATGGTACCCATAGGTACATGTGTATATAACATCGACAAGTCAGGCTGGCATGACTGCACTGACATCAACAGTGCTTCAAATTCGACATACATGACTATGGGCAACTTATTGCTTTTCTGATAGTTTTGGAATCTGAGAACAGAAGGATGGCCATTCTTCTAGGGCTTTGACATATCAGCTTGGATAGAATTATTGTCATTACAATACCGACTGTGCTGAGCCAGAGTTTAAGCACCATTGAGCCCTAACACCTGCAAATAGTCATCAAATGCTCATAGACATCTCTTGCAAAACACAAAAGCTCCATTATGTGTAGTCACCTATGAGCATACAAGGTGGGAGAAATCATCTATATAGCCATAGTGAAAATTGACTTCTTCCATCTGCATGAGAAATATATCGAGGTGAGTAGCCTGTTATTCCTTCGATATATTAATTGCGATGTTATTGCAGTCTTCTTCCTCATATGTGTAGATATTCACACCTAAACCTGGGATCTTCCTCTCGAATAAGGGTATATGTTTGCAGAGGAGTCGGCAACTACAGGCCAGAGAAATCAAAGTGTGTCTCCAGGTCATGATATTCATAATTTACATGTTCTGGATTCCCCCCTCTACATAGTATGTCAGCATAGTCCATTTAAAGTACTGTTGGTCCTCATTTGGGTTGATGATGCCTTGTTTGCCACAATCTTAACAGACAGGGCAATGTAGGAGGAGGTACACAGCAGGTTCTGTTTGTTGATTTACAGTTGGAGCCTTTTGGGATTGTTAAGGACTACATACTACCCTTGCCTACATACACATAGTTTTCCTGACATATCTTGGTGATGGCATTCATCACAGCATCATACTCATTGGCTAAGTTTAAGAGCATAACATTTATTTGTCTTGAATGCACATTAGTCTATCTCTTCTTCATACAGCTTGGGCTTACCATACATACAGTCCAGGAAAATGTTAAATTTCACAGAGCCCTGGTCTGCAATCTCCTGCTCCACTTGGTTGATTGTACAAGCCTTCATATGCTGGAGGTAGCCACAAATATCAGCAGCATTGCTCGAGGTATTCTCCACAACATACATCTTCATAATGATCCCAAACATGCTCTCTGCCTCCCTGAATCCATATTTAGTGCCTGACTGGCTCTGGTAATGACTGTTGGATGCTGCCGACATTTTGCAGAAGCAATGGCACATGCAGGTGAATACTGGCATGTGGTGGTTGGTCCAGGTGTCATGTGAGAACATTTTGCTGGTGGGGGGTGTGTCTGGTACATTTTGTGCTGTGAGAAAGCTGTTTGTCCTTACATCTAAATTGATGTCAACGTGTCTCACACTCCAGCAACTCAGTATTGTGATTAGTCCAACAACTATGCTCATGTCAAAATGCATTGCTGATATGTTTGAAACTGGCATTGCAGTACTTGTGATGAGTCGATGGTGCATGCTTGGGCAGCCCAGTACATGTGATACAATTCCTGGTAATGTTGTTGGCATGGATATACGATTCTTCACCCCGATCACAGACTAGCAGCTGTGCCCCTCTGAAAGGATTGAAGACACAGTTACATTCGTGTCTAAGACCATTGTGATAATCTGAAAATATATGGTCACTGAATTCACACTGTAGCACAGGTTGAGTATGGAAGCATCTGCAGTATACATATGAGTGGGGGTGACCAATGAAGAAGAGTCATATTGTGGGAAGATGAAGAAGTAAAACAGAACAATGAACCAGAATTTTTCATCTTGGAAAAACAAAAAAAAATCAATGATTATCTTCTCTCGACTCATCAGGAGTTGATGGAGTTCTGTTCAACACTACACAACGACATGAAGAACAACCCCCCTATGGAACAATGGCTTGGTCTAAGCACTTGCTCATGTACAGAGAGGGATCATAAAAATCTAACATCTATTTTTTTGTGCGAAATGGGTTTTTCTTGGAGTGCTCCTATTCCCTCCACACAAGTACAGTCTGTCATTAACCTGTCTCAGCTTCCACAGTGAGCGTAGCATCGAGAGAAAAAACCAAATAGCATGTGGTAATAGCAAAAGGCAAAAAAGAATACATTGCCTTGGTCTAAGAGCGCTCTCATGCAGAGGGAGAGACCATAAAAATCTAACTTTCAGTTTTTTGTGCTGATGGGGTTTACTCGGAGCACTAATATTCCCTCCACATGAATACAGTCCGTCATTACTCTGTACCTGCTTCACCAGTGAAAGCTGCACCAAAGGGGGGACCATATAGCAGGTGGTGATAGCAAAGGCAATAAAAACATATTTTTTACAAGGACAAGGGAGGGTAATGTGAGCATTCTCTCCATTAACATCTCATCCTTAGGCATTTGCCTGCTCTGCTGCCTATAAGAAGTAGGTTACAAAAGAGCTAGTTCACTCAGCACACTCCCTGAAGAGTTTCTTTAAACACACATATGAATCAGGTCTCGAGTATAGAAAATGATGTACTAAACTGATAGCAGCTGAGATTGGGCGTGTGGATTCTGACCGTCAAGCGTCCGGGGCCAGTTGTTTATTGCCGTACCGGTTGTGTCTGCCCCTCAGAATAAAAGTACCACACCATGCCCACCACTCACATCTGAGAGAGAATAGACTATTCACAGTAAATTGAGCACTTTGGCGACCCTCGTTAATTTTCTACTTTGACCACCTGTTACAATAAATATTGACATGTCAGTAATAAACACGCAGTGTGTATATACATTGACTATATTTCAAATGAGAGGGCTTCCACAGAACATTACCATGAATAGCCTATACATAACTGGCTAATGCATCCCTACTGAGACAATTAAACACTATAGAACACAGCAGTTAGGCGCACAGGGCACATTGCAAGGGGAAATGGCAGTGAAAAATATATATCAGCACTTATTAATGTGCAGTTAGACAACAAGCAGAGCACTGCAAAACAGCAGGTAGTATACAAACAGGCATGCCTAGCGGAGGGAACACAGCTCATGTGGGACTACACACATTAGACATTAATAATAAATTGTAGTAGTAGCTGAAATGTGAAAGTAGGTAGCATTGAAACATTAGCATCAGCAACAAAGTCTCAATAGGTAGCATCAAACAAATTAGGTCTGGTCACAAAGCCATGGCCATGAAGGGCTCACACACATACTATATACTGATCATGGTAAGGTGAGCACATTAGAAAGCTCTCCCATTTGGAATAATAGTCATTAAATATGTTTTATTTTAGCCTCAGGTGTTATCTTCCAAGTGTGGTGGAAAATACACACTGTGTTTTACTAGCATAGCAATATGTATTTGATAACGTGGTTAAACGATATAAAAATGTTTGGAAGGACAAAGTAACTAGGGCCTCAAAAGTGCTCATTTTACCAAGAACAGCATATATGAATAGTCACTCTCTCGTGGTTGGCGAGGTAGCGGGCAGGTAGGTACACGTGCCAGCCTGTACGCACAGAACTAAAATGCTACTGACCATGTGTGAGAGAAATAATAATCGCTCACCAATGAACTGGAGCAGCAGCAACAGTAGTCAACATGGTGGACACTGGAGAGCGTGGTGGACCCCTGGAGTGAGGAGTCTGCTGCAGGCAGCTCACCGATCTGCACAAGACAGGAGTCAGCATGATAATGGGTAAAAAGGTGGATGAGCCAGTGTATTTAAATATATATACACACACGAATATGTTTTTTTGCCACCCCCTCACAGCACAACCCAGCCTGGCCAGCACCTCCCACGTGTCACTTCCGCTGAGCGACCTTTGTATACTTAAGACAACTAAACACGGGGTCACTTTACCATGTCGCAGCCCAGTGACCTTGACAAGAATTTCACTGCAGCCACATGGCCAATCTTACCACATGGTAGCCGGGCAGCCTTGTTGAGACTTACACCACAGCATTCTCTGGCCGTCAAAATGGTTCAGCACGAGACATCTGAGCCCACTGGCCCAGCCTTTGTGCTGTTTATTGAGACAGTTTTACCAACCAGTTTAGACACTTACTATGTTCCTGTACCACTGAGGTCGTACGATGTACCTACAGCCCTTCAGAAAGATAGTTATCAGTACTGATTCCTCTCTTGTTACTTCCACTACTCATACTTACCTTTGACATAAATTTTTAGAGTGAGAAATTAAATTCATTTGTGAATAACAGATACCGGTGGTAACAATGAAGCACTTGTGGGTTTGCCACTCCAGTCGTGTAATAAACACAACATTGCAACACACGAAATATCACGAATACCAGCAGCGCCTTGAAGTGATTATACACCGGTAAAAAATGCAACAATACACTGTCAAATTATAACCCAGAATATTAATATGAATAACAGCTCCCCTCCCCTTTCTCGCCCTCTTTCACTCTTTCTATCTCTCTCTCTCTCTCTCTCTCTCTCTCTCATTCTCTCCTGTAGCGAAAATAATTACCAAGAGTCAGCAGCTTGAAAACACACACAGGTAAAAATATACGATTCACTGCCAAAAATTATCATGAATATAAACATGAGCTCACTCTATCTCTCTCTTGCAAAGAAAACGAAAATACCAAGAATCGTCATTTTAAAAATGAACACTGGTTAAAATACGATACTCTGAGAAAAAATTATCAAGAAAATTAACAGCTTACTTTCTCTCTCTCTCTCTCTCTCTCTCTCTCTCTTACAGTGTAAAAATTACCATAAATCAGCACCTTAAAAACCCACGCTGGTAAAGATAATACAATGATACACTGTCAAAAATTAGCAATAATATTAACTTGAGCTTACTCCATCTATCTCTTGCAATGAAAAAAATTACCATGAATCATCATCTTGAAAACAACCACTGGTAAAAATAAATCGATACACTCTCAAAAAGTTATAAAAAATATTAAGCGCTCTCTATCTTTCATAATGTAAAAAAGATCATGAATAAGTACCTTGCATACTTTCAAAAAGGATATTAACATCTGTCTTGACATACCACCACCATCACTCTCGCTCTTGCATTATACAACCATGTACCTTTCACATGACTGCCAACAATGATTCGAATAGGCATTGCAGGATTTGCTTCCTCTCTTCGTCTAATAGTAGGTGGATGTCTGGCAGGCGTACATTCGGCAGGGGTTGGTGTTGACACACTTGTGTGGCCTTATCTCTGATCTCTATGGCGGGGTGGCATCTGTCTGCACCCTCTTGCACCTCGATGCTGCTGCTGGGGGCTCTGCCAGACGCTGGTGTTGACACACTTGTGTGGCCTTATCTCTGATCTCTATGGCGGGGTGGCATCTGTCTGCACCCTCTTGCACCGCGATGCTGCTGCTGGGGGCTCAGCCAGACGCTGGTGTTGACACACTTGTGTGGCCTTATCTCTGATCTCTATGGCGGGGTGGCATCTGTCTGCATCCTATTGCATCTCGATGCTGCTGCTGGGGGCTCTGCCAGACGCTGGTGTTGACACACTTGTGTGGCCTTATCTCTGATCTCTATGGCGGGGTGGCATCTGTCTGCACCCTCTTGCACCTCGATGCTGCTGCTGGGGGCTCTGCCAGACGCTGGTGTTGACACACTTGTGTGGCCTTATCTCTGATCTCTATGGCGGGGTGGCATCTGTCTGCATCCTCTTGCATCTCGATGCTGCTGCTGGGGGCTCTGCCAGACGCTGGTGTTGACACACTTGTGTGGCCTTATCTCTGATCTCTATGGCGGGGTGGCATCTGTCTGCACCCTCTTGCACCTCGATGCTGCTGCTGGGGGCTCTGCCAGACGCTGGTGTTGACACACTTGTGTGGCCTTATCTCTGATCTCTATGGCGGGGTGGCATCTGTCTGCATCCTATTGCATCTCGATGCTGCTGCTGGGGGCTCTGCCAGACGCTGGTATTGACACACTTGTGTGGCCTTATCTCTGCTCTCTATGGCGGGGTGGCATCTGTCTGCACCCTCTTGCACCTCGATGCTGCTGCTGGGGGCTCTGCCAGACGCTGGTGTTGACACACTTGTGTGGCCTTATCTCTGATCTCTATGGCGGGGTGGCATCTGTCTGCATCCTCTTGCATCTCGATGCTGCTGCTGGGGGCTCTGCCAGACGCTGGTGTTGACACACTTGTGTGGCCTTATCTCTCATCTCTATGGCGGGGTGGCATCTGTCTGCACCCTCTTGCACCTCGATGCTGCTGCTGGGGGCTCTGCCAGACGCTGGTGTTGACACACTTGTGTGGCCTTATCTCTGATCTCTATGGCGGGGTGGCATCTGTCTGCACCCTCTTGCACCTCGATGCTGCTGCTGGGGGCTCTGCCAGACGCTGGTGTTGACACACTTGTGTGGCCTTATCTCTGATCTCTATGGCGGGGTGGCATCTGTCTGCATCCTATTGCATCTCGATGCTGCTGCTGGGGGCTCTGCCAGACGCTGGTGTTGACACACTTGTGTGGCCTTATCTCTGATCTCTATGGCGGGGTGGCATCTGTCTGCATCCTCTTGCATCTTGATGCTGCTGCTGGGGGCTCTGCCAGACGCTGGTGTTGACACACTTGTGTGGCCTTATCTCTGATCTCTATGGCGGGGTGGCATCTGTCTGCATCCTATTGCATCTCGATGCTGCTGCTGGGGGCTCTGCCAGACGCTGGTGTTGACACACTTGTGTGGCCTTATCTCTGATCTCTATGGCGGGGTGGCATCTGTCTGCATCCTCTTGCATCTTGATGCTGCTGCTGGGGGCTCTGCCAGACACTGGTTGCCGATGGTGTCCAGTAAGTTGTCCAGCTCTGTCATCAATTTTCGGACAGTGTTCACCTCCGACCGCTTGTATTTCGGATGGCTTCCCCTAACATCAAAGAAGTAAAGAAAGAGAAACAAAGTAAAGAAAGAGTAAAAGATAGAAAATGGAAGCACTTACTGGTTACCAAAATGACGGCCCAATATGGTGGCATACTGGCTACAAAGAAGGTGGCGTACTGGGTACCAATATGGTGATCGCATTACTGCATTGACAGAGCATGAAGTCCGGGAATCCAAGGTGGCGGCCTGCTCCCCTCGATTCACCGATCCACAGCCCTAAGCCCATGTCCTCAAATTTGCTGTTTCTATCTACGTTTGTGTTATTGTGACAAATACCATTCCAGTAAAAATGAAAAGAAGTGGGAAAGTTAATTCTTAAACTAAAATTAAAGCAATTATTGTAATTGTATTTTTACATCTGATGTGAAATTTGTAAATGTTAAACATGTTTGAATTCATGGTAAGAACCCAAAATAATGAATGTTAAAGTCACAACAATGCCTAATTAAAATTCTTGAAACTTGTAAAGAAACATCAAATAAATTATATTTTAAAGTTTTACGATAAGCTTTTAATGTGAAAAAGGTATAAGTTAAGCTCTAAAATTAGGCAAATCAAATGAAACACTAAAAATAAAGTGCTTCGTGGCTTATTTATGATGCCAACAAAGTTTTTAGCAACAAGCTACAAAACAATAAGTGACTTTATTAAATTTTTAAAATTAGTTGGAAAAAAAAATTATTTTCAAAAGGTTTTCAATTGCCTCAAAAAATTGGGATCTTTTCCAGAATTTTTTATTTTAATCGACTTGCTGACATAGGGTTTAAATTTTGTTTCAACAAAAAAATATTGACTGTTATGCATCCTGGATTTCGAATCCAAACTAATTCTGGTTTGGATATGATTGCGATCCATTAAGTCAGTGCCTATACGTCACATATCCAGGTGACGACACCCCCCTCTCTCTCTCGCTCTATCTCTCTAATTTTCTCCCTCTGTCTGTCTGTCTCTCTCTCTCTCTCTCTCTCTCCCCTTCTCTCTACAAGGGGACAGAACACGCGGAATTATGGAGTGATACAAGTTCATAATAGGGATCAACGTTCTTTCTGGAAGTGCTCTAAACTATACATTCCAATCAATATTTACAGCCACAATTTCCCCATCATTGAATATGCTTAGTCTTCGAAATGTTTATGTGAGTAAACACAGTAGTATAAAAAGGGCGGTTCTGACCCACCAAGCATCAGGTGTTGGATCGGTGGATCCAATTAGCATATCATGGGGAGAATTGGAGTTGCGAGAATTTCCCTCTTTTCCCTTTATCTCGTCAAAAACGTCCCATTCCGCATACAAAAAAGTCATTTTTCCCATTTTTCCCACAGAATTTCCCTAATTTCCCTCCTGCCACAGCCGGCCGTCTTGGCAGTCAGTGCTAATTAGCATAATCTGGGCAGTTTGCCCTTTGCGGTGGCAGTTTGCCCAATGCGGAGGAAGCAGTCGGACCTTCTCTCAAAGTTGGAGATTCTCATTCTGCGGTGGCCATCTTGGTATCGCCGACCTATGTCTACCCAGGACAATTGGCGACCAGCTGAGGATGTCGACAATTTTGGCGTCCAGCACCTCGCTCGCAGTGGCGATGGTTCATTAAGGCAATGTGAACGATCGGGATCACATGTAACACTGGCGCCCATGGGGTCAAATATGCCCCATGTTAACTTATAAGCATACTTGGCTGTAATTGCCGAACAGTTTAAGTTATAGTTGTTAAATTCTTGACATAGGGACCAACCACGACTAGGAGAAGAGTTACAAGGTCAAGTATGCTTAATGTCAACTTATAAGCATAGTTGGTTATAATTTCCGAACCATTTAAGTTATAGTCAAATTCATAACATAGGTATCCACCCTGACTAGGAGAAGGGTGGTGAAATCAAATATGCTTCATGTCATCTTATAAGCATAGGAGGCTATAATTTCCGAACCATTTCAGTTATAGGCATCAAGTTCATAACATAGGCATCAACCTCGACTAGGACAAGGGTCTCAGGGTCAAGTATGCTGTATGACAATGTATAAGCATAGGTGGCTGTAATTCCCGAACTGTTTAAGTTATATTTGCCAAATTCATAACAAGGCATAATCCTTGAGTAGGAGAAGTGTTGCAGGGTCAAGTATGCAATATTTCAGCATATAAGCATAGGTGGGTGTAATTTCGGAACCATTTGAGATGTAGTTGGCAAATTCATAACATAGACATGATCCACAACTACAAGAGGGCTCGTGGAGTCAAGTACACCCTATATCAGTGTGCAGGTACAGATGGCTGTAAGTTCCGAACTACATAAGATATAGTTTTCAAATGCATAACAAATGCAACACTTAGTTTTTCTCCTTACTAGCACGCTACTACTTCAAGTCGCCCTAGGCGGCCAACATCTTACAGCCCCACTGACTGTCAAACATACATGGACCTTCAAAGTGTGCTTACTTCCAGACAGCATGATATGTGTACTGAAACATCGATGTATGTATAAAATGAGATGTCACTCGCAATGAATACACAGTCATCGATAGACAGCCGAGTCCCCACATATACAACACATGCTAAAACGATAAGCTTCCTATTACTAAACGAAGTATCCCCTACCTTAACTAATGTAGAAGTGAAAACTTGTAGACCACATGTGCATCTCGTCATCAATGTTGTCTATGTTATCGATGTGAATTCGCTGGAAGTGGACACCATAATATCCTGTCCTGCCTTTCTGTACACCACAGAAGCGACCAAGTACTACATACCAACCACCTCCTCCTTGACATTGTACTTACCGATATATTATTTAAAGAAACAAATACATGTACCATCAACCAAACTCGAGGTATCGCAGATTCGATTCGGGTAAAGATGCATCGCTCTGTGTGTTTTATCACATCGTCTGCTAGAGTGCACAGAAGGAAAAAATCCTACCAACCCATACAGAGGTATTGTACAAGCAACGGCTAGACAAGGCCATACATTATATGGCATTCGACAAAAGCCATTTAAGCCCATCACTAATACAAATTGTCAGGTTATCCGAGTGGCCTGAGGCACCTGATATAAACTCTGGTGCCACTAAGACGGAGCATAGTTTCGAATTCCCATACCTTACACACATTTTTTTTTAATTTTTGTTATTTATGTACTATACTCGAATAAATATTCTATCGTAGGTCTGATTCCCATTGAGAGCACATGCATACATTCGTCAGTCCCACTACCTATGAAGATAATAGCATGACAGTCATATGCTGTCTCCGACCTGCATTCATGTACCGACCCTTTTGCAAATACAGACAGTGATATGTCACATAGTTCGCTGTAATTTCTGAACCGTTTGAGATACAACTAGCAAAAAAAATCATAACATGAGCCCACACACTCGCCAGTATCTCCGATCTGCACTCGTGTGCCAAAGCAGGTAATAATAATCATAATAATCGTGGGGAAGAGGGAGGGGTCTGGGAGGGGCCAGGGAGAGTTCAGGGAGCAGTCAGGGAGGGGTCACCCAGCCCTGTAATATGAGCCCCACACAAACACACACATACCCGTGTGTGCAAACACACACAGTGTAAATTATGCGAGACCACTCTGGTAAAACAACCCCCTTACAAACCAACTGAAACAAAACCATCACATATGAACAGATTGCGAACTACACACTCGTGTACTAAAGCTTGTAATTTCAGTCAGTTGTACCCCATATCGAACCTTCAATTTACAACAAGCATACTCCAACCCACATGCATGTACTGAACCTTTAATGCTCACAGCTAGTCTGAACCCCTCCCCCCCCCAACAACTGTGGACCACCCTGCACTTGTCATGTACCTAGACTACAATGTACATCACATTCTCAACCATCAACGATTCTAAAAAAAACTGAGTGCAAGCGAATTAGACATGGTGAACAAGGGGATATCACACACAATGCAATTACATATGTACTCTGTTTGTAGAACAGAAGATCTGTATGTCATGATGTGAACCCACTGGAAGCTCAGAGCACAATGATTGTCTTTCAGTGAATGGTATACATTACCAACCAAGAATGTACATCACAACCACTAGGTGTCAAAATGTACATACTTGAAAGTATCCTGACGACGATGGTGTATGATCCTTGAAAAAAAAAAGGTATCCAAGGTTCGATTAACATTGAGAGTGTATGCTCACACGTCTGCAAACAATCAATTGTTGTCGGTCCGACTGGTAATGAGGAAGAGCATGTAGTGTCCATGACAGTCATACTCCGTCCCCGACCTGCACTCATGTACCAATTCATTGCAATTACAGACAGTCATACTATGACGACCTTACCTGAACTCATGTACCGACCAAGCATTTTTACACTTACAGGAAGCCATACTCAGCTAGCCCTGCCCGAAATTTCAATGCATGTACCAAGCTTTTGTTATGTAACACCCCTGTGTAGTTGATTCCAGCACAGATGGGTACTCTCATCACGAAACAAGGATGATACATGTGGAAGGGTAGATATACATTCCTGTTGTAGAAGTGTTTCTGAACTTAAGTTAAAGACGTGCTCTGGTCTTTACAAAAAAAACTGACTTGTATAAATGTATTATTTTATCAATAAAATGGTATGTTGGCTGTTGTTTTCTTTTGTTATCCACATAGAACAACGGTTAAATACATATTAACCACCCCAGTGTACTTATATTTTAAGAGGAGAAATTTCAGTAAAAAAAAATAGTACAATGACATAATCTCAGTGTGTGTATATATATGTTCGTCTGGCAAACAACATAATCATATATACTTGAGAATTTTATATGAGTAATATAAATATTTTAATAATTAATTTAAATATCAAAGGATCTGGAGTATTCAATATCTTTAACAACTAAGGGCTTCTCTTTTCAAATTAAGTTACTTTAAAACAAAAAATTCTATTTTCAGCAAGACAGCAAGTGAAATCACCTTTAGGTGCCCGTTTGAAAGTATTAGCCATAAGGGCACATACACTTTTCTTAATTTTGTAGGTTACATGTTTTGCCACCCAAAAAAAAAAAAAAAAATATTAATTGTTTGCCAATGTTAAGAAAAAATTTGTTCAACCAGTCTATAAACAGTTCATGTTAATAAGATCTGTAAGCTCGGAGCATTTGGCATGCGAACAAAATTGTTAGATTTTACTTGGAGCTGGAGATAATCAAAATTTCGTCTGCTGTGTAGACCAAGAAGCAGCACTCAAGAAGAAACCAAAAAAGGCTGTGAAGAAATCATCCCAGGAGCGATGTTGGCCAAAATCTACTGCATCGTAGAACGAAACTCCAACACGTGAACCGCTTCAAGATATATGAAAGAAAAAAATGTGGCTCGGCACACACAAAGATAACATGAAATGGCAAGAAAATCACTAATAGTTTAACCTACCCTTATCGGCGAGTAAAATGACCAATTACAATAAAAGGAGAATGTAGACAAGTAGATAAATATTCGTAGAACAACTGCATGCTGTATGGTTAAGTTCAACAAGGAGGCAATAGCCTCACAAGCAGGAATATATATGAAATTAATTGTGCTCAGAACTCCAGTCTGGTGTGACTAATCGGTACACAATACAATATTTAGAATGATGTATAAAACAGAGATAACTAACAATTATTTCATTAGGATACTTTAAATTATATTTGCATATTACAAATACCAAATACTTATTAAATTATTAAGTAGAATTTAGTTTTGGACAGAACATAGAAATATATCACATAGTAAATTTATTAAAATCTACAAAAAAAATAATTTGCCTCTTCAAGTTAGCAATAACAGGTCAACAGTAAAATAATTTAAATTGATTCTCAATGTTTTACATTTCGAATAGCATAAATCAATAAAATATATATCACTGAAGCACTAATTAATTAAACTAATAATTTTTGGTTAAGAAGGAATTAATGAAGAACAAGTGAGAGCAAGTGTATTTTACAAAGTTATCAATGCAGTGCTGTTGCAGTACTTCATACCTACTTAGATTGTTGGTTGCGACTTATACAGTTTCGGATGTCTTTTAAAAGTGTCAATACATACATGCATTCTTCAACACTTATCACATTGATATGACATACGAATTACAGTCTTCTTAAATTAACTTTGTGTGTGTCTCTATACATCGTATGCATATGTAAATGTCTTGTTACAATATTTGCATGGATGTTGTGGCAGTACCAAAGAACTGCTCTCTGATGAACCCTTACATTGGACTGGTAATATCTCCAGAAACTCCTTTACAGGTGGGGCAGCACGACCCTTTCATGTTGCACTATATCTTTTCAAGTAACTTCGACGAACAAATTGAGATTTACACTTTTCACATCCGAACATACTACGGCCTACATTCTGACAACAACCATCTTTGTGTTGTCTTAAGATGTTTTTGTTAGGAAATACATTTTTTACTGTATTGATACGAATAACTGTCCTGTTCCATAGATAAATAAGAGTACATAATCCACAGCCGATGTTCACTCGTTGCCATCTGGATGACAACTGAGCTGGCCTACCTTATACTAAAACCATCATATTGGCAGTTTAATTGCTATTGTGAGATTCATGTCTATCGCCAACCACAGCCAGGAGGAGGAATTGCGAAAGTGCACCCTGCCAGAACATCTCTACCACTACACTACACCAAGGGCTGTCAGCGACAGAACTACCAGCTTGATGGTCACTGTCATCCGAACCTCTGTCGGAACGATGATGACGTCCATTTCAGCTGTTCCAGGTCACATCTCTCTGTCCTTATTGAGTTCCTAAGGGAAGGAATCAGTGTTGGATGCTCCTTCAATACTCTTCCGATGTGCATTACACTAACACCTGGAATGTGGTGTGTCGATAACAGTAGTAGGTCGTTGCAAACATTCTGTACCCAGGAGACAGTCGTGTATGTCTCTGTCATGTTGTAGATATGTGGTAAGATGTTTGCAGACATACCATATTTAATGTCGAGTATATTACAGGAGGAATTCTTTAGACCATTATGAAAGCTCGGTTTCATTGTCGAGTGCTGCAAGTGAGTTATTCTTTCCATATACCAACATAGCTGACAGAATATTCTGACCACTAGAACAACATGCCATCATTTTCACTGTGTTCCACAAGTTTTTGGTGTAGCTGTGGTTCAAACTGCTGACCTGAAATTATACACTCTCTGGTCTGTCCGAGCTCGAACGACAGGCACTGTGAATGAGCCAGAGAGCTTGTGTGACTACATATATACACTCGTTTTATGTACACACACTATCCTTATCTAACACGGGTAACACACCAACAAGGAAGGGGAGACTGGGGAATGAATGTGCAACCAGGTGTCTGTACGGAACTGAGTTTGTGACTTGCCACAGCTGCAGGGTCGCCAGAGTATGACTGTGGTTACTTGGAAAGGCTTGGTACATGCATCGAAGGTTCGAGCATATGCAGGGTAATGTAGTGTAACTGTCTGTAATTGCAAAGGATTAATACATGAGTGCAGGTCAGAGACAGAGTATTACTACAATTACGAACACGGCGTGTTAGTTTGGGATGTCTCGCCTGCTGGCTATGAAGGTGGTGCCTTTACTCTTGTACACAATCAACTTAGTCTTCCTTCGAACACTTCCTGCTGTGTGCATGCAAGATACACGCACTTTGCTTGCATCATATGTATAGGGCTTGTAGATGATGTCTCTTTGTAACGTTTTTGGCAGTGGGAACCTCCTTCTCCCTCTAACGAACGATTGTCTACTGGCGAACATATAATCAGCAATGTTATGTGTGTACGGAAAGGCAGGGCGGTCATTGCTTCCAGTGATTTCACGACAATGATATGTGCTCGTGCCCTGCAGGTATTCTGAAACAGCTACACTCCTTAAGGTACAACCTATGCTCTTAATCATCTATGAGCAGAGTACCTCTATTGTTGTCATGTGTGTATGTGTGTGTGTTGCGATACCTCCTAACTCAGTTCGTGTCTCGGGTTGTCACAGTGTGTGTGTGACCTATGACTGCTGGTATTCCTGATGATCATACATTGCACAATGTGCTCGTTACTAGTCATTTTGTTTATGATTGTTTTTTCTTCCTTTTGTGCATTCCAGCTGGCGAAACTCGACTGTGGAGGGCAAGCAGCGGTCTGTAGGTACCTGGATTCGAGACTTGTCACAGTGGGTAAACATATCATCACAGTAATCATAATGGAATGGTTGAACATGTAATGCTGGACGGAAACTGTCTAAGTGCATGCATTGAAGTTTTGGGAATGGTCGACTGCTTGTAATTTCAAAGTCTTGGTATATTGTTTAAGTAGATATGTTGAAAGTTCGCGCAGGGTCGGCAGAGTATGACTCCTTGTAATTTCAAAGCTTGGCACATGCATTGAATTTTCGGGCAGGGCTGACTGTGTATTGCTTCCTGTAAGTATAAAACGGCTCAGTCGGTACATGAGTGCAGGTAAGGTCTTCATAGTATGTCTGTCTGTAATTGAAACGGATTGGTACACTTGTGCAAGTTTGAGGATGGAGTATTACTGTCATGGTCGCTAAATGCTCGTCTTCATGACCAGTGGGGCCGACGATGAACGATTGTTTGCAGATGTGTCAGGGTACACTCCCAATGGGAATCCAACCTTCGATATCTTATTTTTTTCAAGGATAGTACGCAATTGTCCTCAAGCTACATTCAAGTATATGCATTTGACACAGAGTGGTTGCGATGTACCTTCTTACTTGTAATGTATAGTGTACACATAAAGACAGGGCGAGCTTTGTGCTCTGAGCTTCCAGTGAGTTCACATAGTGACCTACATGTCTTCTGCTCTACAAACAGAGTATGTGCATGGTTGCATTGTGTGTGATATCTTCTTTGCTCACCATGTCTAATTAGATTGTACTTAGTTTTCTAGAATCGTCGATGTTTCAGTATGTGATGTACATTGCAATCTAGGCACATGACAAGTGCTAGTCAGGCCTCAGTTTTTTTTTGGTGGGGTACAGACTAACTGTTAGCATTGTTGGTTCAGTACATGCATGCAGGTTGGAGCATGACTCTTTATATTGAAGGTTCGATACAGGATATAAGTGACTGAAATTACAAGATTCGGTACATGAGTGCGTAGGTAGCAGTCAGGTCATGGGTGATAGTGTCATTACAGTCTGTTTCTGAGGGGGTTGTTTGACTAGGGTGGCCTCGCATCAATTACATTGTAGGTGTGTGTGTGCATGTTCATGTATGTGTGTGGGACTCATATTACAGGGCTGGGTGACCCATCAATAATCCCTCCCTGTTATTATTATTATTACCTCCTGGTACACGAGTGCATATAGGACATACTGGTGAGTGTGTATGCTCATGTAATGATTTTTTTACTAGTTGTTTCTCAAATGGTTCCGAAAATACAGCGAACTATGTGATTTATCACTCTCTGTAATTGCAAAATTGTTTGTACTTGATTGCAGGTAGGAAGCAGAGAGTACGACTGTCATGCTAGTATCTTCATGGGCAGTTGGACAGACGAATGTGCTCTTTATGGGAATCAAACCTATGATACTATATTTATTCGAGTGGAGTACAGAAACCACATAAATACAAAATAATATATGTCAGGTGTGGGGATTCAAACCCACTCACCCTTTTACTGGAACCAAAGCTTATATCAGGCGCCGTAGGATGCTCGGCCAACCTGATTGTATTAGTGATGGGCTTAAATGACTTTTGTCGAATGCCATACAATGTATGGTCTTGTCTAGCCATAGCTTGTGTGATGATGAGATGGGCTTGTGGCCTACAATTATTCACTGCTACACCAGTTAAGGTAGGGGATACATCGTTTTGGAACAGGAAGCTGATAGTTCTAGCAGGTGTTGTATGTGTGGGGATTCGGCTGTCTAGTGATGACTGTGTATTCATTGTGAGTGACATTTCATTACATACATACATACATCGATGTTTCAGCACACTGTTCATGCTATCTGGATGTAAGTACACACATAAAATGTACATGTAAGTTTGGCGATCAGTGAGGCTGCAAGATGTTTTCCGCCTAGAGCTACTTGTAGTAGTGGCATGTTAGTAAGGAAAAAAACTAAGTGATGCCTATGTTATGCATTTGACAATTATATCTTATGTAGTTCGGAATTTACAGTGAACTATGCTTATATGGCATACTTGCTCCTGCGACCCCTCTCGGTGCTGGGGTCGATAATGTTATGTATTTGACAGTCAATATGGTTGTCTTGCGATGGGGTTTCTTCGTTGTGTGGACCCTCGTGGATTGTTAGTGGTTATGTGGCCTTCATCATGGCCCGATGCCAAGGACATGGGTGAGTGGGTGATGTTTTGGTGGTCAGTCACAACATGTATGCCGGTGACATGGTGTGAGAGTACAATTTGTATTTTATAATGTCTAACAGGCTGCTAAATGAGGCAGTGTGCTTGTATACTAAATAGGACATTCTGGCTCACCTGGCATCATGCTGGGGATAGGGATATAGATATAGGTTGTACTTGATCACATGTGGATTGTAATCCTGAACACGAGGGTCGGAAAGGGTGTCTACTCTCTGTTACACAAGTGCTCGTGGGTCGGCATGCAGTGAGTTGCTGGCCAGGCGGTGGCGAGCGTGCAAGGATGTCTGATCAGAGGGTGATGTAGGCAGGTGGAGGGGGATGATAAGGGATAGAGAGTGTGCGAGGGCGAGTGGAATGTGCTGTGTTGGTGCCTGAGGGGGGAGTGCACAGGAAAGTGTGAGTGTGGCCAGGTGGTGGCATCATGGGAATAGGAGAGGCAGAGGGAAGTAAGAATGGGGAGACATGCAAGCTGACATATGTCCACACATCCCTTCTCACCATTGGGGGTTATGCATGCATTATAATTTTTGGTAGGCGTATCTCAAACACTTTGTAACTTAGAGTCACCTATCATAGTTTTGTTGAATGTCTATGTTATGAATTTTTTGACTATAACTCACATGGTTCGGAAATTACAACCAACTAATCTTGTACACTGACATAGGGCATACTTGATCCTGTGACCCCTTTCCTAGTCATGGATGATATGAATTCGCAATCTATAACTCGAACAGTTCGGAAATTATGCCCACCTATGCTTATATGCTGGCATGTGGCATTTTTTACCATGCAACATTTCTCCTAGTTGAGGATGATGCCGATGTTATGAATTTGACGACTATATCTTAAACAGTTGGGAAATAGCAGCCACCTATGCTTATAAGTTGACATGTGACATATTCGACATCATAACACTTCTAGTTGGGTGGATACCTATGTTATGAATTTGACAACTATGACTTGAATGGTTCGGAAATTATAACCAACTATGCTTATAAGTTAACATCAGACATACTTGACTCAGTGACCCTTCTGTTAGTCGTGGTTGATGCCTATGTTATGAATTTGACAACTATAATTTAAACTGTTCGGAAACTACAGCCAACTATCCTTATAAGTAAACATGGGACATATTTGACCCCGTGGGCGGCAGTGTTACACGAGATCTGATCGTTAGCGATACCTTGAAGTCCCATCGCCACTGCCGGCGAGGCACTGGCCACCAAAATGGTCGACATCCTCAGCTGGTCGCCAATTGTCCTGGGTAGACATATGTCGGTGTTACCAAGATGGCTGCCAGGGAATGAGAAGCTTTGACTTTGATAGAAGCTCCAACCGATTACGCCGCATTGGGCAAACTGCCGCCGCAAAGTGTAAACTACCCAGATTATGCTAATTAACACTGGCTGCCAATATGGCCAGTGGCGGGAGGGAAATTAGGGAGATTCTGCGGGAACGGGGAAAATTGGCATTTTGGTACACGAAATCAGACGTTTTAGACGAGAAAAAGGGAAATACTCGCACCTCCAATCCTTCGTATGATATGCAAATTGGATCCACTGATCCACCGCCTGACACCTGGTGGGTCAGAACCGCCCTCTTTATACTACTAACCACATATATTCGCATATGTATCTAGCTGTGTATTTCAGCTTGTTCACCGCTCATACCAAAATAGTTCAGTTAATTTACTCACAGATGTGTTTAATAAAATTTCTTTTGCTTTTTTGTAGACGTTTTCGGTTTCAGTGTATTTTTTTGTGATAAATATTTTGACATTTACGTTTATGACAATATTAATTCTTTGTCTTCAAAAAGTTGAATTAAATGTATCATTACGTTGTGTGTTTTCAAAGGTTATTGATTAGAATAATCATTTATTTTCTATAGTTCATTATTATTTTCTTTTGTTCACTATAGAAATCAGAGTAAACAATGGATAGATTTGAATTTAATATAGATTTCTATTCAACTGAGACACGACTGTTTGTCTTTAAAATAACACTGCAAATATTCAAAGATGGCGAAATGCAAATTTTACCAGTAACATGGGACGTGTGCAGACGATGAACATTTAAGAAATTTATTCCAGTGCATGACTGACAAATGGTCCTTCAAAAGATACGTCGCACAGACAGGCCCGTCTCTCTCAACACGAACTTTCCAGTGCAAGAAAACCAATATTCGTCCCTTGCATCTAGAAAAATTTAACATTTTACTAGTTCATGAGACGACTCTAGTTAAACGCCTCATACACTAGTTGAGTTGTGCCTGTCCTTGGGAGATTTTTAGTGAATCTCATTTCTTAACTACTCACTCGGTACTTTGTTTAAATTGTACGGCAGTTGTAAATGCAACATTTAGAAATTAGTATTTGAAGTCTGTCGTGACACTTAATCGACTTATGTATAGGTTACAAATTACATGATAAAATACTGAAAATTTATGTCACTTATATCACGTATATATTATGTTCACGGGATCTCGTCAGACTGAGAGTGTGTATATATACACACATGTATACCTTTTCCATACTAAAACCTTCTCCCCATTCATAATGCCACGCGTGAAAAGTTTCTGGCAATGTCACTCTTGCTTACTGTTGACAAAGATGCCTTTCCGTCCAGCCACTACAATTTCTTCAAGAACGTCTGCTCTTCACTTCCCTTATTCTAACCTTTTTAACCCCTTTTTTGCCCTTCCTGAAATTCTTCTCCTTACTGCGATTCGCTTATTTTCGTTCTCTTCTTATTTCTTCGCTGCTCTTCCCAACTGCCATTGTCTGACTCAACTTCCACCCCCACCACCACCCCGTCTCCCTCGTCCACGCCCTCATTCGGCCCGCCACTTCTCCCTTTTGTATCCAGCCAACAATATAAGGTACGGATAGGTGTCAACAATCAAATGCAAGCATCGACGCCAATTCGATTTCTTTGAAAATTCAATTTCCATACTTCGGAAGAAACTGTCAAGGATTTTTCGCCCCCCTTCCTTACCTTGGCTACCGTATTTTCTGCCCTTCTTCCTTCACCTGATACAGCCTTATATTTCAATTTCAATTTCCTCTCTCGTTCTCTATCTGTCCCTCTCTCTCAGTTCTGCATCCCTCTCCTCCTATTCCGGTCTTCTTCATAAACGCACACAAAATGAAATTCAACGCATAATGAAAGTGTTAGCATTCTGGTCGGCTACCCTGTGAGAGATATGTTACTAGTAAATATTTGTTGTTTTTTAAGTCGAACTTTGCGGAAATTCATTGTTTTGAATCCTACGCTATTATTGGTGCATACGACGGTCTTAAATGTGATTCGCCATAATTGAAGTCGTCACGCAGTCCTTTTATTACACAGGATGTTTACCGCCAGTCAGTGGTGAATAATAAAAATGTGCATATGTAATTATAACTGTTTAGTATGTTTGGGCGCAACACACTACGGAGGTGGAGCTCGAGGATGTTCATTCTTAGTTAAACATTGCACCCATATTTTTAAAACTGCTCCATAAATACGCTGGTAAAATTTCCCGTATATTTACGGAATTATTTACGAAAATGCACAGCAAATATACGGAAACGCTACCCATAATGACGAAAAACGGAGTTAAGTGCGTAAATACAAAATACGGAAAATCTCCGTATTTCCTGTAACGTCGGGTTTCGGACACGAAAAATGCCGCTTCTACCCGAAACTTTCTTCGCCGCTGTAACCAGAAAGTTAACGTTTGTTCGGCAGTTACACTTATACATGTCACTAAGACCTGTTATTTCAAACATTAAAAACTAGCAACAGGGGTATGCAAAACGCAGCAACACTTAAATTAATACTAACTTTAACAAAAACTAAAAAAAAGTTGCTTATGTGACTACTAGAGAAATTCAAAAGTTATACCAGATTCAACATGTGAGCACTGTAAGTTATACCAGATTCAACACGTGAGCACTGTAAGTTATACCAGATTCAACACGTGAGCACTGTAAGTTATACCAGATTCAACACGTGAGCACTGAAGTTATACCAGATTCAACACGTGAGCACTGTAAGTTACACCAGATTCAACACGTGAGCACTGTAAGTTATACCAGATTCAACACGTGAGCACTGTAAGTTATACCAGATTCAACACGTGGGCACTGTAAGTTATACCAGATTCAACACGTGAGCACTGTAAGTTATACCAGATTCAACACGTGAGCACTGTAAGTAAGTGATTAGGGTCCTGAACTTGCCACTTTTTGACTCGGGTTAAAATCTTGCTTAAGTATAAATAATTGTTACTTTTTTAAGTATCTTTTATACACAGTAGAAAACCCGCATAATTAAAATTTAAATAAAATATATATTATTAATTATTTAAACTCGAAGTATAGAAAACTAACTAGGAAATTAACGGAAAGGTTAACAGAATTTTACGGAAATTCCATTTTTGAAAATCAATGTATCCGAGATTTTACGGAGAGAGTACGGACTCCTCTGAATAAATTTCTACGAGCACTTTTCCGTAAAATGAAGGACAATTTTTTAAACAGTGTACCGTGGGCATGAGTTTGGTTGTATCAAGCACCGGGCGTACGCAATCTTAACTATTATAATGGTTTGGGTAGACCAGTTTTCGAGTAAACGGTATTTCTCGAATCTTATTAATGCCTACAAGGATATCATTATTTCTCTTAGAAGAATTACATTTACGAAAAGCATTATCCCGATCAGCCATTAGCTGCGGGCTGTTGGCGAAAAATCCCAGAATACGACGACTGTATTGATTGAGGGCTGCAAACAAAACTTGATGACCACGAGTGATGCCGAAATAGCTACCAGTGCACAACCCGAGAAAATTATGTCACTAGAACTACGGACTGACATTCAAATTTTCCTCAAATGAATTCACGTACAGGTCGACTTGACTCATCGTTGCAATCTCAGTGTAGCTGTATCTGTTTGCCGCTAACGAGTTGTGTTGCCTCATATGTCAGCCAGTGCCGGCTGGTAAGTGTTGCCCAAGTTATCATCAGCTGACGTGTAGACAATTTTCACATAGAGGTGTTCCCGATGACAGGAGCATCATGGTTGACGATCTAAATGGAGAGGTCACGGAGTCCAGAGGCCGAAGAAGTAAGGGAGGGGAAATGTAGGGGTTTATATAGACAAGGTCTGGTGGAGAATGGAGGGGGGATACAGGAGAGGAAATCCAATGATAACTGTAGAGAGTGGTGAGTGGCTGAGGAGCGCGCGAATGACCAGAAATAGTGGTTCTTAAACAGTTCTGCGATATCTAGTGTCGCAACATTTTGCCGTAAACAACAGGCGCAAGGTAATAAATGTATAATGAGCTCACTAATCAAAGTCATAACACGTTTTTATTGCACTTGGTTCCTTTTCACGTACTGGTACACCATAAGTAAGAATGAATATCATAAAACAAGCGAAGTATTTATTTCTTTACATATGCTTACATATATTGAAGCCATCGATTTATCACAATAATATGGATGAGGAAAAATTTATTATAACTATTTCAGCAGCTTTAAATAGCATATACACAAAAGCCTCAAGTTTATATAATATTTATTATCAAATACTCTGCAAATGGGGCAAATAATTCTGAATCACCGATTTATCTATTACCTGATATAAATGAAAAAATAATTATAAACGTATATTTGAGAAATTCAATAATTTATGTTTAATACAGTCACAGCCTCCGACTAGATACAGGTCCACAATAGCACAGGGATCTCCAATAAAATTATCATATACCCTAAAAAAGATTCCACTGTTTATAAAACAATGTGTGGTCAACCACAGCTTTGAAAAGTACAGTTGTGTTAAGTGGCAAAAAAGGTTAGGCACTCTACCTCTTTTAAATTATTCACAATAAGGCGGGATCGCCAAATAATTCTCAAACACGTGTTTAAAATATACCCTCTAAAACTGATAATAAAAACCACCCTTTAGCAGACTCATAAAAACATTTCTATTAAGTTCTATCCGAGCGTTCATGAACATACACTCTCAAGCATATATTTTTTAACATACTCCTGAATCAAATAGTCCAGATTAACGCACCAGCATGAAATACAAATAGGCGTCTAAAATGCATTAAAGTGCCCAAGTTTTTATTACGAAAAAATTCTGATTACTTAAAGGTCTGCTCACAAGCTCACGTACAATTGATTATCTTTCCCTAATCACACTTTTCTCTTCCTCGATATACATTTAAAAACTCGTCACAACTGAAGGGAAGTTAATTATTTTGGGTTTTCAAAATTATCATCCATTTTCCAATTGGTTTCAATAATGAGCGTCAGAATTTTCACATTTTTTAATGCAATGTAAAACAATTAACTGACTTTTATTCTTTATTACTAAGGCGACACGTCGGCAAATATCCAGCTTATCAAAAGGGACAACTGCCCTACAGAATTTAAATACTGGTCAAGCAACTTCACTAACTTCACAAATCCTACAAATAGTAGAAAAACTTTACCGAGTCTGACCAGCGACAATTTCCACTCAAATTCTTGCTCCCAGAACTTTCAACTTGCTATTATTTCCGCGGAAATGCGGCTAAATTATTCACTAGTTCCAAACGATGTTCGCACATAACTCAACATTAAATGTTCGGCACTCCGATACTAGCCCGATCAAACAAGGGCATACGAGCCGAAATTCCACACCAGAAAACAGTGGGCGACAAATTAATGCCCAATCAAAGCCACCATTTTCCGACATGGAGTTTCCCCGGCGAATTTCATCACACTCGTTGGAGCCGATATGCAATAGAACAAGTAATATTAATATTATATATTGGAAACTATAAGTCACCGCGATGATAAACGCTGGCCAGACTGATCCGAACAGTGGAAGTAGTCAAACTGGGAACAGGCTACAAAATACAACCTTGTTTATTTGCATGCTACAAACGCTCACTGATAACGCCACTGAAAACCTGAAGATGACTTGACCCACATTCACGTATTTGCAAGACTAACTTTCCGCTTCGCCAAAAAATGCAAGTACTGACTGACTACTCCGACTCACCAGTAAATTGTCGATAAAGCCGACATAATAGCGGCTGAAAAGGTGCCCATTCTGAAGCGTTGCGATGTCAACACGATCACTTTGCTCGCCAGTATTGTAGCACAGGGACTCTTCGCCCGAAGTGAAGTCTTATGGTATTAGAAGCGATGCCGTATGCAGAACCATGGCGAGCCCGATCACCGAACGAGAGTTCACAGTAGTGTGCAGCTTACCAAAGCAGAGTTACATAAGAAGGCTGGGAGCAGCCGCCGCCGACCCTCATATGCCACCGGAATGACACGTGTGTCGTGAGACCGGGAGCCGTCGTCGACCCTCATATGTCACCGGAATTACACGTGTGTCGTGAGACCGGGAGCCGTCGTCGACCCTCATATGCCACCGGAATGACACATGTGTCGTGAGACCGGGAGCCGTCGTCGACCCTCATATGCCACCGGAATGACACGTGTGTCGTGAGACCGGGAGCCGTCGTCGACCCTCATATGTCAAAGGAATGACACGTGTGTCGTGAGACCGGGAGCCGTCGTCGACCCTCATATGTCACCGGAATTACACGTGTGTCGTGAGACCGGGAGCCGTCGTCGACCCTCATATGCCACCGGAATGACACATGTGTCGTGAGACCGGGAGCCGTCGTCGACCCTCATATGCCACCGGAATGACACGTGTGTCGTGAGACCGGGAGCCGTCGTCGACCCTCATATGTCACCGGAATGACACGTGTGTCGTGAGACCGGGAGCCGTCGTCGACCCTCATATGTCACCGGAATTACACGTGTGTCGTGAGACCGGGAGCCGTCGTCGACCCTCATATGTCACCGGAATTACACGTGTGTCGTGAGACCGGGAGCCGTCGTCGACCCTCATATGCCACCGGAATGACACGTGTGTCGTGAGACCGGGAGCCGTCGTCGACCCTCATATGTCACCGGAATGACACGTGTGTCGTGAGACCGGGAGCCGTCGTCGACCCTCTTATGCCACCGGAATGACACATGTGTCGTGAGACCGGGAGCCGTCGTCGACCCTCTTATGTCACCGGAATGACACGTGTGTCGTGAGACCGGGAGCCGTCGTCGACCCTCATATGTCACCGGAATTACACGTGTGTCGTGAGACCGGGAGCCGTCGTCGACCCTCATATGCCACCGGAATGACACATGTGTCGTGAGACCGGGAGCCGTCGTCGACCCTCATATGTCACCGGAATGACACGTGTGTCGTGAGACCGGGAGCCGTCGTCGACCCTCATATGTCACCGGAATGACACGTGTGTCGTGAGACCGGGAGCCGTCGTCGACCCTCATATGTCACCGGAATGACACGTGTGTCGTGAGACCGGGAGCCGCAGCTCCCATGACTCACTGGTTATTTGTGAAAACAATTGCCACCCGACACTTGGACTAATCACAAGGTCCGCGGGCGGGGGCCTTGTCAGTGTAAGTCTAGGGCACCGGGCCCACATTTAGACTGTTTTTGTTTTACTGCCTATTATTATGTGATTTTACATGCTAATGTTGTCGGCGGGGGAGTGTAGCTCCCCTGCAGCCTCCCGGCTGTAGTGAGTGTAAGTGTCGTGATGTCTGTCTAACGTGTTGTCATGTTGTATACAAGTGTGCTATTTAATCTCACATGTAGTGTGTCGGTGAGTCCCTAATCGCCCTGGAGCAACCCTCGGGGTAGGTTTCATCGTTTCAGAGTGTTGTGACATAGGAATGAAATCCAGTATTAGCAACAGAAACAGTAGGAGGGGCCCTTGGGACCAGAGTCTGCCAGGCTTTGCCAGAGTCTGCCAGGCTCTAGTCAAAGCAGAGCCCCCTTGTCCTCTCTTCCACAAGGATCGTATTCTTCCCGACCTGAAACAGACTATCAGATCGGTGCGTTATTGTAAGTAAATAATGGTGTTTGTAACATATAAAACACTATATGTTTTAATTGTTTAATTTTTTATTTTTTAAGTTTTTTGTATTTTGTGTTTTATATAAATATTTTATTATTTTTTATTTGTATATATTTTTTATTTCTTATTCTTTTTACTATAATTATTTTAAATTCAATTAATTTTAATATATTGTGATATTAGTAAAAGCTTAAGCTAGAATAAATAGTTTAAGCTAGTCTAAATCAGCTATGTCATATTGCATTAGTCCCCCCCCCCCCCGACTCCTACCTCGACAGACATGTGTGTCACTTGACCTTGAAGACTAGTGGTGGGTGGTGCTATTTCCCACCTTTCCCGAGTTCCCACATAACCAGCCTGGGCAGAGCGCCCTAAATATTTATACCTGTGTGTTTAGTACGACAGTGTCAGTTTGGGATGATTTGATAGTTTAATCCTCAACTATTGTTTGTTTAGTGTGGTAAAGTGGCGAGTGTTGTGAGCAGCAACATTTGCTTCTCTTTGCCTGTGTAATGATGGACCTAAAGTGGTCCAAAAGTGTTGTGAAATGTGTTTCTCGCAGAAAGACGGTCAGTTATTGCAATCCTAAGAGCATGGTCGCATTTTCCTGTTGTGTTGGTGTCCCTTCTCTCGTGTTTTTGTTACTTGTCCCTTTTCTGTAGTGTATGTGCTTGTTCCCTGTGTGCGTTTCCTTGATCAGTCTGTTTTTCCCCTACTTGAAGGGGAGGAAATTCAGTCTTTGACTGAATATTTGTTCGCGTTTCCTGCCTATTATTCTGTGTTTGTTTAGTGGTTTTAACGCCCATCTTTTGTTTTTGTATTTCCATATGTTTCTTAATCACTTCGCACTGCTTCCACACAGCCAAGTGTCCCGTTTTTTTTTTTTGCAAAATTTACAAACCCACTTTGATTTGTCTTGTTCTAAATTGCCATACGTGGATAGGCCTAAAGCCATAATCATCGAAGTCCTCCTTAAGGGATAGTGTGTCTAAGCCATGTGATAGCCCTTTTATAACTACTTTCATTGTCTTTTCATCTTTCACCGCGTATGTGTGATATGCTAAGAAGTTCTTCCGAAGGAATATACAGAAACGAGCGTGATCCTCCATCCTGACAATTACCCTCAGCAGTTGTTTGTTAGTTATTGAGAATTTTATGAAACATTCTTCACTAAACTGGCCAATCAATCATTTAACCATTGTTGTTTTTTATGTAAACTGGTAGAGCAAGCGGTGTTTTACTTATGTGCTGTTGTACTACAATGACTATCGTCTAATTGGTCTGATACTGCCAAAGGAGAAAAAGAGTTCTCAGTTGGAATTGGTTTGCTAATCTGTGTCGTTTTGACTGTTTTTGCTGTGTGTTTTTTTCTTGGTGTGTGATAGTCGGTATGTCGTGTGCTGTGTTGAGATGTGTTCATGTTATCAGAGGAAGAAGCAGGCAATGCAGCTGTTACCTTTAGGGCCTGCTCCCCTCCGACAACATGTCGTCCGTCGTCCGACATCGCAGAGTCGGTGTTGTCGTGTCGCAAGCAACTCGCCTACAACCTTGAACCTCGATGGCTGACCAGTTCCCTTGAGGAGGGAGACAGGCTAGGCCTTTGGGAGGATATCCTCCCAGAACCTAGGTTCGGTGCGAAGCCTGGGCGGGGGAGTGCAGGGGCTTATATAGACAGCAACAGGAGGGAGAATGGTGGGCGGTAAGGAGGGAAGGAGGGAAGCAAGTTGGCCGAGGAGTGCGGTAGTTAGCCAGAAGTTGAATGTTCAAAAACAGCAATCGGCGACAGATGACGTTAAGTAAAACACACTATCTCAATGCCTGCTAAACACCTTACAAGTGTAACAATTGACTACTATTTTCAAGACTACCCAAAGAAAGTAATTTTGGTTACCAAAGGAAGCATATTCTACTCAACCAACTCTGTTTATATACACACTGATTTAACATTCAATAACCTGCCTTCGACATTAAACAATTTCCAAAATGTAATTTGCCAGGCTCTAGTTGCCAAAAGAAAGACTATCACATCTCTGACAGTCTTTAACAAACACACTGCGTGTCCTGAACAGATGTCCTAATACCTCAAGTGTTTCACAATTACAGCTCATAAATGTTCTGAATACTACAATGTATGCATTTATTTAAATAACAATTAATCACTATTCTCAAAGGCATGCACAAGAACTAACTATTTGCTAAAATGCTTCAGAATTAGACTATTTAAGTTGGATACCAATTTGGTTACCACAAGGTAAGGAATTTTCAACCAAACATTTCTTAGTAAAATCTCCGACATGATATAAGAAACCTCGGCATTAGTTTTAAATATGAGCAAGCTGTTTCAATTTACACACGCTCGAATGAGGGAGGGAGTCATTGTTGCCCAGATCAAAGCCTCTCAACACCCGAGACAAATTTCAAATGTATTAAAACTCCCCTAAAATATACTGTCAGCTGAGGGAGCAAATTTCCCACCAAGGGTCTGCTGACCATTAAAACATTAAAGGATGCTTAAAACTAAAAAACCTTCGGGCCCTTCTACCCACGAACGTGGGTAGAGAAAACAGCTGTTTCCAAGTAGAAACTTAATACGTGGCTCGAAAGGCCTCACAATTAACAAACTCTACTTTAAATGCAAATCCACGTTCATGTATAAGGTTACTAAACGCAACGTGCTCAAAGGCCTCCAAAAAACATTTACTGAATTCATACTTGATCAATAGCAACCAGATCCCTATGTTTTATAACGGTCGTCACGAGTCGCCGTCTATTTCTTCCTCGGGCATTTCCATGATGTGAACACACACGTTACCCATTACACATAAGTCATTACGACTATACATGAAATTCCATTTTCTTGATGTCATCTGGCTTCCATGCTGAGTTGCTTAGCAGTCATCATTGACGACTAAGGGGTATAGAATATAAGGGGAATGGGTGCGCAAGAACTTATATTGGCATGATGACGTGGGGAAAGAAGGGGTATAAGGGATGGGATCTAAGGGGTATCAAAGGATGGGAAACGAGCTGGCCAAGGCGCTAGCCGCATAGTCAGATAGGTTTGCTTCCACGTTACGTGGCGGTGGCGAAGTCACATTTTAAAATTCACCTCATTAATCGAATTGCAAACCTTGGATACCCCTGAATTATTCTTATAAAATATGCGGTTCGCCTTCATTATACATTTGTGAATCCTTCTCCCATCACGGAGTAAAATAAGAGATTTTTTTCTCAAAGTCCGACACAAAATTAAAATTTTTATGGTTTCGTGTCTCGAACTGAGGGCCCATAGTATGCCTAAACGATGGAAATTGCATACATATTTATATCGGATGCATGTGTATACGTAATCTGGCATAAATTCGCGTACAGTTGCAGACATACTAAAAATGATTCAATTCGTACGTTGGTGTTCAAACTGGAGACCCCGTAGATCTTATATCACCTTTATTAATAATCTATAACTGATCTAATGGCATATATTGTACATTATATTTACCCTATTTATACATTGAATTTACTACAGCGACTTTTAATAAGGTGTTCCTTAGGTGGTTCTTGTATGGAAAGGGTTGGGAGAAATCTGCAAAAGGTATCAGGGCTCAGGAATCAGGACTCAGTTGACGAGGTGGTTGCGGCCGGCAGCCATGTTGACGACCGTGTGCAATCATGTTGTGGCTTCATGGCAGCCATCTTAGATTCCCATGTGTCTGATTTACTAAGTTAAAATTATTATTCATCTTCAAATATTTTGATATCTCGCAACTTAAAATATACGTAAACATAACTATTTATAGAAGCGGAATTGAGTGAGTGAGGGAAGAGGTTTGGGCGGCTCTTAACAGCGAGGTCTTGAGAGCCGATTGAAGCCGAAGTGATGTTATAGAATCTTGTCAAGGAGTTATTGACATATATAGTTGTTCCATTAAAAATTGTGCATAGATTAAGTGATTTAATAAAATAAACACACACTTAAATCAGACATGAATAAAAATTAATTTATTTGAAGTACACTAAGAAAGAGAAGCGGTACGAGGACTTGTGATATACAGACTGTATCTAAATTCAACCGACAATCTTCGGCTGCAGGTTAATCACGAAAATAGAAGTCGAAATCTTATAACCGACACGTGGTACTCCCAAGGGCGATACTTGTCTTTGAAATTGTAGCTGATGCAACAGATTATTACAGATATGGGAGAAAATATGTCAGATGGAACATTGTTTCTGGATAATGTGTAAGTGTAAAATAATCTACAAACACTACAAAACGTGTCGCTGTCAACTAAGTAATTCATTGAAATAATAAATGCTTTTACTGAGATTAAGAGCATTTCGACCTGACGTAGTAACAATTGTGGGACCTCATTAATGGAATATCATTCCGCATGTTCCAACTGACGAAAAAAGTTTGCTTTGTGTAAATACCCTTACCCCCACCGTTTTCGAATAATTAGAGTTTGAAATTTCAAAAGAATTAGGTTTAAAACCCGACAAGCAACACTCGCAGCACCCAATAACGAATTGTTGCGAATATCAAAGGGACAAGATAGCAGAGAGGATTGAACGATTCAGACATTAATGAGGTTACAAATTTATAGTGGTGGTTTACCGGTATTTTATTTTTAAGTTGTAGCAATAATAGTATATCAGGTCAATACACATTGCCATTTATTACATAGTGAAGTGTAAAACTGTGGTATAAACGAACCTTAGATGAAATGCTCAAACTGTCGGTCTCCAATCTCGCATTCCTCGACGATGCCACGATTGCAAAACACGGCCAAACACATCGGGTGTGGTTCTTATAATTTCGACTGCAGCGTGTATACTGGCGACGAGATCCTCCATAGATGGTTATTGGAGTCTCGTACACCGAACACTTCATAGCACCACACAAGTAAAAGTCAAGCGGTTTATGATCTGAGGACCTCGCAGGCCAAAACTTCGACCCACCGCGGCCTATCAATTTACCTGAGAACGTGGGGCCAATGTACTCTCGAACATGTGCACCAAATTGCAGCGGTGCACCGTCATGTTGCAGTCATACTTCTTATCGAATCCCAAGTGGGACGTCTTCCAGCAACTCTGGCAAAACCTCTTCGAAAAATACGAGGCGCCGGTCAGCATTTAAAGCGAGCGGCCAAACAGTATGGCGCAACGAAACTGTCGTCTACAATAAGACACCATACGTTAACGCCAAATAGCTGCTGGTGATAGTGGATGAAGGGCTTGTAGGTCCGACCACATGTGACTGTCAACACACATTCTCTTGAGAACCACGCTTAGTGGGTAAACAACACGACACATTGGAGATGTGGCTCTACTTCACATTGTTGTAAACACCACTGCACCAACTGTAAACGTTGTAGATACCCTACAACCTTCAAATGGTGCGCTTTCTGTCGGCGATATGGTACATGCACAACTCTCAACACACATTCATGTGTCTAGTGCGGACCGCATGCGCCATTTGATGGGTGCTGGGAAATGTAAACTCATGGAACCTCCGCAGCATCTTATTCTCATAGTGAGGTGTTTGCACCGACCTTGGATGGCCAACACTAGGCATGTACACTTGTAACACGTACGATATCACTTGTGGTGAGAAGGCGTGATCCCTCTCTCACGCCGATTGGACAGTCGTAGCGCGGAACGGCCTTGTGGCTAAGAGCGCTATGTAAAAATACAGAAGTACGAAGGTTGATAATCCATATTGTAGTGTAACACGTACGGTATTGGGACAGGTATACTCAGTTTCACAGTGTACAATAATCGCTATGACGTCACGTAAATACACTGCTTGACTATTCTACTCACCGTAAATGTCCCGTGTTCGCGATGCCTGCTATCAGTGGATGTGAACGTTGAATGGTGTGGCACACGTCTGTTTCGATACCTTTTCCTGTACACGCGTGCTGCAGACCCACTGTTGCACTGTGCAGCCCTAAACGCAATGTGAATGTCAGCCACTTCAGGCCATGTTAAACGATCCATTTCAGGATACTCCAACTAAGCCTCTCCTCCACTCCACTAAACACTAGTATAATGGTTTCGGCTGAGTGAACGACTGAACATATTACAGGACACACAGGCAATTTATCCTCCATGTAACTGTATGACGCCATTCCTCATGCAACGGTGCTGTGATACCTACATACAAACTGTGTGTTACCCACATGGGCCTCGTATACAAGTAAACCATGATAACCATTTCACTAAGTAAAACTCTTCCACGATCACAACACATACAAGTAGATTCCTACACAGAATATACATTTCGTAACTGCGGTATGGAGATTGATGATGTCATACAATTATCGTTTACTACTGCAAACACTACATTATTGTATGCATTACGGTGGTGTCCTCTGTTATTTTAATACGCATGCTTGATACGCCACCGCGTCATGTCTAATGGCTGGCAATAAGGGTGGTAAACGTTATTTTCCCCATTAATTAATTTGTTGACAACGACAGGTTTAGTGCCATTTTTAGATCATTTTACACTTACACAGTATCCAGAAACGCAGTGTTCCATCTAAGATATTTCCTCCGATTTCTGTAAAAAATATGGGGTGTCACGTACAACTTCAAAAACGTATACCGCCATTGGGAGCAGATTGAGACCATAGCTCGTGTGTGTGTATATATATGGTTCTGACGTATATTTTCATGATTAACATGCAGCTGAAGTGTGTCGATTGATTTTAGGTCCATCCTGTCTGTGTGTATATATTTATGTATAAGTTTATATACATATATCATTACGATATAATTTATGTCACAAACTACGAGACTAAATTGAGGAATCGATCACAATAAGATATTATAATTCTTCACAATATTAAAAAAAAAATTCAGACATTCATATTAATTCTATGCACTAAAACATGATTTCGAGATTTAACACGTCATTGTATAGACGTATTGAGAAAGCGTGAATAATTGTTTTTCCATACAGACGTTGAAGATTCCCCACATTTATGGAGGTAAGAGTGAAGTGAATTTTCAAGTTCCTAGTTTTCTGTAGAATCGACAGCCAACACTTACATACGTGTAGTTTGATATGTGCTAAAGTTTTCATTTTATCTAGTTAAGGATGTTTAGTGAAAGTTTATTCGCAGTATAGTTCTTGATTAATGTACTGAGTTTTTCAAGGCATTCTGAAGCACATCGTGTTTTTATGAATTCTACAAAACTGACAATACGAGTATTGCAGAAATAATTTAAATATTAAAAGAAGACTAGGCTTAATTTGGTACCATAGCCTTGATTGATCCACTCTTCAGATAAACTTGTTTATGTTAAATGAGCACTTGCGGGGAATCTCCAGTGCTAAACGGCCATCATAGTTGCATGAATACAACGCATTAGAGTAAATCAAGTTGTATACTAGTTTAATTCCACGAAAATACTTTTTTTTTTGCAGAATTTACTTATCTAACAACGTATATGTAATGCTTTCATGCCTGCTCATTTGGAAAGGGCCGAATTTTTGAGGTTTTAATAAGTTCCGTTAACAAACACAGTTACTCGAAATAAACGAATTAAATAAATAAACTGAACATTTATAGAAATGCCTTCTAGTAACGGAGGAATGGGTTCCAAATATGATTGGCTTTGTTCTAGCTAATCAAGAGTTTTTAGGTGCTCTGCAAAAACATACTGTGTATTACACACGCACATGGCCATCAAATACAAATATCATTTCCCAGAAAATTATTTTCGATTAGGGTGGGAAATGAAATAATCACGTAGTTAAGCGTTAAAAACGTAGTCCTATAAAATTGTTAGGAATATTGAGCTGCCTCTAGTAATGTCAAGCATTTTAACTCACACAACTATTTACTGAAGTTTCTTAGACTTCTTAACACAGCAAACTATGACAACTGGTGTACAATTCCCACAGCTTAAACTTACAAAACTCGCCATTTTCTTTCTGCATGTAAATCTGTGGGAATAAAATCTCAGAGCAACGTGAATACCAAATCTTGTCTCCGCTCTCGAATGCATGCACGTTGACGCCGTATTTCTGATGGTAAAATAGTCGTGTAAACGCTGTTCTAAAATTCTTTCCATTTTTTAAATATTTTTATTTATGCTCCTTTTCGTTGCTTGCTTTGTATGCAGTTGTATGCAGTTGTATGCAGTTGTATGCAGTCGCGTGTTTCCAGATCGGCGGAGTACGTGAGTCTTGTGAACGCAATTCTAAAGTAACAACATCCAATTCTTTCTTTTCCCCTCGCGTTCGATTACAGTGGGAAGTGCCGGCTAGAGAAGTGTTAGAGATTCGCGGAGAAGGGTTGAAGAAAAAACTCTAAAATTAGAAAAAAACTATCGGAGTTGGATGTGTGGGTGTTGTAGACGCGCAGGTACGAGCCGGAAGTCACGTGTGGTGAAAGAGACTGTAGAACCGGAAACTGGTTAGCTCCAGCGTCGATGCGGCAAGCACAGCAGCACAAAGAGAAATGGCTAGACTTGGCGGAGAGGGGATATTTCCAGGGCAAAGTGGGGGAGAGGCGGTATCGTTTCCTTGGGAACCTTAGTCACTCCCTCGCCGGATTTAACGATGGAGTGCGCCTTCATCTGGGATCATTGTCGGGCGGAAAGTTCTGGCCATCTCCGGGGTTACGGGTTCGTTCCCAATCTTCCCGAGGGGATAAATAGGAGGAGAGGGGATTGATAAGGGGAGTGAGGGGAAGTGAGTTCTCCATGTCACGTACTGCCTTTAAGGCGCCTCTCTACCTGGCGTGAAAACTGGGTTGCAGTCTGTTTCTAGTACGTGTTTATAAAACAAACTCTCTCACGAGTACACTTTATGTTCGTACACTAAAAGAAATAACACTCCACATTAGTGCACAATACAACTTTCAACACGTCATGCTTATGCCAAATCTTGAAACGATTCATCATGGACACGGACGACATTTTCAGACTATTATAGCTAAATATATTCTCGGCGAATCCCTGAGAAATAAGTACCTGCAGGGCCCTGGATTCAGCTTTCTTACAGATTTTCCACCAATTGAATGAGAGGGTCGACGTTAAGGTCCTATGGATACACGCAGCACGGCGAGAACACTGTGCGCCAGTTCAGAGCCTTGAGCATAACGGCGATGCTGCACTGGACAAACGTGGCAGTGTCGCCCTTATTGCTCTAGCGTTTCTCTAGCTGAAGGCAGACAGGCCCCTTAAGATGTAGGAAGAAGTAGGGGAAGGCTGGGGTATTCTGGACCGGGACGAACAGATTTTTATATTCTCCCCGCGGGGTGCAGGAGGGAGGGCTATAACGTCTATCCCCCTTTCCCTCCTACTTTAGTTGCTCCCCCTCCCCTTTTCCCGTCTTCCTCCATCGCAGTGCTGAGACCTACAAACGTAAGGAGGCAGCCCACAGTCTGATGAAATTACTTAGACTGGGAAGTCCGGGAGAGAGTTGAATAAAACCTCTGACAGCGACCGAGTCCCAGATGACAATCAGAACCCACCATTCACCGATGACCGTAGCTAAAGACTCTTCTAATAACATGGATATTTAAATACACTCCTTGTAAAATGACTTGTGTTGGCTGGACTGCGGTATCCTCAACTTTCTAAAGTTCAGTTGTAAATTATGTTATTTAAAAGCTAGAAGTAAAAATTTAACCTTAAAAATTTGAAAGTAATTTGTGAGAAAGAAATTAACATTAAAACCCTCAGCAGTTCACTTTGAATCATCTTCAAATCTTCAAATCCGCCTATAGTATTAACACTACTTATTATTGCGCTACGTTAAGTTTAAAATAAACTATGAAACTACAAAACTAAACATACTTATAGTTCTGAATATAATTTTATTAAATAATAAGTACTTAAATTTAATTTGCTGAAATATGTATCCACTTTAGGTAATATAAACTTTAAGTATTATCAAAAATCTTAATATATGACCTTAAGGAACATTCGGGTATGTTATTAATAATTAATTTTCCCGTAATCAGCACTCGCAAATGTATTAAAAATAATTATATTCCAGTGTTCCAGCTGTAAACATTTCTACGCTTTTGGCACATTAGTAGTGAATAAATCAACCATTTTTAGCCTTGGGTAGTGGGATTTTCAATTAATTGCAAGTTTTAGAGCATGTATTTACTAGATGGAGCTTAGAGCTCCATCTAGTAAATACACGTGTGTGCAGGTAGAAGCGTCTGGAAGTACTTAGTGTCATATGGACCAAGAACACAACATGAGTGGCTCACAGTATATGTATGTATGTATGTATGACATAGCAGCTTTCTGATGATGTAGTAGCTTATACTATTACGTGTTTTTAACTTAAATAGGTACAGTTTTGAAGTGTATGCAGTCTTGCTGTGGGACACTCTCTGTGATTGGAAGACGTCTGGAGCTGTTTCCCGCGGTACAAAGCAAGAAGCTCGGGAACGATAAGGGCGCCATTGCCACGCTCATCAAGTGAGACTTCGCCACTAAGCGCAGGGGTTCTGAACTGGCGTGTAGTGATCTCGCCATGTAGGCTATCTATGGCACTTCATGCAGTGACCCTAATATTTAATTGTAGAAAATATGTAGGAAGTTTCACAGCAGAGACTATGAAAAGTTTTGTATGTATCTGACGAGTATATTTCGAGAGACAGCTTTGAACAAGACGTTTTTAGCGGTGTTAGAGTGTGAGAGTGCTCGAAATGGTGTTTCCAATAAGCGTGACGTCTTGATAGCACTCGACATGTATCGCTTGAAGTGTATGCTTTTTGTGTGCGTCAGCATATTGGATGCAAATATAATAGTTTCTTGAAAAAAGATGGGTTTCGAACACAGGCCAGGGCAGGTAGGCGGGACCCTTAAATATACTCTCTGTGCATTTATAGCTTTTTAACTATAAATATTACGTTTCTAGCCTACTTACGGGAGGGAAGAAAGGCTTGTAAGATAACATTCTTGTGTGTGTCCCACTTTTCATTTTTTGAACGCTTCAACGGAATTTCACCAAACTTCGTACGCACATAAAAAATAGTAAGCACAACTGATTTTATAGTTTTCGACCACGTTGGACACTTACTTTGAAAATGACGACCATTTTTTAATTGTGGGTGATATGACATGGCTCGGGAACCATTCAACACATTTAAACCAATTTTTGTATGCTTTGTGTAAGCGCAAAATTTTGAGATGTATATGGTTTTAAGCCATTTTGTAAGATAGCGTTAATTTAAAAAAATTAAGAATTTATTCAATTATATATCTAAAACTATTCAAAAAATTCTCACCCAATTAGGCATACATGTAAAACTATGGTAGGCCATACAAACGCAAGTTATTGAACTTGATTAGTTACTTATTTTCAAAATGGCGGCCTTACTTATTTTTTTATGTTTATTTAGTGCTTCACCATTTAACTAATTTCTACCAACTTGTGTACACTCAAAGTGTGTATTAAAAGCAACTTATATACCAACAACTAACCACTTTTAGCGCCCATTTTGGAAGATAGCGCCATACGAACAAATAAATTTATTACGTCATAACTCGGTAATTATTTAACCGATTCCTACGACATTTGTCAAACAAGTTGCATTGATGAAGTTGGAAAAAAAAGATATGTTTTAAGCATGTCAGACACTTATGTAAAAATGGCCAGATTTCCAGTTGTCTGATATCTTGAACGAACCCTTGCTAGATTTCAACTGATCCGGTATTTACATACCTGTCTCGCTGTCTTATTAGTATCTCATATCAATTGCAAAATTTACCAAAGTCCAATACCATGTTTCAACTCACCATAACATTGCACCCTCCCAACCAATTTTCACCTCCTCTTCCTTCCAGTCTTACTTATTTTTCCATTGGCTAGTCTGTCAAAGCCAATCGGGTACCTTCGTGTACCCCCTCCACTGCACTCAAATACCAGGATATAAAAGTCCTCGGGACCCAGTCTTCAGTCTTCCACAGGCGAAAATTTTTAAAGCAAAATTTCCCATACATAGACATGCTACTTGCCGAAAAACGGCAAGCTAGACATGTATTCCAACGTAACAGGACAGAATAAAACAAAGCTAAATATAACAAGCTGAAAAAACAATTAAAAATCAAATTAGAAACACAAAAAATAACAAAATGGGAAAATTTTGTTACCGAACTTTCAGACAACATAAACCAATTCTGGTGGATATCCAGAGTGCTCCGAGGTTCTAGCAATAAAACTCAATCTACACCTATCCTTTCCCCAACAGGACTAGCTTACGACCCCCAAACTAAAGCAGAAACGATAGCAAATTCTTTGGTAAGTCAATTCACTCCGAATGAGGACCTCGGAGACATAAATTTTACCAGAGATGTAATAACAAACACACAGAAATTTCTAAATAGAAAACCAAAAAAGGAACTGGAATTAATATCCATGCCAGAATTAATAGCTACCATTAAAAACCTACGCCCTAAAAAAGCGCTAGGCCCAGACAAAATAAACAACCAAACTATTAAAAACCTCCCATACGAAGTCCTCTGTCTTTTACTGGATATCCTAAAGACCATACTAAAATTCAACTACTTCCCACCTGCATGGAAATTGGCAAAAGTGATCACTATCCCTAAACCAGGCAAGGACCCACAATTACCTGTAAACCGGAGGCCCATATCGCTACTCAGCTCTCTAAGCAAAGTTTTTGAAAGAATTCTCTTAGCTAGATTAAACTCACATGCAATTAAAAAACGCATTATTCCGCAAAGGCAGTTCGGTTTTAGGGCAGGCCACCCCACAACTCACGCTCTAACCACTTTTGTTACAGAAGTTATAAAAACTTCACGCATAAATAAACAATATTCAATAGCTGTATTCCTGGATGTGGCTAAAGCTTTCGACAAGGTTTGGATACCTAGCCTCATTCAAAAACTCATAAATTTTAAATTTCCCGATTGCTACATCCACCTCATAAATAACAACATCTCCAACAGAAAATTCTTCGTAAATTTAGAAGGCGCAAACTCCTCCCACCATCCCCTAACTGCAGGAGTGCCTCAAGGCTCCGCAATATCTCCATTTTTATATAATATTTACACTGCCGATATCCCCAGCACTTACTGCACTCTACAGATGTATGCTGACGACACCCTCTTCTATTCAAAAGATAAACATATAAAATATGCACATTTGTTTGCACAGTGTCAACTAGACGAGCTGAGTCAGTGGTATAACCGATGGAAAATTAAAATTAATGCAGAAAAAAGTCAAGCACTCATTATCACGCGCAGGAAACAGCCAGAAATTAAACCATTAAAATACAATAATGTAGACATTCCCTACTCAGACACAGCTAAATATTTAGGCTTAACAATAGATAATAAATTTAAATGGTCCACACACATAAACGAAACAAGGAAAAAAGCTCTAGGAAAAATCCCCTTAATTTACCCTCTACTAAAATCGCCTCGGCTTCCTAAACGGCTAAAACTTTTAATATATACTTCTCAAATCCGCTCAGCCATGATGTATGGTAATGAAGTATGGGGAACCGCGTCTAAAACATTAATTAAATCACTTCAAGTCGTCCAGAACAAATATTTAAAAATAATCACAAATGCACCGCCGTGTACACGCATTTCCGACATTCACGACGCACTTAAAGTACCTTATATAGGCAATAAATTCCATTCTCAAAACAATAAATTCTATGATAAATTATTAACACACCCAAATCCCGTACTCAAAAGGATAGGGCAGTATCAACCAGACACGCGTAACCACTTAAAAAGACCTAAATGCCGAAATTAACACAGTAAACGAAACTGCAAATAACACATTAAAACCTGGGCAGAGCGAGGAAATTCTCTGATCAGTCCGGGACGGAAATTCGCAAACCTTTAATAAAACTACTTCCCTGTGGCTGTTTCCAGTGAACTTCTCAATCCTCATCGGAGCTGCGCACATCTCCCCACCCCACCAAAAACAAAACAACATGCCTCCAGCATTTGCTCCTTCTCATTCAGCTGCAATTGAGCCTATTTTTCGCGCCGATTATTATAATTAACTTATTAATTTTCTCCATAATGGAAATATATAAATTTAAAATCACTAATTACCATCTCATGCTTCACCCTACCATTTAGCAATTCATGGCAAGCAGAACTCACGAATCTTGAAATTAACTTCACGGGAATCTTGGCTTAATTAATAACTTTAAAAAAAATAAAAATTAAAGATAAAAAAATAACAATTAAATCTACTGCAGGCATATGGATTCTTCGAAACCATATGCCAGCTTTGTTAATATTTAATTTCACAAGACATGTATTTTCAAAATTGATACCGTTACTGAAATACAAACTTGGGCACTCAGTTAAATGTTTGCCACCCACCTACACCCCGCAGGCAGGGAAGGACAGGGTTAGGGAACCGCGGCTTTGCTGGTCCAACTGGCGGGCTGTCTGAGTTGCGCCGGGACGTGCAGGGCGTCCTGACCTCTGGGATATGTGTTCTTTGCGGTCTGGTGAGGGAAACTTCCTCAGCCCGCAGAGAGATACAATTGCTGCAACCGTATGGGTGGTATAAGGGCCCTCACAAGGGCCCGAGCACACCCCCCGCTCTGAGCTTCGGCAATGATGAGAGAGTTAGTTCTTCAGTCTTCCGCCTGTTGCTGTCAACGTGTTGTTCACCTGCTCGCCTAGAGTATACAGTTTATATTTCTTCTTGATATTTAGAAGATGTTTGCGTGTTGTACACCCGGTCAGATAATCATTTCGGAGATCATCGCGTACGGGAGGCTACGCTCGCCCGTGGCCCTCGATACGGAAAAAGAACGGTCCTTTCTACTAAAATAGTTCCTGCTGACATACACACACCACGAAGTTCAGTAGGTGTACAAGAGACTTCCAGCCTACCTGCAGCAAGACGAAGATATTCACAACTGCCTGCCCTCCAAGGCTGCATCACTTCTGTTCAGGACACTCCTCATTCCTAGAGCTGGTGCAAGTCACGACATCCTGCAGCAGCAGCCACCATCGACACCACTTCCATCGACGAAGATGTCCGCACAGTGAACAATATGAACGGCTCTGCAGACCAAGCGACCGCCGACCTCCTGCAGCTGATCACATCAGGTCTCCGACCCAGCACCACCTTCACCTCGACTATATTCGATGAACGGCTCCCAGCACATAAGGGATCCACGCAGACTACAGTCACCACCAGCAGGAGTTGGTTGATGCCCGCCACCGCTGCTTCCACACACCACCATCACGATCTTCAATGCACAAGGTGATGTACACCAGCTCCTTCGAATCAGGTATGGTGATGTGTTACCTCAACGCCATTCGCGGGTTCCGGCGTGTGGAGTACTGGCTAGGCGACCAATGGTATGAGGATGCTGTGAAATAATAGAATCCTCTACTACAACCTGGCGCCTGCGTACAACCCGAGCATCATGAACGCCGAAGGCAAGTCAAGAGTGTATTTTATGGACAGAATCTGGTGCGATGGTGAAACCTGCGCGGTGTAAAATAAGAGGCCGGATGTAACATTACCATAGAGCGCCGACGAACTGTTGTAGCTGAACAATGGCGAAACAATCATCATTTAAGTAGGCATCCAGTGTAGGGACTAGGAAATACGACGAGAGGGCATGAAACAGTGCTTCGCTTCAGCGAAGAATGCGATGGCGAGTTGCATAGACTCCTATCGGAAGAAGGAAATGGCACTATTCCGTTCGTCGAGTGGACCATGACTTGTTGCAGCCTGCAGTGTGAGGTAAAGACAAGCTCACTGGACGAACATGGGGAAGGACAGTGGAAAATAATAAAAATATAAGGAAACAGTGTTTCGAACAGAGCAACATAGAATGAATAAACTTAGAGTTGCAGTTTATTTTTAAACACATGGTGCATGTCATCGTACGTAAACAAAAAAAACAGAGAATTTTTCATAAAATAATCTTGTTTATCTATGTATGAGTAATGCAACTATATGTCCTTACATAAATACGAAAACAAAAAATGACAAAAAAATTTTTTGGCAGGTCAATATAAACTAAATTGCTTAACATGTATGCGAAAATATAATAAAAAGGAGTCTAACGAATAGAAAAAATATATTTTTTAAAACTATTTAACCTCATATTTTATTGTTTGTCATGTATACCAACAATTCAGAGAAATGGTAATGGTAAAGTGTATTGGTCAAAATCTTGGTAAACATATAGTTTTATTAAAACAGAGAAATGAAACTATTAAAATAAGTAGATAATCTTCTTTCTGAATAAAATACAGGAGTTGAGTTTGTGAGCATGCATGTGAGAAAAAGAGAGAAAAGTAAAGAAAGAAAGAGAGGAATAAAAGAGAGGAAGAGAGAAAGAAAGAAGAGGGGAAGGAAATATTGAAAGGAAATAGAGAAAGAGAGGAAGGAGAGAGAGAAAGTAAAGCGAGGAAATGAGAACACTCGGAGAAAACCTACGAGTTTGCACGAGATACAACATGGAATGATAGAGCATGAAGTGCAAAAACAAAATGACGGGTCCTAGATGGCATCATACTGGCTACCAAAATGGCGGGCCCAAGTTGGTGGCGTACTGGTTACAAAGATGGTGGAATCCAAGTTGACGGCAGTGGCACCAGATTAACAGAGCACTAAGTTCGGATCCAAGATGTCGGCTGGCACATTGCAGCTCCTGCCCTAGCCCATGTCCTGGAGTGAACCAAACCTATCTATTTACGACTGCACCAACTCATTCGGTGAGGTATTGCGGCATTGGTAATGGCCAGGTGAGAACATGTAAGTTTCGCAGGGAACCATATATGGGACATCTGACTAGTTGAGTGACATATGCGCTGGGCGTTGTAACAATAGTAGTATCTCAGGGCGTAAACTAGGCAGTTAGGTAGTTTGAAGTTAACGTCTCGTCGAGACAGGGCAAGTTTCTGAGGAACAGGGATGGAGAAGGAATGGATTACCGCCTGTTGTAAGTAAATAACATCGCCTGGAGTGGTCTCTGGAAGCTATGTATTACTCAGATCAAAATGCTCGGACCGGGTTTCGAACCTAGGTCCTGCTGGATGCGAGTACAAATGATTACTCTTGTGCCGCCACGCTCGGCTCAGTAGGTTGTTAATAAAGGTCTTCTCAGTCCTGAACACTCACTCAGAGAAATGTTTGCTCGAGCCAACCGAACATTTCTTAGTATCGGGCCAAAAATTGTATTTACCTGCCCCAACAGTACTTGTTATCCAGTACTTGAAATATACTTATTTAAAAATTGCTATATCATCAGTATTTACTATAGCTGAGGTTATTATGGCGTAACTTTCAGACAGACATGATCTCGTTGTGTTGAGATATTTGAAGGGCACTTAACAACGAAGTTCTTGAGAGTCGGTTTAAATTCTATCTCGGTCAACGATGAAAGTTTTTTACATTCACCGAAACTGTTTTATGTACGTACAGCCAAGCTAATCGTAGGTTGCACAAACCAAATCTTATTTTAGGGCAACCAAATGAGAAAAACGAAAAAATTTGTTTTCTGCAACAAAATATTTGATTGCCTATATACAAACAATTAATATGGTTGCGCTAAACAAACTTTGTTTGATTCAACAAAACTTTTCTCAGTGTAGCTCCCGCATTCTAAGTCTAACTATATTTGGTTATCAGATGTTGGCGTATGACAGGTTATGTGTGGTCTTTGCAAATTATAAAAAGTATTAAAAGAACATTTATTGACAATGCACATCACCTCTGCCTGATAACGAAGATCAATTTGTTACTTCCAGCTGGAGAGTAATCTCTTTGTGACGTACTTAAGCTGAGTAAGTGGAAGCTGGAAGGACGTCACAGGCGAGGCTTGGTATTGAGACTCACTATGTCTCAGGTGGCAATATCTCCTTATTGGACCCTCGCCACTGCGGTCACAGTGGAAGTTAGCGAGCGGCGTGTTGAGCTGAACAACACAGGAAGATGTATTCTACCCAGTCACCAGCGCCAACATTGATAACCAAGGAGCTGATTGGTTGCCACCTCTCACCTACAACGCCGTCAGAACTGCCTTCTGAAAGAACCAGTGCTCAAGTTCCGAGAACTTTTGGAAAGTGCCTCTAGCTGCCAATCGCCCTGCCGCGAAAACATGACTCCCAGCTATAACTGTCTGTACACTGATAACAAATTACGTATGTTGATTTAAATCACTCAATACTTGAAATAAATGTATTTCCTGATTAAACAGTAACAACACATCTTCGTAAAGTTACTGGAATTTATTTTATCGATGCTTATCAAACTTTCAAATTAGCTTTTTTTCCCCCAAAATTTTCGAATTTTCATAGGCAGAACAAGCGAGTGATGTGTTAACGCTATTTAAATAATCTTAAATGCAAGTCTTAATATCTTCAGAACAGATTGCCTTGGTCCTCACGATGATTGTAAATGAAGCTATAAATGAAGAAATTACTCCCGTAAATGTAAAAGTTTACCTTTATTTATCTTATCCTTCTAATAATAGATTTGTAAAGTAATACATATCTAATATTAAGACTCAACAAATTTTCCTATGCTGCTCGGAAAACCATTGTCAAAACTTGCCTATGAATCTTTGAAGACAAGCTGCAGGTCTACTGGAAGCAATGGAGGCTGTGAAGTTGATACGCAGGCCGCCAGGGGGCGTGTAGCAGTTAAGGGGAGCAACGTGAAGAGCGCTGTGATAGTAAGTGGCTGCCGATATCTGCAAACGCGCACGTTCTTCGCAGAAATAAGAGAAGAGATATTTACCGCGGCTCGAACTGGAGCCGGCAGTTCCGAATCTCAGCGCTTTTTCAAAGACGATCACCCGGAAGGAAAACGGAAATAAAAACGAGAAAAATTTCCTTTTGAAAATAACGTCGTAAAAATGTTTATCTTCGCCAAAACCAACAGCTCAGCTCCTGGGAAGACACGGAACTAAATATTGACTACGTTCCCCAGAAACTTTTAGGCAAAGTTTGTACTCTGCTCCTGTAGCTCTGGATAGGGGGAGAGCAGGAGGGTGAGGGGGTGAAACTGCAGTCAATTTGGCAACTATCCCACCCTCTGTCCCCTTCCGAGGAAAATGGATGGGTGAAGAGGGGGACAAAATGTACGAAGCAACGTCAACAGGGAAGAGAATTTTGCGAAGACTTACCCCGAACACTACAGCCGTTCAACGCACCAGCCAGTTTCGGGCCCTCACAGGGGTTAGTGGGCCGAGAGAGGGGGGGGGGGCGAGAAAGAGAGGGAGGAGGAGAAGATAGCTATTTCTTGCTGTAAAACGCTCAGGCATTCCCTCTTCCCCTTCGCGAGCCTAGTGCTCGTCTTTTGCTCCCTCCCACAGACCTTCGTCCAAATCCTACGCATCTTCCCCTCGCGCTCACATTTCCCGTTTTATGCCCGCAGATCTGAATCGGCTATAAAAGCCAATGCCAGCACGAGAGCCTCCGAGGTCTCAGAACCACCTCTCCTCTACCCCCTGCGCGCCTTTCTCCTCATGACTGTCCTATCCCTTCAACAATCGACCCCACTGAACCTTCTCGCTCACTTTTACAACCCCTTCCCCTCGGCTTCATCCAATGTCCTTGACATCTTCGTAACCGAAAGTTCTAAGGAGACTTTGGTCTTCCAGGGGTTGGGAAGAGATAGATGTAGGGTGGGGAGATGAGAACTTATAATCGTTAACCCTGTTCCTCCTATACTAGAATAAGGCGTGTTCTAAAAAGGGGGGGGGGGAGAGATAGCCGCGTGTTGAGACGCGCACTGGGGCAAAATGACTCTATTTGTGTCATTAATTCCGGTAGTGCATCAAACCCTGGGTGCCACGTACGATTTGAAACGGAATGTTATTTGAAAGCAAATGGTGCAATCGTCATGTAGATATATGTGATTTCCGAGAAGAACAAAGCATTTACACAGAGCAAGCAATGATTTAAACACTGATATGACACCACTGCATGTGTAAATGATTATTAGTAGGGCTTAAAAAGATACAAATAGGTTGTAAATAAATTGCGACTTAGAAGGAATCGGATAAAAACAACCTGATTTGTTTTTTTTTCTGGTGTAGTGCTCTCTGTACGATTTAAAATCTTTATTGCGTGCTTCCTGGGCTTCTGTTAATTGTCTAATTGGAAGCAATGCTGACGTAATACTCTCCAGTCCATGTATGAAATACTTATGTACTGTCAGTGGAATGTTGTACCACGGATGCGTACCAACAAAATATATTGCGGTGTTATGAGTATAAGCCTGAAATGTGTAATCGATGATATCATCTGCACATGATGCAAACGTCATTATTATATGGATTTTCTTAATTAAATTTTGATCTATGTTTAAGATTTCAACAGAGAAGACAGCGTATTTAAGAAAAAAACGTCTTGCTGTATTTTCGGTATTCGTATTGCCGAGGACTGGCATAAGTTGGTCAAACACAAACCATAGAGTTCTCGAAACTCTCACCGAATCCGAGCTTTATTTGCTGTAACAATGTCTTTGTCACTTCCTCGTACTTGCCACTTCTTATTTGGCAATGTATATCCCAAATGCAAAAGCCGTTCAAACATGCGAATCCACCCATGTAAGACAGACGTTCTGAATTGAAGGTTGTCTCTGTTTATTTCCCTCCGAATTATTTCATCTACATTATTAACTTGCTTCGAAGTAGCGCCATACAAGTAGCATCTTTGTGTTGCAGTGGTTTGCGTCAGATCATTACATACTCTGCCGTTTATCATAGCAAAGTTTAAATTGTGACTGACTTCCGCATGTCTGTGTTAGATCAGAATAGTACTTGTCCTGATGTTTCGTATTTCTTCATCAACGCTTTTATTCGCCGAAATCAATACTTCCGTAGATTTCTTACTAAATTATATTTCCAGTGGCCTACAGTATCTTGCGGATACAGGTTATGGGTTTGCCATATTTTTTCGCGACTAACCAGGCGAAGTAGAACCTGTAGCTCTTAATCTCATTTGAGACGCGTGCGTTAGAACAGCTGTTTGTGTAGACTCCCTCAAGCTTGTGGTTTTCTGTCGTTTTGTGCGCTCACAACTTGCTTCAAATTAATATTCTAGTAGACCACTTGAAACTGTGTATTAACGATGAAACCCTACTTCAAGTCTGACACGCGTGTCAATTAGCAAACTCAAGCAAGTTTATGTGAGTACTTCTGTCCTGCCAAACACTGTCCTGCCTGAACGATTTATTTTTCGTCCCACCAGCTGGTGAAATGTGTGATGCCTACAGTTTCATGGAGTACGATTCAATGCTGCTATTATGGGGTTGGTATGGTTACAGAACTACATGACTCTAATTAACTTGGTTAGCAAGTCTGCTTGGTTATTTGCCACGTCTGTATTCGGTAGCTCAGATTAATAAACTGTTATTTTGTTTGAAGAGGGGTTACTCCACCCCCCACGGGTGATGCACTTCTGAACGCTTCCAAGCGCTGAGCTACACTGAAGAGAGGCGCGCGGCGCAGGTGGCGCGGTCGAGCGCTGTCTGTGGCTACTACTGGCAACGAGTTCAGCCTCGCACACTCTGGCACCTTCTATACGCTTCTCCTCTATTCTCGCCGCCTCCTTAACCTTCCCGAGCGGCGTTTTCGCGTGATATGAGTTCTACTCAAGCTAAGTATTGTAATGAACGTAGTTGTCGTTGTGCCGGGGGTAGAGTCTCCTTTTAGTTTATGGGAATGTTTGTAAGAATTTAATTCTTCCTTTTTTTTTGGCGTGCTGTAGGAATGATTTTCTGTACTACGATTTGCCAAAGAATTTTAATGCCAAGGAGTTTAGTGGATATTTTATGGCGTGCCTTTGTGCTCATAGTTAATTGTAATTGTAATGAGTTAATTGAAATTAGTATTCCATGTTGTACTTTTTAATGGATCATCAGGCGTACTTTACTGTTAACATTGTAATGGTACTTGCTTTACTCAGGGAGACATTTTACCTTTTTTAATGGGATTTCACAAGTGTTTATTCAGGTTGGGTGATTTCTCAGGATATATTAATATTGTTGTTTTTTCTGTTTATTCCAGTACGTGTGTATTCTCTCCTTCCCCTAGTTCACTGATTGGTAGCAAGCAACAGAAATTTGCTGATGTAATTTATATTTTTCAAATTAATTTGCAAAGTTGTTGTTCTTGGTGATATTGTATAGATGGGCTTCAATATATTTTTATTGGTTTTGGAATTTTTGTGTCCATGATTTCTTGATTTTTTTAAATAGTGTGCGTCCTTCTGCTTGCCTTCCTTTAACCCTGCTACGCCTTAAAATGGCGTAACAACGAAATTAAATTGAACACTCATGCCATTCCTTATTACGTTTCTCAAGTGTTCCATTAATTCTGCACGCTTTAATCCAATGGGACTTATATTTCGATTTTAAGTGAAACAATTTTTTGTTCAAGTCATCGAGGTTGTATGACGTACACTTGGTTTTTTGTTTGTAAGTTTTCTTCTTAAGTAGTTCAATTTTATATTCATATTTCCGCCCGCAGAACGTCTCATTATATCGAGGAGTTCTCTCCTGGTAATAGAAACAATTTTAGAATATATATCTGCAATAAATAAATGTCTAGACACAATACAACCTAATTTAATGTTATTTCGTTTTCATGTCGTTTGCAAAACAGTCATTTTAGCAAAGTAAATAGCACAAAGTAGCAGGTAAAACAAGTGGTTTGTATTTTGGAACGATTACGTGAGACAGAAAAACAAGGACCGATGCTTGATCTCGCTTGAAACATAACTAAACTGTTACGTCTTCAACTAGATCGCAAGTGAATATTTAATTTGCAAGTGCTTCCTTTGCAGGCTTATATTATTTCTCTTGACCATCTAAAACGTTTGTTCGTCTTTCTAAAATAGCATTAAATACCTGACGTAGACGGGTCCAGCGCTAAATCTGGGCTACACCGGCTGTGCTGGGTGGGCTAAATCTGGGCTGGGTGTACACCGGCTAAGATACACCACAAACAGATGTTGTACTTGAACTGCTGACAGCGTGTGTACACTCAATCAGACCTGCGCACGAACTGAGACTCTGCTCCGCCAGGCAGCCGAACATCGCGACATGCTACGACAGGTTGGTTCAGATCCCCCTCCACTCAGAATCGTCAATTATTCCGACCTTGGTCAATGGTCGTTTTTCTAACAGGATTTGTTGCCGCCACTGCTGCCACTACTACATCGCAAACTTGAACACGCGCCTTCTAGAACCTATTTCACTGTAACTGTGGCCTGTTTAGGTTGCACCGTAGTTCTTTAACTGTTTGCATGTCGATTTCGTTAGCCCTGTCCATTTCCCACCCCTCCTCCATATATAACAAGTGCGGACTAATGGCGTGTGTACCTCAGCGTCTTGTCAACAGTGGCGTGATTATACCGAGCAAGCTGCTTAGGGAAGAAGTAGCGGCCATGTCCTCTGGGGAGGAAACTTACCAGAACTTGTCTAGAATGACTTTGGGGAAACCGTATAAAACTAAAATGAGGACGGCAACACCAGGACTCGAACCCACGTCTTCCGGACGCGAGTTTGAGGGGCTACCATTGCGCCATCTAACTCCGACCTTCGGAACACTTTTGTAGAATCCTGACTGCGATATGTTATGATTCAGTGGTCTTGAAAATGGTTTTTGATATGTTGAAATGCTCTGAAATTGTATTTCAAATGACCATAATGTCTTGAAAGTAATCAACGAGTATATTCTGAAGTGTGTTATTTTATTCGTAAATCATCACATTAGTGACAAGTTTAATAATATAACCCCAGTTTCAGGCACATTGTGAGGCGCCCGGCGCCCGGCGCCTGGCGCCTGGCAGGTGGCTTTCCTCACTGGATATGGCTCTACCTGCAAGTTGTCCTGTCTGTTCGCCTTTTTTAGAAATGTGGAAAATCCCAATGTGAATATTTTTTTTTTAGAACAGAAATGAATATTAATTTTTTTTTTTCCCATTACGTAAACTTTATTATTGAAACACAAATATGACCCTGAAAAGTGTAACGGGTAGCAAACAATCACTGTAAGTGGCAGCCTTTTTTAGAATATTTATTCTTCCATCAAAATGTGTTTGAAACAATAGCAACAGTACTGAATATTATCTGAACTGGTATCTGTGTTACAGCCCTACAGTCACAAGCAACAGAGCGCACGAGAAGCTATGTTATGTTGTGTCCCATGCCACTGTAACGCGTCCTTATTGACCGGACGTGGCCTTAAGGAATTAACAACTTGTTTGCAGGAAGTAGCCTTAATGAACGGCTAGCACACCGAAGGCTCCATTCCTGGCGGAGACTTCTCTCTTGCCCCTAGCACCCTGAATTATCCAACGACTATATGTCAACTGTTAAGGACAAAACAACTGTAATTAGTATGTGTTCAACTAATAAAGAGTCAAGTATTTACTTAATTTGGGCTTCCATTAATAACAAATAAATATATATCGTATTGTCCATTCAGGTTTACATGCAACTTTTTTGAAAAAACCCGGTCTGCATGCAACCAAAGCTTACCCAAGTCCAGCATAGGGACTACATTCGTGCATACTATGTCTAAGGGAGCTGTTCCTTACTAGGCGTTACAAACATTCCTATTATATGCCTGCTTTTATAAATATTAATTACAAATGAAATAATATAACTTTTCATATAATATTAGAAACATATCGATTTAACCAAAAATAATGTACTTGTATGTTAACGAAAGTATATACCACTTGTGACACATAGCACATTTTGGTAAACATTGAAACACGTCATACACTTATAGGATGATTTTTCAAATGATTGTTTCAATTAGTGTGGAGAAACCACGAATAGACTATATTGGTTGCGAAGAAGGCGATGCCAGTGGTACTACTTGAAGCCCAGGCGATGCCAGTGGCGCTACTTGGAGCCCAGGCGATGCCAGTGACACTGCCTGAAGCACAGGCGATGACAGTGACACTGATAGAAGCCCAGGCGATGCCAGTGGCACTACTTGAAGCCCAGGCGATGCCAGTGGCGCTACTTGAAGCCCAGGCGATGCCAGTGACACTGCTTGAAGCCCAGGCGATGGCAGTAACATTGATAGAAGCCCAGGCGATGCCAGTGGTGCTACTTGAAGCCCAGGCGATGCCAGAGACACTGATAGAAGCCCAGGTGATGTAAGTGGCGCTACTTGAAGCCCAGGTGATGCCAGTGACACTGCTTGAAGCCCAGGCGATGACAGTAACACTGAAAGAAGTCCAGGCGATGCCAGTGGCACTCCTTGAAGCCCAGGCGATGCTAGTGGCACTGATTGAAGCCTAGACTATGCAAGTGGCACTGCTTAAAGCCCAAGCAATGCCAGTGACGCTGTTTGAAGCACAGGTGATACTAGTGAGCTGCTTAAAGCCCAGGTGATGCCAGTGACGCTGCTTGAAGCCCAGACGAGACCTGTGGCACTGCTTGAAGCCCAGGCGATGATAGTAACACTGCTTGAAGACCAGACGAGACCTGTGGCACTGCTTCAAGACCAGACGATGCCAGTGGCGCTCCTTTCAGCACTAACGATGCCAGTAGCGCTACTTGAAGACCAGACGATGCACGTTACACTTCTTAAAGCCCAAGCGACTCTAGTGACGTTGCTCGAAGCACAGGTGATGTCAGTGACGCTACTTGAAGCATAGGCGATGCCAGTGGTGCTGCTAGGAGTCTAGGAGATGCCAGTGGCACTGCTTGAAGCCCAGGCGATGATAGTGGCGCTGCTTGAAGCCCAGGCCTCAGTCTCAGTCGTCGTTATGTATTCCTTCGTTTCTTACAGACGTGAGACATTAAAAATGGCATTTGTAATATACCGTAGCACGATTCTGCGAACTTGTGATAAACAAAGTATATTTAATTTTGAATTATACATCTAAAAATAGTGTCACTCTTAGGAGCATCCACAACCACAGAAAAGTTAGTGGTATTGACAGATGTATTAATAATGTGTAAATTCTTTATTTTATCGTTTTGGTCAACTATGGACAATGCTATTTCATGTTTCCTTCTTCCCTTAACGTTTACCCAGTATTCTTGCTTTTTTTTCCGTGAGCTTCTCTGCGTCTTTCGGTCCACACATTGTCTGTCCTCATTTTGGGATTTGGCTGGTAACCCTGATATCTTTGAAGTTTCTTCTTCAGAGGGTCGCATTCCAACATGCCATCATGTGAGATCCCCAGTTCTTGAAATACTTTTTCAACTTGAGTAAATTCTTTATTGTTTACGATCATACGTATTTATACATAGATTAAATTCCATGCGCTTAATTAGAGTTGTAAGATGATTCCAAAATTAAGCCACGCCGAATTGCGCATACTGTGGGCAAGCCTTTGCAGAGGTGTTTGCCTGGACAAACAAGGAAACTTCTAATGAGAGCAAGGAAACAGAAGAGAGTCGCCCCCACGACAATCAGGACAAGTCGCGGGACAGTTTGCAAATCAACGCAAGAATTGTAAACGGTCGCCATATTTAAAGAGGCCGTGGAGTCGAGCTCGGATCTACCACATCCAGCTCACGACTGAGCAAGATGGATCGAAGAATGGGTTTCGTCCGCCGTAAGCCGCCATAGTGATCAGCCTTCGACATTGTGTAGGTAAAGCTGTTCTGGTTGTTACAAGAGAGACACTTAATAAGAAGCACACGGCAATACTTTATTAGTTAATATACTTGCAGCTAAATAGTAACTAACATATTGAGCTCCCGACTCAACTCGTGATGGTTAACATAATGTAAAACGATGTAATATTTTCCGTTTTAAATACATGACTTAGTTCTTTATCCATTCTGAGCACGTCTCCCCATGTAATTTGAATGGCTCCCGTATGGACCCGTTACAATACTATGTACTAGAAATGTATACAGATACCAAGTTAAACTATACTCTTGCTAGCTTGAGAAATAAGAAGAGTTGTGTGTGTGTTTGAAGAGAAATGTAGTTCAGCTAGCAAACTCGTTGCTTCGTGCCAATTGGTCTAACGAGCCATTTTAGAACGCGATGAGTTTTTTTTTTTCTAAATCGGTTATCGCCAGCGACCTAGATCGAACGCTTGCTCGCTTCCTTGGAGGAGGAAAAAAAAAATCCTCCAATTCTCGAACAGGAAGAGGAACGATAACTTCCGATACGTTCTCGTTTGAAGAAACGAAGACTGAGGGAGATATAAGGGGGAACGGATTTCATCAAACAAATTCCAGTGCAGGAAAACAGAAAGATTTCCGCCGATTCAAATGATTTCCCAGCCCCCTTCTCCTTCCCTGCCATGAAGTTCTAGCAGATTCGATAAACTTTCCTTGCTACCCTTCGCCTTCCACTTCCGGAATGGCCACTGTTTCAGCATAATAACCGGGCGAGTTCGAAAGTGGAACCGTTGTAAACTTTCTTTCCCGTCGCGGTGGAGGAAAAATCCAGGGATTATGTTTCGCAGGGTGGAAAGTCCTCGTGAAAGGCGGACTCGTTATTGATTCTCAATTTCATAACAAGGCTGCCACTTCATAACATTTGCACCATTAGAAAAACATCAACTTCAACACTATCGTTTGTATTCTAAGTACCCTAAAGTATACTAAGAGAACAACGATATTCAGAAAAATAAAATATCAAACTGGAAAACACATGAGTAGAAAATAGAAATACGTTCTCTAATATTTCATCAAAATTGAAATTCTAGGAATATGTTTTACAAATTTTTCTATTAAAAAACATTCTGAGTGTATATTTCATGTATTAATTTGATTCTTCTATCGCACCAGTTTTAAATATTATAATATATTTTTTTAGCTATTAATTTTTCTGTACTTTTAGGTACTTTAATATGTTTCAGTTTAGCAATGAAACGTTCTCTGTGCAGACCTCATATGAAATTCAGTGGAAAGAATGATGTAGGTTTACTACTTTAATTCATAAAAAAATCGTTATAAATTTTTTCTTACAACTATGCCCACGTTCATTTTAAGGCGATATTTTTTGTTAACCTGTTACTTTTATTTTTATTGAATTTCTTGATAACTACAACTTATACGGATATGCAACTTATTGCAAATCTATTTCGTGAAAAATGTTCGTTAGTTATACTAGTGGTAGAATAAAATCGACACAATGAACAATCCAAAGCTTAATTTTCTTATAATTACGCAGACGTATTATGTTTAACTTTATTTAATTCATCATGGCACAAATTTTTAGATTTATCTCAATGGCAGCATGTAACGCGTTATAGGCTTTCCGCAGTTCACCTATGCTTCATTTTTGGCTTATCTATTCTATCATTATTTATCTGTGAATTGGTATTTTCGTAAAAACATGCAGTGCAATTTTTGTTTATGTGTATGATTGCCAGTAATTTTTACATTATTATCGGTTAAAGATAGAAAATTGTCTGTAAAAATAATCCAAGCTTCATAACAAAGTCTACGAAGAACCAACGTCTTTTTATTTATCTGTTCAGGTCACACTTTTTGATAATATCCACCTTCGGGTTTATTTTTTGTTAAGGTCATAATGTTCAAAATCTTAAGTAACCCAAGTCTCAAGTATTATGATACGTAACTCGAACTTGACAAACTAAATTCAAACTGCAGTATGTAGTAGATGGGGCATTCAAATTACGTTTCCAGGTAAATAATAATTGTTGTTTGAAACAGTTGACTGTCTTGCGGTCGCAGAACAATATCTCACAGAACGCTTACATATGCAAATAGTGTTAAATTTTACGAGTGACAAACTGGAGGTCCTCTGCACTTTCGCCTTTAATGCAAGCCTACACACGTCGCGTGTTCTGTTGTTCCTTATGCTGTATTGTTTCATCTTTTAGTATGAACATCAATTAGCGTTCGATGTGAGATCTTCAATAAGGCTTATAAGGTTTTACTGATTATAAAATGGTTAGGATAGACTACATTTGGGAACGATGATGGCCAGTAAGCGAGACAGCGCAATTACAATTAAATAATTTGTACCTATTATAGTCACACCCTTCAGGTCACGAATGGGCTTGGCTCCAGGTTTGAGTATATTTTAGCAATGTTTTTTGAATTCGTTTTTTCATTTTTTTTTTCGCAAACAGTATAATTATTTTGCGAAAGATATTAGAAAATTATTTTTGTTAACTTTAGTACTCAAAATATGTTTCCTCTATTTCCGATACTAAATAATCTAGTTACATTGCAACAACATTTCAGGTTTTAATAGAAGCAGGTAAAGCAGATTAAGTGCTGTACATATACAGAATGTCCCCGAATATGTGGGAAGTAATCGGGGCGTGGATAGTACACTCCAACAATACAAAATACCACAATGAACACATGTCGTAAAGTCGATAGTTTCTGAGTTCCAAACCTTCCAACGTTGTACCTCACGTAATGGTAAAGTCGAACTTTCAACGATGTTTACCTGTTAATGTGATCAGCTGGAATGGTGTGTGTGTGTGTTGTTACCTGTCTTGCACAGGTGGATAGGACGTGCAGGACCAATCACCTGGCCTGCAGGCTCCCAGCATCTCAATCCACTGTACTATCACGTGTGGGGGCATCTCGAGGCCATTGTTCATGCAAATGGAGTTCCGGACATAGTAGTGCTTCACCAGCGAGTGGAAAATGGCTGCCAGTAGATACGTGCAGTTCCTGGAGTATTTGAACGTGTCAGTCAGTGATGTGGCATGTTCAACTGTGCATTCAGGTACAAAGTGGACCTCACGAACTGTTCTTATAAAGTGTCGTATCCCTGCTGATACACGAACACGGCTACAGCTACTCGAATTGAGGTGTTTCCAGTCCGCACATGTGTAACTTTGTTATGGAAGATTCAGTGCACAACTAGATCAAGTTCATGAAGTTAATGTAAGAACAATGTAATGTTTAAATGAATTATACATAATGTATTCCAAGGAATGGTGTGTAATTTCGTTCGCAAATTGTATTAATTATTTGGAATATCAATTTAACTACTGATCATGAATACATTTCTGACTTCATTATGTTCGTAGGAGTTTTACCAGTGATAATAAGGTAATCAGAACCAAGGTGGCTTGGTAGAGAGTGGTTCTGCGGCGATTTCACTCTGCATTTGTTTTAGAACACTCCATTGTTCCATTATATTTTAAAGGTGATTTCCAAAGTAAAAAAAAAGTGTTATGAGGTAATTTTCCTGTCTGTGAGTCTATGTTTATACGTGTTGTGTGTGTGTTTATATAGGTGTGGGTGTGTGTGTTCTCCTTCTATTTTTGAATTCGGGAACCGAATTTCAATAAACTTGGTACACACATAGTACTAAGAACGGACACCATATTTTATAGTTTTCGAACACTCCGGGTACTTAATCCCAAAATGGCGGCAATTTTATTATTGAGAGCAATATGTCATATTTCGAAAACCATTAAACCTATTTTAACCGAATTTTGTATACTGAGAGAGCAAGTTGTAAGCGTTAAATTGAAAGGTGGATATTGTTGTTGCTCCGCCATTTTGGAAGATAACGTTATAAAAAAATAGCTTTTCTGTTGTATCTCGAAAACTACTCAACCTAGTTTCACCAAGTTTGGCACGTGAGAAATACAATAATTGTCTAGGTAAATTTCAGAACTGAACTTAGACATTTACTTTCAAAATGGTGGCCAAAATATTTTAAGTATATTTGTTATTATTACCATACAGTTTGGCCAATTTCAACCAAATTTTGTATGCTGACAGTATCTACTACAAGCATCATATAAGCCAAACAACGATTATTGTGTGGTATTTTGGAAGATAGCGCCACATATGTTATATGTTATATCTCGAAAACTACATAACCAACTGTCTTCAAATTTGGCAAGTAAGTAATACTATGATATGAGAGAGTAAATGAAGTTAATTAAGCACTTATTTACAAAATGGCGGCCAATAATATTTTAGGTTTATTTGGTATTACTACTACCATTTGGCCAATTTTACCAGATTTTGTACGCTAGTGCATTTAAGCTTATCAACAACCACTTTTCTCTCGGGAAACAATTTAGAGATTCTTACCAAATTTGGCAATCAAGTTTTACTGCCACAGTAGACATATACAATTTTTTTTTTCAATTGTACCAGTCACTAATTTTCAAAATAGTTGTCATGTAGATAGTTTACTATACTATGGTATATATTCGAAACAATTTAATGAATTACAGATTAACTTTTTATGCTGGCGGTATAGAGCCAACATCAAATTTACCTACACGGAGCCTATTTTGCCCTTCATTTTGTAAGATAGTGCCACACATATGAATAAAATTTATTTGCCATATCTCGGAAAACAATTTTCCGATTCCTACGAAATTGGCAAACCGATAGTACTGCGATAGATAATGTAAACTGACATGTGTAAGGAATATCTTTTTTAAATATGAATTAACAAGAGCGAATGCAACGACGTGATGACAATGACAATGGCCGGTAAGAAATAGTTCACAATTAAAATATTATTTTAACCTCGTTTTTTAGTATACTATTTGTAAATTAAACGGTGCCTATAGAAATATTTAAATATTTAAGTAGCCCCGATGGCAACATATCTCATTTTAAAATTTCAAAATAACAGCGGAAAATATCGTGAGTTGGCTGTACTAGTACAGTATTATTTTATAGAGCGAGAAAGCAATTGAATAACTGTCTGCTGGCGAGGATTGTCGCACTCTTTCTCTTTCATCGTCTCTTTGACACTCGGGAAATTTTACTTCGCTAGTAACCAAGTAAATTATGCATGTTTTTAATTGTAGAATATTTCATACTTATTACAGCAAAATAATGATTTTTGAATTTGTAATTTACAACTGAAAAAAGATTTTAACGTTTGAATACGTATTTTAATACATTTAGATATGATGGCGGGGCAGTTACCTAGTGAAATTGGCAGACGTGGCGAGCCATGACATGGCGTGTTGCTTTTTGTCAAACGAAACATAAAGTATTCTTACTCCGAAAAATACTTCAAATTATTACGTCACGTTTGTAGACGTTGTGTTTTTTAAACCTACCTAGGCAAGTTACGATGTTGTGATAAATCTGTGTTTCCACGGCAGTAATAAATATACTGTGACGCGTGTTTCGTTAATCATTGCATCTGTGAAATGGCGTGCATTTGTGCATCGTGGTCGATACTCTGGCCCTGTGTGTGTGTGCGTAATTTCAAATATTTGATTAGCACTATTTATGCCTTTTTAAATGTGAACTGTTTTATGACGAAGTTATTTATTTACATCTATGTCTGTTTATTTATCACAACATTGTACCTTTGCCCTAAGGGGTTTGAAACACAGTCGTGTAACGTAATTTGCCACAATCTCAGAAGAAAAATACTAAGCACAGCCTGATAAATTTCAATAAACCTAATAAACAGTAAGTAGCAATACATAGAAATATGAGCGGAATAAAAGTTATCGTAGAAATATTTGTGTATATGTTCGCCGCTATCTTTTAAAGTTTGTATGACAAAAATAAGCAACACGAGTTGCGTGTTTGAATTTAATGTGCCTTTTTCACTGATTGTTCTTTCGTTTTAATATTTATTCCAACTGAGGCCGTCCTTTTAGAGAAACGGCCCAACACATCAATAACAAAAGGATAATTACAATTAGTACAGCCCTTAACCTCGCAGTTGTAACAGTGTTAAACACAGTCGCGGCAAAATACTAACGTGCATTACATGTATTGAGCTACGTCATGGAAAAGAAATAAGTTAATGTAAAATAACGATAAGAAGTGTCTTCAATTCAGGCATTTTTAAAACGTCATAAAGCTGACCTAAATAATGTTAGAGGCCTAAACTGTTAATATTCGTAAGGAATGGTTTTTGGAATACAACAGAATTCTTTGAAAAGTTGTAAACAGTAAACAACACATTTGACAGGAATAAAAGTAGAAGTCACATTTCAATGTTAATTTTTAGTTGTAGTGGAAGTATACGAACACATGTACACACACAATGGAATGTAAACATTGATTTTGACAGATACAACATGGCAGTCACATGGCAATGTTTGTTTACATTTGGCGGAAGGATACGAAACGAGCCTGAAAGTAGATATTTAACAGGGCTCCGAGAAAGTTGCTTCCAATGGAGAATGAACTATATATATATTGATATAGAGAGAAAACCTTTATAATATATCAAATGAAGTAAATGGTATTTTTCACTTAAAAAATACATATTTAAAAAATGCAATATTTCTCTTGTCAATACGGTTTCAACTGTTAGTTAAAAGTAGCGCCAATTTTGAAAAACTTTATAAACAGGATACGTGTCCATTTCAATTTTGTTATACCTATACTACAACTTCAGAAATCTGACTCTTCTTCCTGGAATATAACATATTATAAATATATTCCACTGACGTACACACGTGAGATAAATAGGATTCTTTTCATTTAGGAACAACCTCAAGATATGTATCTCGATATGTGGTGTGTGCATCTTAACTGATGAGTAGGCCTGTACATATAAATTGTTTTTGTGGTTTTTAAGGCGGTGTAACCTTGATATTGCTTTAATTATTGGTGTATTAGCATATGGTAAAGCAACAATCAAATTTGTACTCACGAAATCTATTTTTGTACGCCATTTTGTAAAATATTATCACTTGATCTGCAAAAATCATCCCATTTCTACCAAATGTGGCAAGCAATAAGCATTGATATAGGCTATGTAAACAGAAAAATCTGGTGTGAGTTAGACATGCATATTTTAAAAATGGCGGCCATATAAATATTTTAGCACCGAATCTGTTATTTACGAAAAACGAAAACAAATTTCTACTTAACTTTGTATGTTGCCTGTATTAGTTGTATCCATCAACATTTTCTATGCAAAGCCTCATTTATCCGCCATTTTGTACGAAATAATATAGTTTTAATGCCGTATCTCGGAAAACAATGAACCAATTTCTTTCAAATTTGGCGATGACGTTGTACTGTGCTAGGCTATATTAATTTATTTGTTTTTGTTATGCAAGTCTCTTATTTTCAGAATGGTGCGCATATAACCATTTTAACTTAGTGTGCTATATCTGCGTATCTATGTAACAAATTGAACTGGTATATTTTATCTATGACAATAATCGAATATTCTACTATATGAACTTTCCGTTTATCACCATCGTCATATGTTCAATGGAAGTTTTATGCCATGTCTCGAGGACCACTCAATCGATATGCATACAGAGATCCTCCTTCGCAGGATTTTTTTTTTATGAAGTAATGCCAGCTGAGTCAACTGTACATTTCTTCATATTTGCGTAATAATTCGACAAATTTGCACAAAATTTTGCACACCTACAGAGGGCCAAGTATAATTACATGATTTAAATGGCGTCAAGCAATTATTTAAAAAATAACGGCCATATAAATATATTTATATGTTTGGAGTATATATTTAACAACTTAACAATTTCAATGAAACTTTTATGCCCATATTATCTATTACAAACATAGAGTACATAGCCTCTTGTTAAGCAATTCTGTAATATAGCCCCATTTAATAAAATAAAGTTTTTATGCAATATCCCGTAGACCAATCAACCGAATTCCATAAAATTTTTCACACAAATTGCGTTATGGTAAGCAGTGTAAATTTATGTGTTTTAGTGGCTTACACATTTATTTTAAAAATTTTGGTATAGTAAATATTTCAGATTAATGAACCTTATCATTCAAAACATTGGACTGGTTGTATCCGAAATTTGATGCTCCGAATCCTACCTCCGTAATATAGTTGATTGCAAGTTAGCCTAATTTTACGAGTTTTTCTTAATTCGATCCCCGGGAACGTCACTCGCGTATTCAAATTGTCTTTTTATAGTTTCATATGTTTCTGGTTTTATCTCTAATGCTATCGCTGTATATTGGAAGTCAATGCAGTGCCTACCTACCATTTAAGAGTTCAAGTACTTTAATAACGTTTATTTGCACCCATGTAGATGAGAGCAGGAGCATTAGTTAGCTGTAATTTCTTGTTCCTTCTTCACCTAATTAGAGGCAGAGAATGGAAAATATTTCCGTCCTGTGACGACTAACAGCTAGGAAGTTGGAAACAACGTTCCCTCGCTCGCTCGCTCTATACACATGTACGTCTTCTCCGAGAGCCAACGAGCATGTGTGTAAGTTCTCGTGTACATGTACGAGTGTGTGTATGTCCTCGTGTGCGTGAACGTGTGCGAGAGGCTGTCTTTCGTTCAAAACGTAATTTAATATAGACGCTAATATTCCACCGTAGCGCTTCTGATAGATGCGGTCTGGTTTGATGTTGGGAAATGCCGGGTGGTGATAGGGGAGGGGTTGCGGCTGTCGGGCAGAGTGGGAGGGGGAAGGAGGGGAAACTGGTTAGCTGAGCTGCAAGTGGAACTGTGAGGGTAGTATTTCTCATTAGCAGTGACCACACGCTACGCCACTTTTATGTGCGATATCGCATTTCGCTCGCAGTTCAACTTAGCATCAGAAATATTCCCTTCAGAACCAACAAGCTTTATTTTCCACTCTTTGCGACCAGAGAAGCTCATAGGGACGTTATAACTTTTGATACTCAGAAGAACAGCAGCAATAGCCAAAATAAGAGTAATTATTTTCATGTGCTTAAACAAGTGTACTGCAGTATACGGGATTACGAAGCCAAAATATGAAATACAAAACCTTACGAATAATTGGATTATTGCCTTTGTAAAAGACAATTAATTAATGGCGTGAGATATAGGCACGGTACAGATATAGTTCAGTTAATATTAAGACCAAAATTTTCAGTCTTAATTTGTGCTAAATAATTTTCAGCATATGCATGTGTATGTATATATATATATATATATATATATATATATATATATATATATATATATATATATATATATATATATATATATGTAATATTAACAACAATTGAAATTTCCTATGAATGAATTGCATAATTAATTCTAGTTGCCAACGACGTTCAATAAATGTTGGCTTCAAGAGAATGTCCCCAGGGCCTTACGAGACATTCCCAGTAAAACAGTTTTCATAAAATCTGTGTGTGCGTGCGTACGAGCGTGTCTCAAAAATTTAACTGTAAATGTAAATGTCGTGTATCTACAGTTACTGCATTTAAATAAAAAGAAAATAATTTATGACAGTGACTTGAAACGGCGTGTTTAGAAATTGTCTTAGAATATTCCTGAAGGCTTCCGCGCCTACACCCAATGTGCTTATCTAAAAAAAGAAACCTACAGACGAGGGCAGTTGACTGCTTTTAATACGTCGCCCACATAAAAAATACCAGTTTAGGGTACCCAAAAATGGCTTAAAAAGAAAGGCTTTGTTAAACATTTTATCTCATATTTATACGCTTCGAATACATTCAAAACTAATCAAGAACTCTGCACTGAACTTTCCTACAGACTTTCTAACAATAAAATAATAGAGTTGCTTCTGAAAGTGCCATAGGTAGAGGCGCTCTTGATGTGCTTGCCATTGTCGCCCTTATCGTCGCACCGCGCTTCTCGGTCTGGAACGTGGACAAATGCTTAAGTTGGACGGGCGGGAGCCATGAGGGTAAACAGAAACACAACAGTGTAAAGTCCAACTCAATAATTGCGCTTCTATCGTGTGAAATAATGTGTTACTCTTGCATATCTAATTTGTGAGGAATTCAGCTGCGTCGAATGTTACGTAAAATCTTTGAAAATAGTTGTATGATATAACTAAAGTCTTAGAGTGACCTTGTGGGAAATTACCATCGGTCGGGCGGTGGGTATATTTTAATTTCATGTCCATTGTTATGATCTCAACATGGATCATAAACATGAAGGATAGATGGTTGGGAATCATTAGTAGGTGGGGTAAAAAAATGAAACTAATTAGTTAAGAAGTGACTAGAACCTATTACTTAAACATTGGCCCATTACACTTACTGATAGCATAATAAAGATGTCCACTCAGAGAGAAGGGATGAAGGTAGCTAGGTAGTTCAGAGACAGTTATGTGAAATCATGATACATGGGGCTCACCAGACTTTGCACCGTGCACCCTAGGGCGTATTGTTCGCTGTCAGGTTGCCAACTGCGATCTCTCTGGTCCTCGTGGCCCAGTCAACACTTCTCGCCCTACCACGTGTCTCTCTGTGTGTGTTGACGTAACTCAAATAGATTGGTGCCCGCCGCGCACCGAGGGTGGAGTTTGCCAAAAGTTAGTTCTGCTTACTCTGAAAAGTACTTAGGTTTGCCGGACACACATTATCCGTCGTCCTCTGCGCATTTCTTTGATTGTTTGGAGATTGCAGTTTTGGCAAAGCGCTACAAAATATAGAAAACTATAGGTTAGGACACGAACCTAAATAACAACACAATATACAGCAAGACATATATATATATTACTTCCTAAAACATCTTCACATTATAACCTCAATGATTAAACATAACCTCAGCGTGTCCGTTCGTAACCGGAAATACATCCGATGATAACGCACCACAGCAGCAGGCAGAGCCTATTATTATGTAGCACTGCTGCGGAGTTTGCATTGGCTTTCAGTGTGTTGCCAGAGTGTGTTGTAAATAGTGGGGCCGTAAGGATTCTGATATGTTTTTCGGAATTTGGCTTTTTGAATGCTATAGCAGGTTGAAAGGTATGTTTTTTTAATAATTTTAATGATTTTATAATTGCTTTTGTATATTTTAATAGTATTTATAGATTCTAACTGTTTTTCTGAGTCTTTACAGATTTGGCATTTTAAATGACCTATAGTGACCCATTGATGACACATAATTAAATATAATGACACATAATTAAATATAATGACACATAATGACCTATAATGACATATAAGTGACCCATAAACGACCCATGGAATGATAGAGCGATGGAGTGATTGAGCTATGGAGTGAATAAGCGATGGGTCAATGGGTCAGTGGGTCATTATGGCTCATTTTTGGGTAAATGGATCAGTGGCTCATTATGGGTCAGTTTGCATCCAACATAGTGTTAGTAGTCAGTAGTGTAATAAACTTGTTCACTTTTATGACTTTTTTCGAATTTTTGTTTTCAAAGTTATTCAATGTCATGGGATCAAGATCACCTGGTTCCAACATGGCAGTTGGGTAACATCATAACATGGTGGTTGGTATCAGTGGATTATGTTACATTGCCAGATGGTAAGGATTATTGTGATATAGACTGGCCTTGAATTTATGGTTGCTTGAATAGACTTGATGGTGCCTGACTTTCTATTTGGCTATATTAGATTTTAAATATAATTCTTCTTGCTCAGACTGTTCATTTGTAAGTGTTAGGTGAATGTTACTCGAAGTGTTAATTGGCCACAGTCTGTTTGCAGTGTGTTTCTAATGTTTGGACATGCTAAATTTTCTTAAGTGGCTGAAATAATGCTTTAAATGTAGGACATACGTGTGCTTAATATAAGTATAATTTTTATCTGGACTACGGTAGGTTAGGTTATGTAAAGGTTATTTCTTATTTTTTCTGCCCGTTGTTAGGTTCATGTAGGTTAGGTTTTTGGGCTTTAGTAGGTTAAGTTATGTTATAGACTGTCCATGGTAAAGTGAGCACTTTTGATACCCTAGTTACTTTTTCCTTTCGCCCATTTTGTATCCTTTAATAATTTTTTTAAATAAATATTGGCATGTAAGTAATAAACACAGTGTGTATTTTCCGTCGCGCTCGAATGTTAACGTCAAAGGCTAATATAAAATTATTTATTGACTATTAATCCAAATGAGAGGGCTTTCAAACGTGCTCACTTTACCATGAACAGCCTATACTTTGACAGATGGCAAGAGTATTTGTGTTGCAGGTTAGTCTGAACTATAAATTTGCTTGGAACACTTGGGTTAACAGTGATGGCATGGTTGGTATGTTGGGTGATACGTTCCCCAGTATATTTTTGTTGCGATTTTTGGTGTATGACGAATGGTGTGGACAGCATGTGTTTGTCGGTGAGTCTTGTAATGCTAAAGTATGCCTGAGTTATAGTAAGAGGTATAGGTGGTAAGTGTATTTTGACTGGTGTCAGTCTGTATGGTGGATAGTATGAGGAGAATTTAATTGTGTCACTGGTAAAGGATGTATGTTTCCTTTGTATGATTTGTGTGGATGGATGGTTGAGGTATAATATAGTTATAGTGGGTTGTATGGTTGGTAGGTATAAGCGGTATTGGTTGGTAGAACAAGTAAAATGGGTGTTAGTTTAAAATGGGTGTTAGTTTACCGCCTCTGCGGTATAGTTGCTTGGTACACTTGAGTTATGATTGAAATTGTGCTTGGTGTATTGGGTGGTGCAGTTGATTAGTATTACTGAATTTTCCCATAGTTATAGGAGATGGGTTGTTGAGTGGTTTGGTATGACTTGGGTTATAATTGATGGTTGGTTGATATGGTAGTATAATTACTAGTATATATTTGGCTGGTGTCGGCCAGTAAAGCAGAAAGTATGAGCAGTAAATAAATTTTTGGTAATGTCAGTGTGGACTCAATGATTGAGATATGCTTGAGTTATAGTAAGAGGTATAAACTAACTATGAGTATATTTCGTCTTGTGTTGGTTGTTAGAGCAGATGGCATGTATGAGTTACAATGACTGGTATGGTACCTGTGTGCGGGTATATAAGCAGTCAGGTTCTAGTCAGGCAGCTTAGGTGACAGTGACAGTCGTAAAGCTTTGTCGTGAAGGAGAAGAATATATATCCAAGGGTTCTGGTATGATGCGTGCTAGGGTAAACACTCTTGAGCTGCATATAAGCACATTATATTCATTATGTGAGGAGTGAGCATGATGCTGTAAAGTCATTATGTGTATCGTGTGGCCAATTTAATAAATCTGTTTTTATTTTGGTAGTCTGAAGTACGTGTGTGTGTGTGTGTATATATATATATATAACTTCAACTAAAAAGTCTTCAATTTCTCGCTGGTGTTGTGTCCTGCGTACTTCCCTTAATATAGAGAATATGACGGCACATTGTTTAGTCACATAAACATACATTTCAATAGTAGGATAGTTTTGCCTACAAAATCTTCGGGATAATTAATAATTAACATATACCGACATCCTGTAACAATTAGGCTTCAAGAAAGGAGACTGGATATAAAGGTGAGAGAACTTTTTACATTATTCCATTGTACTCTATGTACGATTTCAGTACAAATAAAAAATTATTAAATATTTTATATTTTAATGTTCAATAATAAATACAGATTTTTTGACATTCCCCTATGCCCATGAAATATTATTTTGTACCAGAAACAAATGCAGGGGTAACGTCAACAACAGCAGGTATTTTAAGTAGCTGGGTTCATTTTAAGTGTTTTTTTTTGTAGTAAAAAAATTTAATAAATTTTAAAACAATTTATATATAATTTGCATTTTCTATTTCAATTCTGTATAGTGACCAGTCTGTTTTAAACTGTTTTTGTTAAACACGGTATGAAACAAATATATAGGCTAATCAGTATGTTTAATAAGAAAGCATGTATTCCGGGAGCTAGAAAGGTTACTTGGAAACTGAATTTAACGAGACTGTCTACCTCCTAGGACTTCGCTAATTATATTCACCTTTGACCATAAATATTAGCTTCCTTACAGCCTGACTTACGAAAAAAATGTTGTCTGCTACATAATTAACTAAAAAGAATATTAAGAAAACAATCAATTTACACATGAGATTCAAGAAGTATCGAAAGGCTTTTAATACATCATTTAAGCATCGCTTTTCATTGTGACTCAGCAGGTGAGTGGTGCCCTGCCCCCCCCCCCCCCCCTAGCTCAGAGGTAAGGTGGTCGACCTATAGTGGGAGGGTCGTGGGTTCGTGCTCCGTTCCCTCTACGGCAGACCTTCTGTTCGTTTGCCGCATTAGGAATTTGTCAGCAAGTCGGTCTAACTTGAGCTCATTGACTTCACTTCAACACAATTACAACAATAACAAAAAAGTGGTCAGCATACTGTATTCCTTTTCGAAGGGCAATGGTTTCGAATAGCACCCCTCCACGAGGATCTTCTTGTTTCTAAGCTTAGTAGCTGCCATTGCAAAGTGTGAAATTTACATTATATAAACTTTTTAAAACGATTTTGCTTTAAAAATACATTTTCGATACGTTTTACTGTATGTTTAAAAACAAATTTGGCATGTTTCAAACGATAAACAAAATTAATTATACATATATTTATAAATGCATCGATTCCTAGATGTCTGAACGTTTTGACTTGGCTCTACATTAGCTGATGTGCTATCACGATCTGTTCACGCGCACTTGTCTCATTGGTTATCTACACTGAGCACTCTTCCCCATGTTGAAGTCGCCTGCACTCTTCGCCTGTCATAACAGGCGTGTCTGCCTCGCGCTCCTGTTATGACAGGCGTGTCTGCCTCACGTGTACGACAGGCGTGTCTGCCTCGTGCGCCTTTCATAACGGGCGTGTCTTTTTCGCACGCCTGTCATAACAGGCGTATCTGCCTCGCGTATCTGTTATAACAGGCATGTCTGCCTCGTGTACCTGTCATAACAGTCGTGGCTGCCTCGCGCGCCTGTTATCACATGTGCGTATGTCTCGCGTGCCTGGTGGTGCATGCATGAGAGTGTCGTTACAAGGCTAGATGGCTTAATTTTTAATTAAATAATTTTTCTGCACAAAAGTGAAAAAAAATAATAATAATACAGGAAATATAAAAAATATTGATTGAATTGAATTTAAATATAAAGTATTAAAATTTTTAACTTTTTCCATGAATAGAATGTACTTGGCAATAATTTAATTGAGGATTTTTCTAGGAAAATCAATTAAAATCCGGGGTATTAAGATACACACTTAAGTTTTATTTTTGTTTTTTTTTTAAGCAATGATATATAGATTAGGTCGAGAACGTAGAAAATACTCCATTCGTGGGGAAATTTTGCACAGAGGATAATGAACATGCTGTATGTTAATTGTGTATAAAAAAATAAGTTACAAAAGATACACTTAAAAAAAAATTTAAATACTTAACTTTGTAGTTGCTGAATCTAAAAACAATGAAGTTTGATATTAACTAATCTGCTCATCTTGCGTATATTTACAACTGCATCAGTTGCATGGAACAGCAAATACAACTCACTACCAAGTGTTAAATTAATACTGAAAGAATCTGAATGTTCATCAGTGTACTCGTTTATAATACCTGTTACAAGTGGGTATCAGACACTGCTCGACGGTATTATTATATCCGAGTTTAAGAGCGTCGGGCGAGGCCAGTACATAGATGGGCGAGTGTCAAGGACGTCCAAGAGACGTCAACACAAGGACTGTAAATGCAACTACCCAGCAGCAGGAGGTTGTGTTGCAATGCGCGGATTACCACTGTAGTTCCAGCAGCGGTGTTGCAATGAGCGGATTACCACTGTAGTTCCTTCAGGAGGTTGTGCTGAAATGCGCGGCTTGCCACTGTAGTTCCAGCAGCCGGAGGTTGTGTTGCAATGCGCGGCATACCACTGTAGTTCCAGCAGCAGGAGGTTGTGTTGAGATGCGCGGATTATCACTGTAGTTCCAGCAGCAGGAGGTTGTGTTGCAATGCGCGACTTGCCACTGTAGTTCCAGCAGCAGGAGGTTGTGTTACATTGCGCAGATTACCACTGTAGTTCCAGCAACATGAGGTTGTGTTGCAATGCTGGGCTTGCCAATGTAGTTCCAGCAGAAGGAGGTTGTGTTGCAATGAGCGGATTACCACTGTAGTTCCAGCAGCAGGAGTTTGTGTTGCAATGCTGGGCTTGCCACTGTAGTTCCTGCAGCAGGAGGTTGTGTTGCAATGCGCGGCTTGCCCCTGTAGTTCCTGCAGCAGGAGGTTGTGTTGCAATGCGCGGCTTGCCACTGTAGTTGCAGCAGAAGGAGGTTGTGTTGAAATGCACGGATTACCACTGTAGTTCCAGCAGCAGGAGGTTGTGTTGCAATGCGCGGCTTGCCACTGTAGTTCCAGCAGCAGGAGGTTGTGTTACAATGCGCGGATTACCACTGTAGTTCCAGCAGCAGGAGGTTGTGTTGCAATGCGCGGCTTGCCACTGTAGTTCCAGCAGCAGGAGGTTGTGTTGCAATGCGCGGCTTGCCACTGTAGTTCCTGCAGCAGGAGGTTGTGTTGTAGTGCGCGGCTTGCCCCTGTAGTTCCAGCAGCAGGAGTTTGTGTTGCAATGCGCGGATTACCACTGTAGTTCCAGCAGCAGGAGTTTGTGTTGCAATGCGCGACTTGCCACTGTAATTCCAGCAGCAGGAGGTTGTGTTACAATGCGCGGATTACCACTGTAGTTCCTGCAGCAGGAGGTTGTGTTGCAATGCGCGGCTTGCCCCTGTAGTTCCTGCAGCAGGAGGTTGTGTTGAGATGCGCGGATTACCACTGTAGTTCCAGCAGAAGGAGGTTGTGTTGAAATGCGCGGCTTGCCCCTGTAGTTCCTGCAGCAGGAGGTTGTGTTGCAATGCGCGGCTTGCCACTGTAGTTGCAGCAGAAGGAGGTTGTGTTGAAATGCACGGATTACCACTGTAGTTCCAGCAGCAGGAGGTTGTGTTGAAATGCGCGGCTTGCCCCTGTAGTTCCTGCAGCAGGAGGTTGTGTTGCAATGCGCGGCTTGCCACTGTAGTTGCAGCAGAAGGAGGTTGTGTTGAAATGCACGGATTACCACTGTAGTTCCAGCAGCAGGAGGTTGTGTTGCAATGCTGGGCTTGCCACTGTAGTTCCAGCAGCAGGAGGTTGTGTTGCAATTCGCGGCTTTCCACTGTAGTTCCAGCAGCAGGAGGTTGTGTTGCAATGAGCGGATTACCACTGTAGTTCCAGCAGCAGGAGGTTGTGTTGCAATGAGCGGATTACCACTGTAGTTCCGGCAGCAGGAGTATGTGTTGCAATGCGCGACTTGCCACTGTAGTTCCAGCAGCAGGAGGTTGTGTTACATTGCGCAGATTACCACTGTAGTTCCAGCAACAGGAGGTTGTGTTGCAATGCTGGGCTTGCCACTGTAGTTCCAGCCGCAGGAGGTTGTGTTGCAATTCGCGGCTTGCCACTGTAGTTCCTGCAGCAGGAGGTTGTGTTGCAATGCGCGGCTTACCCCTGTAGTTCCAGCAGCAGGAGGTTGTGTTGCAATGCACGGATTACCACTGTAGTTCCAGCAGCAGGAGGTTGTGTTACAATGCGCAGATTACCACTGTAGTTCCAGCAACAGGAGGTTGTGTTGCAATGCTGGGCTTGCCAATGTAGTTCCAGAAGAAGGAGGTTGTGTTGCAATGAGCGGATTACCACTGTAGTTTCAGCAGCAGGAGGTTGTGTTGCAATGCTGGGCTTGCCCCTGTAGTTCCTGCAGCAGGAGGTTGTGTTGCAATGCTGGGCTTGCCACTGTAGTTCCTGCAGCAGGAGGTTGTGTTGCAATGCGCGGCTTGCCACTGTAGTTCCTGCAGCAGGAGGTTGTGTTGCAATGCGCGGCTTGCCCCTGTAGTTCCTGCAGCAGGAGGTTGTGTTGAGATGCGCGGATTACCACTGTAGTTCCAGCAGCAGGAGGTTGTGTTGCAATTCACGGCTTGCCACTGTAGTTCCAGCAGCAGGAGGTTGTGTTACATTGCGCAGATTACCACTGTAGTTCCAGCAACAGGAGGTTGTGTTGCAATGCTGGGCTTGCCAATGTAGTTCCAGCAGAAGGAGGTTGTGTTGCAATGAGCGGATTACCACTGTAGTTTCAGCAGCAGGAGGTTGTGTTGCAATGCTGGGCTTGCCCCTGTAGTTCCTGCAGCAGGAGGTTGTGTTGCAATGCGCGGCTTGCCACTCTAGTTGCAGCAGCAGGAGGTTGTGTTGAAATGCACGGATTACCACTGTAGTTCCAGCAGCAAGAGGTTGTGTTGCAATGCGCGGCTTACCCCTGTAGTTCCAGCAGCAGGAGGTTGTGTTGCAATGCACGGATTACCACTGTAGTTCCAGCAGCAGGAGGTTGTGTTACAATGCGCGGCTTGCCCCTGTAGTTCCAGCAGCAGGAGGTTGTGTTGCAATGCGTGGCTTACCACTGTAGTTCCAGCCGTTTGGTTCTAGCTCACTCAGGTGCGCTATGGCCGTATGACATCGCCACGATCCGATCTTCTCACTAACTGGTTCTGATTGCTATACCCACGTCCACGTGTTCCTAAGCGTCACATCCGGCCGTAGCTACAACCTCATTATTAATTAACAGTGTTTCGGTCGGCCACCGCCCGATTTCCGGCCGAAGCTTTAATGTGGTGCTTGCGACCTGTTATCGAATTACGCCTCCCCATTGGTGGATGCATAAGCGCTTTCTCCCCTCCTCTCAAATTCTGTTCATTATCCCTTGATTCAGGGTTCGAACATACCGACCAATAGCCTATGATAACTCCACCCATCTGTATGTGTTTCGTCCTTTTGAAATACAGGCACATGGCAGCGCTAGGGTGACAGCTACACGGACATATTGTGATCTACGCGCAAGCAACTACACCGACATCCAACGAGAATCCACATAAAATTAAACAAACAGCCGTATAATTTTATATAAAAATAAAGATATTTTTTATATAACCATACATAAATTTGATGATTCCAAATGTCTTTGTCTGATGGTACTTTCTCCAAAAAATCTTCCGGATGAAAAAGGCATTTTTGCTAATTCCAGCCTTGTAATATAGTACACATTTACTGACAGAAAGAGAAACTGGAATTTTTTAACAAATGTGTAATATATTTAAATTGCTCTTCTTTTTCCAAGAAAGAGTAATAACATGTATTTTTAGAGCTCTGCATATATCTTTGGGTTCGTACCTTATACTTTTCCTTGATTCTAATAAAAATGCTTTATTGGGTGTACACGGGAGCTAACGAGAATTCTTACGTAAATGTACCCTTAAGTTACGGAAATGCAGTACGTAATTGTGTAAAACGTAAGTGAGCCCTGTACTCATAATACACTAAATCTTATAGGTACATGTTATGATTAGTTTGTACCAAGGAGCTTCACGAATTGTAACCTAAAATATATTGTATCTGCGACCATTAGGATTCTCACTCCACTTACACCTGTAACTTACACATCAAAAGTTATTATTGAAAGTTGCACTTCAAAACTTCTGCGAAATGTCAAAATTAAACGTTCACATTGGAAGATCAGTTTTCATATACTTTATTCCATATGCAGATGTGAAAGCTGAGTATAAATTGTAATTTTAGACACCTCTTCAATTTTAATTATTTTTTTAAAATTCACAGTGCTGTGTCCGCTTGAAGAAATAAAAACACTGCCTCGTTACAACTTATTAAAGAGTAACTAGAAACTTTAGTGAAATTTGCCATAAATTTATGGAAATCTCCGAGGTATAATTGTATTGTTCGAATCTCAGCCACAGCAATTCTGATATTTTGGATACTTTATTTTTCTTGTTTTAACATAAATATTTTTTAAACTGCGTAGACGCAAATTAAAATGTTGATGTGTGTAAGTGTCCGTCACTTTTCAACGCAAGAAAAGTGGAATCCCTACATTCCAATGTTACTTTACGCAAGTCTATTGTTGTGTTAATGGTTTTAAAGCAAAAAAACTTTCTATCAGAAGTGGGGTTTATGAACTGAACACAAGACCCACTTGTTTATTAACACCCATATGATACAAAATTCCTCAATAGCATTTGACTATTATTCACACATTCTATGACAAACAGTATTTAATGCTTTGTCCAAGAAGCAATACTGATATCCATTGTCTCACAGTGTTGCCTATCCTGACATGGAAATACCGCGACATATGCTTTATTCTAACAGCCCCGGCTAGCGATTGTGTAGGGGTTTGCACTCACCAATGTATCAATACTGTAGCCTACGTTAAACGGACACCTGGGCCCATCCGCCTATACATGATTATGTATAAAATTAATATGAAATAATTGTATAATTTTAAATTTGTGTATACATAAGTATCTACGTATATTCTTCTGGGGATTTACTCAGAACCCTCCCATAACATTATACACATTAATTTTAAGGTGGCAGTCATTTTGCGGGCACAAGCTAGGCTCTTTACTGTAAAAAAAAAAAATACAGCTGTATTCATATAGAAAAAAAATTACAGTTTACGCTCTGATACTGTGAGGTGAACATCTATTCGGAAGCGCTCTCTTGTCATACCACCGAAATGTATTGTGAATACAAAGGCCTACCTTTGACTTCAACGATCGTGGAGCCGCGACCTGCATTTACACTAGCTGGTTATCGCTAGTGTAGATTCTGCGATCAAGTTTTCACCTATGGTCAAAATGCTCGTCGGCATGAGAGAACGGCCTGTACGAACAGCCTTTTTCTCGTGATGAAGCAATACTACATTGGTCCCATGCAGTTTGTGCAAGACGATACAGTGAAAGAACATACTAAGATCTGCAAGGATTCGTATACTGGGAGTCAGCAAGTAATGACGTCAATACCTGCTGCTGCATCGTTGTGTACTGTTTCTGGTGACGATGAAGTGTCAGTTAATGCTAAAGACGGAATGAGTGCAGTAGAGTCAGTTTGAACAGAATGTACACTTTGAAGATGTTCGCGTGAAGTTGACCAACTTCAGAATAAACGGTCATCGGCTCTAAGTACTGATGAGAATACAACTCCTGCTACAAAGGTGAGTAAATATAATATTGAAGATGAAATAGGAAATAAAGACGATCATGAAGACAGTATAGATGAAAATGAACATTAACACAAAGGTAATGTTGAAGACGATAATGGCGATGAGTGATAAGGAGAAGGCAGAAGACGCCGAGAATACTAACGATATGTTTACCGAAGAACCGAATGTACTTGTTGATAGACTCGCATATTTGATTGACATTCAAAAACGTTGGTATGACTTATGGATTGTTGAGATATGGTCAATAATTAGTAAACTGAAGGAAAGGGGCTACATTGTACGATGTGATGAACTGCTTTCTTCTAAAATTGTAAATAAAAAATAATGAAATATTATTTTTATAAAATAATGTTTTTTTCTTTATTTTTGTGTGTCGTATTCTTTTATCCCCCACAACTTTGGAGTGGTGCTATGCGCGACCGACTATTAACGTAAATATCTGCATATCGAATGATAATAAACACTTTAGTTTAACAATGCAGTGATAATTGAATGCATACAAAAATATTAATTCTGTCGTCAAGTACAAATTTTGGAGACAGTTGGTGAATCGGTTTATTAAATATGTATCGATAGAGAAAGCCGACAAACCCATGAATTTATGATTGGTGGAAGGATTACTATAGATTGATGGATATATTGTTAAAGATTGATGGAAAGATAGCTGAGAAGGAGAATTGCTAAAGATTAATGGAAAGATAGCCGAGAAGGAGGAGTGCTAAAGACTGATGGAAAGATTGCTAAAGGTTGAAGGAAAGATTGCTGAGGAGGAGGATTGCCTAAGATAGATGTAAAGATTGCTGAGGAGGAGGAGGATGATTGCCTAAGATAGATGTAAAGATTGCTGAGGAGGAGGAGGATGATTGCCTAAGATAGATGTAAAGATTGCTGAGGAGGAGGAGGATGATTGCTAAAGATTGCGAAAGATGGATGGAAAGATTGCTAAAGATTGAGGGAAAGATTGCTAAGGAGGAGAATTGCCTAAGATAGATGTAAAGATTGCTGAGGAGGAGGATTGCTAAAGATTGCTTAATACTGATGTAAATATTGTGAAATAATCATGTAAATATTGTGTAAGATTGATGGAAACTTTGAAACACTGAAAAATTGTGGTGCTGATTGTGGAGCTGAATACGATTGCGGAGCGGACAGCGATTGCGAGCTGATTGCAGAGCTGAGTGATGGAAAGATTGTGAGATTGATAGAAAGACTGATGAAAAAAATAAGTATTTAATTAATTTTAATTTTTTATTATTTATTGGAATTTTTTGGATTATGTAATAATTCTTATAAATTATTTGTGTTCAAGGTCAAATATCACTGGCTTAAGGTCAAAGATCAAGTCACCTGAATCCAAGTTGGTGGTAGTAGTCAGTAAGGTAGTATGTTCGTGGTAATTTATGAATTTATTCAATATTTAAAATTTTCCTCAAGTTTTTGTTTTCAAGGTCATATAAATGTCATGGTTAACGGTCAAGGTCATAGGATAAGGTCACCTGGGTCCAACATTGTGATTCTGTGTCGTCACAATATGGAGGCTGTTCGGTTACAGTACCCTGTCACATCTAAGCCAGAACATTAACCCATTAAGTACCGTAACTTCTTTTTTTTTATTTTGTTCAAATTTACATATATAAGTTAATAACCATTTCTATCTCTTCCTACTCACAGTTTAGAAAACAATGGGTTGGCATGAAAATGCCCCTTGGGACTGAAGCAGTAATGTTTTACCCGAAGAGTAAAGGTGGCAATTTTTCAATTTGAAATCTTGTCATAAGATTATTGGTAGTCTGTAAGATAATGTATTTGCTTTTTGCTGCAACCATCGCCTAAATACTTTATTTACGAACACTACAAGAATTTTCTTCCATTATTTTTGAGGATTTTGCTAATTGAAATATCATAAAAGGCAGATAAAGTCAATTTATTGGGCTCATAATATGTATAAAAAATTCAAATGCTTTTGCAGTCTAATAGAAACAAAAAAAAACATTCCTCAATAAACACAACATAAATACAAGTTTGTAGCATCAAGTTAGTCCATACAGTTTGAATACAAACTGTATTTTACTTATTTGTTGTGGAAATCTCCAAAATAGAGAATGTGCAGTGGTATCTTACATTTCCTACAGACTACTGGAGTTTTGTTTCTTCGGCAATGTGCATATGTGCGACGACGGTTGCCAGTGGAAGTGATGTAACCAACATAAGATGTCCGTACTGGCGTGGAGGCTCCGTCACAATATCGCATTGGACTTGGACACAATACTACCTGTCCATACTTCCCTAACAATGCCCTAACACATTGCCGCTGAAAACTCAGCTGATCTGGCGTCAGTTCCTTGCTTATGACAAGCATCCATGCATAAGTCATACACACATCAAACAACCAGAATGCAGTTGGTATATATGTAACATTTCTTCCCACAGATACCAATGTGGTAATTGGAAATGTCATTGTCGAGTAAATCAACCTCTCCCATGAACTTGTTATATTCGTCAATGAAATTTGGCTGTGTGACTTGCAATGATTACTTTTCTTGGAGCTGCACCAGTTAACATACTGAACTGGCTGTATTCCATGTTCATTAGACAATGTGTACACTACATTGTTGTCCCTCCATGCCACAGCTCAAATCCCCTTATTTTCTTCAGTATACACTTCGTAAGATCTACTTCCATGTTGCTGCATTACCTTCTTGTCTACAATAGGACACTTTCCCATTCCGTTTATTCTAGCTGCTCCTGTTCCCTCCATACCTTCTCAGATAAGAAGAAGATGAGCTTAGTGTTGGTAAAAAAAATTGTCGAAGTAGAAGGAGAACTGAATCCCTGGGAACGATGTCATTAGAGAGTCACAAAAAGTTAGAACTACTGACTCTCCAAGGCCTGGGTCACCAGGCCCCGTACCATTGGGATTTTTCCCTTGATATAAGTCTGCAGCAAGGCAATATCCACAGCTCTGTGCCATAACCCAATCTTTGAAGCCAAACCGTACAGTTTTCAATCGCAAATTGTTTGCACCAATGTCTACCGAAATGAGGGATCAGAGCCTCGCCAAAAGAAATATTCTTACAATCAGGAGAATTTGCAATTAATTTATTACTGAGTGAATCCAGTAGTTGTCTGATTTTACCCATCTTATCCCTGCCATCAAATACCTCATTGCTGCAAATGTGCAAGAATTTCCTGATTTCCTCAAATTTATTCCTACGCATTGCATTTGAAATAAGGCTGTTTCGCACATTCTCTGCAGTTTCCCAAAACATTTTTTTTTTTTACTTGGGAGAATGACATATCCATTGAGGTAAAGAATGCCAACGAAAACATAAATTGTTTTGGGATTATAGTTTTGGAGAGCATATAATACAGAATATTTCACTATTTCGCCCATAATTTCATCCGTCAAAAAAGTGCAAAGAAAATACAAATGATTATTTTCTGATGACAGATTTGGAGCATCAAAATGAGTCATAAGTGGGATACCTGTCACTGTTGGAGCTGCAGGAGGTTCCTCATCTGACTTGACATCTGGCTCGTCGGCATCTGACTGCATAGGCGAATCTTCCGTTTCGTTGTCGTCTGCAGTATTGATTTCAGCCATTGCGCTAAGTTGTTTAGGTGGTAAAACATCAGGGTTGTTGCCGCTTTGTTCTCCAGAATCGTCATCGGATGCTGCATCATCCGGGGGGAAGATGGTGACATCAGCAAACCCAGAGCCAGTGATCAATTCGTCATCGTCAGGAAGCTTTTCGAAGTAGTCCAGAGCTTCTGCAAGGGAATGTAACTCCCGCCTGAAACAAACAAAATCAAAAATATGCAAATAAAATATAAGCTATTGGTATATATTCTTATTTTTATTCAACAATTTCCAAACTAATGAATAATATTCTTTCCTTTAGAATAAAATATAAACAAATTAGGTAAAATATAATACAATTTCTTGAAATGTTTTTTCGCCATCGTAGATATATGGGCATAAGAGTGATTAACCAGGTGTTTATAAACCCTTAAAATTTACGTTACTGGTCTGGGTAGCAATGCGTGAAAGTTATTTTGGAGATACAGTATTTATATCAGTATCAGTGTACATGTCTGTGCTCAGCCCCAAGGGGCATTTTGATGCCTACATTGTGTTCAGCATACCACAAAATCAATATTGGTGTAGATATTATGAAAATATTTGATCACTTGCACTCCTAGTCCTCTACTCTTAATTTAAGAATAAATAGATTTCAGAATAATTACAATTACGTAACCAATACTTGCTATTTTTGTGGAGCGTGTGTTGGCTTGGAAGACATCTTGTATACAAAGTATTTCCACCAGACGAACAGAGATATCGCAGGTGCAGCAGATACTGCAACTTGTAATGCCAACCTTTCCCACACAAAACAGTACGGCAGATCATTGGTAATCGATACAAAAATTGTTGTGAGGGTTTTTGAAAAGAGAGCATTAAAATGCCCGTTGGTACTTAATGGGTTAAAAATTCCAATTTTATAATTTTTAAAATAATTTTTATAAATATGGTGACTGTTGGAACATTTTCGAATTTTTTGGTTTCATGGTCATTCAAGTCCATGTCAAGGTCACCTGCATCCAATATGGTGGATAAAATGGCTGACAGAATCAAGCTGGTTGACGGTTAGGTCTGACTGCGATCATGGATCCCTTGTATCAATTTGTCATATCCTATTTCATAAAACCAAGTTTGCCGTCACGGCGATGTCCGCTGGTCGTCTCCGGTCTACTTGCCCTGGGTTGTGGGTACGAATCCTCCTCTCCTGCTCTGGGGAAAATGGGAACTTTTTAAGGAAAAGGGAAACATTTTTGAGGGAAAAGGTAAACTTTTAGGGAAAGGGGAAATTGTTATGTGAAAGAAGAAAAAAAGGGAAATTTCAAGATGGCAGCCTTTCGGTCGGCTCTGAGCTCCGTTTCCCCATCCCTTTTCCTCTGAATCGGCGTAATAATTCAATTTAGTCTCATTAGTTATGTGAGTAACGTATTGTGTTTACTAAGATCTCCATCCCTCACGACCTCAGATACTCCTTTCAGGCGTCTTGTGACTGTATTCTGGATCTGAAAATCAACAATAAAGATTGTCTTGTCCACTTTCGAGATACCTGTTTGTCTGTGTTGAAAGTTGAGTACTATATTACAACCCGTCACACAACATAACCCAATAGCCAGGGGTTTTTCATTTGTACGGCATGCGGACTCGCATCAGTCTTATTATTGGTCTCTGAAGTGTGTCGACAGAGATGAAGGATTATCATGAGGACAGGGGCCGTATCGTCGGTTTCAATCATGTGTAAGCTATCACATCACATTTGCCTGCACCATGATATGTAAATAAATAAATAATAAACATAGTATTCGTTTGAGAAAGTCTCTGCTGGAATACATGTTTCGTTACGAAAAGATAACGAGGATTTACAACTTTAAAAAAAGAAATCCAGTTGGTATATGTTAAGCTAATCTATTGTCCAGATAGCCACATGGTTGTCCTGAAAGATGCGAACTTATGCTTGTTATTAAGCCAGTTTTGCTTATTTGTTTAACTTTGTTACTATTTGGCAAGAATGATATTAATATATTATTAAATGCAATATGTTTATTACTTTTTATTAGTTTATTCATAACGAATATATTCATATGAACAAATTAGATCATCAAATGTGACATAAATGATACAATTTCATTGCCCAGTACATAGAGAAACAATGACATGGTTACAGAATATGCTCTAAGTTTTATTGCTCCACACATGCATGAACCTTATGATGAAGGAACTGTTGGGGAGGCTCTGGTTCGCCAGGATCTACTTTCACATCGTGGCATACATACTGAACACCTGGTAACAACTCTTGGTCATTTTACACGTCATTAGTATATACCTGTGATTTTTAATGAGCCTACAAGTAATAATCTAGGGAGTATAAGTCCGGTAACTTGGGTGGCCATTCCACTGGGACTCTTCCAACCCAGCGCTGTGGGTACGTTGTGTCCTAGTGCTCCCTGACAGTAAGGCTTCAGTACGCATGTATTTCGCCATGCATCTACCACATTTCATGGAGTAGATGCAGTAATAACATTAGTAGTAGAAGACTCGACATGAGACTCTGTTAACTCGCCCAGGAAGGATGTAGAGGTCTAATGAAATGTTCACGTCACCTACTATGCCCGCACAAATGTTCATTGAGAATCGATGTTCGAACTGTTATTCACGAACGACGTGTGGCATTATGTGTACCCATACATGCTCACTGTGATAGTTAAATATGCCATATCTCATAAATGTTTCTGGACAATACAACATATCCTACCTCCTTGTATAGCAGTCGCTCGCCGTACTGTACGCGAGCATGTCGATATGGTGGACGAAGTGACTATCTTGTCTGGAATTGTAGTATTCCCAGACTTAGTATGCGACTCATCGTAAATTCTGATGTGTTCAGTTTAGTAGTATTACGCTACGTACCGATGTATAAGTTATGAACTACGCATTTCAAAATATCTTTCTTAGTACCGCACTCGAGTCCTCCGGATTCAAGTCTTGTGACTCACACACTTCCGATTTCCTGCAAAAGACAATTTACTGCCATAAATGGTTCCCGTTATAATAACAATTGCGCTAGGAATTATTCTGCAAATCTTCGACGTGCAGTCGCTGCATTACTCACTATCTTTCACCAGACATCACTGAGATCCGCAATACTTGAGTCCATAATGAGTACTGTGCAATGCAATGTACATGTGTCATCACAACTCTACATAGCTTGCCATTCGCTAAGCTGTGTAACAAGCCAGCTGCTACAATAGGTTGCTGTTTCGACGCTCGCTATAACCGATAACCGACTGTTGGCCAAAATGTTTACGTGATGAAATTAGTGTCCGTTAGATACCCGCATGCAACATAAAGTCCTCTCAGCATATACGCGACCGATACTCTATACCATATACGCGACTGATACTCTATACCATATACGCGACTGATACTCTATACCATATACGCGACCGATACTCTATACCATATACGCGACTGATACTCTATGCCATATACGCGACCGATACTCTATACCATATAATGACAGTACACCTTTCAACTACCAATACCTGTCAAACTACAAACCCAAATTACAGTAAATAATTTTTGTATGACAATTGCTACGTATTTACAACATAATGTTAAAACAGTTGTAATTTTATGGTATCGAGCCAGATTTTTCGGGAGTGTTAGTATTTTTACCACAATATCCTAACCTTTCTGTATTATCTCAGTCGATAACATGGTGGCAGCGACTGCAGTGAGATACCAATGACAACATTATGGACTTACGGTTTCATGACGAAGGAAAATAATTACATGAGAATTTATAGTCAGTACGAATTCGTATTGTGACTGTTCCATTATTACAATACACATATTCCAAGACAGACACCCCACAACTGTCATAACCTGTCGACAAACTTCACAAACTAGTAACAAGGTTGCTCCGAGACTGCATGCACGTACATATGAACAACGCTTGGCTGTTATGTTACACTGTGTGTCGGGCTGTCGGACATTCACAACTTTCAGTATACACAAACTGATTTCTCTAAAACGGTTAACCTGAGTGAGCTTGGACAAGTCAATCTTTTTTGCTGATTTCCAAATGCTGAATACTATGTCGTTACGAAACGTGACCTACAGCACAGTGTTTCGAACAAGAGGCCAAAGGGGGTGCCGACCCCTGTTTAGGTACTGAAGGGAGGATAATACTACGACCACATTCATACAGGGTCAAGATATCCCTTTTCTTTAGCGCTGTATCATACGAATTTATAATTTACATATTTACACTTCATTCAGTCAGCCTTTATTTAGTTGGTAAGTTTTCACTCAGCAAGTTCGTTCAGTAATTATTAAGTAATAAAAAGTTTTTTTTTTAATAGTTTGCTCATTTGTTAGGAATTCTCTTACATAGACGTCTTGTACTTAATCTTCAGTAAATAATATTTCGTATATCTGACTTCCGTTTAAAACACCTTAGCTTACTTATCCATTAATTTGAATAACTTCATATCATTAGACTTAATGAAGTTAATCTGGCCGGCGTGAGACTCATGCACGCTAAGAATGAGATAGACAAGGCTGGCACACAGATCATAATTACGGATCTAAGGGAATCAACTATAAGTTGATACATGTAGATGTAGTGCACAATACATTTATAGCTGACACTCAATGAAAATAATATAGCCATGCCTCAGACCATTTTATAAAATACATTTAGTACATATTATTCGCATTAAGTTGAGCAGGAATCTGTAAACGTGAAGCTAGTTTACTGTTCATTTTGTATGGTTCTACTAGAAGTAGAATTATAATGGCTGTATATTATGGTTTTATTTACCCGTTGCTTAAGTGTAACTGCAAAATTATCAAGAAGGTAACAGGCGAAGTTAACATATTTTTACCCTATTTCCATAAAATAAAGAGAAACTAAACACCATATCTAAAAACACAAACATTACACTTGAAATATGACGGCCATACCTACATCTCATTACTTCTGCTACTGAGCAACCGGCATGGGAGTCAGCAAGGCCGTGAAAACACAAGCGCTTAGTGGCAGGGAACCTGTACAGTCTGGAGGGGGGTGGGCCGAGTAATTTTAGTGAAACTGTTGGTACAGTGTCCTGGCAGGAACAAAGTGTCCTTAAGATCAACATGCTCTGATCTTTCGAATTGTTGATTTAGACGTTTAAAAATGACAGTTTTAGGTCAACGTGTAGTATATGATGAACTACCTACCATTCTATGAGGGAATGGTGCTCCAATAACTCTCGAAGCACATAATCATAAGGATGTAAATTATTCAACAATTAATGTGACCACCAAAAAGTTAGCCAGTGAAAAGAGAAAAGTATAAAAAATTATATATTTACTTCTAATTCAGAGAAACAGACTTTCGTAATTAAATAACACAAAACAACTATCGTGTCAAGACAATAGCCATTAACACCAACTGTCAGATACGCGGCCAATTAGAGGATTGTTCAACTGTCACTGGCTGTGCTAGGAGGAGGGGCTGGAAGGGCTGATAGTTTCTGGAGTATGTGTCAAGAAATCTCTCATCAGTGTAATGTCCTCTGCTGCCTTCGTTGTTTTGTCCAATTTATCGCCTTCTCCCTCTAACTCTCATTATATATATGTATATATATATATATATATATATATATATATATATATATATATATATATATATATATATATATATATATATATATATATATATATATATATATACACACACACACACACACACACACATACACACCTCGTAAATGCGTAGGTCAGAATTAGAACATTTACATACTCAACGAAATAATTTCCATAATTTGTTATTAACGATATTATACATACTTGTGATACAAGTTTCATATTTTATCTTATTGCGATAAACGTAATATTTAATTTTTTGTCATCTGAAACTTTTGTTGATTTCATAAAGTTAGAATATTTCATTCGGAACTCTTCCTGAGCATGTTTGACCGACGTACGCAACCAGTGATGGTGGACTAGGTGGAAGGCACGTGATGGAGAGAAGCGAGCCGTAGCGCAATACAGGATGACCGCACGAGTGCAGTGTCACTGTGAGCCGGGACTACACGTGCATACTTGTCAAGCCACCCTCCGAGTCCACGACCACAACGCCACGCCGTGCACTATCTGAGGTGAAGTGTTGTCAGCTACATGGAGGAGGCTGGAAGAAGACTGCACAGATCACAGTCAAGAGAATGATGATCGCTCATCTCCACACTCACACATAAATTCTAACGGAATTAAAGTAAAAAAAAAGTGTTTGAATCGGCTCACGCTTCAATCACTTCTCATTACAACTTCTTCTATTTCCCCCCACCCCCTTGCCCAGGGCAGCGCATGCTGTAAAAAATGGCCGGAGAGGATTTTTAACAATTTTCCACAATCATCAGCAGTTTTGCCCGCGTCGGTATTCGCTTTAATCGTCTTGGTTCTGCGTTGGTTCTAAGGAGAAGAGCAGGGAAAGGGGATGAGGAGGCCCGTAACGAGATTAAGTCACACCCCTCGCTCCCTAAGGCACATCTCGAGGACGTCGCCTCGTATCGGTGAACGTCAGCCTACAGTGTCGTTCCTCTAAGACGAATGAGGTGGTGTAAGAGGGGAAGAGCGCACTGCGTATTTCCGTCAGCCCCGGGCGAGGTGCTTGGATGCTGGTGTGGAGCATCTGCAACATCGCGCTGCTCTACTGTGTGCTCCGCGCTCTAGACACAGACATCTGGCTGCTGCCAATGTCATACTTGAAGAATATTATCATAAATATAATAGCTGATTAATTTTTTACTGCCATGATATTTTAAACCTTTCAGAGCCAGTTCCATGCAGTCTCAACATTTTCCCGGCTAACATTATCGTTTCTCGGCACATCTGCGCCAATCGAGCAGCGTCGTTATCAGCTCTGCAGATTACATGTCGCGATATAAATTTATTTGCGTCTGAATTAGGACATAATTTTGCGCACCACTGGGGCCAGAACTTGGGAAGAAGGCGCCTTCACCAAGGTAGAGTGCAGTGGAGTGGAGAGGTAGGCACGATTCCTAACAGCGAGGTCTCGAGAGCCAATGAGAGTGAAGCGCGGTGGATATATAGCAGCGCCAGAATGCAAGAGGGGAGGATACTTGCAGACAAGTGACATCGTCTGACATTCTTCCTACATGCGGATATTCAGCAGTGGCTCTGCCGGGAATCAAGCCTGGTTCGTATTATTGTGAGGCAAGCCCTCTAGCCGCCACTTAACCGCTGCCACCTCCCCCTCCCCCAAACCAACACAGACGTCATGCCTATGCCGGTTTCTTAGGCGCAAATACATATTCCTCCCCATATCTTGCCCAACCTTACCTCCCTTGATCATCGACTTGTAACTAACCATCGTCACACAAAAAAATGAATTCTTGCTCTCATAGATATATCATCACAAACTTTAAAAGGCAAACTTTTGAGAAATACAGCTTTAACCCATGTTATATGGAAATGTTTCAGCAGACATAACAGCTACAGAAACAATAAACTTTAAGTGGAGTTATATTATGTTGTTCAAGATTCTATAATACAAATTTAATTGGATAAACAAGTTTAGTCCAAATACGAATCACCACTGACTTTACATTTCTCCAATCCACATGATAATGGGAAAATAACAAGGTCATACGAATAACTGATTTGTATTTGTGTCGGTGAATGCCCATTAACTTAAAATGACAACAATCTGGAGAACTTTATAAGGACCAAGGAGCATGAAAGGAGAACCAGATGCCACTACCAGATCAGACTCTGAGTTGTATTTGTTGGTGATGTTTGGAACCATTGCTGAATATTTCTTGTCAACTAACCGGCATTAAATTTATTTATTTATAACATAAGAAATTAAGGAAAACATTCTTTACAGATACCTTATGGGCTCATCAAATATATTAATGTTCAATATTTTTTTTCGGAAAAATATATTATTTGTGCCTGTAGCATAACATCGATAGCTGAACATATATAATAGGCATATTATATAATGTGAAATATTGATATATTATGAACCTTTATGCATGCCTGCCTGCCTGAAAGGCCTGGCCTACATGCCTTCCTAGCCTGCCAGCCCTGCCTGGCCTGCCTGGCTGGCCAACCTGCCTGCCTGCCTGCCTGTGAGCCACCCCTTGGCGCTCCATATCAGAGGACAAGAAAAACAGCCCATGTGCTTTCCAACAAAAGAAAAACCCCAGCTGCTGGCCCCCAACATAAGCACCAAGGTGCCCCAGAGGAGGCTGCGAAACGAAGTATCTCCACACCCACGTGCAATCCTTTAGTGAATAAATAAATTATCATGCCCAAAATAATTTTTTAACATATAACGCCACTCTCTTACCTTGTTCTCCATTCAGGCGCGCTGTTGTGTTCTCGTCAATAAATATGTTGAAACATGAATGTGCACTTACAACAAAATGTAGCAGGTATTCGTTAATTTCTTTTTTTTAACAAATAAAAAATTGGTTATCTGGTTTGGCTTTGTACTACACCCTCTCTTTTTTTACATATATATGTATATATATAATATTTAAACAATACAATAAATGGTGTTATGAGTATTACAGTTGCTTCAAAATAGTTTAAGATAACAGACAAAATTTTTTTCAGATTTTTTTAAATATTTTTATATTCTGATTTTTTTTAACAACTTAGGATTCACCCGAAATTAACCATTTTAATACAGCTTCCTCGCTTTCTCCTTTATTATATTTTAGGACCAACAAACTTAAAACTTGTAAATAGAAAATTATTATGATTGTCCACACCATTTCATGCAGACATATAACAAGGTAAGTATTAGATTTTTAACAAGTTGTTTTCAAGGATATTTTAGTCCAGAATAAAAGATCGTGCAGCAAGTTGAAGGCAGCCACTGCTGTGGTGTCATGCAGTAAACAAAAACCACATGTAATAAGAAAATTTTTCTAACCAAAGAGATGAAAAGGCGATGGCCGAGGAGTCAACTCACCACTGTTGTTTAAATCATAGCGTGGGTCGGGGTCCCGACACTTGAAAAGCACGACGTTGAGATCACATCACCAACATTGCTAGGTCGTGTAGCTGGGGAACCGCACTGAACAAAATTACAAGGGAAACGCAGTAAATGAGCACTGATAATGCAAAAAACAATTACCGCAACCACTTACCAAAAGCACTTATGTCATAGCAAAGCTGAAAGTCAGGTAGTAAATTTTCGAAACCAACTACATCGCGTGGAAGTAATAATAGTAGAAGATAGGGTCAGAACATTCCTTCACGCACGACCATGACTGTACGATGTTCCAAACTGGCGACATGACCAGACAATAATTATCGAAAAGCCATATCCAGAGTTAAATATAATAGAAAATTACACATTGCATTTAAACATAATTAATGTAACGAAAAAACAAATAAAAAATTTGACATTAAATAAATTACAACAAAGGTAGTAAACAAGTGTAACACATTACAGGCAGGAAAATCAAAAGTGTGATACAAATATTTTGCATTATTACGATACTAGTGCTGACCTATCCTACCGGCGGACAGACACAATCATAGACACACTAAATAAAGTTGTTAATATAATAACGTGGTATGATACTGACAGTTTATTTTGCAAAGATTATAGCAAATGAAAATGAACTATATTATCCAGTATGGTTCAGAATTAACACTGAGAGTAGAGTAACGTTAATAAAATACAATAAAGTGCTGCGCACACACTTAATACAGCGGTAAAATTAGTGATTTGAACAAATTGCTAAAATGAACATAACGACAGTATTCGTTACATGTTACAGGTGCTGCCCTCTGAAGTGAGAAGCAGCAGATAGATAAATGCACAATACAGTATATCATGACTTAATTACTTGGCAAACAAGAGTGAAATGCAAACAATATTTTTTTCGTCTGCGATAAAGGTTATAAATGCCAATAACTTAAACACTAATAATTTATTTTTGGTTTGTACAATAAAAAATTTAATTTTTTTTACATCTACACGAATGTGGTGTTGCGACTGGAAAAAAGGACAGATCATTAAGAAAGAAGGGAATAGAAAGGATTTTGCAAAACAGTGTATTGAAAGAAAAGCAACAGATAAACAATTAAGTTACGAGAGATTATGCCATAGTATCGCCAGGCAGCTTGGCCTGCATGTCCTGCCTGGCCTGCTTGGCTACCTAGCTACCTAGCCTGCCTGGAAGCCTGGCCAGCCTAGCTTCCTGGCGTACATAGTTGCCTGGCTGCCTGGCCTGGCTAGCTGCCTGCTTGCCTGGCCTACCTAACTGCCTGGCCTGCCTGACCTGCCTGGCTGCCTGGCCTGCCTGGTCTGCCTCGCTGTCTGGCCTGCCTGCCTAGTCTGCCTGGCCTGCCTGGCTACCGGGCCTGCCTGGCCTGCATAGCATGCCTGGATGCCTGGCCTGCCTGGCCCGTCTGGCCTACCTGGCAACCTGGCCTGTCTGGCCTGCCTGGCAACCTGGCCTGTCTGGCCTGCCTGGCAACCTGGCCTGCCTGCCTAGCCTGCTTGTCTGCATGGCCTGCCTGGCAGCCTAGCTGCATGGCCTGCCTGGGTGCCTGGTATGCCTGGTTGCCTGGCTATCTGGCCTTCCTATCTTGCCTGCATAACTTGCCTGGCCTGCCTGGTTGCCTGGCTATCTGGCCTGCCTATCTAGCCTGCATAATTTGCCTGGCCTGCCTGGTTGCCTGGTCTGCCTGGCTGCCTGGCTTCCTGACTGCCTGTCCTTCCTGGCCTGCCTGCCTCTCTGGCCTGCGTAGCTTGCCTGGCCTGCCTGGCTCCTGGCCTGCCTGGCTGCCTGACTACCTGGCCTGCCTGCCTGTCTGGCCTACATAGCTTGCCTAGCTGCCTGGCAGGCCTAACTTCCTGGCCGACCTAGCTGTGTGGCCTGCGTGGCCTGCCTAGCTGCCTGGCTACCTGGCCTAACTGCCTGTCTGGCCTGCATAGCTTTCCTGGCCTGCCTTGCCTGCCTTGCTACCTGGCCTGCCTGGCTTACCTGCTTGCCTGCCTTGCTTGCCTGGCTACCTGGTCTGCCTGCCTGTCCTGCCTGCGTAACTTTCCTGGCCTGCCTGGACTGCCTGGTTGCCTGGTCTGCCTGGCTGCCTGAAGTTCCTGGCCTGCCTGCCTCTCTGGCCTGCGTAGCTCGCCTGGCCTGCCTGGCTCCTGGCCTGCCTGGCCTGCCTGGCTGCCCGACCTTCCTGGCCGCCTGGCTACCTGGCCTGCCTGGTCTGCCAGGCTGCCCGGTTGTCCGGCCTGCCAGGCGTGCCGGGCCCGCCCATTCTGCCCGCCTACCTGCCTATTCTTCTGCCCGGCTGCCCGTTTGCCCGCCTGCCTGCCGCTATGCAAGATGGACAACATTCCGCTTAATAGAGATTTCCACTGTAAAAAAACAAATATAATATGAATGTGTCATACCTGAGTTCTGTGTCCTGATGTTGGAACTGGTATAGACATATGAACCTATCAGACACGGACGAAATTTATGCTGCGCAGAAAATACGTTGTTGACCGCGACGGGAGCTCATAGTACATTGGGACTGTCGACGTTTGTAGTGTTTGTAGTGTTTGTGGCGCCTTGGGAATGTCCCACCGTTCTGCTCTATACGTCCACCAGTGCGTCACTTTGATTTTTTTTTTTAAGAGAGCGCTATAAATCTGTACATTTTGTGGAAAAGTTTTTTCTTCTTCTAGCATCTACGATGGGAAAGTGGATTATGATTGCCTAGTTTAATTTGTAATGACGTACTCCTTGTTTCTGGTGGATTCACGCCCTTAAAATCTTGAGTATTTATCTTCTGCAGTTCTGGCCTTTGGGCGAGATGGCTGCAGGTATTCACTCAGTTAAGTACACTGTATGAAGCTAGATGTTGTGTTCTTCAGACCAAAATACTGGCAGAGGACATGTTGGTCCTAGAAAGTAGAACTTGTATAACTAATTCCTAGTAATTGCAGTTAGGATGCTTTATCGCATGCTCGAAAATTACCTTTCAAGTTAATGATTATTTGTTATACGCAAATGTTATACACAATGTTGCGTTTTTAATTAGAATTTTCTAAGGATCTGTGTGTTAGAATTTAAATGTATTTAAGGGTGGCCTTTGAAATCGCCAAGATTGAAGGAAATTTAAATCTGTCTCGGGATAAATATTTTGATTGTGGATACAGTTAAATATCTTAAATATTTTCCATAGAGACAACCAGTATTAAAAATTATCCCAATATTGAAAATAAATATTAATTTAAATTTTGAGCAGGTTAGTTCCTCTTTAGATATCTTTTAGAGAAGGAAATCTTAGAGGTCTGGTTTTATGGGAGATTATTGTGAAGTAATAATTATGGCTTGGTGTTGTAGAGAAAATTTGTAGGCAAGGCATTAGGAGTGTTGTATAATTGTTACACACATTTTTCTGAATTAATGTATATTTTGAAGTTTTGTCAATATACTGGATATTTTCTAAGAGATATTTTTTTCTAATTGTGTTGGTTTTCCATTTATACTGGATAAAAAATAATTTCAGGTTTTTCTTGATGGTTTGGTTTAAGTGTGGCTGACCTTCGTATTATCCTGGGTGAAGGATATATCGAAGGGCCTCACAATAATTAATGCATTAAATTACTAGAATGACTTTAGTGGCAATTAGAAAAAAGGACTGCTGGATGATCCTATTAAAGCCTCCTTCTCATAAATCCAACGCATTAAGATTATTATTAAAGTGTACATTATAAAGATTGGAATTTTTGGCAGAGGCAGTCAAATAACATACAAAAGCTCCTACTGAATAAAATATTACTACACGAGCACAATTATAAAGGTCGACAAAAGCGCAATGTGAAAGTCGTGACAAGATATATTTTAAAAAGGGAATTTACTTTTGGGCAGCAAACAAGACTATGCACAACATGTTAAAAACAGGCAGAACAAAGCAACGCTAGGTTTTAGTAAATACCGAAACCTAATTTGGACTGGCGACCGAAACTACAATAAAAAAAAGTCTTACTGCTTACCCAATACAATAGATCTGCGCCATACAAGACATTAAAATTAAAAAAATAAAAAACTTCTAACACACAAAAACTTGGTCCATGACTCACCATTTTGATCGCGCTATCACTCGGTTGCTTAGGCAACTACACACATTGCAAAGGCTCCAAAACGGTTTCATGTAACTTATTAAGAAATAATGCCCGGTTAGGTGTCACCTGCTGTTCAAGCAGTTCCGTTTCTTGCCACAGCATTGTTGAATAGGGTCCCCGTGGCAATGATGCCAAAATATCGCAACTTCTTTCTTCTGTTGGGCCAAAACTTCCAGCCATCACGTGCGCATGCCACGTATCTCGAGCGGATAACCCGTTGTTCTTCCTGGCCAGTTGTTCATGAAGACTGACTGTGTCAAATAATACCATGGTGAGTTGTGATGCGAGTGCTCTAGTGCTTTGCAATGTTAGTATCGTGGTTGTGGCATTGCGATTTGCACCCGATGCAAAACATGTTTCGATGTGCGTGTTATTTAATTCTTAGCTGCGTATTTTGAACAAAACCCTGCAATAAGATTGCTGTTTTCGAAAAGGAAGGTATATTTATAATATGAAATTAATAATTAATCGTATACAAGCTCACAATAAAAAGGAAATTTAATAAATTTTTCAATAGAACAAAATTTAATAGAGGAGAGCTATAAAAAAAAAAAGTCCTTTATAAAATATAATAAAAGTTATCTAGTTGAAATATGTTGTTAGTAGCCTTGCATGTACTCTACACATATGTTAACACCTCACCTAGACTTAAACACATTCAGATTCATAGCAGAGTAATTCGCGAATTTCCCGATGTAGGTACGCTGCAACATATAGCGGGTTTTCTCGGAGTATTCTGGTTTTCCTCGCTCTTGCAGTCTATTGCTGCTGTATTTCAAGGTCTCATTCCGTTTCTTCCTCTAGGGATATATAACACCTGCGGACGTCACTTTGTATTGCCTGAATCACAACAGCACAATGAATACGACACGTCAGTCCTGACATGGCGACAAATTTTCAACAGCAATGTTAGCTCGACAGAATAGCAACCACGACGGCATGACAGAATAGGTTCTATTTCTACTTTTCGTTGTGTCGGGTTCGTCAGAGTGTGGAAGAATACAAGTGTCTACATCGTTACAAAACATAATTTCGTAAATATTTACCCGCCCTAGTAAATCATAGAGCATCTGAATTAATATATCGGTATATTTTTTAATACACTGTTTTAATATTCCTGTTAATGTTTTCAAACCCAAGAATTGTTCATTTAATGTGAGTTCTTTTGCCGCAAATAAATTTTTTCCATAAGCCACTCAGAACACTTGTCGGACAGATATTGTCGGAGTATTGTGAACACTGAATAAAATATGTATCATACAAGTAATCCAATGTTATCTGGCGTCGTGTCGTGCGGAAGTATTGTGTTCGGTATGCTGTTGTGAATCCAGCATAAGCCCTCGCAATGTGAGCGCTAACCCTATTGTAGAGCGCACTTTTCATACCCATCGTTAATATTTTAATTCCACAGGCCTCTTCTGAGGTATCAGTGGATATTGCATATTGCTCCTGAGCCTACAGATGCACATGTTCCCGTGCCGCCATTCGCTGGCCGCTTCCAGCTCCACAGGATTGCTTGCCTCGTCGTTGTTGCATGCAGCAGCCTCCATTTCAAAGAAGTTGCCACGTACCCGCACAAGAGGACCTGCGTAAAAAAAAGCGCACTTGAGTTGGGGGAAACGAGAGGATTTCCGAACTTGAAGTGGCGCTCCGAGCTGACTACACGGCGGCTCTTCCCTTATCCTGGCCCGAGGCTCCTCCTGCCTGGAACCGCACTTAGGCGGAACCCCCCTTTTCCCACTACCGATATTTCTTTTCCCTAGGCCGCTTAGCGCGAGTATGAACCACGCCCACCGGAGCCCGTGGTTTGATGGCGCCGAGCACTCGCGCTCAATTGACGCGCCAGTTATTGCCCCGGGTGATGGGGGGCGGGGAGAAGATTCGCCGGTGATGGTCAGTGTCCATCAGACCTCGGCGAATGACAGCCACTGGCCTGGGAAGGTTTAACGACCCTCCGCTGCCCTCCTGCGACGGGGCACCATGGTACTCCTTGCGGCCGTGTAAGTAGGAATATTGCTGGGGTTCTCGACCACGGGAACTTCTTGAGGGGGGGGGGGTGGGGAGGTTCGCACCGCCAGCCAAAGCGATGCCATCCCGCGAGTAATGTTCCAGGGCTAATGCGCCCGCCCAGCTCCCCAGCACCGGAGGAGGATTGAGTCACGTGACCATGGTCTAGGTTTGGAAGAGAGGGGGGAGCCACCACCAGCAGCAGGCAGATCTCTCTGGCGGTCATTAGGGTAACGACTCTGCCTCTGGCTGCATCTACTGTCTCCCCCTTCCTCCGCTTCTCTCTTCTACCAAGCTCTTCCGGCTCATTGCAGCTGATGAGAGCGAGTGGGGGGGGGGGAGGGGGGAAGCTGGCTGGTCGCGTACAGCTGACAGGGGAGACGAATGGTTGCCTGCACCCTCCTACCAACCTCCTGTGTCGATCAAAACGATCCACCCGAAAGATACGTCCTCCTCGCCTGAGTAAAACATTCCTGCTATGTCTCACATAATAGAGATGGAAATTTTTTTCACTTTATTGGATTAAAACAAGCATTTCAAAAATAAATTGGTTATTTTATTTCGATTATTATTTTTATGATAAAACAAAATAATGATTTAATGCTTAAATAGCTGACTTTACATTCGTTACTCTAATACTCTAAACCAACAGAGAGAGAGAGAGTTACAGTTTCAATAGCATGTACTTTAAACCTCACGTTGTGCAAGTACAAGTTTAATATTTCGAAATGTAATATTGCTTCTTTGGCTAACAATCTGGCCATAACTCAGGCACTGCTGCTGTATGTACCACACTGAGTGTCATATGACGTTTTACTAGCAACAGCTGGCAAATTTAGATTTGACCTTCTCATAGGTACAGGCACCTGTTTTTTGCGAAATGATAAACGCACAGGCTATACGTCTATATCCTTATGCACACACTTGCAAGATTTCTCTCGCTATTGGCTGCAAATTTTGTGACAAATCAACACTGCCTTGGACATACCACTGAACAGTAACCTTGTATGACGCAGCCTATGTGACACTAACACACTAAACTGTTATACATTTATGTAAAATTATGAGTATAAAATGAAACGAAATTAGTCTGAGTTGATGTCAGTTTAAACATTGCCCTTTTATTTGGGCGTTACGATCTCGCATTATATACTGTCTAACTGTAATTATTTCTGTATGCATACCAAGGCCAACAAACACGAAAACACGGAATCGGGGCGGTAAAAGACAGTCAACAAACTCCGGCCAGATGATGTCGGCCCGCTGTCTTATGCCAGAAGCGGCCCGATGGCAGTAAGATGCCGGGCCAGCGACGGCTGGATGTCATTACGATACCAGGCCTGCAGCGGCATGATGTCCGGAAATAAGCAGTATAACCATCAAAAAACCTTAACTTTTCGATTCAAAGTTTTAGTAATTGTTATTTCCTCTTTACGTATATTAATTTCACTTACTTCTTAACACGTTATATGATATGAAAGTCTACTGCTTGCTGAGTGCGGCATTCGAACCTAAGACACTTGAGGTGACAGCCAAGCATGCTAGCCTACACACCGTGGGATACGATGCTGATACTCTCCAGTCATGTCATATTTAACAGGACACAAATTATTATAGGTGAATGTTCGAATTTCATTACAATATAACAAATAATTTTAAGACACTGATTATTTAAAAACTGGTTTTTCGTTTCTTCAAAGGCTTGCAAACAAAATAGTTTTTGTTCGTTTTTATTATATCTGTCGGATGGTTGTACAATATAAAAAAATTTCAAAGAAAAAATGCCATGGGCTACCACGTGACACATATATATATAATGAAAAAAAACATGCTATAGGTTAACACATAGTCTCAAAAAAGACATCATGCCATTAACACCTACATAACTTTTTCCTATTCAAAAAACACTTTCAAAAAGTTTGTCGGCAAAAAGACACCATATTAGTATCTTTATTGTGATAAAGAGCCATGTATCGAAAACGGTAGAGGGCAGGAATAAATAAGATGACGGCCAGCTTACAGAAAAATAAAGATGCTATATCGGAATCGCGTCAGAATATTATTTTTGCTATTGGCGACATGTTGGCTGTCAGATATCACGCCGACATAATTTAGGCGATATCCATTTGTTATCCAAAAAATACAGTGGGCCGTTGCCTTTCTGTAACGGCAAACATGCTGTCTCAAAAAAGACGTCACGCCGTTGTCAGATGGCTATCTTCTGGCGTTGAAACGACACTTGCCGACAGTACAGGTATCGAGCCGACAATTTGCCGACACTGCCGACAGGTTGTGTTGCTGGGAGGGAATTTTATGTGAGCGTATATGCATTTTGGGGCAGAGATTTCTTTTTAAACATTCTTTTTTTTATCATTGCTCAGTTAACCGCAAAATAGTTACAGCAAGTGTTTCTTCTACGTCAGCACAAATGATTTCAGAATCTCAAAACAAAACCACATCGGATTAATGTGCATTAATTATATTATAATAAAATGTTGAATCAATTTAAAAACACGAGGAGTGTGACCTGGGGTACATGCATGACTGTATGTAGTCAAGTCAAAGTGACCGCTAGATTTAAATTCTATCACTAGGGACACCCGAATTTCCCGAAAATATTTTCTCACGTGCAAGATTTCAACATTCTACGGGCGTACAAGCAGTTTTACTTTGCTTGTTAGTGGCGTGTCTTTGAAAGGAGATATTTTTTCCTCGACGGGCCAACCAGAATTAAATTAACTCCGATACCATACGGCTAAGATGCGTAACACCTAAATCATCCAATCAAGAAAGGGGACCTAAGCTAAAATGTAATGGAATACAACTGGTAGTGAAATCTTTTCGCGAAATTCGGGTGTCCCTAACTATCACATGCAAAACATTTATTCACTTGTCAAGTTCTCGTACAGTAGGCCTATTATCTGTAACTTTGGTAATGTGAAGAGATCTGCTCTGACTCGAATGCAAATCTACTATGCAGCAGGTTGCTGGTGTCCGTCTATTGCCAACAAATCTACTATGCAGCAGGTTGCTGGTGTCCGTCTATGGCTAACAAATCTACTATGCAGCAGGTTGCTGGTGTCCGTCTATTGCCAACAAATCTACTATGCAGCAGGTTGCTGGTGTCCGTCTATGACTAACAAATCTACTATGCAGCAGGTTGCTGGTATCCGTCTATGACTAACAAATCTACTATGCAGCAGGTTGCTGGTGTCCGTCTATGGCTAACAAATCTACTATGCAGCAGGTTGCTGGTGTCCGTCTATGACTAACAAATCTACTATGCAGCAGGTTGCTGGTGTCCGTCTATGGCTAACAAATCTACTATGCAGCAGGTTGCTGGTGTCCGTCTATGACTAACAAATCTACTATGCAGCAGGTTGCTGGTGTCCGTCTATTGCCAACAAATCTACTATGCAGCAGGTTGCTGGTGTCCGTCTATGACTAACAAATCTACTATGCAGCAGGTTGCTGGTATCCGTCTATGACTAACAAATCTACTATGCAGCAGGTTGCTGGTGTCCGTCTATGGCTAACAAATCTACTATGCAGCAGGTTGCTGGTGTCCGTCTATGACTAACAAATCTACTATGCAGCAGGTTGCTGGTGTCCGTCTATGACTAACAAGTCTACTATGCAGCAGGTTGCTGGTATCCGTCTATGGCTAAGAGAAGTGCAGTAGTTGTACAATAATGGTACCTACATCATAACGGGGATTCAGTTGACAGACTATATTCGCTTACTTGTTAATATAATTGTCAATAGGAAGTTTCGAACACCATTCATATTTCTGGGAAAATATCGGGATGTTCACTTTATTTTTAAAGTGGCGGGGATAATGAATAAAACAGGAGATGTAGAAATTTAATGAAGAAAAGAATTTTGTGTCTTGTGCAGTGAGAAATTTTTGAAACAATGAGTGTTTTAGGGTTTATAATTGGCACCTTGTGAAACGTGTAAAAGTTGTATCGATTACAAAAGAGAAAACATACTACTACACCCCTGTCAGTGTAGCTTGTGTAGCTACACAACATTATTTCTCTTAAAAAATAAGGTATTTTTCGGTAACCCCCAATATCTTCAATAAGTTCGCCCTTGGAGCTGCAAAGAGAAAGTAAAAAATATGCATCAATATTAAATGAAAAAGACGTTTCAGACGCAACATTCTAACTAGCAGAATTATTCATTCCAACATTACCAGGACCGAATATATACTAGAATTTGCAACACTACCAGTAGAACTGCATGTAGTCAAAATCCCCCTCCCAATTATTTGCTGTGATTATTTCATCAATAACTTTGTCACTGTAACTAGGTGACCTGGGAAGAATCGAAAAGCTAATTTTTTACCACGTCGCACCGACGGGTACAAACTTGCAAATTGACAACTTCAATTTCTCTAAGGCCATTCTTATAGTGACCTACAAGAAAGGTACTGCATTAATGGCAACATCTGGTAACACTTTATCGTCAACAGCATTGGTGGTTACCGAAAAATACCTTATTTTTTAAGAGAAATTATGTGGCGTAGTTACATGATATACACTGAGAAGGTTGTGGTAGCAATTTTTCTCTTTGGTAATGGATGTAACTTTCACACGTATCACAACGTGATATTAATATTATGAAATGCAGCTTACAGTGGGTGCCTCATAAACACAGAAAAATGGACGACTTGTTTTCTTATTATAGTGCAGAAGGTGATGAAGGTTATGCTCGTAGAGAGCAGTTTAGGTATTACAACATTAATTTGTTACGTGTGCTTGCACTTAATGACAACATTTCAGTTGCTGTAAGAAGAGGATGGCCAACTTTTGTACCCATCTTAGTACCTGGCTGCGGTCAAACCCTCCCCCCCCCCTCACCCTCTCAGTGATCCCTTTCAAACACTTAAAAAATAATTTCATCACGCAGCGTATGCATTTATGTGGTGACGAAGAGACATTTTGTAATATTATTTGTACATGTTGTTCTGGTGAGGGAGGGTTTTATCCCTAGTGCATTTAGTGTTCAGGTAAAGAGTGCATAGAGGTGTACTGTTGCAGTGAACATTTATTAATACTGAAGTTGAATATATAACATGTCGTTATCGTTGGGAGTTAGAAGTTTCTGAGGACTGGCCAGTGACCGGGCCGGAAGTGTTCATAGAATGCAAACATTTGCACTGGGTGTTTGTAATTTCACATAACTTTGTAGGTTTATTTATGTTGACGGGCATTACAATAAAAATAACCTTATACATGTACTTATACACAGAATGTATGTGGCAGCAAAAATTTCCACCCAGTGGGCATGTATATTTTCAGAACATAATGCATGTTTTTTAAAGTACAAATACGGCTGCAATGTGCACCGCATCAAAGCATCCACAGAATGTAGCGGTAAATTTACGGACTTAAATATGTAATTCAAAACGACAATATTAAATATATAGAAGTGCAATGTTGATGTTGTTTCAAAAAACACATGACTAGACACATGAAAATCCGCGTTATTATTTGACATTAGGCTGGACTTCACTGTACTGTATATGCTTACTTGAGCAGGCATCGTTTTTCCGTTGGCTGCTGCATAGATGTGAAGTAACTCTTTTTTTCAACTGAACTGCATGTGATTGGAGCACACAGTTGTGCAGTGTTCATTTATTGACGCAGAGTTACCCAGGGCGTGTTAAATAAAGTTCGGTTCAATGACCAACATATTGCAAAGGTACACGTTTTTGAAGTTTAACGTATCCTGAAATAATAACGCGAATTTTGCGGGTCTCTACACATTACTTATATTAATCTACGGTGTCGTTGCGATTTCAGACTAATCAGTATAGTTGTTACAAACATTGGTGGTAAACTGTACCGTCGTATTCTCTCTCTTATTTAAAGAACTATTCTAATTTTTGTTTATGAAAGAATACATCTCACTTGTTCTTGTTATTTACCACAGACGGGCTAGTTTTTTTTTGGTAAATGATAGTATAAAAATACACCGCCAGGGAGAAAATTTACTTTTTAATTCTTCTTATATTACTCTCATATTTCAAACAATTTTACATACCCACTGCCCTGTAATATTACATACCCACTGCCCTGTAATATTACAACTACAATGTCAGTGTAAATCTTAAAAATAATAAAAAGTTTATTTCTCTTTCAGAGTCTTCTCAAAGGGTTATGTTTCTTATTACATCATCGTAGCATTTCTTCAGAAGATTGTAAACGAGTGTTTTAATTCTGGAAATCCCCAGACCTGATGGTATCGAACCTAGAAAACATTGCGTGTCAGCCAGACGTACCCGCTAGACCGCCGGAATTTCGTTCTATAGTTGACGACCAGAATTTTTTATAATCATCACGTTACGGTATGCGTAACTTTAAGTTAACGATACCTGTAAGCTAATTGTTGTCTATGACCTGTAATCTGGTGATATTTTCGAATTCCGACTACCAATTGCGAAACACGTTTTAATTTCCCAGTATACTTGTTTTCTACGAGTTAAACTACTGAGATTATTGAGCTGTGTAAATAATTTAAAGAAATATTCCCGAGGGAATTATATGAAACAAAACCTTTTTAAGCTGGGTATTCACATTCCACAACATTATGTATATTCAGTAAAAAAAGTAAATGTTTACTTAATCAGTGATAAATTTCAAATATGATTTGGTCATCAAAAATTACTGTGTATTAATTTAACTCAAAGAAAATTTAAAAAAGGCCTATAAGACTCAAGGGTGCAGCGAAGGAGAGGTTTTGGATGTAAGCCCCCTTTTTTTTATAAGAGCCAACACACGAAAAAAAATTGAGTGATATGGAAACTTTACAAACCTCATGTAGTATAAAGCAGAATATCTCAGCAACTAAAATGTAAGTGGTACACTTCAGTTTTATTTCAATTACGGACATTATGTGTTACGTTTTTAATAATAAAAATTAAACTTTTTTTATGGAACACGTCACAAAACCAAATTCTGGCTTTGCCACACAGTGCATGCGTATTTTTATATTTTTCTTCCAGATATTACAATTATCACAGATGTAATATCGAAATAATTTTTTCAATGAAATGAATTTATTCACACATATACCAATTAGTGCTGTCTTAAAAGAGAAGTTATAGGTTTCCACTAAATGCCTAAAAAGTTTTGTACAAAATTGTAAGAACTGTATAGTTGTTAAAAATAATAAGGTAGACAACTTTGAGATTTCCGAAGATACATACAGGTAAATTCAGATTTTATTTATTCGCAATTGTAGTCTTTGCACTCAAATTGTTAATTTTAAATTTTAAAATTTGTGGTTTCGGTAAAATTACATTCCGGAGCATATAGTATCTTTTTACATCGGTATGATCGTATTAATACAATGACCGCATAGTAAATTAATACTGCCCAATAGTGGGTTAATAATTTACGTAGAAGTATTTTTACTATAATTTAGAACATTATAAGATATGTTATCTTGTATCAACCGACATGCCATGTACGACTCTGAAACATTTAACACTCAGGTGGCTGAATTCCGCGTGGTCGAGTCGAATATGGGAATGAGTCAAGATTCTTGCTGCGGGCAATGACTCTGCTGCTCGAGCTTCCCCCCCCCCCCCAATTACTATCGAGCTCCTCCCCCACCCAGTATCCTTTTTTCCCACGAAATATAATAAACAGAACGCCAACAAACTTAACTGGGCAAGTACAAAAATTAAACCGACTGGAATGCAAACCTAGCTATAATATCCTACATTGTTTACTGGATGGAGGTTAGCCAACGCCAGTCTTTCTTTCAGTGCCTGACATGACAGGAAACACGAGGAAAGAGGAAAATGTAAGTGTGCACTGGACTCGAAACATTTGTTTACAAACGTTTTTTCCTTCACTGACGAAAATGCTGTTGTGGAAGGGTGCATTGTGGTCGTGCTACATTTCTAGAACTATTAATTTTATCACTTACATGAAATGGACAAGAGTTTTCACTGCAGCGTTCCTCGGTCATAGACCCAACCTAGTTCCAGCCAAGATCGTTGTAAGTGTCCTCCCAAATGCAGTCAAAGCTGTGCAGCACTAATAATAGCTAATTAACCGCAGACCACTGAAATACTGCCCGCACTCTAACCTTGTGACTGCGGCAGTTTTATAAAACTTATTTTTGTACCGGTTACATTTTTAAAAGCTGTCTTTTTTATCTTTAAAGTAGGTTTTTAGCACTTTTCGAACTTATTTCATATGATTTGTATTAGAGAAAAATAATATGCGTTCAGAGAAGCTGAACATTTTTTATCTTGTTCTGTAGTATCTCAGGCTGCCGCATCAGTGGAAAGTAACAGGACCAAAGGAATCTCGAATGAGCTCACAGTTTACTACTCTTTAATAAACCGCAAGCCACACTGCAGTTGGACAGTGAGAAGGGGGGGGGGGGGAGAGTTCTCGGGTGAACTAGCGCACAAAAAGCCACCACGGTAAAGTTCTCGGACGGGACCAACCATTTCCTGGAAGGAGGGAACGGTGGGTCTATTTAGGGTAAATTCCGCGAGCTACCCTGTTAGCCCCACCTGACTTCCGAATATAAATATCTCGTTTTTTTTTTTTATTCTCCGCACCAGTGATATCCTGGTTCGTGGAGACACCGGCTCGGACAAGCAAGGGTCGGGGGTGAGAAGGGGTGGGGAGGGGTTGTTCCCCGTTGGCTTGCGGAAGAACAGGGAAGCCTGATTTGCAGGAGGGGAAGGGAAGAGGCGTGAATTGCGGAAAAGATGGGCGGTGGTAAAGAGGGTTACGTTTTTGAGAGTGGTAACGTTGCAGAGGGAATATTGCCACCAGCTGACACGCAGGAGGCCATAAAAGTCTTTGTTTGCAACGTTCTCGTAAAGCGAGCCCGGAGAATGAGCTGACCCGGGGAGGGGGAAGGAGGAATGGGGTGAAATAAGGGGTGTGCCAGGGGGTGGTTTCAAGGAGCAGGTCACAGTGGAAGGGGGAAGTACATACACCCTCTGCCGAGCGCGTGTCATTTGGCAGCGAAATTGAAACAAGCCCGGGAGCAGAGAGGCGCGACTGAGAAAGAATCAGGGATGGCGTGGAAAAAAGGTCCAAGGGGTGGGTGTAAGGTTGAGGGATGAAGCGTGATGCGAGAGAACATACCCCCCCCCCCCCCCCCAACCCGCAATCCTACAAAACTCTTTGATATACCTCCGTGAGTGGTCCAACCCCGCCGACCGCTTTTGTTTTAATTTCCACGGCATTTTTCCCCTCCTCAAACGGATGCCTTTTGTGCGCGACTCTTAGTAAAGAGCATTCCCTGCCAACAAAGGGAAAAAAGTAATTGTCCCGCTGTCGTGTTCTGAGAACTGCGTCTGAACTTAAATCGCAATTACAGTTTACACGCATGCTATACATTTTTTTCTGTTATTTCCTGAAATTTTTCATAGGCGGGTGTATAGATGTTGGTGACAATTAAAAGGTAAAAAAAAAAATTCTCCGCTTGGCAGAGGGGTGTTCATATCTTTCTTTGAGGATGTTCGGCTAGACGAGTGAGGTACAAGGCCTGAGTCATGCCTGCAAGGGTATGTATTAGGGGAGGGGGTGGCAGATCCAAGCCCTCTCCCCTACACACACACACACACCTACTCGTGTTCATAAGGTGGAAAACATGCCGACCCTACAAATCGCTGCGCCGGCGGGTGGGGTGTGGGGAGGGAGGGAGGGTGTCTTTCTTTGTCGCTGTTCGCCACCCAGTGCACGTCTCCTACCGACGAGAGAGAAAGTGTTTCGGAAGCGAACAGAATCTTGGCTCTCCCACGCGCGAGCTGAACATTAATGCCGCGCATCGTCCCTAGCACGCTTCATAACGCTAAACGTCCAGCATGGGAACTTATTTTTCTAATCTCGTGCCTCGTTCAACACGCGTGGACTTACAATAAAATACATTGAAGGAATTTTCAACTGACACAATTTCAGATCAGATCATCAACGTCAGGTTGTAGTTCATTTCAAAACACTAGGGCAAAAAAAGTGGTGTTACGAAGTTTTTTTAAATCATGACTTTATACATACCTACATATTTGATGAAAATGCCAGTTTTGCACATGTGAGAAACGATCTGTTATGATGATATGATTGGACTGTGATCACTACCGACCATGAGACTAACTAAAAATCCCACACACACAGAACTCAGCCAGACAAAAACGAAAAAAAAATTTACATCACCACAACTACCTGTCTGTGATGTTATTTTGCTGAGTTCCGTGTGTGTACGTTTAATAAGTTATTTAGTCTAATGGTCGGCAATGGACACAGTCCAATCAAACCATCATAATAACATGAACTCACCATTGCCATTAAACCTGAAAGATATAAACGTGCTCTTCACACACCGCAATACCTCCTGTGATCAGACATTGCATGGCAATCGAATCTTAAATAAACAAAGGGGATGTACATTTATGGCGCATGACTTGTGCGTAGGTGGCAGATTTAGTGCAGTCTTACTCTGACATCATCTAACAATTTCCTTTAACTCGGGACATTTGAGTGTTGGGAACTGTTTGGGCAGTATAGTTGACAGGGCGGAACACAACTGACAGACTCCATGAGGTTATTCCTTATTCGAAATGACGCTGGGGTGGAGAGGTTCAAGCGGCTACTGACATCCGGGTCTTGAGAGCCGATGAGTGTGAAACATGTTGATTAAGGAGGAGCGTCGTAATGTAAGGGAGGGGCATCCGGGAGATAGCCGACGGGTAAACTGTGCCATGTTTTGCAATTTCCGATCTAAATTCTTTTCTAACTTGCTTTGTAGCAATTCCCTTCTTATTGGCAAAGCCCCGGCGTCTTTTCTTAATTATAGTGTACATTAATATTTTTATATTCAATTAGTTTCACTTTTAAATATTTATTGTGTCATATTACAGATTTATGTAACCTTAATTTAAAAGTATGTTTTAATCGTGTGATTGTAAATGCAATAAGCGGTAGCAAAATAATGTAACTTTCGTATTTTTCAGTTTGTTTGTTGCTCTTCAAAGAGCGAAACATTTTATCGACTCTCTACTTAACTCGTGTATTCAGATTACATTTGTGTCACCAAATGGCAGAGCTTCTACTCTTTACTGTGTAAAGCCTTAATGTTATGTTACGTTATATGTTTCTAATATTTTTACAGTAAATAATTGTGTAATCCAAATTTATAAGTTATAGAAACCATATTATTGTGTATAATAATTCTAATGACTGTGCTAAGGTGATTAGAGATAATATCGATTACCAAATTCGTGTGATTGGGAAAGATCCAAGTCATTATATTTTGGTGGCAAAAGAAAAGTTTTTACACACATCCTTTCATGATGTACCAACTTTAGAAATTTAGCTATTGGTTTTTTTTTCGTTATAATTAGTTCGTAGGCTGCTTTCAGTAAGTAATTTACATAGTGTTATTGTATTCGCCATCCTATAACGATTTGTTTACAGTAAGCATTAATGTTTTACGTTATTTTCTGTAATTCCTTCAGAGCAGTTCAAGTTCTGCCCGGAATAGCCTGGCTTACTATAAGACAGGATACACTCAAGTTTCCTGTGTTGTGCCATGGCCTAGCTGTGTGAGGGGACTATTGGCTGAGTTTCCTGTTTAAGCCATGGTCAGGCTGTGAAAGGGGACCATTAGCTGAGTTTCCTGTGTTATGTCATGGCCTAGCTGTGCGCGGGAGCCATTAGCTGAGTTTCCTATGTTATCCCATGGCCTAGCTGTGGGAGAAGAACATTAGCTGAGTTTCCTGTGTTATGCCTTGGCCTAGCTGTGGCAGTGGACCATAAGCTGAGTTAAATTTTTATGCCATGGTCTAACTGTGTGAGGGGGCCATTAACTGTTTTTGCTGTTTTATGCCTTGGCCTAGATGTATGAGGGGACCATTTGACGAGTTTCCTGATTACGCCATGGTGTAGCTGTGTAAGGGTATCATTAGCTGAGTTTCCTGTTTTATGCAATGCCCTAGCTGTGTGAGGGGACCATTAGCTGAGTTTCATGTTTATGGCAAGGCATATCTGTGTGAGGTTACCATTAGCTGAGTTTCCAGTGTTATGCCGTGGCCTGGCTATGTGAGGTGACCATTAGCTGAGGCTCCTGTTTATGCCATGGTCTAATTGTGTGAGGTGACCATTAACTGAGTATTCTGTTTTATGCCAAGGACTAGCTATGCGGGGGACCATTAGCTGGGTTTCCTGTTTTATGCAATAGCCTAACTGATTGAGCAGACCATTAGCTGGGTTTCCGATTTATGCCATGGTCTACCTGTGTGAGAGGACCATTGGCTGAGTTTCCTGTATTATGCTATGGACTAGTTGTGTGACGGTACTATTAGCTGAGTAACCTGTTTCATAACATGGCCTGGCTGTGTGAGGGGACCATTGGCTGAGTTTCCTGTATTATGCTATGGACTAGTTGTGTGACGGTACTATTAGCTGAGTAACCTGTTTCATACCATGGTCTGGCTGTGTGAGGGGACCATTGGCTGAGTTTCCTGTATTATGCTATGGACTAGTTGTGTGACGGTACTATTAGCTGTGTAACCTGTTTCATACCATGGTCTGGCTGTGTGAGGGGACCATTGGCTGAGTTTCCTGTAATATGCTATGGACTAGTTGTGTGACGGTACTATTAGCTGAGTAACCTGTTTCATACCATGGTCTACCTGTGTGAGAGGACCATTAGCTGAGTTTCCTGTATTATGCTATGGACTAGTTGTGTGACGGTACTATTAGCTGAGTAACCTGTTTCATACAATGGTCTGGATGTGTGAGGGGACCATTGGCTGAGTTTCCTGTATTATGCTATGGACTAGTTGTGTGACGGTACTATTAGCTGAGTAACCTGTTTCATACCATGGCCTGGCTGTGTGAGAGGACCATTGGCTGAGTTTCCTGTAATATGCTATGGACTAGTTGTGTGACGGTACTATTAGCTGAGTAACCTGTTTCATACCATGGTCTGGCTGTGTGAGGGGACCATTGGCTGAGTTTCCTGTATTATGGTATGGACTAGTTGTGTGACGGTACTATTAGCTGAGTAACATGTTTCAAACCATGGTCTGGCTGTGTGAGGGGACCATTGGCTGAGTTTCTTGTAATATGCTATGGACAAGTTGTGTGACGGTACTATTAGCCGAGTAACCTGTTTCATACCATGGCCTGTCTGTGTGAGAGGACCATTGGTTGAGTTTCCTGTAATATGCTATGGACTAGTTGTGTGACGGTACTACTAGCTGAGTAACCTGTTTCATACCATGGTCTGGATGTGTGAGGGGACCATTGGCTGAGTTTCCTGTAATATGCTATGGACTAGTTGTGTGACGGTACAATTAGCTGAGTAACCTGTTTCATACCATGGTCTGGCTGTGTGAGGGGACCATTGGCTGAGTTTCCTGTATTATGCTATGGACTAGTTGTGTGACGGTACTATTAGCTGAGTAACCTGTTTCATACCATGGTCTGGCTGTGTGGAGAGGGCCATTGGCTGAGTTTCCTGTAATATGCTATGGCCTAGTTGTGTGATGGTACTATTAGCTGAGTAACCTGTTTCATACCATGGTCTGGCTGTGTGAGGGGACCATTGGCTGAGTTTCCTGTATTATGCTATGGACTAGTTGTGTGACGGTACTATTAGCTGAATAACCTGTTTCATACCATGGTCTGGATGTGTGAGAGGACCATTGGCTGAGTTTCCTGTAATATGCTATGGACTAGTTGTGTGACGGTACTATTAGCTGAGTAACCAGTTTCATACCATGGTCTGGCTGTGTGAGGTGACCATTGGCTGAGTTTCCTGTATTATGCTATGGACTAGTTGTGTGACGGTACTATTAGCCGAGAAACCTGTTTCATACCATGGTCTGGCTGTGTGAGGGGACCATTGGCTGAGTTTCCTGTATTATGCTATGGACTAGTTGTGTGACGGTACAATTAGCTGAGTAACCATTTTCATACCATGGTCTGGCTGTGTGAGGGGACCATTGGCTGAGATTCCTGCAATATGCTATGGACTAGTTGTGTGACGGTACTATTAGCTGAGTAACCTGTTTCATACCACGGTCTACCTGTGTGAGAGGACCATTGACTGAGTTTCCTGTATTATGCTATGGACTAGTTGTGTGACGGTACTATTAGCTGAGTAACCTGTTTCATACCATGGCCTGGCTGTGTGAGAGGACCATTGGCTGAATTTCCTGTAATATGCTATGGACTAGTTGTGTGACGGTACTATTAGCTGAGTAACCTGTTTCATACATTGGTCTGGCTGTGTGAGGGGACCATTGGCTGAGTTTCCTGTATTATGCTATGGACTAGTTGTGTGACGGTACTATTAGCTGAGTAACCTGTTTCATACCATGGTCGGCTGTGTGAGGGGACCATTGTCTGAGTTTCCTGTAATATGTTATGGACTAGTTGTGTGACGGTACTATTAGCTGAGTAACCTGTTTCATAACATGGCCTGGCTGTGTGAGAGGACCATGGGCTGAGTTTCCTGTAATATGCTATGGACTATTTGTGTGACGTTACTATTAGCTGAGTAACCTGTTTCATACCATGGTCTGGCTGTGTGAGGGGATCATTGGCTGAGTTACCTGTATTATGCTATGGACTAGTTGTGTGACGGTACTATTAGCTGAGTAACATGTTTTATACTATGGCCTGGCTGTGTGAGGGGACCATTAGCTGAGTTTCGTGTATTATGCTATGGAGTAGTTGTGTGATGGTACTATTAGCTGAGTAACCTGTTTCTAACCATGGTCTGGCTGTGTGAGGGGACCATTGGCTGGGTTTCCTGTTGTGTGAGGGGACCATTGGCTGAGTTTCCTGTAATATGCTATGGACTAGTTGTGTGACGGTACTATTAGCTGAGTAACCTGTTTTATACCATGGTCTGGCTGTTGAGGGACATTGGTGAGTTTCCTTATTATGCTATGACTGTTGTGTGAGGTACTATTAGCTGAGTAACTGTTTTATACATGGCCTGGCTGTGTGAGGGACCATTTTGAGTTTCCTTATTATGCTTGGACTAGTTGTGTGAGGTACTATTAGCTGAGTAACTATTTTCAAACCATGGTCTGTGTGTGAGGGACATTGGCTGGGTTTCCTGTATTATGCTATGGATAGTTGTGTGACGGTACTATTAGTGAGTAACCTGTTTCATACTGGTGGCTGTTGAGGGACCATTGGCTGATTTCCTGTAATTATGCTATGGACTATTGTGTAGTACTATTAGCTGAGTAACTGTTTCATACCATGGCTCTGGTGTTGAGGGGACCATTGGCTGAGTTTCCTGTATTATGCTATGGATAGTTGTGTGACGGTACTATTAGCTGAGTAACCTGTTTCATACCATGGTCTGGCTGTGTGAGAGGACCATTGGCTGGTTTCCTGTAATATGCTATGGACTAGTTGTGTGAGTACTATTAGCTGAGTAACCTGTTTCATACCATGGTCTGCTGTGTGAGGACCATTGCTGAGTTTCCTGTATATGCTATGGACTGTTGTGTGACGGTACTATTGCTGAGTAACCTGTTTCATACCATGGTCTCTGTGTAGGACATTGTGTTTCCTGTTTGTATATATTGTGTGACGGTACTATTAGTGAGTAACCTGTTTATACATGGCTTGTGTGAGGGACCATTGGCTTTCCTGTATGCTATGGACTAGTTGTGTGAGGTACTATTAGCTGGTAATGTTTCATACATGGCTGCTGTTGAGGGGACCTTGGCTGTTTCCTGTATATGCTATGGATAGTTGTGTGACGGTACTATTAGCTGAGTAACCTGTTTCATACCATGGTCTGGCTTGTGGGGACCATTGGCTGAGTTCCTTATATGCTATGACTGTGTGTGACGGTACTATTAGCTGAGTAACCTGTTTCATACCATGGTCGCTGTGTGAGGACCATGGCTGTTTCTGTATATGCATGGACTTTGTGAGGTACTATTAGCTGAGTAACTTTTCATACCATGGTCTGCTGTGTGGAGGACCATTGCTGTTTCCTGTATATGCTATGGACTAGTGTGTGACGGTACTATTAGCTGAGTAACGTTTCATACCATGGCTGCTGTGTGAGGACCATTGGCTGATTCTGTATATGCTTGGATAGTTGTGTGAGGTATATTAGCTGAGTAACTGTTTCATACCATGGCTGGCTGTTGAGGGGACCATTGGCTGAGTTTCCTGTATATGCTAGGACTGTGTGTGACGTTACTTTACTGAGTAACCTGTTTCATACCATGGTCTGGTGTGTGAGGACCTTGGTGTTTCTGTATATGCTATGGACTAGTTGTGTGACGGTACTATTAGCTGAGTAACCTGTTTCATACCATCTGCTGTGTGAGGGCCTTGTGTTTCCTGTATATGCTTGGATATTGTGTGACGTACTATTGCTGAGTAACTGTTTCATACATGGTCTGGCTGTGTAGAGGACATGCTGGTTTCCTGTATTATGCTATGGACTGTTGTGTGACGGTATATTAGTGAGTAACGTTATACTGGCTGCTGTGTGAGGGACCATGCTGTTTCCTGTAATATGCTATGGACTAGTTGTGTGAGGTACTATTAGCTGAGTAACCTTTTCATACCATGGTCTGGCTGTTGAGGACTTGGTGAGTTCTGTATTATGCTATGGACTGTTGTGTGACGTATATTAGCTGAGTAACCTGTTTCATACCATGGCTGCTGTGTGAGGGACATTGGCTAGTTTCCTTATTATGCTATGGATAGTTGTGTGACGGTACTATTAGCTGAGTAACTGTTTCATACCATGGTCTGGCTGTGGAGGGGACCATTGGCTGAGTTTCCTGTATATGCTATGGACTAGTTGTGTGACGGTACTATTAGCTGAGTAACCTGTTTCATACCATGGTCTGGCTGTGTGAGGGACCATTGGCTGAGTTTCCTGTAATATGCTATGGACTAGTTGTGTACGGTACTATTAGTGAGTAATGTTTCATACATGGCCTGCTGTGTGAGGGGACCATTGGCTGAGTTTCCTGTATTATGCTATGGACTGTTGTGTGACGGTACTATTAGCTGAGTAACCTGTTTCATACCATGGTCTGGCTGTGTGAGGGACCATTGGCTGAGTTTCCTGTAATATGCTATGGGCTAGTTGTGTGACGGTACTATTAGCTGAGTAACTGTTTCATACCATGGCTGGCTGTGTGAGGGGACCTTGGCTGAGTTCCTGTATTATGCTATGGACTGTTTGTGACGGTACTATAGCTGAGTAACCTGTTTCATACCATGGTCTGGTGTGTGAGGGACCATTTCTGAGTTTCTGTATTTGCTATGGATAGTTGTGTGACGGTACTATAGTGAGTACCTGTTTCATACCATGCTGGCTGTGTGAGGGGACCATTGGCTGAGTTTCCTGTAATATGCTATGGATAGTTGTGTGACGTACTATTAGTGATAACTGTTTCATACTGGTCTCTGTGGAAGGGCCATTGGTTGAGTTTCCTGTATTTGCTATGGACTAGTTGTGTGACGTACTATTAGTGAGTACTGTTTATCCATGGTCTGGCTGTGTGAGGGGACCATTGGCTGTTTCTGTAATATGCTATGGACTAGTTGTGTGCGGTACTATTAGCTGAGTAACTGTTTCATACCATGGTCTGGCTGTGTGAGGGGACCATTGCTGAGTTTCCTGTAATATTAGCTGAGTAACCTGTTTCATACCATGGCTGGCTGTGTGAGAGGACCATTGGCTGAGTTTCCTGTATTATGCTATGGACTAGATTGTGTGAAGTTACTATTAGATGAGTAACCTGTTTCATACCATGGTCTGGCTGTGTGAGGGGACCATTGGATGAGTTTCCTGTATTATGCTATGGACTAGTTGTGTGACGGTACTATTAGCTGAGTAACCTGTTTCATACCATGGCCTGGCTGTGTGAGGGGACCATTGGCTGAGTTTCCTGTAATATGCTATGGACTAGATGTGTGACGGTACTATTAGCTGAGTAACCTGTTTCATTCCATGGTCTGGCTGTGTGAGGGGACCATTCGCTATGTTTTCTTCCCCTGGTACAACGGACGTCCGGCCATCGCCTAACAACATTATTAGATAAGATTCATTTTTGGTTACTTTTCTGCATGAAAATGTTAATCCACTGAACCATCATTATAGCATTTTGTTTTCTTGCCTCCTTAAAAACTGGAGCTTACCATAAACCACCTATTATAAAAAACAGATAAAAAAACATTTTTGTTTAATCTTTTAAGTATTTCCTTTACAAATATTTTGGGTGATTGTGACAGATTATAATTTTCTCAATTATTATTTTCTTAAAGTATTTTGATGGGTGCACCCACATAATTGCAATCGATAATACTTGCCGTGACAATAGTGTGGTTTGTGTTCAAATCCATGTACGGGTAGCTTTCGCTATACAAAAATATCTGTATATTTTGACCTGCAGTGTTGGAACGTAGAAATGTCGGCTCTGATACTATGCTGTTTGTTCGTCTCAAGCGACAGTATGATGTAGTGAGGTTTTGCCGTGGTGGACCATGCCTTCACGACCCAGTAATTTCGTGTGGCGACTGGCAAGGCTGTGCAGGTTACCAGGATCCAACTTCCGAATGCTCTTTCGATCAGTTTTTCTTTATTGGCATAATTCAACAGCTTGGTACATCTGCAAGTGCTCAGGGTCACATGTAGGTTGAACCATTCTATTGTGTTCAAAGTAAGAGAGACGGCCTGCGGGTTTTCTCCTACTCCCAACACAGCATCCTAATGCGATGTGGATTGCATTATAACCAGCTACTGCCTCGCTCCTATTATTATTTTCTTATAATTCTCGGCGAATACCAGTAATGGAGAGCGGAACACATACGTCGAACCTGCCTTCGTCATAAATGGGAACGTTATAGTCGGCTTCGATTTCCCAGCCTGCGATCTAGGCTGCGGAGAGATGGTTGGATGTGAGCGATAGGTAATTTTTCATAGACTAGATTATGCATGCATCTCGCGACTGGTAGATCGCGACGCCATTTATCTAGTACATTCCTCGCTCGGAAAGGTGCAGAATCCCATTTCTTACAAACTTGGTGGTGGTCGGGTGAGTCCCGTCCACCTTCGTTAGCCTGTCTCTTATGCACGTAAAGGACTGGCTAGGCAGGGTTTAAATATATTGTCACTGAATAGGTATTCTAACCTCCCTTCTGGGAGTGAAAGGACCTGCAAGATATAGTTTGTAACAGTGCATTTCAATTTTATCGAGTTTATCGTCAAATTCTAGGCACTGAACCATGTCAAGAATTTCGTCTGCCATGCAGATTTACGTTTAATCCGAGGACACCAAGTAACTTTCAATTATCAGGTATTAGCGCATTGCTTCCTCGCAGCTTACTGATCTCGGGTTCCATGTACCGCAGGCATTTATATGATTTTATATTTACAGCAAAATTTAGTCCCATCGTTTCAGGAGTAAACGTAGCGTAATTTCTTATTTTCGTAAATTCATCAGTTCCTCATTTTAGTCCACGATCCAAACGGCTACTTCGTGGATGCTCTTTGCAAAGATCGTAACTTAAATGAGTGTTCTCGGAGATTCTACGATTGTGTATCCAGGACCTACGGTGTAAGTGAACTCGTACATTGCACTCCTCGGTTTCCCATTCACATTACTGCAACTTGCCAAGTTACAGTTTATGCGTATGATGTTGACCGGAAAGATGTTTACAGCCCGCGACGACTCGTGTTTATTTCTTGCCTCGTACACTCTTGTCTAGAACCCCAGCATGGTCCTGATGGTATCCGGTTCCGTAATGTCTACATCTGTGGTGCAAAACATTTAGGGCTTCAGGGTATTTGGATTCCCATGCTGTTCGAATGCGATGAAGTGCGGTAGCAATTTCGTTATGAAGTTTCCCATCTCCTTCAGCTTGCACGCCCTGGTGGGAATGGTAATTTATTTCGCATCTCCTGCAACTACGTACCGGAATAAAGAATTCACATTTTCGTCTATGTTCGATATAGAGTTTTAAAAAGTCCACTAGCCCCACACATAATTTTCCCTCCAGTTCCAAGGCAGTGTAAAAGCTAGCCCTCAGTTCGGACGTTTTACCACACAGAACGATGGACACCGACATACTGATGAGATTGGTATGGCTGACACAGACTTTTTATTCCCCCTCCATATAATCACAAGAAATCGCGATTTGCTTAAAAATCGTATACATAAATGTCCACAGTTCAATGTGTTGAGCATCTGCTCTGTTACCAAACTGTATGCCAGTTTGGCATATTTCAAATACTCGCGCAGTTCGGGCGTAGGACGCAAATTCCCATAACTGCCATAGTATACCTTATGTTTGCCACGTTTAATGTAAGCTACCCAGTGCGTGCTGGGCCCAGCTGTTGTACCCAGTATAATTAGGGCAAATTCACGTCTCTTGGGTTTAGGGGACAATGCATTTCCAGTAAACACACCGCGAAAATTAGGTATCTTCAATTTGTACGCAAACAGTTCCAAGTCCACATTTGTCAGTGGATGTCTAGGCAGAGTCACTTTGATTTCCTACTTCGATCCTTTCATCCCCCCCCCCCTGGTATTTGATCCTCTTCCCCGATACGGGTGACGTGTGTAGAGTACTTGGGTTTTTTTTTACCCATGGCTATAACTTCGATTTTTATGTTATGGCGATGGTTTCCTCTGTTTTCGATCGTTCTAAACCTGCTTCACGACACGATCGATATTCGTGACTGCCCAACAATACCAACCAGAGAACTGATTGCAGATATCAGTGTGGGCAAGAACACACCTATCTTCTTCTCCCCTTTTTTCTTAGGGTGCTTTTTGCTTGTATGTAGACCATTCCTAGTCTCACCTTGGCTTTCATCATGTTGGATAAGACATCTGCTTTGTTTCCTGAACCTTGTTTAGGGAGTAAGCAATGTCGTGTCCTTTGCAAAGAAGCCTCGTCCAGATTGTTTATGCCAGTGTCGTTGCATGATGGTCTTGCTTAGTTCCACTGAACCTGTAATGTAGTGCTTGAATGGGAGACTGTTTAGTGAATCGTTGATCCTACAGGCGGATTTCGCTATCTTTACCTTTCGACCCATTGAATTAACTTATATACAAACTTATAAATTCCTCCTGTGTGTTTCATTGCCATTCTAGATTCTGAACAGTATGGATGCAATGATGCATCCGCTGTGATGCTTCTGCGGTAAAGAATTTTGCGGAATATGACAACAAGAAATAATGACCTACAAAATGAAAAGTTCGAGTGCAGCTTTTGAATGCAAAATCTACTAGAGGCAGTTTTCTCGGAGTGGTATTTTAAAGAGGCATTCTAAATCTTGTAGCATTGGTTCTCTGCCTCCACCTACGCTGGATAGCGATGGTAAAGTGCATATCTAAAAGCACGATGTTACTCTACTCATACACATTCATGCTGAAAATGAAGATATTTCTCTTCAATCACGTCATGATGCCCTGTTGCCCACTAGGACGCGAGTCCTCAATTGCGGTCCGTCAGCTTGCGGCAATATGTGTGTCCTACTCAGCCTGCTGGAAGAACAGAACAATCTTAGATTCGAGAATGTGTTCATTTGCATAATAAATCACTCGAGCAACCAAAATACCACTGACAGGCACGAGTATTGCAGGCTGTGGAATGTATGAAATATTTCCCTGCATAGATAACGAAGCTGTCGTACCATAGAACGAAGCTGTTGCAAACCCGATATTTGTCTTTGATGAGATTGTTTGCGAAAAACAAGCCTGGATCCAAGAATATTGTAGCATGGGATGGCATGTGGACGTGGACTGCATGTACCATGGCCAGACCAATTTTCCGTATACCCAAACTGCTACTTCACGACAAAGTTAATGTGTTAGCGCTGTTTCGCATATATGACACTAATTAAGTCACCTTTATAACTATAATGTCAATACGGACATGGCATTTGCAGATTTCAGATATATGTGTGCCTTGTGCTGGAAGGAAAAGATTGGTATATTGATGATCGTAAAAGACTGTCCGCTACATAAAGGAAGATAGAGGCACGGGTTCGATCAGTTTATCCTAAGAACATAACCATGAGTCACAGAAGCATTTCCAAATTTGGCGACATCGATCATCACGATGACCTCCAATGGGGTCAGAATCGCTAAGCCCCTGCAAGTAGAGAAAACTTGTTCCTTATTTGTCGAAAATTGGAAAGAGCGAAGAAAAAAGTAGTTGGAGATTTGGCAGCTGTCGACCAGCAGATTGGAGGCGCAGAGGCACGGATAATAGACTTTAGCAACATGTCAAATGCAGAGAGACGAGAAGAATTGAAGTAGGTACAAAATTTCTTAGTGTCCAAACCTATTACGATAACCGATGTCGCGAAGCATAACCAGAATATATTGGATACGTGTGTCGGACACCTTGCTAAAGCAATTCCGGCAAATCGCGAATGATTGTCTACAAAAAAAAGTCGAGGTGTATATATAAGTATATACATGTACCAAAAGTCTTTTCCACGCAATAAACGATGGATAACCGAGCCAAACTGGAGAGCGAGCTTCAGCAAGCGATCGAGGTGGTATGGGCCAAATACTCGCGAAAACTAAGAGAATGGCCGCCGAGACTTGAAGGAAGGAGGCTCCCGAACCTATTACCCACTGGCCAGACAAAATCAGAAAAATGAGCTACTGATTTGCTTGCATTGAAATCCAATGCGAAATCAAGTTGGAAGAACCTTCCCCAATGTGTAAACGGACAAGAAGTCCGGAACTTGTCAAATTGGGAGTTGGCATCAGTAGCGAAGAAGACGATTAGACCCTGACAGTTATGTCCACAGGATAGGAAACAAACACGAGTGCGTGGACCCGATGTGTGATCTCATTACATTGCTCCGTACTCTGACTGTACTGCAGACAAATGGTTTCGCGGAAACAAGGAAGTTCTCTTTGTACCCAGGCATGTACTACAGATCTTCAAGCGCAGGGCTTGGGCGAACTGTTGTTTCGTAGGCATCCTGGACACCACACAGAATCGGATTTGCGCAAGTACTATCGCTTGTAACAGTGCAGTCGCGCTCATTACACCGAGAACAACCTCTCTCCGTAGCGACTTAAGGACATGATGCACAAAAAATTTCCCATTATAGCCGGAGTGTTTCCCAAGGGACATGAAATTGATGATTCGGGATTGACTCAGAAATTGGAGAGTGGAGAAAAACTCGACTACCAGTAGTGTAACGATCCTAACGATTTGGTAAGTAGACTGAGACTTTTGGCCGCTTCACAGTCTACAGGAAACCACTAGCATACAAACCAAATAATTTCCATCATCGAAGAACTCGTTGAAGCTGGCTATGTTTCGAGATGAGTAAGTATGCAGTTGCCGACAAGCTGCCAAGTACATTATGATAAATTAGCCAAGCAAAAAATACAACATGAAAAGGTTGGACGATAATTTGGAATCCCACCCGGTCGAAATGCAAGACTAAGCTTGTGGGAATAGTGGGAATAAAGGCTACCATTACATTTTGACCATGATCGATACATTCTCCAAGTATGCCTGGACCAGACCACTCAAATCGAAGAATGCAAGTGAAGTAGCGAAAGCTGTAGCGAGAATTTTGCGCAAAACGCCCGTACAGAAAAATCTCCACACCGACGATGGTAAAGAATACTTTAACGCAATTTCCTATGCACTGATGAAGAAACATGACATAAATCATTATTCCACAATCTCTGGATTTAAAGCTGTCATCGTCGAGCATTTTCACAGGTCTCTAAAAGCTAAATTGTGTAGGCATTTCATGGCGAATGAAAACTAATAGTGGTTTACACTACTCCCAAAACTCGTACACGAGTATAATTCTGCCCTTCATTCTACCGCTCGATGAAACCTGAAGACGTGAAGAACCACTCCCTGCCTCGAACATCATATGCTATTGCAAAGAGGAGGGACCCGTGAAAGCCTAAAGCCAAGAAAGGTGACATGGTTAGGATCAGAACTGGTTTGCAGAGCTGTACAATGTGGTGCATATACGTTATGTGGAGAACCCATCATTGGCGGGATTTACGCCAAAGAGATCTAGCCGACCCAGTTTCCAGACGTGTATTTGGTGGCGAAGGTGCTGAAACAACGTAATGGTCGTGTGTGTGTGAAATGGCTGGGTTACTCGAAGTGTGATGATTCCTGGGTCGATGAGAAAGACATCTTGTCTTAACAACCCTACTACAACTATCATTTCATATAAACTTATAATGTTTACTATAGCAAATCTTTGCATGTTTTGCTGAATGTTTGTTCTTTTATTTGTATCCCTCCGAATGCCTGTGGGCTGCTATGAATCCACTCGTGGTTGCTAGAAATATAAGCCTACTTGTTTAAAGTAATAACTATGAAACTGAACTATATGTTCTCACTTGGAATGTGCACGTATTTTATATTTTAATTTTACTTTGGTGAAGTGTGTAGCGGCCATCAAAGTTTTGTCTCGTAGGTGTTATATATATATATATATATATATATATATATATATATATATATATATATATATATATATATATATATCGCAGTTACATGTATTGTGTTAGTTGACATTTAAGAACATATTTGGGTGTTAGCCCCAGCATTGTAAAGTATTCCTTGTCACGACTAAAACAGAATAAACTTACTTTATTTTCCTTGTACTACTTTTTGAGGGACAATACAATTTTCCTATTTTTGCATATGTTCTTTCACTATGTACATGCATACTTAGGGGTTCCTTGGCTGTGCAGGGGTATTTCTATGTGTATATTGTGTGCTAGTTTGTCACCAGTATTGTACCAGGTGTCTAAAATGGACCTCCCATGTGTTATGTCTCATCATGTGTAGGGTGACGTGTATAATTTTTTCGTACCGGAGAATTGTCACATGCAATATAGTAACGTGTATTTTGTTCTGCCTGTATATTTTCCCTACCAGTACTGTACCTTGTATAAGTTTCTCTGGTTGTTGCTGTAGAATGTTTTTTTTTTCCTTCATAATTGTTGTACTGCATATATTTCCCGTATGTCCCAACCAGTATAATTTATTTTGTTTAGTGTGTCTGAGGTATTCCAGTGGTCCAAACTAGTACTTACTGGTTCTCGACTGGGGCTAGGGTTCCCAGCATTATACAGCATTTTTCACGGAGCGCGCGCTCTCTCTCTCCCACTCTCGCTCTCTCTCGCTCTGTTTCTCTGTTAGGATACTAGACTTTAAGTGTGAAGTATTTTCAAGCCTTGGTTCTTGGTGTCGTGAATACATTTCTAGCCATTGTGAAGTTGTCTCTAGAACACTGCTGTCGGCCGGTGGCTGGCCGTCAAGTGGAAGTAAGCTTCCTGTCAGCTGTTCTATGCAAATTTCTTACATCGCGAAAACCTACCGGCCGGAACATGTGCCGCGGCGACAATTCCAGTGGCATGGAGCTTCCCTTCCTTACTTTTAAAGTACACGAGTACGTTAATAAACGTAATGTATATTTCTGGTCTCACTTTTCCTTTCAAATGGAACTACACTAATTATGGCTATAATTGTAACAACCTTTAAAAAAAATATCTTACTTTTTTTTTAATTCTTCTTGTTTAGCAACAGTGTTATTTTTTAATTGATACAAAATATTTCTTGTTTCTTTACCAAACTTGTTTTTTAATCACTGATGTGTAATATTTTTCATTGCCAATAGGACATGACTCGAGATATACAACTTTTTTCACGCACAATTATTTATTTACAAACATTGTTATATATTGCTCTGTATTATACAAGGAATTTTTTTTACGCTTCTCCGAGTCTTTATTACACACTTTTTTGTACTCCAGATTACTCAAGAGTCTTAGCGCTTGGGTATTGCACAATGTGCATCGTCCAATTTTTCGCAATTGTGTAGTCTTTTCCTATACGTATCTACCAGCTGCCTAAACACAATGTTTCCCCCCCCCCCTCATTGTATTTTGTTTACATGTACCCAGAATTATCGTAAGACTAAGTCTTAGTCTTAGTGCTTGGGCACAAAGCACATCGTCAGTTTTCAGACTCATGAAGCCTTGAAACGTAGGCCTGTACTGATTGCCTGAACGGCGGGCATCAGAAATACCTGTAGATATTCGCAACGTCAGTACTGGCGGGACACGAACTGCGCATGGCCAACTCATGGGCGATTAACATACATGGGGTAGTAGGGTATTATGTCTTCCTTCAACACTTTTCAAATGTCGCCGTACGGAATATTCCCGTTGTCCCACCTAAGCCCGCGAATCTGTAGTCGGTATGTCTATTGCATGGTGCGATCGTGGTGCTTCCATGGACATGGTGGTAAAAACATAAACACTTGGGTTTGATCATCGCCGTGGCTGCACGAGATGGCAATCTGCTTGGTGGTGAACGAGTCCAGCGCACGAAACTCTTGGATATTGCTAAACAGTTTTCACAGACATTCGATTTATTTAGAAAGTCATTTCACACCGTATCGATAGTGCACGTAGTTGGTTTCCTCGTCGCTAGGTAGTGCTTGACAGTAACACACTTGCACGGGGGGCATGTCTTCTACAGGTACAGCTTGTGTGTAGAAACTTTGCACGGGGGTGGGTGCTGCTAGGTTGCCCTTGCACCAACCCCTGCGATGTGGCGTGTCAAGAACCAAGATGGCACAGCCCTCGAAACACTCCTTGCACGGGAAACAGTCCCGTATGTCTTCGTCCAGCTGAAGGTACGTCAGTACATATTTGAATACTGCCGACCATTTTGTACGTTGTGTACGTCAGCAGGAACTGTTTCATCAGGTACGACAACTCGTCCTGTTAGTCCAGGGCACTAAGCAAACACGCCCTTTCGAATGCCAAAATAGCCGAAAGGATTTTATGACCGTTTGGACAACATGTGTACATTTCTAAGAGCAAGGTACAACTTTCCCGATAGGGGTTCGGGGCACATCTTATAAAAGAAAATTTTAAGGGATATGACGTAACCTCTGCGATTAATGTAGTATTAGGTCGCCGATTGGTCGGGTAGATTGTCATTTGAGTAGAAAGAAGGCGGTGGAGGCTTGCAGACGGTCTAGCGAATATGACGTATGTACCAAGCCACAGTCGGCCGACTGTGGTTTTACTGCTGGCACTGCTGGATGACTGCTGGCATTGAATACTTATGGGTTTACACTAAATGTCCTGTTATGGCTGATTGCTGGCAACAGGACACTTGGCATGACATTTATGGCCCACTGATGGAACGTTGATGGAAATTAAACTGATGGCTAAGAGTAGATGGCCTATAAATGGCTTACCGACTGTAATCCAGCTATGGCCACACATAACCTATTCTTATTGCTGGTAAAAGTATGGGTAGCCATTTATAGGCCATTTGATGGCTGTGAAGTGGCCCATCGATGGACCATTGCTGGTGCGATTTGGCTTATTATGGGAATTTTATGGCTCCCACTTTTCGCAGATAGCTTCTTCAAACTACACACACGCATATATGTATATATGTGTGTCTAATATAATTGTAGATTATTTGTAAATATATAGTGATGGAAATATCTATGGAAAAATTATGTATATACAGTGACTGGTATTGAATAATTTGACATACGTAATGTTTTCCGAGAGTGATTGCATATAATTAAAATGAGAAATTAAAAAATATATATATAACTACCTTTAGAAAATTAACATTCGTGGGCTTTGTGGTTTTACATCATTAAAATGTTCATAACTGGCGACTGCATTTTAAAACAGATGAATAGCATCCAGGAGACATACATACTGCGAAAGATTACATTAAAGGCAGGTTTTGGGTTAATATAGCGATTCATGTGGGAATATTTCTCCCAATGACATTATTATTTTTTTTTTATCTGCATCTTTTTGAAAACAGATTTGTTCGCATGGTAAATTGAAAGGCTATGACATAACTGGTGTATTTTATATTATACAAGTGTTTGTTAATAATTGAAGTCTGAATATATTCTAAATTAGACAGCCTACATACACGATTGCACGATGCTGTCTGTAATGGAAAGCGTTGCTCTCATAGCTCAGGCGTAGTGTGGCCGACCTGTAGCCGGAGGGTCGCGGGTTCGCGTCACGGTGCCTCCAACGTGGCAGATGCTCAGTTTGATTGTCGCACTGGGAATTCGTCAACAAGTCGGTCTCACTAGAGCTTCGTCAATGCCAAAAATGTCACAACAACGTCAAATGAAGGTTAAAAAAAATTGTTAGTATGCTGTGCTGTCAATACAAGGCGTGTAGTTTTGCGTCCCCTTTCCTGCAATGGTAGGCGTAACATTTTATGTCGTATAATGTTTTTAATAGTGAAATGAAGGACATTAATAACAAAAAAAGTTGAAATTTATGGTCAAAATAATTATTTTTAAGCGATACAGAAAAATATATGGTGAAAGTATGGCTAGCCATCAGTAGGCCATCTCATAGCTGTGAAATAGTACATCGGTGGGAAATTGCTATTGTAAGCACATGGACCATGCTTGGGCCATTTGTGTTCAGCACACCTGGGCCAGTTATGGGCAGAGGATGGCTAGTTAGTTGTGTCACGTTAGGACCAGCAATGGTGCCGGGTGCATGCCAGCTGTTGGCTAACTGTTTGCCGGCTTGGCATCCGACTGTAAACAATCAATGGGCCATATGTGGTTCGCTACATTGGGAATAATTATCCAATGAGAAGCACTGGCTCGAATGGAGATGGTGGAGGCTTGCAGACTAAACAGCCAAAGGGTAACATTGGGGGGATGGAAGCTTGCCGACTAAACAGTAATTTGTTAATCAGGGAAATTGGAGGGGATGGTACGAACGCATCTGATTAGTTGAACGAAATTGAGTAATTAGCCAAAGTGAAACAGTGGCAGGATGGAACGAAGTTTTCCGAAGACACCCGAGTAAAATAGCCTTATATATGTATATATATATTGGAGGGGGTGAAACGTAATTGACTAATTAGCTAATGAGAATAATTGTCAGGGTAATTGGAGGGAATGGTATAGTTCGAGTGAACACCCCTGATTGGTGGAAATGAAGGTTTCCGAAGGCACTCAATAAATTAGTCAATCAGAGCGATTGACATGCATGATTTATGAATGAAAGTATTGATAGTGATAAAGGGAGGCTGCAATTAGGCAACGATGATCATTGGCGAGTGTCAAAAGGAGGTAAGTAATTAGCCAATTGGAAGCATTATCGGAGCACTTGAACACTTAAATATATTGCGATGCCGAAGTGGTAGGGATCGAACAGAGATGGGTAATCAGTCAATGGGAATAATTGGTGGGAATGGGGGCCCACCGACAGGTCTGATGAAAATGAGTGATTAGTCAATATCAATTTGCGAGAGTCGTCTGCCAGGAGTCGAACTAAATAGAGTAATTGATGGAGTGAACATGACTAATTGGTCGAAGGCGAGAGACATACTTGGGAATAAATGACGCTTGCCAATATGACAATGAATAACACGCGACTATAGATGGACGTACGTGAGAACTTACCAATTTGGCGATCATTTACGCCTATCAGCCCGGCCGTCGGCTGGTCGGTATATTAAAACACTAGCGCCACCTATGTGATGTAAACAACTGATGCTTACCAATATGGAGGTCGAGCGAAAGTGAGACACAGTTTTGAAGTATACCAAGATGGCGGCATTCGAAACAAATTACAGATGAAAGAAATCAAGATGGCGGAATGTGTATTGTTAAGGGGAGTGAGAGAAAGGGAATGGAGGCTCGCCGACTAAACAGTCAATAGTAATTGGCATCAGTAGCCTGCTGGGGATTGAGCGAATGTGATTAATTGGAGGTGCTGGGGAGGAGCCCTGGAATTGTAAGTTTTAAAATAATTTTTTTATAAATGCTGAAAAGATTTTTAAATAAGTTTTTAATAATACATTTGAGTAATTTTCATAAATTTTAAAAGTATTTTAACAATACATTTTAATTAATTTTTTTTATATATTTAAAATAATTTTTTGGGTTTTCAGATTTTTTTGGCATCGATGGTCACTGGGGTCAAGGACAAGGGTCAATATCAAAGGTCATGGGTCAGGGGTAAATGGTCAATGATTTCTAAGATGGGGGACAGTGACATCACAACATGGCGGCTGGCCAAATCCGAATCCGAATACGATTCCGGATCCCGTTGTGCATCAATGCCCATCTCTTACTACTTCGGAGATATCGACTAAGAATACGCTAATGCATATTTAAAATAAACAACACAACTAACATGAAGAATTGTGAGCGTACAAGGAAGATTGCCTCACAGGATCCTCATTACCTCATAGACCAACATGTGACCCACTGGGTTTACTGCGGCGGATATGCCACAAGGAGGCATCCATGTCCCTCCATTATTCATAGCGGCAAGCCAGTGAACAAGGGCTTAGAGCAGTGTGAACCGCAGTGAACATGCAGCGTGCCCCGACGGTGCGTCCTTTGCCCAGCTGGATGAGTTTAAGAGCGGCCGCATCGTTGTACTCTGACAGACAGTTTGGACATTTCGGTGCAATGCTCGCCACTTGAATTGTTCTGCCTACACTGTGAGTTGGTGTTGGGCGCAGTGGGTACAGGAGGATACACACAGCCGAAGAGAGAAGGCTCGGGTCGACCCCGGAAGATCACAAGCAGGAAGGTTAGTTTCATCGTGCGACAGGCTGTAGGCACTCCCCGGGAGACACTGCGCACTATCCAGGGACATGTCACAGCAGCTAGAGATACACCTGTGTCCTCCAGTATCATGTCCAGGCGGCTAGCTGAGTGGAATCTGTCGTCGCGGTGTCACTTATGACATCTAATATTATGACCTGAGCCTCGCCAAGCATGTGTGATCTTCTCCTGGAAACGGGCAGCATGGTAGCTTGCGGTTTGGTACTGTATGGTTTTCAGCTACAAATCACGATTCTTTCTGAATACAGACGACCGACTTTTTCGAGTCTGGAGACTTCCTGGCCAGCACCATGATACACACTTCATTTTGAGGGGCTTACCGCCCCACCAAGACGTGTCATGGTGTGGAGTGCCATTTCTTACTATTCTCACACCGCTGGTGGTGATTGAAGGATCCGTGACGGCGCAACAATACGTCCAGGAAATTAAGCGACGTGTGCTCCTTTCCTGGTGCAACTTAACAACCCCATTATCCAACAAGTTAATGCCCGCCTTCGCACAGCACGGATACATCCGACCTGCCTTCATGATAATAACATTCTTCCTTGGCCAGCAAGGTCCCCTGACCTCTCGCCCATCGAGAACGTTTGCACGGCAACATCGGCCAGCAGCAACTACAGCTGATTTGGAGGATCTTCTTCAGAATAACATCCAACGTTCGTATGCCTCCATGCCGATAATATCGGGGTCTGTATCCATGCTATGGGTGTTACAACAGCATAATAGTAGTATTCAGCGGGTATTTAAACCTTCCGATAAGTAATACCTAATAAATATTAAGAGTATTAAAATGTTAATTAAAACCTCCCAACAGATAATACTTTATCAGATGAGGATATTATTAAACATTAAATCATTTTGTCTATATACACCTTGTAAAGTATTAAAACATAAAGACTTACCACTTTGTATATAAATCTTTAATGAAGGCGTTTAACGCTCTACTTTGATTAAACACTAATAGAACTTCTCCTGCACTTACATCACAGTCCGTGTTGTTATAATTTTTGCTCCCGCATATTTTAAATTTCCTTTGAGGGTGGAGAGGATGATGCGTCTTACAAGCGTAGGAGCGGTGAAGCGTTTGAAACACGCGCAAACCGGGCTTTATATTGGTTTTCAGCCACGAACGTCAAAGACCAATGTCCATGTCAATACAAAGCATTCACTGATCTTGACCCAGTGCTCAGCGTTAGCCATAACTGGGTTTGCGACGTATCCTGACATCGTAATGGTCTTCTTGGTCTGTGTTATCCTGGGTTATGCGTCATATTATATACAGATTGTTCACAAAAATCTGCGACAAATGGGACTACACATACATTAGATGCACACAGCCTAGAACAGTCAGATTAAAAAGAAACAAAATTTTATTTAGAAATTTCACATCTTAGATAAGTCATACAACAGAAACTCACAACTAAGAACCAATATTCGTAAGAAACACAGATTACCAAACAGTCATACCAGAGAAACGTGTGTGTCATAACAGTCATATAAAAGAAACAAGATGTTAGAACTATCGTGCGGCAGAAACGCACAATTAAAACCACATACGTTAGAAACATCATACATTCGAAATCCACAGAACTATCATACAGACGAAACACAGATGTTAGAGTGGTCATACAATAGAAAGACAAGCTTAAGAACTATCATGGTTTAAAAAACACACTCTAAGAACTGCCGCACATTATAAACACATAAAACAAAACTGGTTTACGTTAATAAACTCGGTCAAGTGATTCCTCACATTCCGTAAATAGAAACAAAACGTATATACATGACATTTAACCTAACTCGCTCCCTGAGGATGGTACACGGCCGTACAGTAAAGCTGAGCAACATGTGTATTGCAAATAGCACGGGACCAAGTCTACTTAGACCTCTGACCATTTAATTATTCCGACAAATAAACATACACATTTACAGAAAATAATGTCGATGTACATTCATGCTGTGTGTTGGACGTGATATTGACACCCAAGTGTGATGCCTCTCCGAATGCTACCACATTTACTAGTACACTACAAGTACTTACACACATATAAATACAGTATATCTGGTCCCATGCTATTCGCAATAAACCTGTAACTCAACTCCATCTTTACGGTGTGTACCATCCTTAGGAAGCGAGTTAGGCTTAATGTCATGTACTTACACACATATAAATACAGTATTTCTGGTCCCATGCTATTCGCAATAAACCTGTAACTCAACTCCATCTTTACGGTGTGTACCATCCTTAGGAAGCGAGTTAGGCTTAATGTCATGTATTTACACACATATAAATACAGTATATCTGGTCCCATGCTATTCGCAATAAACCTGTAACTCAACTCCATCTTTACGGCGTGTACCATCCTTAGGAAGCGAGTTAGGCTTAATGTCATGTATTTACTTTTCGTCTATATTTTTGTGAGTAATCACTCGGCGGGGTTTGTCAGCGATTTTTGTGAACCACGTGTGTATCATTACAATGTGTTATTCAACTTACGTTTTGTGGTTTGATATTATAATTGTTTATTTGAAATATAAATATATTTTCATAAATTAGTATATCGTGGTGGAGTTTCAATTGCGGACCAGTGGAATTCTCAGCCTAAATGTTGGCAACGCTGAAAGCCATCAGTTTATCTGCAAGAACAGCAGAGTCGTCCCGTCGTACAACAGTCGCAATGCGATATCGCCGGAGCAGTGAGGTAGAAACTGGTGGGCTTCTTTGTCCTGGGTTCCCGCTGACACGGGGTGGCCAGGGGTTGAAGTGTCGCATCCACGTGGGGCGACCTCTACACACCACACCACCCTTACAAACCAGGGTCTCGCGTCAACGTTGATTAAACATCGCGCCAGCGCAGGCTGGCACGCTGTTTTCATTACGCCAGGCCTAAGTAATCACAACTGTTTCACTGTCGGTCCTTGGCTCGTGCGATGCCTCCACAGATACCAACTGACTTTTCTTGCAACACCTCGCCGCCCCAGCTCACATTATCGCCAGTCTCCTCATCAGTAACTCTCTGCACATCTCCTTGCGAGAAACAAACCGACCGGAAAGACCATCCTATCGTTATAATAATCTTAATAATGAAACTTCTTTATTTATTGCGGTGAAGTTAATGTATTTATCACCTTCTCTTACACTTAACCACTTTGAATAATAAAACATAATACTTATTTTTTGAAAAGGAAAATAAATAAAACAATGAGAAAAAACTTAATGTCTGCTCTTAACTCTTAAAGAGAAGCCTATATGAAATATATGAAAGCAACATACATAAAATAAAAATAATCCGAATAATGAACATACACGATTTCTCTTTACACAAACACGCATACACAAAAACCACATACACACATGATATATATATATATAAACATTATACTACTTATAAAAATTAACTACATGATAACATCGACTATCAAAAATTATAAAACTGAAATTTATTATAAGTATTACTGAAGGAAAGAAAATCACGGCAAGTAACTATATAAACACGGAAAAAGGCAATAAAATAAATTAATATAAGCCATTTAAAATTATAATATATGACGTCTAAAATTACAAGTCGTTACAGAAAGTATTGGAACACCTACATTTAAGGAGCTTGTTATGAAATTACATCACCTGTAACTGCTAACGTACTTACCATAAAAATATTATTTTTCTGCGCAGATTGCCTGTTCATAACAAATAAATACTGTAAAACCAAAAATTCTCTATTTTAGGATCAAAACATGTATTAGCGTACATAATGCAATACCACCATTCGTAGTATGTACATTTCAATAGTTTGTGTGCATCCCCATAGCATTTACAACAGCTTGCGGACGCAAGTGCATGAGATCGATCAGAAGCATTAAAGGACGGTACAGACCCAGGGGCTTGGGGCTGATGATTCGGGGAGTCTCAACCGCCATCTTCAATGACGTCACTTCGCACAGAAAACCTTGCTTTTGGCATAGAAAACATCTAAAATCACTGCAAATGACTGCAAAAACCACTCAAATCTCGCACACTTTCGCATCCTGAAAGTGACTTTCGCACACTGAATATGCTCTTCCCCAATCCGGCGGGGATGGCTCCTCATTGTGACGGTTGACTCGTTGTGGGTGTGGGTGTGGGTGTGGAGTCACCCTGCCCGACGGCCATCGTGAACCTCCTGCTCTGTCATTCCAGAGCAGGGGTCCCCTCCGCGTGCTGCTGCTACTACTACTACTTTACATCCTATGTATGTAACTTATGTGGGATTTCACTCACCAACATTCGATGGTTGCCCTCTTGAACTGTGTGGTGCTTAGCTTACGTCGTCGTCCAGGTCTCTCGCCATTGGAGTCTCTCTGCAATCACTGGGTCAGCATGTGACGAAGGAACCACGTGTAACAGACAGCAGACACTTCTGGTGTTGCACTTGCACTTACCATTCACATGACATTGTAACACGTCATGTGGACAACTTCTGGACTTGTGATCAGCAATTCAACATTGGGCCAACACCACCCACAATCTACTATTTTTTTAATTTTTTATACACAAGGCATATAAGGTCAAAAATAAAAGAGCTCGGTGAGGATTTCAGAACATTAAAAAGGTGCCTTCTGGTGCCGGAAGAGAAAAATGGCCAAAAGCTAAAAACAAAGAAAAATGGAGGAAAAAGAATGACGGCAGTAAAGGTAAGATCAAAGGCGGATAGATAGTTGAAGAAAGAAGGGGGTAAAGGTTAGATCAAAGACGGATAGATAGTTGATGAAAGAAGGGAGTGAAGCGCATTGTGTGTAAGAAGAAAAGCTGCTTCGCTTCGGATAACCAGACACTACAGTGTTATGAGATACATATACTAGTTTCCACATTCACATCACTCCCGATAGGATATGCGTTATGCCTTCCAGGGAGGATAAAAAAACAGAGTTCCCTGGGTCGCAGCTGCAACTCAAATCCCCAGACTAATGAACTATTGCAGATAATTGGTATTGAATATGTGAATAGTAGTTATGTAGAGAAAGAGAAATTGTGCAGATAATCGGCATTGAATATGTAAATAGTAGTTAATGTGACATAATATAAGAGATAGGCTGTGTAGCAGAATTAGGGTTTCTTACAGACAACGAAAACAGTGCGAGTGAATGTGAAATAGCACATGTATCACAAGTACTAACCCTTGCAGTAAGTGCCTGGTAGGTTACTACTCGTCATCTTCAAAAGCAGTAGCGTACCTGATGCAATATTATACAACTACTATATGTGCTCCAGCATGCTGTTGGTGAAAAACAAACATGCGCCAGGACACTGGTCATATGCCTGCGAGGGATTAGGTCTGCTCCACATGTTCTCCAGTGCATGACCAGCTGGGAAATTCGACAGAATCTTTTTGTCTCCTGTATATGCTCTGGTACGCCACCGGAAAAAAGCCACATACAAGTGTACCGGACATGTTGAAGATGACTCGTTTGCGGTATACCCGTGACCGGGGGGGGGGGGAGGGAGCACTGGAGTGGGGGAGAACCTTGTCGTATGCTTGGCACCATATTATGTGATGGCCAGCACACCTGACAGGTCTGTACTATGTGCTCTAGTGTGCTGTAAACGGTCACAATGCAGATACACACTGGTAGCGTGGCTAGTGAGGATATTATACAGCAATCTACATGTGCCACAAAGTGCTGTCCAGGCAGCCAACATACTTGATAAGATGAATATGACTCCTACATGCACTATGGAGTGCTGGAACTGGAGCAGGAGAACGCCAGCATACCTGGCGGGATTCATATACAACTCCTGCTAGAAACTCCATTATGATGGGAGCAAATCTACACATACACACAGAATGTTCATTGCGGGAAAGAAGAAAGGAAATGATTCAGCTTCAATAATCCCAGGGTGAGGAACTGCCTCCTATTATGCATCCCGACCCCTGGTGCCCTCCCAGGGAAAGACACATATATAATAATATGTGCCTGGCCAGACTTAATGATCCACGTAGCCGTTAAGGTCCATATGAATGCCATTGCCCACGATCTGATACTTGTCGTCGACCCACAACAATGCAAGCTTATTGCTGCATATGTGTAGGCGTTGTGGTGGTGTGACTTAATGCTATGGACCTGAACCCTCATGAGTTGGTGATCCAGAAGAACTCACCTGTAGTCCTCGATGGTCATGTGGCGATGGACGACATTATTCTGTATCCACTTCGCCTGCTTCACGACATTATCCCTACATCTATAGGCATATAGCTTCGCCCTCAGCCCGACAAACTCTATCATGTCATTCCATCCACACTCCTCCTTAAATGTTCCAATAACTGTAGCATTGGTGGGTGAGTAGTAGGGATGAGTGGGAGGGTAGCCACTGGTGTCAAATTTGGACATTAGTGCCGGGTCCAAGGCAAGGTTGCTGTAGAAATCAGAGCAAGATATGGCCATGACGAAGGCATTGGTGTCCATATAGAATAACCCAGTGTCATGGCTATACCGTGCCCGCATGGCGTCGTAATAGAAGCAGTACATGACGGTTTTTGACAGGTAAAATATGACAAAGCCCACATATATCTGCTTGTCGAACAATACACTCTCATGGTCCAGCTTGATAAGAGGAAGAAATTCATTGTATAGTGTCCGACAGCGGAATGCTGGCTTGGATATGAGCTTCGTCGCCCGCACATCCTTACAGACAAGCTCCATCCGCTGACATTTCCTTTTGTTTTCCATCAGCTTGTCGTACGTAGCATTGTTCGTCAGCTTGAAGAAGACCTGCTCGAAGGCGTTTGTGGCAGTCTGACGTTTCATAGTGTTCAGCTCAATGTAAGGCTTCAGCCACAACTTTTGGCAGAACTTCAAGACATGGTGGACATTCCCAAGCAATAGCCCAAGAGCTGATGCCTGCTTGAGGGTGACAAAGTGCACAATGTAATGTGCCTTCCACTCAAGCATTGTCATTAGCTTGGGCTATTTGAACATGGCGGGACGCTCGTTAACTGGCAGAAATGGCAGGTGTCTATGTTCTTCGTGGATCATAGTAGGGTATTCTACATCCACGTCCAGTATTTATCAAATCAGACTATCGTCCGCCACGGAAATCACGTCAATATCCATGCCAGTCCTTTCAAAGCCGTCTTATGGCAATAGCTGGGACATTGCCCATTCATACAAATTGTTTACATCCACTTACTTGAGGTTGGTAGATGGCCGAATGGCATCATATGTGGCAAGCAAGCCCCTGACAATTTTCGAATAATGGCACCTTTGTTAGTATTCGATACATCGAATAAAACGAGTCCGTGCAAAACTGCATGGTCGAATGCTGGATCGAAATAAAAACCCAGGAAAATGTGCCAGCAAACACTGTTGACTACTGTCAGATACTCTACGATAGTATCGTTCAGTATGGTTGTTTTTCCATCCTGGTACAACGTCATCAGTTAATTAGGCACATAAATATGCATGGTGTCGGGATGTATGTTTCAGTTGTAATAATGTATTGTAACTTGCAGGATTTCATGAGCAGCAATGTGCTCAAGGAAATGAGAGTCATGGATTGTCACGGCATGGCTCGAGCCCGCATTTTTCGACTACTCAATTCATTCGACCCCCTCTTACTTGCAGAAACTTTTGGATGTGAAGAGAAAGAAAACATGCCTGTTTGTTGAGGTTGATCAAGTACTATTACAATCTGGATTTTGATATATGCAAGATTCCATACCATCATGTGCTGCGCGACATGTAAACCGATTTTTGTGTCACGACCCGAACAGAAAAAACAATGATTGAGTAATATGTGTAAAGTGAAAGTGGAGGTTATCGACTTACAGAGCGATGATGGCTGCCCTTCCACTCGTAAAATAAGGAAAGAAATTGATTCGAGTTCTTTGGTGAGCGATTCTATTCGAAAAATGCGAAGTTACATTACGATTGGCATGCCCGGAGATGTGACATAGTTGTGTATGAGTGTGTATATGTATAGTAGTAGTGCGAAATATAACGTCATTCAATGATGCGAAAATAATTATTTTATTTAATAGAACCCTAAAATAAATTAATCGTCAGTCGAGTATGAGTCATCATAGGAGGAAGATTGCACCACTTTGTCCAGAGAATCTGTACATCTTGTCATACCCAGATGACTCTAAAATCACCTATTCGTTCTGGGAGTCTGGGTTGCTACACAATTACGAAGAAAAATGTGATTGATGGGTCTACTGGATATATTCTCTGACTTCGGGCGAACCTACTGAACCGTTAATAACTTGCTGCAATCCCGGGAATTGCTGGGTTAATCATATGAAATGGGATATGCCTCTTCCGGCTACCGTGGACCAGGTTCTAGAATATGCAGAAACTTCGAGCCTAGGCGACTCTACAAGCACCGAAATTCATTCCCCTGACTGCTCTATCCAGAACTGTGTACGTCCGCACAATAATACCAGCAATGTGTCGACTCAAACTGCCCCAACTAAGCGTCGAAGGTCGTGCCATCGTGGCGATGCCGCAATGCATAAACATTTCAGGGCACCTGCATTGAACTGTGATGTGTGCCTCCGCAGACACCCACATGTGCTGTCACCTACTACAACCGCCGACATAGGTTCGTCCACGACAGACCTCAACTTGGAAGAATATGCATCTAAGATTCCCATTCTAATGCATCGGATAGAACATCGAAGACTGTTAATAATTTTTTATGACCGTTCTTTGACTGGCAGATAGATTTTTTAAAATATGATTCTCGTCTTTGTAGTTTTTCTTAATTTGTGTAAATAAAACGTACATGTATATCAAAACTGAATTGGTTGTGTATTTTATTTAAACATGTGTTATTTTTTGCTACATACATAAAGTGCATTGAAATATTTTTTAGGGGATTGGCTTGCGGGAACATAAGGAGGCCCTCTTGCGAAGAGACTTTGGATGGCCTGCAGGATACAGTAAAATCTTTCACGAAGAAATACTTTGACATCTGCCCGGACATGCCCCTGTCATGCGTGCACCACAAGCCGATCAAAAAAAATATTGCCCTGCCAGAATCAATGCGTGTTTTCTGGCAGCTAACCACGTTTCAGATCTTATGCATGATTTGCAGTTCTGTCAGTATACTCTCCCGGGATTCGCGACGTGGCTCTTATGGCGAGGAACACCTCCCAATCCACTTACTTGCCTGTGACCGCCCCCCCCCCCCCCCGGCATTATGAGGCTATTGGCTATTGGAAAAATTTCGTCGTTAAAATATTAATAATTTTATGGTAAACAATATGTATAGAGTTTAAGAAATTAGAACTAATACATCAACTTACTTTAGGGTCCTGCCAGCTAGAAATAAAGCCGAATGTTTAAGTATTAATTTGTATTCGCAGGCAAATAAGCACATCCTGAAAGGTAGGTGGTTGTGGTGGGAGTATGTAGAGCATTATAGGAGGGAGGATTGACAATCGCTTACAAACCTTTAGTTTGGATGTTGATGCACCATTGTTGTATTTCATCGGGCTGTGAAAGGTATGTCAGCGAATACTACAAAGTGCTTGTCGTGTTTTCGAGTGTATGACAAATGTACAGGCAGTAATTTGTACGAAATATAACCTTGGTAATCTTGGCAAACGAACCCCCGCGTATGGTGCGAGGCGCGTCGGGCGGAGAAACAGGGTGCTGTGGTGCCAAAAGACGATAATGCCATGCCATAGTGTGACACTTAGAATAAATAATTGCACTTTGCCACCCTCTTTAGCGTGAGGCCTTCCCAGGATTTTTGCAGTGTCTGATGTTTTAAGATCATTTTGCGGCTTCCTCAGACGCTGGCCTCCTCAGACACAGGCACCACTGGTTTACAGCCTCGGCCCTTGGAGTCCCATGTACCCTTCCACCTCGCCGTAACAGCAGACCCAGCAAAGTTGGTCCTTTACCATAGATTGGATTTCTTCCCATCGAGACTCAGGTTTTGGGCCCCTCTGACCGTAAAGGAGTGGACCGGCCCGCCACCAGGCACCACCATCATGATTGCCCATGATTCAAGCTTAGCCTGGGAGGCAGATACGCCTTTTAGTAAACCAGGTATAGAATATGCCCCGGAAGTTTCACACTTTTGAGCCTCAGCATAAGCTTTGGAACTAACAGCGGTGCCACGAGAAGGTAGTGGGTTCCCTTGGACTAGGAGAGCCTACGAGAGTCGCTTCACTAGCCCTCTCCTGTTTCATACATATCAGCTTTCTCTCTGTTACTAGAGTTGGTAATAGTTCCGACACGTCTCAGATCAACTGACACACTTTGTCACCAACCGGTCAGCACCCACGCTCGACAGAGCAAACAAAGGGAGCGAGCTTTCCTTCTGGTCAACAAACCCCCCACCAGGCCTCAAGCATCCTGACAGATTCACCAGGAGCAGGGCGGATGAGGGATAAGCTTCCAATTGTCAACCTTATCAAAACCAGGAGCTAAAGTGACACTTCCAATGACCTAGGCGACAAGACTTTCCAGGCCTAAAATCCATTACAAGTTGGTTGTCTTTCTCTACCCCCCGGCGAGACCCGCCGGGGGAGCCTATATCGTACACCCATTACAGGCTGGTCCTGCAGCTATGAAGAGCCGTTTCCGACACCCAGAAGGCGGCCAAGAGGCACGCGAAACCTTCCGCCGACACTTGTAAGAAGATTAACGAATTCTTTTTCTTGAGACCGGGACCTACTCTCGTTAAGTAATTTTGCTGTACAAGACATTATGCTCCGTCGCCATCGTCTTGGTATCAAAGAATTCGTGTTGCGACCATTTTATGGACATTAGCAGCCAGCCATCTTCGTAATGTCGTCAATCGATTTCTTGTCCGAGAGTGACGAAGCTCTCCTAATTGCAGCGGGAGAGTTAGATGGATGCCTCCATATCAGGACGACGTGGCGTTACACCATTGGAAACAATGGATACATCCATCCGGAACACCCCGATGGTACACTTCCAGGTGGCATCCATCCAGAGCACCCAAACGGCGCCCTTCTAGGCAGCGCCCAACCAGACCGTGCCCTTCCAGGGCTCCCAGTCACTGCACTTTTGCGGCTTCCAGGCAGGTGAATTGGCTACATGCGACAACATAACTGAGGGTTCCCTGCTGCTGAACGCTGGTAATGTACCATAGCGGGAATGTAAATATAGCTAAGTTACTTTTTTAGATGTGCAAATAACAATGGAGACTCAAGGAGTGACGGACTCGTCCGTGCCAGTACGATACTCTCCAGTCTCTGACATTGACTATAACAATGCCGAAAGATCGGAGGTCTCTACTACCCCTCGATGCTACATCTCCCTCCCTTCGGCCCGACCGAGAGGCTGCAGCTCAATCGAGACATTTATGCAGATGTAAAAAAAAAAGCGATTTTAAAGAGAGACAACCATATATTCTAATTTTTTTATGTGTTATTTTTATGTGGTTTTCGAGTTCAGTATAAACACACATTATTTAATTGTAATTGTGTGTGTGTTTGGTACTTTGTTTTTTCCGTGCAAAAAGAAATGTAAGTAAGTTAATTAAAAATATATATTTTTAATGTGCTGGCTTTTCCCTTGGAGAAGGGACAACTACGTGCAATATTTCTTTATTTGTTTATTGCGCTTGTTTTTCCCTTAGAGGAGCCACAAGTACATGCAGTATGTATATTTTTATCAGTTCCAATAACATTTAATATTAAACCAACATATATTTAACACGCATTATTTAGTTTCTTTCATTTCTACTACAGCAAATAACTTTTGGGACATATTTAGCAAATAGTATTTAGTGCAGTTTATTCACTTTTAAAAAATGTGAACTGCACCACGGAACTGCTACTGACCTATATGAACTATCTCTAGAATGTGTGTGAAGGCGAAAGGGGAGCGAGAATTTTGACGGAGAGGAAGTGCTTACTTGAAGACATTCATTCTGCCGCACCGCACAAGGACAACACCAGCCCCAGCCTCTCTCTGTATCGCTAGCACGCAGCAGCAGAAATTCCGTGTCATTTTATAAATGATTTAAATTCAAATAAAGAAAAGACTTCACAAATACTAGTAACAAACATTTATTTATTTTTCATTGTATTTGTAGTTATGATATATATATATCATAACTACAAAAAAATTGAAAGAAAATAATATGTATACATACACCATAAATCCAAAAAAATTGAAAGCAATAATGTACACATACATCGTATTTACACAAAACACATAAAAGGAAATATTTTTCACAAAATAAATATATTCAGTGAAAATAAATCTTTAACAAAACACATTAAAGAAAATATTTTACAAGCTAAACATATTTACTGAAAAATTGTGGGATAGTAAAAACGTGCCTACATTTCTTTGTACCTTATAATGATTTGTTCTTACACCAATAATATGTTTTTCCCCCACCATCCAAACTATTAACCACGCATGTCGTTACGTTGTTTACACGGTGTATTTCTTCCATTACAAAAAATTACTGGGGTAGTGGGAGATTTTCATCATCTTGGCTTTTCTATAGACACAGCAAAGCTCATTTGCACACACACACACACGCACACACGCACATGAGCACCTCTGGCCATCGGTTCAAAGACGTCGTAACCTCCAAATTGCGCCAAGCACCGTCACATCGTTCCGAACAAACGTTAAAAAGTTTGTCTTTTTTTTTACTTCGTGAATAATTTCGCAATTTTCCCTGTCGTACATGGTTGAACGTATTTGGCTGGCTATTTCATTTGTTTATATTTCCAACGTTTGTGGGTAACTTTGTTTGTAAACGGTACAAATGAACTGTACACTCCTCACTATCGCAATCTTGCATTGTTAATTCAAACGATTTACCATAGATGATGCTTCTTTCGAGGAGGATAATGAACATGTTCGTCACACCGCTTCATGGCCGTAGTAACCTACGGCTGGTCCGTGTAGGTTACGCAATGCAGTAGAGGAGATATGCTTGCGTATTGTTTCTCTGGATTAAACTTGTCACCTAAAAGGGCTCCGCCATTGCGAGAAGACTTGGTGAACAGTTTCAGCCTCGAGCCTAGGTACACTTCGCATGTAACATGCGTGTAGTTGGATATCCAGTCTGGAAATCCTTACCTTTTCACGACGTGGTTACGTACATCGCATTTCTCCTGCCATCTACACATGTAATTATTTTTACTTTTTCAGAACAGTTCGCACTCTACATTTTCTTCCATTCTTGCCTTGCTTACGTGAACATTGCAATTTTGTTTTATCAACCATTTCAGCGAACAAGTAAGCATAGAGTTGATGCATAAATTGTACAAGTAACAGTATTTATATTCGCACATTAATGTGTTCAGCATGTGAGAGCCATCGAACTCATCGTAGCAGCATTGCCAGTGAATTGCACCATCACAAAATGGAATTTGTAGAACGCTTCTATTATACTGAAAACTTATGCATCGGTACCCCCAATTCAGTTCCCTGTACTTTCTCACACGTTCTGACATGAATGGTGGCAATTCGGCGATGGTCACTTCTTCAATGCTGCTGTCTTCGAAGTCTGAGCTGATGGGACTCTCTGCGAAGCTAGGCGAAAATACACTGTAGACCTAATACGGGGGTTGGTATGAGTTGACTGATGGATTTGGGTTGTCTGATGGATGTGGGTTGTCTGATGGATGTGGGTTGTCTGATGGATGTGGGTTGTCTGATGGATGTGGGTTGTCTGATGGATGTGGGTTGACTGATGGATGTGGGTTGACTGATGGATGTGGGTTGACTGATGGATGTGGGTTGACTGATGGACGTGGGTTGACTGATGGATGTGGGTTGACTGATGGATGTGGGTTGACTGATGGATGTGGGTTGACTGATGGATGTGGGTTGTCTGATGGATGTGGGTTGACTGATGGATGTGGGTTGTCTGATGGATGTGGGTTGTCTGATGGATGTGGGTTGACTGATGAATGTGGGTTGTCTGATGGATGTGGGTTGACTGATGGATGTGGGTTGACTGATGGATGTGGGTTGACTGATGGATGTGGGTTGTCTGATGGATGTGGGTTGACTGATGGTAGCGGGTTCGTGCCAGTCGACGACATGGAAGACATTGCTCCTCATGCCAATATTGTGCTGGTGAGCTGAATAATATTATGTCCATTGTCTCCTGCATTGCCGATGTTTTTTCTTTACTTGACGACATGCCTACCATAACAGGCTTTTGAAACGAAATGATCACTATGTTCTCCTCTCGAAATAGCAAGGTACAACTATTCCCATAGGCCCTCGGGACGCATCTTATAGAGGCAGATTTTAAGGGGAGATGACGTAGTCTCTGCGATTAATGTAGTATAAGGTCGCTGACTGGTCGATTGGACTGTGACGTGAGTAGAACAAAGGTGGTGGAGGCTTACCGATAGTCAAACAAACATGAGTAATTAACCAATGAGAAACATTGGATCGAATGGAGGTGATGGAGACTCGGTGACTAAACAACCAATGGGAAACATTGGGGGGGACGGAGGCTTCCCAACTAAACAATAATTAGCCAACCAGGGAGATAGGATGGGATAGTGAGAACACAACTGATTAGCCGAACGAACGTGAGTAATTAGCCAATGAGAAACAGTGGCTGGATGGAACGAAAGTTTCTGAAGAAGTCTCCCAAGCAAAATAGCCAATTCAATATATTGGAGGGGTGGAACGGACTTGACTTATTAGCCAATGAGAATAATTGCAGGGTAATTGGAGAGGATGTTAGAGTTCCAGCGAATGTCCCTAATTGGTCGAAACGAAGGTTTCTGAAGTCACCCGAGAAATTAGCCAATCGAAGAGATTGGCGGGGGTAATTGACGAATGGATGCATTGGTCGTGATAAGGGAGGAGGACAATTAGCCAATGAGAATCATTGGCAGGGGTCAAACGGAGCTGAGTAATTAGTTAATAGGAAGCATTGGCAAGGCACTTACACACTTAAATATATTGCGACACCAGACTGGTGGGAGTCGAACGGATGTCAGCAATTAGCCAACGGGAAACATTGGCGATGATAGAGGCCCGCCGACAGTCGAACGAACGTAAGTAATTAGCCAATATCAATTGGCTAGAGTCGTCTGCCGGGAATCGATATAAAGTGAGTAATAGATGGAACGAACATGACCAATTGGTCGAAGGTGAGAGACAAACTTCTAAACAAATGACACTTACCAATATGGTGGTAAATAACATGCAACTAATTAGACGAACGTAGTGAGAGCTTACTAATTTTGCGGCCGCGACGCCTATCAATACGGCCGTCACCTGTTCGGTAAATTAATACGTTAGCTCTACCTAGGTGATGTAAATTACTTGAGTTTACCAATATGGTGGTCGAGCGAATGTGAGAGACATTCGTTATGTCTAATAAGATGGCGGCCTACGAATCAAATGTCAGATGAAAAAAATCGATATGGCAGAATGAGTAAAGGTGAGGGGAAGGGTAGGTGAGTGGATGGAAGCATGCCGATTAAACAGCCAATGGCAAAAGATGTCAGTCATCTTCTGACCTTGCTGCGTCCTAAACTAAGGGCGTTGCAAGGCAGGCTTTGCATTAGACCTAACAAAACCACGAGAACACTAAAATGGCAGGAGCCATGCAGAAAACAATTTTTCTGTACAGTGTAAGGGTAAGTTGTAAGTTGAAAAAATGTTGTAACAGAAACAAAGGAGTGTGGTAATATTCTTTATTTTGAGTATGTTCATTCAATTTTTTGTACGTACTTCATGAATATTACAAGTGGAAACCTTCCATTCACTATCATTCTGACACTTCATGTTGAGGAGTTATCATTATCAATTTCCCTTTCCCAGATATAACATATTAATTTAAAACATTTACATAAAATGCCAGGTTGCCAAAATTTAGAATAAAATGCAACCAGATTCTTCAGGTACCAATACATTCGTTGATATTCAGCTAATACATACAAATTTTTATGCCCATTTCTGGCACTTTTAATAAGGAAATTCAAAAGGCCATCACAAACATATTGAGCAAGTGAGCCCAAATTACCACAGTTACAAAATGGCAGATTTATTTCGATCGCACCTAAATTTACTCTTGACATAATAACGTAATTTTTTTAGTTTCTACACCAGGAAAGACCCATTTTGGTAGCACCTTACTGGTCATTAGTCAACAAACATTATAACCTCAATCTTTATTTGCTAATTTACTCGCGATCCCAAGTGAATTTGGGGGGGGGGGCAACTGCCCAGAAATGCCAGCCTTAACTCCCGCGAATAAATGTGATTTTTGGAAAAATCCCTTAAACTTCGTAAAGTTTACTCTAAAAACTTCATAAAAACAAGGAATTTCGCATATCCGCTACTTGATACAAAAGGCTAAGACCATAATTAATACCTTGGTTACAATTGTTTTCAAGTAGTTACAAATGTTTGCAAGTGGTTACAAATGTTTACAATTTTTTCGCAAGAGGTTACAAGTGGTTCCTAGTGGTTACAACCACTTACTTGTCGGTGACGACATGGTTCTTTATATGGTTACAAATAACCTGGTTGAAAAAGGTAATATTATCGGATTTTGGCTACAAGCCTAACATTTCACAACAATTTAAAACTTTAAAAATTTCTGGCCAGCATGGCCCTCGCTTAACGTCAAGGAGACGTAAGTGACGTGTCTGCTTAATGAGCCTGCATATATGTATCAATAAGAGTGATACTTATCTTTGGTAGAAGCTTACCCTCTCTTGGTCGCTGACTGACACCGATGGCAGCGTGTACTGGCATTAAATACACAGGTCCTCCCTCTTGCGCTACCAATGAGATTAATTTCCCCTCAAAATTAACATATTTCTAAGAAATCATTGGGGTTTTCAATTACTCCCAGGAGGGTACAAGCTAATCACAACCAAAAGCGGTTTGCGTTACCATAAATGGTGACCAATGCAGCGAACACCAATTTGCCTTAGGGGGTCTTACACAATGAAAATTTAAACACCCACTAAATAAGACGGAAGACTGTAATCGTGCGGCATGTCTAACAAAAGACTCCGAGGAATATCGAATGTTATTTATGTTTTAGATTTAACTGACTTTTTTCTTCTTTGAAAATTGTAAGTGAAAATTACTGGGAACTATTATCCTTTATAAAAATAAAACAACAGAACGTTTTCGTTAATTCTGACATGCTTATTAATAATTTGAAACTCAAAAACCGTCAAGAAATCTTGTCACGAAATTTAACGCGATAAAGGGTAACAAAATCAGTTACTTTGATGATAACATTGCATAAATGCCATATACAAGTTAAAGTTATGCAGCAAGCGCATATCTTCCTTAATTTACATGTTACTCAGAATCTTGGAGTTAATTATTCATGCAGTTTAAGTCTCCGAAATAACCTTCTATATTGACAACATATTTTTTTCATTTTCTCTTATGCGGTGTCAAATATATGTTCAATGAAAATTATATTATATGACATATTAAGTTGTAAAATTTAATTATATCTATACTCAATTTTAGTTTCACATATTGTATTACACACATTTAAAATACAATCAAGTAAAAAGTTTGTCTACAGCGCAAGGTAAATGTCAATTTCACCATAATTCCATAAAGAAAATTACTGAAAATTCACAATATTATTCGTTTTTGGATTTATTTAAAGAAAAAACCTTCCCAATAAAGTAAGAGATCAAGAAAATGAGCTCTAATTGAAGGCGAACCAAGAATTGCACTTCAGAACATTGCTTCCCGACATTCAAGTTATTACAAGGAACATTTTTAGTCAGGTCAAAATTGTCTCTGATTTAATTTTCTGAGTTAGTTTGACGCTAGTTTTATATAACCAATCTTTTTAATTACGACAAAATGTTACAATTAGAAATTTCTCATTTTATGTTCTTTTTTACTTGCATTATTGTTTACATCGCGTTTAACTATTTCATTAATTCCTTAAAATTTAAGAAAATGTCTCGCACTTAAATTCTTTTATAATGTCCTAAAAAAAGCGATTCACTTCAATTCAAATGAGCTTAACGGTCTTAGAATTCACTTAATTCTGTACGTCTTCTATGTCGTCGCCTTATTTGCATTTTATTTCTTAAGGAATCTATACCAGTGCTCCGTCGTTAAAATAAAGTTACTCGTTGTATATATCATAATACACGATCGATGTTTCTTATTACTTAAATATCATTCAACTGTATCGAAGCTTGTTATGGTGGAACAACAAATATATTAGCGAAATGTTTTGAAGACTTTGTCATCATAATAAATACTAAATTTTCAGATGGAAGCGTGTTTGGAGAAAACTTTTCAGGAGACGACCATACAACCCTATTTCTTAAACGCCAAAAGTTCAGATCCATTCGCGATACTTACCATAACGCTTACACGCTATAAATATAGAGCTTTCAAAGATCGGGAAAATAAAAGAAACAAGTGAACTGCTAGTTCGATGCCATAGATAAATGGGATACTTCTTTGCCTCTCAACGCAAAACTTTCTTCCAGAGATAGAAAACATAGACGCCCTTTAGAATTGATAATATTTCCTGACTTATCACTTTCCACAATATTTTGTATCCTGAAAACATTTCTGAAAATTTAGTGTTGATCTGTGTAAAGGGGAAAACATAAAATCGGCAGTCGTAAAAATATAAAAAAAAAACAATATAGCTGCAGTTGTTATTGGTAAGGAAACATCGCTGTGCAAAGTTTAGTCGCTATACAGAGTGTTCCTCGAAAGTCGTGCTCAGGTTTTCTGGCTACGTTCATCGACAGAATACGTGGATTTCGGAAGTTTTTATAAGACATTATTTACCCAGAGAAAGGTGATACAAATATATATTTTATTGATTTGCCTTATTTTGTTGTCACGGTTAAAGGAAAGAGTTACTTTTCTTCCCCGTAATCACACGCCACTTAAAGTGAGACAATTGTAAGACCATTCCGCCATAATAATGTAAAAAATGCAATAACCATAATACAGAAATGGTTAAAACTTAAATAATCATACGCGCACACACAATCACACATAGTTATGCATGTGGGGGTAAGGTCAGAGAAGATTATTGGAACTTAGTTACTACTGGCGAGCTAGTTCATACAAGGGTTTGCAAACGGTTATGACTTACTCAACTTGCGTAAGACGCTATTACAAGCAATTCCAGAGGCGGCAACTATAAACAGTGAATGATCCAGAGTAGAAAGAAGTTCTATGTGGTGGAATGTGAAGTTCACTTACTGTACAAGAACGAGTTCCGTGATTGTGATAGGAAGACAAGGATTGCAAGGTAGAGAGGAAGACAAGGATTGCAAGGTAGAGAGGATGGTCGGTTCGCGGTACTCAGAACAACACGAGTAAGGCGCGAACGTTTCAACTGCTATCGAAATTAAGCCAAGGGGGTTTTAGTCACATTTTCGCTAGTTTTTAAATTGTAAATAAAACGCGCAAAAATTATGTAATCTTTGCAGCCTCGTGGAAAGATTTGCCGTCAGATCATTATAAACGACATTAAAACAATCGAAGTGGGTAAACATCAATGCTATGACAAGTGAATGTGACAGTACATTCTTTAAAAGCTTGAGTGAATGTACGACAGAAAACCGCTTTTACATTCAACTTTCGTATAATGCTGTTTGCCAAATCCGTGGTTCATTTATAAAAGGTAAAATATTAACTGAAGAAAACTTCGAGAAATTTTGACATTATTTTGGTTGATAATATTTTAACCAGGTTATTTTTAGTATTATTATCGTTTTAGAGCTCTTTGTTTTGTCATTAATGGTTGACAAGAAATGCGCGTTCTCCAAATGTCACAAAACTCTGATGGCCAATACACAGTGATAACAATGAGATAAATACGTACTGATTTATCTCTGCGTAGACCTGTACATGAAATAATAACTATTGTAGTGCTTTATCGGCGGTGATTCAACATATGTTTGAGTTCTACATGCGAACCCGAAATATCTTTATAAAAGTATATATAATATATAAATATCATCGTGAAAATGACAAAGCTGCACGACCATGACTAATCAATTATTACAAATATATTGCTATAGGATGTTCACGGTATTGTGAGCACTTTTGAGGCCCTAGTGACTGTTTTCCTTTTAGCCATTTTTATACATTAAACACGTTATTAAATAAATACTGCGACGTAAGTAATGCATATCTTGGGTTGTTTACACCGCACTTTAAAGTTAACATCTAAGTGTAAAATAAAATATATTTACAGAGTATTTTTCCAAATGAGAGGGCTTTCAAAAGTGCTCACTTTACCGTAATTAGTCTATATTACTATGTACACTCTACTTCAAAATCAGTGCTGGCAACCAGTGAAGTAACATTCACTGAAAGTCAATTGATAAGTTACTGCCGACTGGTGAATCAAGCAAATTAACAGGTAACAAGTAACCTATAGCATGGAATTCTTGATATTCAGTGTAATTCACAAAGAAATCATTGAAATTCAGCCACTATATTAATTAGTTATCGGGCCCTGATTATCAGTTGCTCAATTTTCTCTTTCTTCGTTGATTTGGCCCAATTCTCACTGTTTGAAGATTTGAGTGTTAGTAAATCGTCACATTTGCTTTATAATCGTTTAATCATATGCATAATAATGTTAAATAATAGACGTAATACAGCTCATAATTCAAGTATGCAGGAGAAACTACATATGACATTCTCATTAGTGCTTGCGGGATCAATTAAAGGACATTTTATTTGATGAAAATATGAACGCCACAGTGTTAAATATACTAATGTTAATTCCACGCATTCGCCGAGGCAAAACAATGATTTTCCTTTGCGAGTGAAATCCATTTAAACATCCATTTCTAAACTATAAAAGCTTGAAAAATAATATACCCCTTTTCGGTTAATTTGAGATGGAAAAGTTGGTGATTCTGGAATGGCGCGTGGAATGAGAGTGGGCTACATCACTATGCACATGGAAATACGCATACAATTATACTAATGTTGAGTTTGTTGCACTTAAAAGTTAACTGGATCCCTTGGAGTGATGAGGAGAAAATCAAGTATATATTCCCTTGATAGTAGATAAAAATTAGTTTAAAAATTTTTAGTTGAGGATAAATTATTATTCATTTATCACCGTCACCCCAAATATGTACACATCCACACATATAACACGGATATGATTCAAATCAATGGGCCTTTTTTTTTACGAAAGTTGCATTATTTTTCTTCGGCGCATCATGTCGAGCCAAATTTCCGTCCAAAATCTTCAACAGATAGTACTTCTCTATGTTAGTCAATCACGCCCACTTAATTTAAGCTGGAAGATAAAACTCAATAATGAAGTCAGTGAACAGAAGAAGGTTCCACAAATTTCAGTTTCCTTTCCCATTGATATTTTCGAATGCATTTACAATTACTGACTTGGCACAAATGCGCTTTACATATTACATACGCTTCCAGATCCAAAATATAAAAAAAAGAAATTTTTGGCTATATGCAAATATAATAAAACACAACATTTGTCTTATTAAAATTGTATCACCCTCCGTGATGTATGTAAAACGGTCATGAACAAAATGTTTATCAGTCCAAATCTAAATTTAAAAAAATATAATATGTTGAATCCACAAAACAAAATTAACTTCAAAACATACAACACAAAGTCAATATAAAATATTTGCAAACAAAGTTAAGACTTGAGAAACTTGTCAGAGATGTGTTGAAGAGTCATATTATTTAGTTTGTGTGTTAATATACGAAGAAAATTTCAGCAAAGAAATTCTGCACTTTCGTGCCAATTAAAACATCTTCCAAGTGTTTGCATATGGATTTTTACAAGAATGTAATACGCAGAAATATTGTTGATACGCTACCGTGACGTTTAAGTTTCCAGCCTATCACTAAGCTCGAAAGTTTCAAAAATTATATTATGAAGATGTATTATTATATATGAACGTTAAAATAATTGAGTTAATTTTTAAGGGCTAAGCTTAAGTATTTATTTCAGAATTGCTAGACATCCGACTTTGTCATCCTATTCAAGAACCAACTACTTGGTATGTTGACATTAACTGCTGGGAAGGTCGTAAATTTGAGAGAATATAAACCTGCCACTTAACCACTCTTCCAAAAATACATATACAGTAGTACATATAGAGCGAGAGATTTTTTATCACGAGACAATTACATCAATACTCGTGCCAAGGGTTTTTATAGAATGTCTGTTGTGTACTGTGTAGCTAGAAATATTGTCATTACTGCAGAAGTGCAAAAACATTTCACCCTAAGCAAGAATGTATGCGCAGAATGGCTAGCATTTGATATATGAACAAAATGGGCCTGAATGTTGGCACAAAATGTACTGCCGCCACGCAGAGAAAAAATAATATTAAAGTGTAAAGATTCGCATTCATGAAACTGAAATAAGCTCATATGTTTCATATATGGCGGTCGTAAAAATATTTTGTGACTTCTAAATAGCTTTATGGGCAATGGAGACATTAGATGTCGTGTTTTAGTGCTCAGAATCGTTTCTTTTCGTAAGGATATGTGCAAAGTACGCAATAACCATCGAATGAATAATGCAAGTTCTTGACTGTATAACTTTTAACACCAACAAAATAGAATAAATATTAAATAAAAGCATGAAGTACCAAAGTATATAAGTTATTTTACTGATCACATAATAATTTTTTACATTTCCTAATTAATAATACTGAAGGCATAATTTTTAAGGTATTAAGCTGAAATAATAGCTACAGACTATTACAGTTAAAATTTGTATCCACATTTCAACGAATAAAAATGAGTTGACATTTGTTAATTAATGGACCAATATAAACGTAATGAGCGTAACAAGTTACTGGGAAAACATTCATGCTATTTTTGTGAACTGTATTAGCGGCTTCCCTATCCAATTTCACCTTCATGCGGAAGAGATTTTCAACTCATTATTGGGACTCTCTCGAAACCTAACACTTACACTTCTCTATTCAACACTTTTCTCTCGCAATATTCCTCGTTGTTACTATGATGTATGCACAATTTTCTCAGTGTTTTCACTTACATTTTCCTTTAAAATAAATATCCTTAGATATTCGCTTTTGTTCGTTGCTGTATTCCAAGCCATTTGAAAATTTTCTGTTCAGAATCTAGTAAAGTGTTTCCTTTCAACTGCAATCTAATTTATTAACTTGCATATATGTCCTTCCTGGTCACACCGGAAATGTGACCTTCGAACAATTCTTGCTACAGGAGTAATTACTTTGAGGAAATATTATTTTGTACACACGCTATTATGGAGCTTTCTGTACGACACAAGGTACCCAGAATATTTCGTAAACTTAAAAAAAAAACTACACAAATATAAATAAAATAGAAATTAATCAAGTTTAGCCATTTTCTGTAACTGTAACTCGTGAGCAAGGACTAGAAAAATTTCGCGAATTAATTTTAGGACGACATATAGTCTTGACATATGTATGTTTACTACAGAATTAACAATTTTACCAGAGTTTATCAGACACGCTCAGGTGAACCAATACTGAGCCAATGACAGATATGCAAGGAAATAAGAATGTAATCCGTGGCACCTATCAGGTAACTAAAACAGTGGTAGGTCCTGTGAAATATTGTTTGGCTAAATGGGAAATACTTTTATTTTCAGAATATCGGCCATGTGAATATATTAGGATAATTTGGTATATGTATATTGTATTGGTATATTTTGACAGATTTCGACCAAACGTGGTATGCGAATATCTGAACTATTACCATTAGAGGTGCTAATGAATAGTCTTTTTGCCCAACATTTTGTAACATAGCGCCACATGAAGAGATAAAAAATAATGATTTTGTATCATATCGGAAAACGATTTACCGACTGCCGCAAAAATTGGCAGACAAGTATTTTTCGGCAGGCCATGTAAAATGATTTGCTTTAAATAGGTCCAAAAATTATTTTCAAAAAGAAGCAAATATGAATATTTTATTTTAAAGCACAAGTTAATTTTATCTAAGTGTCAAACTAGGGTCTACTACGTCAAATTTTCTCACACGTGTAGAGTAACGTAGAATAATTAGTAACTTAGATAACTTGTTTTAACCTCGTCCATACGCCGGAATAGGTTACTGAGGCAAAGTAAGTTGCTTAATATGTACGAGGATGTGTGTCGGTAGAAGGCGATCAAGTTGTCGGTATTCTATCTCTGAGTCGCTGCTATGGTGACGGGAGATAACTATGTCCGCTGTCCCTGCCAGGCAGCGTCGTTCGACAAAGTATCGAGTCGCTCCTACGATTATATATTTTGGTGTCATGGATGTCATCCACGACATTACAAGGAACATATAAATTATACATGCAACTTTGGTACTTGATCTGTTCTCGTTCCTACCGTTCCTAAACCTAGCGCTATGTATGTTCCCGCATTTTTATTACTGTCACAACAATATTTGAACGTAACCTGCAGAAATGAAAGTAACAACTAAATTCCCCAACTAGGACAAATAAATAAGGAAACACACACATATATATATAGTATACATACACACGACATAGGGCCTAAAGTAATTTCTGAGGGTTGTAGAAACCCTGGAACTTTGCGAAATGAAATGTGTTAAGCAACGATATTTGGAAACCATTTCTGACTAAGCAACAATAATGAGCAGGGAGCCAAACATTTACAATGTAGATTACAACTCAAACCGGCATTACGGAGAGTACACTCCTTTATAAATTAAATACGGGTTGACACCCTCCATGATAGTATCTTACAAAATGTGGTATCAACAATATTATTACATTATATATCCAATACTATCATACACCGCCAATGTCCGAAATTTGGTATAAACAGGTTAAATTGTTCGTGAGAAATAACAATTTGCCCTCATTTTTTTTAACTATTGCAATTTTGAAAATAAGAACCCAGAGTTATTAAATAATTTAAAAGTCGGATATTCTTAATGTGGATCGAGTTTGGTGAAATTCTATTTGCGGGTTGAAAAGTTATTAGTGGGGTAGGTACATACATTCCAGACTGACACTTTAGGTGATTGAAAAAGAATTATCCTGATTTTGCACTTTATATTTTGGTAGCAAGACGTGTATAATATTACGAAATTAAAAAAAAAAATATCAATTTTGTTTGCGATGAAGTTTTATTATATCACAACAAACTGAAGGGGTTACAATAAATTCGGTTTTATTGTTTCCACCAGATACCAGTTCTTGACGTCAGCGTGAATATATTTATCAATATGAAAACGACATTTTCCAAATATATTAAAGTAAAATGCTTCAAAGTAGTGTTTCTAGCAATGCGGGACAATTTAAATTAGCTGCTAAAATCTGGGATGTTTGTCTGAAATTGATTGTATGTTGTGTGTAATTACTTATTAAGTCAGTAATTTTTCACTCACAAAATTACGTGATCTGGGTATCATCTTTATACAGAAAAATGATTGAGAAATGTAAGTTATTAAATTTGTCAAAAGGTGCACTGTGAAACGCAGTGTTGCCAAAGTGAAACACCTTTATCACTGCACAGACCGATTATTAGGGATCACTAAACTTTCGTACTGTTATTTATGATAAAATGCACGCAATATGCTTCTTGGCGTGTGAAACATGTCACCACTCTGTGTGAAGTCAGTAATGAGGTATTCCAATGAGGAGTCACAAGGGAAATTATTAATTGAAACAATGTGCTTAAATGTCGCCAGTGTAATGGTGCGCACGGATACTTCATTGTTGTACTAGGTCAGTGCTCTTGTGAGGCACGTACTCGCAGGTCATCAGTTCTCCTTGGACGTGGGGAACGCAACTACCTGCGCACATCAGGCAAGCGGGTTGCCGTCCTCCCACCAGCCAGGGGCAGCACACCGCAGGCGGGGAGAGTTAGTAGAGGGAACATGCCGGACTTGTGCCATTCTCGCAGCGCCAAACTGGGCGACTAATTACTGCAGCTCGCACACTAAATCTTCTCGCGACTCTAATCGCCCGAGCGCTCTCCTCGTAATGCACTGCCGCCAGTCCTCCCAACAATCCCTTCTTCTTCCCTCACCCCCTCAGGGCTTGACACCCTTCCCCACTCCCTTACTCGCTGGCACTGTTATCGGCCTGTGCAATCGTCGGCACGGATCAGCGTCGCTAGCTAGAAATAGCTCGCCAGAGATGGCAGCAAGAGGAGGGGGAAAGGGTTTATGCCCACGCCATTTTACCTTCCCCTCGAAGCACGCTTGACGACTCGGTGCGAAGAAAATGGAAAACTGATAGCAGCTGACAAATGGAGATTTACTCCCCCCTGCCCCTACATCTTTAGGAAATCTCACTGCCTCTCTCACTCGTTTTTAATGACGCTCCCTCGGCAATCGCATCGCTTCGCACCTGCAGTGGTGCAAACAACGTCGCTAATCTCCACCCTCTCAGCTTGTCAACCCCACATATTCACTCCGTGGAAGAAAACTATGACTGAACAAGTTTTCAAAGGAAAGCAGTTTTATCCCACTACTCTGTCGCCTGCTTTAATTTCACAGTCCAAATTAGTAAATATTAAAAGTCCATTATGTATTCATCAGAAAATATGTGGCTGACTTTTGTGAGTCACACAAAGTTATTATAATGTACACAATTGTACTATTCTGGGATCCAAACAACTCATTCATAAATGGTTATTAAGAATGTTCATTAATTATTTATTACTCTTGGGGTTCCTGAACTGTCCCTTATGTTGTAATTATCATCTCATTCTTTATAGCATTTAAACCCCAAAAGTCTAATACTGGTATAATCACTATCGACACTGCTGTTTACTCAGACAAACGATCATGGGAATGCTTTATGTGACTTGTTTTGGCTTAGTGCACAGCTAAATGTTGTTGCTTTTAAAAGTCCTTCATGTAACAAAGCAATAAATTTATCAAAATGAGTCAACAATTTCAATAATTTAATGAACTTTGAGACAGTATTTTCAATACAGCTCCTTTCTTCTTTGCACCGCTACTCCTAAAACTGATAAATAGTTATGGTTTGCTTCCAATCCTTTAAGTAAGGGGCCACATTACATGGGAAAATATCAAACTATTGGCTTATATAATATTTAGCCTCTTAGAAACATAATAAATGGGTATTCTTAGTACACTGTAGTGAAGATTTCATGCATTTAATTTAATATTATATTCACCTTTTTCCATTTCTTTGTCAGTGAGCATAAAATAAATACAGTTCTTTGTGCAATTAGTGTGTAATGGATACTGCAGTAATGAATAGATCCATTACTATACAAATATATATTTTGGTAAGTGCAAACTCTATGAGTTGGCAAAGTTTTACTTTTGCAGCTATACAATACTGATTAAGACAATAATTACCCAAACAGAATGGCGATATTTCGATTACAATAATTCTTTTTTTTTTTACAAAATCTATAATTATTTTATTTGTGTAGGAATAATAATTGTGTGTCACATTTTGATAATCTTGAAACTCAATTTTCAAATGACAAGTATAATTAGATGGGTTTACCCAAAATTACAGAATTTTTAAACACCTCTAAATTCAAAGAAGAATGTTAACTAGGGAGGAAGCTTCTGCTCTAAACGAATCGTAACTTACATTTTAAATGGCACACTACAATGACTTACTCAGGATTTAAACACAGAACCCAGTGATAAGAAAGTGAAATATAAATCTCTAATGTGGAGTTTATTGTAAAAGATTTTTTGGCAAGCATAGGAATAAATACTTCAATCTATAAGTTTATATTTTATACTACACTCAGTTGTAAGGGAAAACACTGTGTAGAGAGGAGCATTTTATATATATATATATATATAAAGAACATCAATTGTATGAAACATCATTTCAATATGCTCATTAATATGTATTTTAAGTAAATATGCTTCGAAGATTTTCGCTCGAGCACTTATAAGATTTTCATATGGTTACCTTGAAACAATGCAAAAAATTACTTAAATCTCTGTTAATCTAATTAATAATTATTTCATTAATATACTTAATTTAAGTCTCAGGATCCAAATAGTAGCCTGCTAGGAAGTTACTTTCATGAGTTTCAGTAAAACAACAACTTCCTAGCCTGCAGACAAGCTGTCTGAGCACCCCACTAAGAGTCAATCTATGACAGTCGCTTACAAATATATTTGACATGAGAAATGTATTCACCTCTTACAAGAATAATAGTGTGTCTCTGTTTTTATTGCTATATAATCACAATCCAATAACAATGCATGCTACCATTAGTTTTAAATTTCTTATATCATTGTTCGGTTTCAATCAATCAGAGAGCCAAATATTATTACAACAGTTAATAGCTCACTGAAATTTGATGTTAAATGTTTCACAATTCTAAGTAAAAAAAATATTTTGTAAAGAATTGGGATGCAGACCTTCCTCTTCCCTGTTAATGGTATAGTGTTAGTCCAGTTCTGAATACAATGCATATCTTTTTGGTGTATACACAAAAGCCTTATGCCTTATTTATAGCTCAACATGTCAGTAATTTTTAAATTCAAATTTATCATGTCTATTTAGATATCATTATTTATATCATCAAAACTACTTTCTCTTTTACAGCACAGTACATATTACGAGTCTTCTAGATTAACTAATGGCCAGTTACATAATTCAAGTGCATTGCTTGATCCAAGGTCATCGTAAAATTTGACCTAAGTTGGTCATAAGATACTGTAGCATCTTTCAAGTTCAGTGCATGGCTGAAGATCGAGATAATCTTCATTATGAAGAGCTGAATATGGTGGATCAAAGACATGATTCAAGACCAGAATTGTGTCTTAAGCATTGTGAAATATGTATATTTATTTGCTAGAAAGAAACTTTTTAATATTCACGTTCTTGAGTAGGGGTATGGTTGGCGTTTGCAGGAGTGAAATTACAATTGAGATATATGTAACATGAACTTTAAATGTGATACATAAATTTTATTCAAAAATTATTAATATTTTGTATTGTGAGGACAAAATTGATTACATTATGCTGAACTCACACAACAGAAAATTGGAGCAGCCAACCAGAATAATAGAATACTATCCTAGTTTTCACACGAGTCATGCCAAGAAGCTGAGCTCACACGAAATTTTTTTTTCCTTGGTAGTAGAAAGAGAAAATTTGCTTAAATTCCCAGTTTTCAACTGTTTCACAGTTTTGTACAAATAATTTAAGTTATTGTCAATGCAGGGCCAGTTCTTGGTGTATCCGAAGTACGAGGCCGCGTATGGTACCGCGCAAGGGGGGGGGGGGGGTGTTGGCTCCAAAGGCATCCTCCATGCACTCAAACAATATAGACCCAGAAAGCGCATAAATCAGAAATAGTTTCAGTATAGACAATAGAACATAGAAAAGATCAATCATATGCACAATTAAAAATACTTCAAACATAATTAAAAAGTATTGGGTATATCAATTATTAACTCACAACTTTGCCGGCCTCTGTGGCATAGTTGTAGCACACCAGCTCATAGTGCGAGAGGTACTGGGTTCGAATCCCGGCATGGACATGAATGTTTGTGTTGCTTACTTAGGTTTAAGCTAGTTTCTAAGCCATCCCTCTTAAATGCGCACATGTATACAGCCAGGGGACGTTAATAATCCCTCTCAATAACAATAGCTCATAACTTAAAGTAAAAAATAAATAAAGTGGCCAACTTTATGGGTGATGCCGAGCATATAATACTTCTTTTTGGATAAAATGAGCTCGTCTGTGAATCATGTGTGGCGGCTGCCATCTGCATGCGTGTGTGAACGAACTCGTCTACTGTTTGCTCGAAGCATCATTCGCGAACTAATGTGTGGATGGTGCAGTTCGAATCAGTCGTTTTATTGTGGTTACATTTACATGTATGTTGTTTCCTTTTAACAGTTTCCTGTTTGTATTCTTGTATTTATCTCAGAAATTAAAACTATATTCAGTAGTAAAAAACTATCAGGGTCATTTAACTGCAAAATGAATTTACAGCATGCAAAAGAAGATGAAAAGCAATCCAAAGCTTTGCGAGGTATTTTTCGGCTTCAAATTTCTTAATGAAAGAGACACATGGTCACTATTTAAGCAAAAATATACAAAATGAGTTTATTAGTCTCTTGTCCACTAAGATCCAAGACCAGATTTTTAATGAGCTAAAATAGGCAACATATTATTTCATTATATTGAACTGTACACCTGATGCAAGCCACACTGAGCAAATGACATTAGTGGTGAGATTTGTTAAATATGTAGCAAATGAGAATGTGTCTATTAACCAAAATTTTTTAGGTTTTGTACCTGTCCCAGATTCTACAGGTGAAGGCCTCACAGAAACTTTACTCAATTAGCTATCTAGACGAAACATCCCGTTAAAGAACACGAGAGGCCAGGGATATAATAATGGCTCCAACATGAAAGAAAAGCATGCTGGAGTTCAGAAAAGGTTACTTGATTTGAATTATCGAGCATATTTTGTGCCGTATGGAAACCACTCGCTTAATCTAGTGGTTAACGACGACGCCCTGTCTTGCCCTATTGCAATAGACTGTTTTGGTATTATTCAAGAAATCTTTAACTTCTTCTCAAGTTCAATTCACCAATGGAGTATTTTGGTGAAACATGCATCAACTCTTACAGTGAAACCTCTCAGCAATACTCGGTGGAAAGTACGATTGAAGCCTTATTGCACCTTAGATATTATATTGAGAAAATTTACGATACTGTATATGAAGCCTCTCAAGACATGAAAATCTATGCATTTGGAAGGAACACTGCTTTAGGAATCGCAAAGAACATACAAAGTTTCAAGTTTCTGTGTTGTTCAGTAACTTGGTACGAGATTCTGTTTAAAATAAACATGGTGAGTAAGGCCTTGTAAAAACTCACATCTGACCTGCAAAGTTCAATGGATCTCGTTAAAAGTGCACTGAGATTTCTAGAGAATATGAGATCACAAGAAGGTCCTAATTACGTTATCATGGATGCAAAAGAACTTGCAGAAAAATCCGGTGTTGCTGCCGAGTTTGAAAAAAAAAACCCAAGTTCTTCCAAGGAAAATTAAAAAAAATTTCTCCTATGAGATTGAAGATGGACCTCTTCAGACTGGGAGAACGTCGTTCAATGTTAATTTCTTCTTTGTTGTGCTTGATACAGCAGTATCCTCGCTTAAAGAGAGGTCTGAACTCATGGAGAACCACAGCAAGAGTTTCAAATTTCTTTATGACATTGAAAATCTGTAGACATGAGATGGGAAGGAGCTGAAGTATGCCTCTACACATATTTGCAGTGTTCTAAGTGATGGAGATGAATGTAATATAAACAGAAATGAAATGTTTGACGAGCTGCAAATTTTTGCACCAATGCTGCCCTCTGGAATCTTTCCAGCTAAAGCCTTATCGTTCTTAACAGAACATGGTTCTTTCCAAACATTTTTGTTACTTTGAGAATCCTTCTGACGCTCCCAGATTCAGTGGCCAATGATGAAAGAAGTTTTTCTAAGTTGAAAGTAATAAAAACTTATTTGAGATCAACCTTGTCCCAATAACGTTTAAGGGTACAGGCAACAATGACCATTGAAAATGAGTTGCTAAATGAAATGGACACAGTTATGATACTTAATGAATTCGCAAAAATGAAAGCCAGAACTGTTTGTAATGATTTATATTGTTAAGCTTTACCTCGATTTTTTGTAAATTGACTTATGGTTTTATTATTTGAATTGATAGACTTCCTTCCATTTTAAATTATGCATAGGCCTATGTGTATTTTTAGATTATGTAGCTTATATTAATGCAAGTTTCTTAAATTTTCCAAGTATCATGATTTATTTTATAAAAAAATTGTGAGTATAACATTACTGATAATCCTTACATTTAAGCCAAATATCAAATATAATTCTATTTTCGAAACCTTCATTTTCAAATTCTTCTGGGGATTGCGAGAAGGTGACCACCATACCTCCTCTACAGGTTTGACGAGGGTGGAAGGGACGACAAAATATTGTTCGCTTACACTAGAGAAATGTCTCGGGCCGGCCCTGTGTCAACGTATATTGGTGTAACAGTCTACAGCGGATAAATGTATGTAGTTGTAAAGAAATATGCAAATTCAAATGTAGTATTTTATGCTGACAATTAATCAGACATTCGTAATTTGAAAATAAACAAACAGATATCACCAAGTATAATGTGTGAAAGAATGTTGACATCGAAATATCACACGATGTTTTGCATTGCTGTAGTTACACATACAATTTCTGAAATGCTAATGTCCCAAATATTTTTCCTTCCTTGCATCTTGCGAATTTTGTAGTGAATTGTGAATTCAACCTGGTTAGACAGTTTAAAAGTACTAGTATCTTAGAAGATAATGCCCAAACTACATAATAACTAATTAATTTTCTTGTACACTTAAAAACAAAAAGCGCCATCATGGCTTCGCAAAATATGGGCCAATCCTAGAATCCATTTTCTGAACTGAGATCAGGAGGTCAATATTCTTAGCTCGGTCACAAACGTTAGTGCAAACTTCTACATTGACGCTCGACTGAAGATAGTGTTGGAACAAGTATCTTAGAATATTGGTTCAGGACAGGTATTTGTGAAGCTGGGAATACGAGAAAATATCAGTTCAATTAATTGCAAGAACAAACTCAAAATCCTTTTCACCAAATGAAGACATAAATACATGTGGCTAGATTATACGAAGCAGTGAGGAGTCTGTACTATGTGTTAGCAAACACTGGATTTTCTCACTCACTACTGAACGTCAATAATGGAAGGGAAATGTTATTGTTGGCACATCGGGAGCTGGGATCGGTACTCGGAGCTGGTCATACTCTGTCATTCTGGTCCACCGGTGGCCATTTTCCCTTAAAAAACTTCCTTTTTCCCCTCAAAGTTGCCCTTTTTTCCTTTAAAAAATATATCCATTTTTCCCTCAAAAAGCACAGAGCATCTTACTTGCAAAAACGAATCGCCGAAAGACAATTTTCAGCCAATTCGGAATGATTTATGAGGCTCCTTTTTCGATGGCAGAGCAGTGATTGCAATATTAGTTATTAGGTATAGAGTATGCCAAATAAGGGGTCCATGGTCCATAGTCAGATCTAAGCGTCAGCCATCTAGGTTCTGTCAGCTATTTTGTCCGCCATATTGGATCCAAGTGATCTGGACCTTTGACATTGACCTTTGTGACCTTTGGTCTTAAACCCAAAAATTCATAAAAATCCCGAAAATTTAAAGTACTAAATAATTATAAAAATATAACTTTAAAAATTACTAAACATTTATTTTAAATGTTATTTAAAACATATGAAGTTAAAATTTTCAATGTTGTACTCAGAGGGGACGAGGGATTGTAACCAACCAGCCACCATACTATGTCTCCCAACCACTATGTTGGACCCAGGTGACCTTGATTAATGACCTTTATAATATAACTGTGACCTTGGATGACCCTGATAAAAATAATTGAAAAAAATTGTTAAAATGGAATAAATGCATAAGTCAGTGAGCATATTACATTACTGACTACAACTTATATATTTGATTCAGGTACCCTTGACCTTTAACTTTGAAATGGTGAATTTTGGCCTTTAACCAAAAAATTCATAAAAAACATTTAAATTCAATAATAAAACTAAAATATTTATATAATGATATGAAGGATTTTATTTTAAAAGTAGTGAAATTAAATTTTAAATGTTTGGTATTAAAGATGCTTAGAGGTGACGTGGGTCTGAAACAGACCTGCCACCATGTTGTGATGTCACTCAAACGCCATGTTAGACCAAGTTGACCTTGACACATGACTTTGACCATATAAACTGTAACCTTAGATAAGCTTGATAACCAGAACTCTAGAAAAATGATAAAACTTGAATAAATTCATTAAAGTTAGCAAGCATATTATGCTGCTGACTACTACTGCCATATTTTATCCAGGTAATCTTGGCCTTTGACCTTGATCTGGTGACCTTTGTCTTTGTAAACAAAAAATTAAACTTTATTAAAATACAAAAAATGCCATTAAAATATTTTATTTATTAATCAAAAACTTGTTTCTTCAACAATATTTTGATCAATCTCACAAACTTTCCATCAATCTGCACCGCATCACAATATTCCAATATTTCCATAAATCTTTCACAATCTTCCCATCAATCTTACAATCTGTCCATCGATCTTCAAATCTTTCCATCAAGTTTTCAATTTTTACATCAATCTTTCAATCTTCCCATCAATCTGTCAATATTCTCATCAACTTTTAAAACTTTCCATCAATCTTTCAATCTTGGCATCTATCTTTCGATCTTTCCACCAATCTTTCTCAATCTTCCCATCAATTTTTCACATTATTTCAATTAATCCTTCGCAATCTTACCATCAATCATTCGCGACTTTTCCATCAATATTTCACGATATTTCCTCCAATCTTTCATAAACTTCCCAACAATCTTCCGATAAATCCTTCTGTTGGTCCCCCACTCACATGTATAGAAATTACATTCGTTCACCAACAGTCTCCTAATTTACACATGTTGACACAATTAATTTTTTGTGTGCACTCAACTATCCATGCATTTTACACTAAAGTCTTTATTATCATTCTATATGCAGATATTTCCGTTAATAGTCGAGTGCTCATATCACAATTTTTATGTTGTCAGGGAAAATGTATATGGCATACAAATAAAAAAATTTAAAAAAATTTATAAAAGTAATTTACTATTATTTTGTAATACAAATTGCTGAAGGAGCATTTCATCACTTAATGAGACATATACCTATCCTTCAGTTTACTAATGATTGAAGATATCTCGTTAATATGAGCGAGGATCCTGTATTTTTGAAGGTTAATCAAATACTGAGTCCATCAAGTTTATTCGGGTCTTTGGGAAATATTTAGTCAGTATTCTCGGCGTTTTCTGCCTTCTCCATGTCTCATGTTACAGAAAATGAGTTGGAGGGGCGTGTCAGTGCATCGAGAAAATCGCCATCATCGTCTTCAGCAATATCAAGTCTTCATGTTCATTTACACCACTGCTCTCTACATGGTCCTTTTCACCTCCTATTTTGTAATCTACAGTACATTTGTTTTACTGTGTAGCAGTATTTGTATGCTCGTCAGCATTTAGAGACGACAACTATTTATTTTGAAGTTTGTCACTTCCACGCTACTTTCTTGCAAGTTTACATTCCACACAAACCAACCCTACTGCACTCATGCCGTATTTAGAATTAACTGTCTCATCACAATCGCCTATCAAATCGGTACCAATCGATGCAGTAAGAGGTATTGCCGCCAACACTTAATGATTCCCAGTATATAAATCCTTGCAGATCTCGGTATGTTCTCTCAATATATCGCTTTGTGCGAACTGCATGGAACCAATGTCATAATGCTTAATCGCTTGTAATGGACTTTTCGCACAGGCTATCCTCTCATGCTGACGAGCATTTGGACCATAGGTGAAAACTCGATCGCAGAAATGACACTGGCGACAACCAGTTAGGAATGATGCCGGCAATGGCTTCATGATTGTTGATGTCAAGGGCTGGCCTTCGTACTCGCAATTCATCTTCGTGGTATGACGAGAGAGCACTTTCACTTCGATGTTCACCTAACGGTGTCAGAACGTCAACTGGCACTGTTAAACAAATTAATGCGGTTCTTCTAACAGCAAAGAGCGTAGCTTGTGCCCATAAAAGGCATTCCACCGTATTATTTATATGTAAAATATACGGAAGCACTCTTGAGTAAACCCACATACTCGTTCTCCCAAGAAGAAAACATGTGTATAGTAATGTATACATAAATAGAGAAATATAAAATTATTTACTTTTTTTTTATACATAGTATGTATAAGTATTAAATTATGTAAATAAAAACTTTCTTAAACAATATTGTACATAATTATGTATATATAAATAAAAGATGTTAAAATTATTTCAAAGTTTTATTATATATAAAATGCGTACTAGCCCATTTAAATAAGATATTATTATATAAGTATCTGAATGTTTTCTTCTTAGGCGAATGAGTATGTGTTTTTCTCATAGTGCCCCCATATCTTCTACATATAAACAGCTCTTTGCTGTTAAAAGAACAACATTTGTATAGAAAAATGACCATTAATATCCTGATACCATGATGTGAACATCCATTTGGAAGCGCACTTTCGTCATAATATGAAGATAAATTATGAATACAAAGGCCTGCCTTTGACCTCAACGATCATCGAGCCGCGACTTGCATCTCCGCTAACTGGTTGTCGTCAGTGCCGATTCTGCGATCGAGTTTTCACATATGGTCAAAATGCTCCTCGGTATGAGAGAACGACCTGCACGATGAGTCCTTTTCGCGCGATGTAGATGCAACGCCCTTACCCTCAAGGATGTAGCAAGCTTGACAGAAGGTCCGTAGATCAAAACTCCCAAAATAAAAACAAACCCTCGTAAAGCAGAGCAAAAATTGAAACAATTCCTTGAAATAACACTGGAACTTAAAACAAAATAATGAGATCTTATCACCAGGAAAATTCATGAGTGTTTTCAAAAATGTATGCGTATTGTTCTTTGGTAACTCTTGTTTTTCCATTAGATTTGCAATTCACATTTCTTACTATATATTCATTTTTGATACAATCATTCATAACTACCAAAGTGCAGATATCGAACAAGACATTAAAATAATAAATTTATGTAGCCACAAGGCCTAATATAGTGCAAGGTCTTCAAAAATTTGTTCTAGAATTCTAGTACTTCAACCACAATATATAAACATCATATGGGCCTATAAGTCTCCATGTTAATAAATTGGGGGAAAATGCCCTAGTAATTATATATAGGCAACCCGCCTGGCAAGGCGATTCTCTATCCCTACAGCAGTTGAAAATAATATTGCCAACTATTTATATTTATGTATAAGTTTTGATTATACTGCTGTCCTAGAATAAAGTTCCTCCAAAATTGAAGGGGAAAGCTAAGTCTTTACTATAAATGGACAAATATATATTAAAGATAATTTTCTCTATTCACAATGATCAGAGAGTACAATAACCAAATAATACATTTTAATTCTTATAAGTTACCATTTTTACTATTGGCCGAAAATACTGCTGGTAAATATTCTTATTCGAGTAAAAAGATATTTTCTTTTATTTTAAAGAAACACCAATTTAGGTGGACAAGTTTTAATTGAATTACTTACCAACATTTATAAAGAATAATTAATATATTTATACAATGGTTATGAGGCTAACAAAACATGACGCCTCCGAATTTTTATAGTTACAAAATCCCAGTAACAAACACCATTTTTAATTTTTTTAAATATTAGCTGGATAAAAACTTTTTGAAATTAAAATTCAAATGCCATGTAAAATTTATTGGAAAACACAAACGAAATTCCCATTTTTAAAACTTGATCCATAACTAGCAAATAATTTAAGAACGATGGATATATTAAAAATTGCTGCCAAGTAAATTCATCATGGTGCTAATATTCTCAAATAGTGAAAATTTTCAAAGTCCTCTCGCCATCTTGGTGCCTGTCTGCTACCCAGGACAACTATGCCTGCTACAAATGCCATAAGGGCTATGTATACAAATTTAATTAATTATTACTAGTGACAAGGTGACTCCTTCTGGGGCAGTGTCAGAATCCGACCCCAAGGAAGAGGTGCACCTCGCATTTATACAACTCAGAAGGCAATATCCCCGGGAGGTGTAATAAAAATCAACGACCAATAGAATTACACAGAATTACACATGATCATCTAAGGAAAAAGTTCGTTGACGGACCATTACTCTCTATACGGGTTAAATTATTGTTGTTCAATCTCCTTCTTTAGACGGCACACATTTCCAAATATGGGCTGTCCACGTGCTCACAGGTCACAAAACTCCCAGCGTTCAAGCAGTCTGTAAGAAGTGATGTCATAGGCGCGAGAAATCTCACGCGCTCAGCCAATTGGCCAGCTGCACGTGACGACACCCTCGTAGTTCCTCGGAGCGCCGCACATATATGAGTTCCAGCGACCAGGCTACCGAGCGCCCGCTATACATGCTTAGATGGAGCTGGTGGAAAATCGCTGTGCCGAACTGTTGCGGAAATCTATGCCAGTGGTAACACCGTCGAATTGGTGCAACCCAACTCGGGCTGTGTCGCACAAGGTACAAACAACTGGTATGTGGGAAAACCCACGTCTTCTTTCGCAAAATTCGGGCAGGTAGAAAAGTTGCAATTGTTCCATGATGAGAAATATTTTTTGAAGCAAATTCTGTGCTCAAAAAGACGTCAAAATTTGGGTGAGGTTTCACAAAGCATTATGACATTGGTCCCATGCAGTTTGTACAAGGCAATCTATTGAAAGGACATACCAAGATCTGCAATGATGAATCTACTGGAACTCATCAAGTGTTGCTGGCAATACCTCTTACTGCATCGATGGCTACCGATTTGACAGGTGATTATGATGAGACAGTTCATTCTAAAGACGGGATGAGTGTGTCAGAAGGTGACCAGTCACAGCTTAGTATTTGTTTGATTTAATTATATTGTATGAAAATATAGGTAATACAACCCACTTACTCTTTTTTAATGTTACGTATTAAAACTGAAATTTTTACATTTTGTAATTAAAGTAACGCCTTGTTTCGCAATTGAGGTAATTGGGAATTCTCGAAGCCGCCCAGTATCATGCCTGAATGAAGTTCTATAAAAATATTAATTTTGTGTAAAGTAAAAGACTGGGCTGGTTCGGGAGTGGGTGACCTGGCAGACCCCTTAGTGGCAACGGGACACAGGTGGCACGCTAATTAGGTGATGTGCCGCCCGGCGTAAGTGTGCCGGCGGAAAAGTAGTTCTGAAGCTGAGGTAGGACTGGTGGAAGGACACACAAGAGGGTGTGGTCCGCGTCAAATTTAGCGACGGGATGGGATTGTTTCGACAACTCTTTCATGAACTCTCGCGGAAAACACTTCGCCGTCTCCATGATTCGCTTATCGAGAGCGATTTCATAACAGTTGTTTGTTGACACCAGGCCTCACATGATACTGAAGGAGTTCAGATGGTAGTTAGTAAGGGATATGGTAGGTTTTATATTTTAAAATCTTACCGTTAGATGGAAAGAACGAGAGACAACTTAGTTGGCACTAGAGTTCCTGGTGGTATGCAACATTTAATGCAATATAGCTGTGGATGAGTGAGATGCTTAAAGGATGTGAAACTGGTAATTTTTGAGACTGACAAATTTCGTCGACTTACAGCAATCCTAAGGTTAATTGTTTATAGAGTGGTTAAAGTTAAAGCTAATTGATTTTGATAACGTTTATTGTTAACAGAGTTTTTTAAAGTATATTGATTGTTGAGAAGGCAAAGTTATTTTGGTAATAAACGTTTGTCTTGCAAACATAATCATTTGCCTCTTTGGTCTACCAAAGCACTCTACTATATTTAATTTGTCACACATTTTTCTAAGATTAAAGTACTTAAAATGAACTCAGTCTACTATAGATGGAACCTCACGTCCATCAATATGTCAGAAAGATCCCGCTTATGGTATGTCCTTCATGTAAAAGCAGGGCAAACACAACTGAATACATTTATAAGATTCTCAATACGAATGTATGCGAGTGTAGGTTGTGCGAGCCAACCATCATAGTCCATGGTTATTGAAAACAGTGTGACAAGATGTTCAACGTCCATCAGTTTGAAGTCCTCCTTTCCACACCATAATTATAGATGAAGCTGAATGAATGCAATTATTTCTATGTTACTAATTTAAGGAAAAATTTAAGACATTGTAAGATTGTCGAATCGATTTTTAGGCTAGAGAATTAAGGTTTGGTGAATAGGAGGCAAATCATTCCAAGTGTAATATTAATTTTATTAGGAATAATGAAGCATTTTATGTATGTGTGTATTCTAAAGAACAGCGCAATTCCAAATTGGAAACATCCATTTGCGTGTAAGAAACAGAGTTTGCGGCGAGTTCCCTCCTTGGTCATCATCCCAGAAGCATTTAAGCAAGAAATGAATTTCATATAATCGGAATAATCTCTAGTTGGTGCTCCTTTCTGATTAGACTTAGCAGGAAAGTGAGCGTACGTAATTAATTCTATAGACTCATAAACCAACAAAGTCCTAGGCCAGTATTCTCTACGATCCTCCACAACCCTCTGAAGAAAGTCCTAGACCGCAGGGCGCCTTAGACAACCAAAGTGTTTTTAACGCACGAACATCTTTGAGTCCGGTTCCCAATTCCTTTTTTATTACATAAATTTGGGTAGTGGCATCATACCCTCCCCATTTACCATCCTACGGAGTGTTCGCCCACAGGCCTTAAACTACTTACTTCCTCTGTCGCGGCTGCTTCGGACAGGTAGCGGCATGGTAGGTGCAGTAGAGTCTGTCTGTGTGGAATGTAAACATGCAAGACAATCGTGTGAACTCGACGAAGATCAAAATAATCGAACGTCGTCTCTAAATACTCATGAGCTACAAAGAAAAGCAAATGTAATACATAATACAAAACAGAAGGTGAAGATGACAATAAAGAGAACATTGATGAAAATGAACATGAAGACAGTGATATTGCTGAAGTTGATGCTGGAGATTTTCTATATGCACTGACACACACCTCCAACACATTTGCTGCAACAAGCGACATAAATAAGGTAGAAGACGTCGAAAATACAGGATGCATATTTCCCGAAGACACGAACGAACTTTTTGATAGACTCAGATATTTCATTGACCTTCGAAAACATGGGTAACTCACGCACATTAACGATATATCTTCAACCATAATGGAACCGTGGTGGCTGAGCGATTAGCACGCTCGCCTCCCACCAATGCGATCCGGGCTCAATCCCCGGCCGGGGGACCGGATTTTCGCAAGTGGGAATCGTGCCAGACGATACCGTTGGTCAGCGAGTTTTCTCGGGGATCTCCCGTTTCCCCAACCCCTTCATTCCAACGCTGCTCCATATGCTCTTCAATCACCCTCATTGGCTCTCAAGGGCTCGCTGTTAAGAGCCGCCCAAATCTCTTCACTCACTCTTCACTCAAGCATTAATAAACTAAAGGATCGGGGATATATCACACTATGTGATGAACGGCTTTGTTCTGATATTGTCATTACAAAATAGCAATAAATTATCTTTTGTTTTTTTATATATATTTCTGTTTTGTATCCCTTTTTCCCTCACAAATTTAAGTGGTGCTATGAGCACTCGACTATTAACGGAAAGATCTGCACATAGAATGCGTGGCTGATTGCAGTGCTGATTGATTTAAATATTACGACATTGGTGGAAATACTAAAGAAATGACAAGTTTTTCATTAATTTTTTATATTTTTTCTAACTTTTTTTTTGTTTTATAAAAGATTTTAGAATTTTTGGGGTACAAGGGCAAAGGTCGACAGGTTAAGGTCGAAGCTGAAGGTAACCTGCATTCAATATGACAGTAGTATCAGTAATGCAATATTCTAACTGAATTTATAAATGTATTGAATTTTTACAATTGTTTTTCGAGTTTTGGTTTTCTAGATTGTCCAAGGTCGTGCTTATAGGGTCAAGGACATGGATCAAAGTCACCTGCAGCAATATGGGGAATGGGGGCTGGTAGCTTCCAGTCCCTCATCCTCTCTTGAGAAAAAAAAACATTCGAAATTTAATTTTATAGGTTTTAAATACATTTTTTTATAATTTTTTATAATTATATGGGGTTTTCCAGATATTTTTGGGATTTTTTAAAATGAATTCTTGGGTTTAAGGCCAAAGGCTAGCCTCCCATATCACTGTGAACTGGCTGAACATTTTCTGTCTATGGCTTTTTTGCAAGCGGGAGGCTAGTTGTTTTTATTAGGGAAAAGCGGTAATTTTTTAGTGAAAAAATAAACATTTTGAGGGAAAAAGATAAATTTTTAGTGAAAATGGCCGCCGGTGAAACGGAATGACAGAGAATTAACAGTTCCGAGGTCCGATCCCAGATCCCGATGTACTAAAAAGAAGTTTTCCCTTCTACTGCAAATTTTTGGTCATGCCACTGAGAACATCCAAGAAAACATTATAGTAAATAATTATGCCAAGTGTCTGTATTTGCTTTGTTAGTCGACTGGGAAGTTTGTGAAGGATTGCTAAGTCTTGTGCTTTGACATCCTCTCGTGAGTCAATCCCTTTACATAGTGAGAATCTTAACATATAATTTGCCCTCGTGTTATATTACTTCCGTGTTCGTAACATACAATCTCAAATTTTTAGATACATAATTTCTATACCTTCAGAAAGTAATCTGGAATATTTTTATAAACATTTTCGAATTACATGGAATTGTTTGGTGCGTGGTACATGGAAATTTACAGAAGAGATTCTCACCTTGCCATATTCTTACCTGCCTGTTTTATTTATAACAATTAAAGTGTATATATTTAACCATAAATTTTATTCACGATAATTATCATCGTTGCAATATATTAATTAAATGGAAATTTCCTCTTTATAATATAATGTAGCCCTTTATTTTTCTTCCTTTTAAAGCAACCATTTTGGTCTCTAAGTCTATTATTGTATATATTGATAGTAGAAATATCTTCAATATTCAAAATATGTGCTGAGCTTTAACAAATTATGTAAATTGTAACATTTAAAACAATTAAGTATTAAATTAATTTAATCAAAATAAAAAATAATAACACTGACCGAATCTAAGGCATGGAATTACATTTCATAACAGCAATATACATACTACTCTGTCGGCTTCTTTAATTGATTATTTTATTAACAGAATGAGAGCATTAAAATTTTAAAATTTAATATTTTGCGATGTAGACATTTGGTTGACCTTATTACCGAAAGTATATTTTTATCGTATGTTAGGGTCAATACAAATTATATATTCATTACATTTATTGTATAGAAAGAAATAATGAAGAGGTTCAAATTTAATAAACGTAATGGTGATTTTATAATTTTACAGTTTAAACGCGACGGTACTTCCCATCATTTGAAGTTATGCATTGTGCTGGTCAGTTTCAACATTTTCTATATCGTCACCAAATAGTTTATCCCCACGTGAGACTCATGATTTGAAGCTCGTCATTGATATTAAGACTTGAGATCGCAGCTACCTCTACTGACATTTCAATTAACTATAAATATAGATAGAAAATTGATTTAATTTTCGCCAAATTTCATTCGATAAAAACAGTTAAATTACCGAAAATGTTACAATTTATAAATGCTTTAAACTTTCGCAAAAGAACAAATAAAAAAACTAAAATTTATGTCCTAGTATGTTATTTACATTATGTTGAAATGCTCAAGATTTCTTGGATCGATAAATGTATTGAGCATTTTCTGAAATGAGATTATTTGTAATCGGCCAAACATAAATTCTTATATAAAAGAACTAGTACGTTAAAATTTGTTCATAATGTTAATTTTCTTTACAACATAACTTAGTTCATATCAGTTACCCATTTAGTTAGCATTGCCTTATCTGTGTATTTTCATTAATACTTAACTCTAACACTAAAAAATTAATGGCTAGACGTGTTGATCGTAATTAAATCTTAGGTTCACAATATTTTTTGAGGTGTAAGATTTCAAGTATATTGGTATTAATACTATCTTTAGTTTTGCGAAAATAATTTCACATTCATTATAATTTAAGTAAGGCACATTTGTTTCGTGTGTTATCTTTATATAGAATCTCTTTTTTTTTCTGGAATATGTATATAATATTGAGGAACTCAAAAGGCGTCAACTCTGTAGTAACTGCCAAAGTGTTCTTATACTTTTAAAAATAATTTCATTTATCTATTAGTGCTTTGTTTTTATTCCTGAAAATATTTCAGTTTTGAATATTTGTTTCTTATTTATGTACTTATTAATAACTGCATGTTTCATTATTAATCAATGTAAAAAATATTTTTGTTAGCTATTTATAATCTACTTGTATTTACCTAGATTCATAATGGAAATATAAAAAAAAAATTATTCAACTGTTTATGGATTTAAAAAAAAATTTATTTGAAAAAACTTTGAATTGATATGTTATTGCAAATTTAGCCAACTACCACCTTCAGGTTTCAAATCAGCAGCTAATACTATGGTGGGGAAATTTATTCCTAAAATGGACACTATATAACGAACAATGTGTTTTGATTTTTAAATGTACATTACAGATGTAATTAAATCCTTTTTTTTAACAGTAGTCACAATTGCATACATTACATTGACCCTGAAACTAATTTATAGTTGTAAATTTCAATTTGGTAAGCTTTATAATGATACGACTTTAGAAAACCATCACTACTTCATAAATATATGTAGTTCAATTAAATTAATGATATTCATTGTAACTTTCGTTGTAAATGGAAGCATTTACTCAATTAGTCGTTTAATCTGATATTCCTTAGATTTTTGAAGATGTTGCCTCTAATTTTAAAGTCAGCCAGGCTAAAACTCAGCAAATAAAATGGGTTTACGATATGTTTTCAAGTGGAAATGGTTTTAAAATCAGAAAAATCTTGTATAATACTTACTACTCTTCATGACGAAAATAGCAAGGATGGATAAAATCTTCGATCACACTTTGTTTCACTTGATAAGAAAATGTCATTAACCGAATAGATTACATACAGGACGGACGTCGCACAAGATTACTTATAGCATTTGAAAAGAAAATAAACATAGCAGAAATATAAATAGGAGTGACGAGATCTAGATGCCAATACTGCCTCGCAAAAATAAATAAGCTTTCTAACATGGAATAAATATTCTAGAAAACACTTATGGCACAGTGCATTCTTCGCGGTATATTTACTCTCTGGTTTTTCTCGTTTAGAAAATTTTAGCAATATACTTTCTCGAATTCAGTCAATAATTTTAAATTAAAATATATGTGTGTAATCAATTAATTCTTATACAGTTTCTCTAAACACAGCAATGATTACCCCTCTCTCCCCTGAAAGCTGTTATCCTAAAATTTAATTAGTATTAGATCAACGCATCTATATATAATAATAAACAGCCACATACACTAATATTATCTAAACATTTATGCTGAGAATTACAATTCAGGATCTGTGCCACATTATTAATAAATACTTTCTCTCACTACTTTCTATTTGCAATAATAATGTATTTCATGTGCACTTACTATATTTTAAATAGAGAAATGCACGATCAGTCTGTTATTAAACTGATATAATGTGCACTTACTATATTTTAAATAGAGAAATGCACAATCAGTCTGTTATTAAACTGATATAATGTGCACTTACTATATTTTGTAGTTCAGTAATGCCACTATAGTAAGTACAGAAAAATGTATGAAATTAAAAATTGGTCCCCAATAAACAGTCAGCAATTAAGATTGAATATTTTTACTAATAAACCCCGTTCATAGAGGCATGTAATTTAATTTGGATCGCCAACTAAATAGTACAAACAAACTGGATACATATCCCTATATTTTGCGTTACATTCACTACTTTCGAAAATCATATTTCCTTTTACAATTTCTGTAGTTTGAGAACATGGCATGCTAACTGGCATAGAACAGCATGCCCTTCCAAAAGCATTATTCACTGTAAAAAAAAAACTTTAATTTTCCTCATAAACATTTTACAGAATTGCGAATGTAGTAAAAAACATATTGATTTTATGCACTGTTGTTCACATAGTAAAATTGCAAGACATTATTTGTAGCAAGAAAGAGCATAATACAGTTATCAGAATTTAAAATCTTAGTATATTAATACCGTTATGTGCTGTAATTCGCAAAGGTCGCGAGTACCCATTATGCACATTCCGGCTCTGTGGGAGGTAACCAACCTCGACTCCCCCCTCCCCCAGACATACCTGCCCACTGTCTCGATGGCCCCTCTCCCCCGGGACAGCCATGGAATGATTGACAGCGGCGAGACCTGGCTAGCATCACAGTCCCTCCTTCCCTCTCCCCTCCCTGCTGGAGAAGCCAGCGAGTGTAGAGATTGCACAAGAATATTCTGGGAACTGGGACCCTCGTCGCAACGCCGCATTTTGTGAAATTTCTGGGCGATGGCCTACAGCCCTATAAATACAAGCCACAGGTGGACTATCAGCAGTAATTCTCTGGGCGCCAGTTGGCTGAGTGCGGTATACAGGCGAAATCAAGTGTGGCGATGGACATCGGAGAAGAAGACGGACGACGACGGGTGATTATGAGGCGATGGCGGATGAGGTGTTTGTGCGAATTGACTAGAGGGCGTAATATCTGACGAGTGAAGGCTAGTATGCATGAGGGCGCTCGAAGAACTCAAGAACATTGTGGTGGGACTGATTGAACATATAATGCAGACTTTATTTTAAATAACCGAAATGTCAATATATACATAATTGATCAAATAAATGAAATTTTTGAATTACTATATAATAGGACTGATTATTTAATTACATTTATTAATTGTATTTATTGAGTTGATAAATTGTAAACAACCAGTGATATAAATTTATTGTGAGGATTTGGTTCGAAATAATTTTGATTGCTATGGCAGTAAATAAAATTATAATATCATAAATAACTCTGTTATTTAATTAATACCTCCAGCCATTTTTTAACCTAGTTTAGCCCACAGACTGTTGAGAAAATTGTAACTATACATAATGTTAAGAAAATTTTAGTTCATGTAAGATCTATAGAAATTATATTTTTATGTACTGAGTTTTGGACATCAGTGTGATACTTGGAACTGGCCAGAACCAAAACACTGTATAAATGAAACATCAGAAAATTTGGGAAATAATCAGTATAGATTTCATTAAGTTTTCATTCCCATTATTTTAAAAAGAATTTGTGAATAATAGCCTCTAGGTTAAGAACAAAACTGTATCCACGTTGACTTGAATACAAATTCCCTAACAAATATTATAATGGTTACATTTTTCTATTTCTTATTTATATTTCTTTACTAGAGGTACATTTATTCAAAAATATATAATAAACTATTGATTAATATTATGGATGTTTGCTTCCTGTAAGCTAGAATAAAAAGTATAGGGGATTTTCTGTTGACATGTTGAAGATAGTGCGACCGAGCTAATATGGTCGTTGAAGTTGAGATCTTTGTAGGTTAAGTTTATTAAAAATAGGGACAATAATAATAGTACCTAAATGGTTATTTATAGAAAGATCGACATAGATAAGAATAAAATAATGGCTGCAAATTGTACTGACACGATTTTTTCTTTCTTATGTTAGTGATATTCACTTACCAAAAAACTACAGTACTCTGTTTCTTAAAATAAAGTTCTAGTGACTGTCTGTTTTTTCATCACCGACATCCCATCAATTTTCCACTACAGCACTTTCATTAACTCATGAAAAGTTGAATGTGATTTTTGAGAATTCCTTTCAGCATATGCTAAAGAGTTAAGGATGCAAGTTAGCTATATCAAGTGATCTTACTTTGTACTAATATGCAACATCAAATGTTTTAGTCATTGTTACTCTGTTCAAGAGAATGAAAGGTAATTTTCTGAGGTCAATCAAACCAACCATTTCGCAGTCTTTATCTTAGTGATATGGAACATAATTACTGTGCTCGACCTGCGCATTTCAAAGAATTTCACTGACTTCTGTTTATCATCTAGACTGTTTTGTTTGTTCATGCCAGGCAGGCACAATTACAGCAGCAGGTGGCGCCTGTCTTTCCATTCCTGTCGGCCCAGGAAATGAGAGAGCCATGCGAGATACCATCTCTCCAGCAGCATTAACACCCAGCCAGAGTTGAGAGAGGGGCGGAGGGGTTGGGAGCTAATCACTGGCCTTCGTCCCCCCTGGAGCGTCGACAGATCCTGTAGTCAGATTTGCCATCCCAGTGGTGTACTAGAACCACCCTGCCCTCCCTACTCGTCCCACTTCATGTAGCAGAATCACCCTTCTCCCCCTACTTACTCTACTTCGTCCTCGCTTGAGGGTGGAGTAACTGTGGCCACCCCACCGAGCCTCGAACCCCGCCCTCCATGCCACAGACATTCATCACCCCCCCCCCCCCTCAGCCCTTCTCGGCGTGGTATGCACCCTTATGACTCGTCCGAGGGCGGTGTGGCGTATGTTAGTAGAGAAATCGCGTACGCGATCGAAACACGCCTTCCTCCCGCTCCTAGTCCATTAGGGCACGTATACGCGCTCACGCGATCCCTACCAGATTGTGTACGGGCGCTTCGAACTACAAGCTCGTCACGTAGGCGGAATGCTTTACTTCTGCCATGGCGACCGTGACGCAAGTCACTTATCACTGTCATTTCTCTGACCCTCGCAATCTGATGTTACGCGCAAATACGTTAACTGATTTCTTCTAAAGTCATTTAGAAATATTACCTCTGAGAGCGTGCGAGAAATGTTTGGTAGCAAATTCACGCACGAACGCCATCTAATGTATTAACCTTATTGTATGGTCACGAGTGAGTCTTGGCCAACTTTTTATGGTGAGTCTGTAGTGACACCAAAAAAAAAATCACACAAAACCGTTTTATGTAGAAATTATTGTTTCTAAATTTCGCAACCCTCTTACAACGTCTCTTATTCGAAGAATAATTGTGAAAAACAAGGTAACTGTAATCATAAACTATAATTACGTTAGGTTTATTGCATTTTTCGAAGCTTTATTTAGTGGGGATAATAATGCGATTCTAATATTTAATAAATGTATGTATTCGTGCCCCGCTGGAACATGGCTTTACTTAAAGTAATTCTTTTCTCAGAATGAATAACTTGACGGGTACTGCAGGATTATAAATAACGAAGTGAATATAATGTGAATAGTTGGCCTACAGTAATAAGCAAAGTATTGTCGTAATAACTAATTTCTAGACATAAGTAAGGGTGCGTGTGTATTATCAAATCACGTTTATGAATTGGTCAATATTTTATAAACGTTGATTATCAGATTGAAAATACTAAGGACTACATGAACGTACGTAAGTAAGTAATACATTTATTTATTCGCTAAGGTTAACCAAGTTCACATGTATTAATATCTGTGGAGACTAATAATGTAAATACATTATTTTGTTTGTTAATATTAGATATATGTGATTTTTTTTTTAAATTTAAATCTAATTTTGGCTAGATTTCCAATAGACGCAGTGATATGTTTGATTGTCCGTTTTTAATTTAACTCACACGATTGTGTGGGTAGGACACAGCTTACAATGATATACGCTATTCAAGGTAAAGTGGTCACTTTTGAAAGTCCCCTCAATTGGAATAACAGTCAATAAATAAATTATATTTAAGCGTTAGACGTTAATTCGGAGCGCGGTGAAATAGATGCTCTGTGTTTATTAATTACGTGGCACTATTCATTTGAAAACGTGGTTAAAGGATAATAACAGCTGAAATAAACAGTAACTAGGGCCTCAAAAGTGCTCACTTTACCATTAACAGCATATGGTAGTCTGCTGCTTTTCCGGACTCGTATTTTTTTAAAACAGCTCTAAGGTCACCTGAGAGAAAGGAAATTACCCAGGTTCTGAATACACTTAAGTGTTAGACGTAGGCATAGATTCATCTGAGCGGTCGATAAATAACAAACCATGAGCATGTATCGAATTAAAAAGACACGTTTCAGACATATAAAATCGCTTTAATCAAAAAATCAACAGAAAATAGAGAAATAAAAAAAAAATTAAACGCTAGTTTACCTGATTGCCAACTGATTAAAACAAAGGGAAGTGATTGTATTTTAAGCACGTTTTTGTATATTAATTGAGTTAACTTAAATGTGTACATATAAACATATAGTTATATAAATATATATTAGAACACAATCAGAATCACAGCACCTGTATTCAACATCCTTCTCAATCAAAGGGTTCTCCATAGGTTTCATGGAATTTCGAATCTTTTCGCGGCTATGGAGAAATTTCAGAATTAGGAGTATCGAAAACAGAGAAAGGATATCTTGATTATTATAGGCCATGTAAATTTGTGGACGGTTTCTCCAGAAGTGATTTTGTGATCTCCAAACGTATTATTCATCGCATACGAGCAAACATATGCCAACGAACTAGCTAGTTAGTACGTTTGGACGTCAAACAGACGATGTTGTGCCATCTTCACTAGGAACTAGCTAGTTAGTACGTTTGGACGTCAAACAGACGATGTTGTGCCATCTTCACTAGGAACTAGCTAGTTAGTACGTTTGGACGTCAAACAGACGGTGTTGTGCCATCTTCACTAGGAACTAGCTAGTTAGTACGTTTGGACGTCAAACAGACGGTGTTGTGCCTCTTCACTAGGAACTAGCTAGTTAGTACGTTTGGACGTCAAACAGACGGTATTATGCCATCTTCACTAGGAACTAGCTAGTTAGTACGTTTGGACGTCAAACAGACGGTGTTATGCCATCTTCACTAGGAACTAGCTAGTTAGTACGTTTGGACGTCAAACAGACGGTGTTGAGCCACCTTCACTAGAAACTAGCTAGTTAGTACGTTTGGACGTCAAACAGACGGTGTTATGCCATCTTCACTAGGAACTAGCTAGTTAGTACGTTTGGACGTCAAACAGACGATGTTATGCCATCTTCACTAGGAACTAGCTAGTTAGTACGTTTGGACGTCAAACAGACGGTGTTATGCCATCTTCACTAGGAACTAGCTAGTTAGTACGTATGGACGTCAAACAGACGATGTTATGCCATCTTCACTAGGAACTAGCTAGTTAGTACGTTTGGACGTCAAACAGACGATGTTGGGCCATCTTCACTAGGAACTAGCTAGTTAGTACGTTTGGACGTCAATCAGACGGTGTTGTGCCATCTTCACTAGGAACTAGCTAGTTAGTACGTTTGGACATCAAACAGACGATGTTGTGCCATCTTCACTAGGAACTAGCTAGTTAGTACGTTTGGACGTCAAACAGACGATGTTGTGCCATCTTTACTAGGAACTTTGAAACATGAATATTTCTAGGGGGAACAGTTTTGAAGTCCAATTATTTTCGAATAAATGGCTTCCTTCGCACAAATTTTACATTAACTTGTAATTATAGTTTTCTCAAGGTCACCATGTTGCTGTGTAATGAAAGTCTGTGGATGATTTACATAACAAAACGAGCTACATTTGAAATTCTGAAAACCAACTCACACATTTATAGTTCCCAAGGATTCAAAACCGGAAAATCTCGATTGAAAGCGCCCTAATGACATGGAACAAGGAGATGTAACATTCTTTTTTTTTTACAAGTATAAATGAAATATGTTTTAATATACACTGAAATGCCAAAAGTCACGTGATACATGTACAGTATCATGGAAGCATTTAGAAGTATAGCAACTCGTCTTGGTATCAAGTGGATGAAACACCCGTGAAGGGTTGTTGACCCCATGCCATCTGGACAGTTACCTGCAGCTCCTTGCTGTCTGTAGGTGCAGGCAGGGTTTTGAACCTCACCAGCACGTCACATAGTTTCTCATGTGAGGCGAACAAAGAGATAGGCTGTTGTCGAAACAATTCAGAAAGCAACGCTAGCCAGAGCTGGACTACTTGGGCCGATGTTACCGTGTAAGTTACCTTGCTGGAATATTGGGCCGATGTTACCGTGTAAGTTACCTTGCTGGAATATTCCATCGCTGTGTCGTGGCTACAAGTAGACCGTGAAGGACTGTAATGCAGTGACGTCACCAGCACACACACGATATCACAGTGCAATTGATACTCCGGGAACTTACAAACAGTAACGTTACAATGACGCCACCGAGTATTATTTCTACATACTGCAAAACTACTAATTATGGAATGTCAGTTTATTTAATATAATTTTCTGACATAAATTTTCATTAAATCTGATAGGAGTTGTTCAAGGAAAACTGCATTCTCTGATACATTTGTTTAAATAATGCTACTGAATGTGTATTCCGGCTGTTCGGTGGCCATAAACAGAACTCTTATTTCTATTCACGGGCACCTAGGGTGTAAGTAAATACACGAAGGAGGTTACGTTGAAAAGCAGGCTTCCTTCATTTCCTGGTAATGAAGATATATTAGAATGCGCATTCTTCTAGTTGAATTAAAATGAGACTCGCGCATTTTAACATACCCACAAATTTCACAAAGTAAAGGTTAAAAATAAACTTTAATTTACAATTATTTCAGTATTTGAACCAAACATTCACTTAGCGACCATACACATAGGCTGGATCTTCAGAAAGTCGCGTTATCAATACGCCAAGAAACTGTAAAACAATTTACAACTTACGTTATCTTTTATTTTCAAAACGCACTTCTTCTTGTGGACCCTACCTCGACATGTTAAGAGCGCAAGTGTTGAATAACGAGCGAGGTTAAACTAGAACTATCACGATCGACAATGTCAACGTCCCGGGCATGAGGCACGTGAAGATTGTTTATGTGCGGCGCTGTACACACACAACAAGGAACCTCTTTAGCCACGTGAAGATTGTTTATGTGCGGCGCTGTACACACACAACAAGGAACCTCCCTAGCCACGTGGAGATTGTTTATGTGCGGCGCTGTACACACACAACAAGGAACCTCCCTAGCCACGTGAAGATTGTTTATGTGCGGCGCTGTACACACACAAGGAACCTCCCTAGCCAGGTGAAGATTGTTTATGTGCGGCGCTGTACACACACAACAAGGAACCTCCCTAGCCACGTGGAGATTGTTTATGTGCGGCGCTGTACACACACAACAAGGAACCTCCCTAGCCACGTGAAGATTGTTTATGTGCGGCGCTGTACACACACAACAAGGAACCTCCCTAGCCACGTGAAGATTGTTTATGTGCGGCGCTGTACACACACAACAAGGAACCTCCCTAGCCACGTGGAGATTGTTTATGTGCGGCGCTGTACACACACAACAAGGAACCTCCCTAGCCACGTGAAGATTGTTTATGTGCGGCCCTGTACACACACAACAAGGAACCTCCCTAGCCAGGTGAAGATTGTTTATGTGCGGCGCTGTACACACACAACAAGGAACCTCCCTAGCCAGGTGAAGATTGTTTACGTGCGGCGCTGTACACACACAACAAGGAACCTCCCTAGCCAGGTGAAGATTGTTTATGTGCGGCGCTGTACACACACAACAAGGAACCTCCCTAGCCACGTGAAGATTGTTTATGTGCGGCGCTGTACACACACAACAAGGAACCTCCCTAGCCACGTGGAGATTGTTTATGTGCGGCGCTGTACACACACAACAAGGAACCTCCCTAGCCACGTGAAGATTGTTTATGTGCGGCGCTGTACACACACAACAAGGAACCTCCCTAGCCACGTGGAGATTGTTTATGTGCGGCGCTGTACACACACAACAAGGAACCTCCCTAGCCACGTGAAGATTGTTTATGTGCGGCGCTGTACACACACAAGGAACCTCCCTAGCCAGGTGAAGATTGTTTATGTGCGGCGCTGTACACACACAACAAGGAACCTCCCTAGCCACGTGGAGATTGTTTATGTGCGGCGCTGTACACACACAACAAGGAACCTCCCTAGCCACGTGAAGATTGTTTATGTGCGGCGCTGTACACACACATCAAGGAACCTCCCTAGCCAGGTGGAGATTGTTTATGTGCGGCGCTGTACACACACAACAAGGAACCTCTCTAGCCACGTGGAGATTGTTTATGTGCGGCGCTGTACACACACAACAAGGAACCTCCCTAGCCAGGTGAAGATTGTTTATGTGCGGCGCTGTACACACACAACAAGGAACCTCCCTAGCCAGGTGAGATTGTTTATGTGCGGCGCTGTACACACACAACAAGGAACCTTCCTAGCCACGTGGAGATTGTTTATGTGCGGGGCTGTACACACACAACAAGGAACCTCCCTAGCCAGGTGAAGATTGTTTATGTGCGGCGCTGTACACACACAACAAGGAACCTCCCTAGCCACGTGAAGATTGTTTATGTGCGGCGCTGTACACACACAACAAGGAACCTCCCTAGCCACGTGAAGATTGTTTATGTGCGGCGCTGTACACACACAACAAGGAACCTCCCTAGCCACGTGAAGATTGTTTATGTGCGGCGCTGTACACACACAACAAGGAACCTCCCTAGCCAGGTGAAGATTGTTTATGTGCGGCGCTGTACACACACAACAAGGAACCTCCCTAGCCACGTGAAGATTGTTTATGTGCGGCGCTGTACACACACAACAAGGAACCTCCCTAGCCACGTGAAGATTGTTTATGTGCGGCGCTGTACACACACAACAAGGAACCTCCCTAGCCAGGTGAAGATTGTTTATGTGCGGCGCTGTACACACACAACAAGGAACCTCCCTAGCCACGTGGAGATTGTTTATGTGCGGCGCTGTACACACACAACAAGGAACCTCCCTAGCCACGTGGAGATTGTTTATGTGCGGCGCTGTACACACACAACAAGGAACCTCCCTAGCCACGTGGAGATTGTTTATGTGCGGCGCTGTACACACACAACAAGGAACCTCCCTAGCCACGTGGAAATATGACTTGGTTTGTGTTCCGCACATCCACTTTATTAACGGTTAATACTGACGTCATCGAACACACAGTTATTGGTTAGCAGCCTGCGAGAAGTAATGCACTGTCTCCATACTACAGCTCGTCTGCAGATCTCTTGATGCCAGTATCCATAGACTAAGCGGAAGTAGAAAGACTTGTGTTCGGGTAGAGGGGGGAGGTTGTTAACATCGAGGTCTTGAGAGCCGATGAGAGGTTGAAGCGAGGTGAGTATGATGCAGCACCGAGATGCAAGGGTGGGGGAAACGGAACATCCCCGAGAAAACCCACCGACCAGAGAGGCAGCGTACGGCACGTTAAGCAAGTGCGAGAATACGGGAGCGATCCAGCAACCTTGATGGGAGGTGATTAGTCTAACCACTACACCCCTACGAACCGCGGGCAGTCGCAGATAATGCGAACTGCAGCCGTTGTGCGCTACTTGTCCGGCGGTGGTAGTCCAGCCATTAGACCACAACGCTAGTAGCCAATCAGGAGAGCGGAGCGGTCTATGCCAGAGCTATGCTCAACCAATCAGCGAATAGGTTCTCTCACATCAAACGAACCACCACACTTTACTTACTTTATTACGTACCATGACGTTCCTTTCGGACCAAAGATTTCAAACAGAAGTAAGTCATCGTTATTTGAGATGTATATTAAGACTCATTAAATTACTATGTAATCTCCCTTTTACCGCCTTCAACCTGCAGAGCCTTTCAGAGTAATTGCAAGTAGCCTAAATCAACCAAATAAAGTATATTAGTTAAATTATTTCGTACTTTATTTTCATTTTTAAAATAATCTTTTCAGTGAATAAAATTTATGAGCAGTCTCAGGAGAAAATGAAAAATATTTCCCTTGTATTTGTGAGTAAACCAGGCATAAAAATGCTTACCGGTTTTCATGTCAATGTTGCATGACTAAACTTACGTATGCTACAGCATTTGACAGTAGAGATAGCAGGTTCCCCTAATGCGTGCAAAGGCTTCTTATTTGCCTAACGCGACGTGGGCATTCCGAATAGCTTACACATTTGCATAACGTTGTAAGTTATAGGCTCAAGACTTCCCCTCCAACCGCGAATTTCTAGTCACACTCCGTGCAAGAGTGATATACGTCACTATTCATTCATTATCATGTTCCCTGCCTACCATGTTCTTACATGAAAACACTAGATATACTGGTTTATCTAGGAAATAACAGATGCCTAAACATACATAAGAATAGGATTTCAAATAGATTACGAACATTGAGAAAACTGTTTGTTAGCCCTTCAACGTTTATAAAACTGCCTTGTCAGACGGCTACATGTAGATATGTTCCAACCGTTTATATCCAAAATTATGGTCCCAGTCAAAAAAAAAATTACATTTCTTAAACAAAAAAAATGGGATGTGGCTGTGTTGGAGACACGGCCTTTTGTTTTGCGTGAATATATCTACGTTGATGCGCGCAGACGCTTCACTCGATCATATAAGGTTTTATGGGTATCACTCGATTACTTTTGAGATGCTCTTTCCAATTGTATACGATTGCTTTATTTCGACATGGCTTTTTGACGAGTATAGGCCGACATTTTGTTAAGTTTTCTTAATTGTTTCCATTAAAATCATACAATTTCACCATTACCACGAAACACAAATGTTTTTATAAACTCGATCGATTTATCTTGACGAGAGCTGTCGATTAAAACTCAAACGAGCGTCGCAGCTTCTCGTAGTCAAAAATTATACTAAGCGAAAGTTATGAGACGCGGCGAAACGAACTCAAAATTGCCCCCCCCCCCCCCCCCCCAACACACGATGCATCGTACTCCTGGCTCAATATAACATATTCTTTCATCCTTTGGCAATCGAGTGGTGTAATTGAATTTTGAATGTAGACGATAGATTCGGACTTGCATTGCCAAACTCTATTCCCAGATTTTATCATCATCGGATTTTATGGATTGTCTCCTACTGCTATCATTGCAAATTTATGGATGTATTCACGTTACAATTTAAGCACCATCACTTGATTTCTCGTAGTAGTATGTTGTATGAATAAAAGTCTTGCAGGTCACAGTTCGTATACTTTACCCATTCCAAGGAAGCTGCAGATGAAACGATTGACACTTACTGAGTCAAAGCCATCGGCTGGCTTTACCGTCCAACCTGCGAATATTTTATTACACCCCTCAAGAAAAGTTTGCAACGCCGGGATTATGGAGATACTCGGTTTCTCACGCCCCAAGAAAAAATTTGAGATAAAAATACACACATGAAAAACACTTTCTTTGCTGTATCACATGAATTTCTGCCGCAAAAAAAAAATGTTTTTATATGAACCTTTGCAAAGTAGGCTGGCCATTAAATTTTTTTGTTTGCGTTCTCCAGTAATAAATAACGTAAACTTACATTATCTTTACAATAATTCAGCAAACATCTTAGAGGTAATGCCAGATACAATGTGAACTAAAGGAACAATTGTTATTAACAAATAAGAGAGAAGTATTAAATATTATGAAATAATACTGACTTAAAAAAAAAAAAGTTGCGCGGGTGGAGCCATGACTCGAACCCGCACCACCTGTAATATTAGCCTGAAGACCTTCGCGCTGCGTCCTCTTTGCTTTGTTTTAGTAGAATGATTATGCCGATTCTTGCACAAAGGCGTAGGGGGTCGAAGCGTCGCTGCTGTTCATGCACCGTCATTCCTATTTCCCGTCGGCCATCTTGTCAGCCATGCTGTATGTATATGATATTGATCTTTGATATTAACCTCAGTTACCTATGATCTTGATATCCCAAAAAATAACAAAAAAATGTAAAATAAAAATCTATTTCAGAGAATTTGTTATTTTGAATATATTTTTTAATATCATTTAAAAATTTAATGTTTTAAGTATAATTTAAAAACTTATATTTTGCAAAGATCCATCCCCCCTCCCCCTCATTCACCTAGCCCAGCAGACGAATGAACCCAACACCCCTCGCCACCACCAATTTGATGAGTTCGTTCAATTAGATGAGTTTGTTCCACCCCTACCAATGATTCGCATTGGCTAATTACTCGTGTGTTTTCAAAAACCTTCGTTCGATCAATTAGTCTCTATTTCGTTCGGCCCCATCCATCCCTGACTATGTTTCTAATTGGCTAACCACATCACGTGATACATTCTCTCATTGGCTAATTTCTTCTGCGTTTTCGGAAACTGTATTTCTGACCAATCAGCAACATACTTTGGTCGCAAGCACTGGCTATATTTTTCCCCTAAACCTTTTAACAAGGAGCACCCGAGCCCCCTTCGGAAAAACAATAATTTCCTCAATCATACAAAAAATTACTCGTGTTGTCCGAGTACAGATAAAATATTTTTATCCATTTTTACGTTTAGAAGGGCGAACTTGCTTCGTGCCTTGGACAAACGGGACGAGTTGCCCTTCCTGTCGAAATAATTTCTCCTGGTCTATGAACCTCAGGAAATTTCGACTGTATTCAAATATTTGCCGGATTACCTACAGCAGGACGAAGACATATGGGACTGTTTCCCGTACAAGGATTGTCTCGAGGGCTGCACCACCTTGGTTCCCGACATGCCACATAGCAGGGGTTGGTGCAAGGTCTGCTGAGTAACCCTCACGACACCTGCGCCTGTGAAAGACGCCCCCCAGAAGGACGACCTCATGGAAGACGCCCCCGTGTAAGGCACACTCTTTAAAGATGCACCTGTCGCTAGCTGTAACTGTGGAAGAGGTTTCCCTTCAAGAAATTTACTCGCAAGCACTACTTGGCGATGTAGCTAATCCAGAACAGATGTGCCCGATGTATATGGACCGCGATGAAATTTTAGATTACTTAGTAAAACAATTCTAAAAAAATCCTTAGTGTACATAGGACCTTAAAATATGTCATATAATAAAATTATCTAGTGAAAAAAAAAATCTTTGCAGCATCCAAGGTTTTTGCTCATCCGACTCGTACACCATCAAGCAGACTCACATCTTGTACAGCGATGAAGACGAGGAACCCAAATCTTTCACTTTTTGACTGCAGTTTCCATGGCAGCACCTCAACCGCACCACGACAATGGCGTAGCGCCTGCAAACATACGAAATGAATGGACTAAGGTGGGACGAGGGAAATATTCCGTACGACAAAATTCCCAATATATCGGAGGAAGCCACAATTCGTGAGCACTCTATGTGTGTGATTGGAGGCTGCCAAGAGTCGGCGATTAGCAATACTTGCTAGTAGTAAAGAAATTGGCATTCACATGAATATGGCACCATGAAGGGATCCGGGGGCCACGGCGGCCATTTTGGATGATTAAGTAACGAAACTCCATGCTTTATTGTTCCTCTCAGCAACAGCCATTTTGTGTTCCCTTTTATCCTCGGAATTTCTCATTTCCTTTTTTTCTGATTGTCTATGCGAGGCTCTCGAAAGTATCTCGTCTCTGATTGGCTACTGCATTCCGACTTGGTTTTCTCATGCCTGTCATTCCGCCTAGATTTTATCATGGTTTATTGTTCCGCACTGTCCTTCATGCTCTAGCCGACCTCCCGTGGTACAGTCGGTTGGTGCGCCACCTATCTGAGGTGCAGGTGACTCTGGGTTCGAATCCCTGGTAATTTAATTTAAGTTAGGTTATAAGTTAGTCTGTCAGCCGTCCCCTGTTAATGGACCATAATATAATTTCACATCTTTGGAAGGATTGAGGTTAGCGATTTGGAAAAATTCTGTACTTTGGAATGAAATTAAACATCTGCAGGAGGACTGTACATCTTCGTAAATGTAGTTTCGTAATTGCAGAATATACTGGTTTGTGGATGTTTCTAATTGGACAACATTTGCGTAGTGGAACATGCAATGTATGGTAGAAACACTTTAATATCAGGAGATTTATAAGGCGGAAGATGGACCATCCCAGATTTTTACTGCAAAGCAAGGTTTTTACTCCAAAATCAAGGTTTTTGAGAATAAATTTAATCTGTAAAAGTCTTTAAAAATTACAAAAATCAAGGCCTTTTCCTTCAAAATCAAGTTTTGTTACTCCAACATCATGTTTTTTATTACAAAATCGAGATTTTTGCTCCAAAATCAATGTTTTTTACTCCAAAGTCAGGGTTTTATGGTCCAAAATCATAGTTTTTCGCTCCAAAATCAAGGTCTTTTACGTCATTATCAAATTTGCAGTTTCTCAAAAACAAGCAAATTTAAGCTTAAATAAAGTGAATTTTTAAAAAAAAACCAATGAACTGGAACTTAGCACACTGCCCCAAAGTGTGGTATTGAAATCATGTGATGGAAAAATAGCACGTAATACAGCGTGTGATACAGCAAGTAATACAGCACGTGATTCCAGGACGAAAATAGGACGAAAATACTGTGAATAACAGGACATATTTCCCATCAAACATGGTCAGCTCTCGTAGTCACATGGTACTGAAATCACAGCAGGTAGTACTGGAACGGATACAGCTCCCTATTGCAGGCACTGCAGAACTTGATAAGTTGTAAAAATACTTCACTAAAATGTTCTCTCTCTGAACTGGAATGCTTGCGGAGTGCCCATTGTACTAGAAAAGGAAGTATTAAAAAGATTCATTTTAACAGAATTTATATACTTTTAAGAGAATTCAATATCATTCACAAATGTTTCATTTTTCATTTATTTTTAGCCTCTATATGCTATAAAAATTTCTTTCTCATTTATTAGTTTCAAAGTATTTTTATCAAATATTTTCACATAGTGGTCTGGCAATGTAATTTTATACCTACCATCTAGAATACAATAAATTTTTTACCGAATTTAGATTAATAAATTTGAAAATCTGTAGCAATTTACCATTTTTTTCTTTGTCTTGTAGTTTTCTCAATTCAAACGAATTCTTTGACTTCTTGAGCAGAGATTCAATTTTGGTTTATAATTTAAAAATGTATAAAACATTTAAAAAAATAGCTTATATAAATTGATAAATAAAAAATGGAAAATCGATAAAAGCAATATATAAAGTGGGGTGAAGTATTAAACATAGTAAGTTTTGCATCACATAAACACACCAAAGATAAGCATATTAACAACTGTTAAAAATTTTATAGGGAATATGGTAAAAATCATTATGAGTTAAATAAAGAGAAGTACTATCTGAATGTGGAGAATATGTTTGTAAGGCATATCTCAAAAGATGTAAAAATTTAAAATCATGCAATACAGCAATATATATTATAAATGAAATTCAACATAGTAATTATCAACAAAGAGATGTACAGCATATAAAAAGAATAAATATATAAAATTATTATCCCCCAATCAAAATACCAAGAATAAACACGCATCAATATGCAAAGAAAAAATACTATAATGAGACACATCCACACAAGAAGTCAAATATTTAAAACGCTTTTATTACTATCAATAATTTAATCGCACTTTTTTCAATTTCATTCCAACTTATTTATTCTATTTATATTTATTTAGAAGCTCTATAATTTTTGCAATCTTCATAAATTTTTTTGTACTAGTAATTAAATATATAAAATATGACTACAAACAATCTAACAGTTGAGTTGAACATTAGGAGAGTAAAGTGAGGGATTTGAGTATTTAAGGTAGAGATTTCAATATTAAATATTGGTACAATTTAAGGAAAACTTAATTGATTACAGCTATTATACCAAGCATTATAAATAAACAATGAAGAATAAACTTCCCAAATTTTACATTTTCTAATGCCAATATCAATTAGTTATATCCCAATGATAGAAAGAAATTGAAAAAAATAATTATTCTCTCAAATAATCTATTTGTTTACCCTAGAAATGAAAATTAGTAGGTAACAGAATGGATATCAAAGAACAATTTTACAAATTTAGCTTTATAAGATGTCAATATCAATTCATTATATAAGCATGATAAAAATGAATAAAATAAATACTTCCTTATTCTACAAATGCTTTCATTAACAAAAGAAATAGACAAACCAATACAAATTACTTAGTTAATACAGCTTTTAAAAGGAGGATATCAACACATAATATTTAAAATTCTTTTAATTTAGTAGAGCCTCATTTTTTGACTTCAGTAAAAAAATAAGGTTTTTGAGATAATACGCAATAATCTTAGAACATTTAGACGACTGAAAACTAGCAATAAATTACATACCAACTGTCGCAAACAAGAGAACAATCAAGTAGAATTATTTGCATTCCAATCACTCAATTATACAATATTGAATGAAGGAGATATTAAAAGGATTTATAAATTCTTAAAATAAGAAAATATTACAAAATTATCTGTACTCCAAAGAAAAGGTTCAGGATGGACATTAGATAGAATAATTGGAATACAATTAGCTATAAACATGTTTAAGCTACTAAATTGAGCATGATATATATAATTACCAGAAGCAACTAAGAACAAAAAAGCATGCATAAATGTAAAGAATGATGATCAATAATGTTTTCTTTAGGCAATAAAATCAGCATTATTTCCAGCAGACAGTCATTCAGATAGAGTATCTAAATATAACAATGTAGGGCCTAATATTGATAAAGTAATAGACAATAATGAATATCCTATTAAAATTGACGATATACCAAAAATAGAAAATCAAATTGTTACACCTAAAAAAGTATATTATATTGAAGATGAGTCTAGAGTATATCCAGTAATACTTACAAAAAATAATCAGGAAAAACATATAAATATACTTTATTTTAAAGATGATAAAAACTTACATTACTGTTGGATAAAACATTTATCGAGGTTAGTTTCAGCACAAATATTAATTATAAAAGGAAAACTTATATATGCGATATGTGCCTTCAATTCTTTTATTCTCAAGGCAAATTAAATAAATGTATAGTATACTACTCAAAAATTGAATCAGTGAGTGTCAATTTATCTTCCAGAGGAGAGAAAAATAAAATTTAAGAACTACAAACATACAATGAAGGTTCCTTTCACAATATATCCTGGTTTCGAATCAATTCTAAAGAGAAATTAAACCTCCAAACCAAACCCAACAGAGCTTCCAACAAAAATGACAATTTTATGATAGATTAAACGACTCTGATATAACAGATGATGATTATGAATATGTAAAACACACATATAATTAATTTAATATTAAAAATCTAAGCGAATATAATGATTTATACTTAAAAAGCGATGTATTATTGTTAGCAGATATATTCGAAAATTTTAGAAATATGTGTTTAAAAGCATATGATTTAGACCCTGTGTGATATTATACAGCACCAGGATTGTCTTAGGAAGCAATGTTAAAAATGACTAAACAGCCATTAGAATTATTCACAAAATAATGATATGATTTTAATGATAGAAAACGATATATGGGGTGGTATATCACAATGTTCTAAACAATTTGTTAAATCCAATTATACATTTTTAGGATATTTTAATCATAACCAAGAGTATAATCATTTAGCATATCTCGATGCTAATAATATATATATGAATGGGCAATGTCACAATATTTACCATATGGTGGTTTCGAAAGGGTTGATTATCCAGAATTAAAATTAAAATTTTGGTAAATTATGTATTACATCTTAAGGGTGATTCTGCTCAGGGTACAAATTCGAAGTCGATTTAGAGTATCCACAATACCTACATAAATGACAAACAGATCTTCCATTTCACCAAGAAAATAAGGTAGTTCCAGGAACATTTCAGTTTACATTATTAACAATTTTACTTAATAAACAAAAGTATGCTATTCACTATGATAATTTAATACAATATGTGTTTGGTAAAACTATGGAAAATATTAGAAATAGATTTGATATAAGACTGATATCAAATGAAAAATTGGTGAGCAATTAGTATCAAAACCAAATTTCAAGAAAAGTGCTATATTTAATGGGAATCTTGCACCACACTTATGAATAAAACAAGTGTGATATTTAATAAGCCCACATATGTTAGTATGACAATTTTGAATCTATCGAAAGAACTAATGTAAATTTTAATTATACAGTAATAAAACCAAAATTAGGCCGTAAAATATGCTATCAGGATACCAATTCATACATTTGTGATATAAAATGGAAGATTTTATGATGATATGAAAACAATGATATAACAATTTGCTACAAGTGAGTATTCAAATGACAATATCAATAAAATGACAAAAAAATAATGAAGTTGTAGTTAAGATCAAAGACGAATATAATGGGAAATAATGAAAGAATTTGTTGGTTTAAGAGCAAAAATATATGTTTATAGAGTTATAATAAAGATAATAAAATATTAAGATGTCTAAATAAGTGTGTTGTAAACAAGAGAATTACATTTGAGGATTATAAGACTTATTTGTTAAAGAGAAAATAGAATCTAGAACAATGAATTTAGTAAGGAGGGAAAAGCATGAATTATATACAGTAGAAGTTAATAAAATTGCGTAAAGTCCCTGTGATAATAAAAAGATTATATTAGAAAATAAAATAGATACATTACCTTTATATTTCAAGTTTATAATTAAAACAGCTTTAATTTCCAAACTAATGTCAATGCCAGAGCCATCAAAATCAATCAGTTAACAATTTTCATTCCTAATTTCTAAAACAATGTGAGTAAATGGCTAATATTTATTCTATAATAATTGTATATGATGGTTCATAACTAACATAATCTCTGATGCCAAACATAGTTTTCATTGGAAAACTAGCAATTATATCAAAGATTACTTTTTTCATATTTTGTGAACATTCCATATGCCAAATTACAATGAATATTTGAGGTTTTAAATTAATTAAAATTAGGTAACTTAATATCTACAACAACTTTGCCTTTTTCAATAGGCATATTTCTATCAAAACCAAGCATATCAGATAATCGTTCATAAAGTTTAATAGCAAACTTAGATTTAACCACAACTCTATTTTTCATATTGTCTGATGTCAGTTCAATGTTATTTGTTTAAAATGGGTCAATCAAATGAATAGTTTCCTTTAAAGATTCAATATCGCATTTACCTATCGAAATGGTTATAACTTCGTTTTTATCAAACACAGACCTCAATTTTTCAATTGTTGTTATAATATTATTGTTTATATTTGGAGTCAAGAATTTTATATGAAAACTAAACAATACCATAGATTTGTCTTGACGAATCATATCTTAGCGAAGCTTCTACCGTAGAATGAAACTATTATTTGTTATTTTTAATGCTTTATCATCCATTTATTACAAAAATTATCTTTTAAATGAAAAAGGTTGACTGGGGTGTTGGTAATTTAATTTCTGAAGCAGACAATAAAAAAAAAATGATGAACTTTTGCCTGACAATATGAGAGCAATAGTGAGAAAACTAACTTGATTTATTTTGTTTATAAGACAGGGAGGTAAAATTTCAATAAATAGTATGTTTGCTCAAAAAGTTTAAATCAACCAAAACATATTTAAATAAAAATTGATTTTGATGTGATGTACCCAGCAAGTTTAATGAAAAATGGCTTATTTTTTTAAAAATAGCAATGATAAAATTATTCTGCTAGATCAGTGTGAAAATGAGTCTCTAGTTATATTTGATTATGTCATTTTATAAAACCAGGATGTCATCCACGAATATTTTACCATGGGAAGACATACAAATGTTGATGAATTTTATTTGGCACAGGCTTACTCAAAAGTACCTAAATAATTAGTAAGGGACAATGTGAACTTTTTATGCATATTTCAACAAGATGATACAAATTTAAGTCATATTCATAGTGACATTGTTGGTGAGATATGACTTTTCGTAAATTCAAAGAGTTTTGTGCAAAGTGCTGGGTCGAATATTTTGGTTTTACCACAATAGATTTGAGCAGAAAAATGAGGGAATGGAAGCATAGAAATCAAATAAAAAAATTTATATTCTAACTCTGTATTGTAAATTGAATATGAGAATCAATTATCTACTTCAACGATGAGCACATTATCTTACTGGCAGCATGAAAAAAGCAATCCGGAAGTGTGCTCTGCCTTGTGAATGATACAAACTTTTTCCTTTGCCGGCCCGGAGTGACTGCTTGTTATGACAGGAAAAAGTTTATCTGCATAGTCATCCTCGTTGGGACCTCAGCGAGCTCTTGTTGTGATAGGAATAAGCGTATCACAACTGTGTTGCTATCTAACAGCGATACGCCGAATGCTCTGCATGAATCTTGATAACATGCTTCCACTCACCGCAACTCGCCACATGAAGACTTAATCATTGCCTCGCTCATATTGTGGCGGTGGCTCAGTGACAAGGTGTTTTATTTCAAATGTCAAGGTTGTGGGTTTGATCCCTGTTCTGAGCAGATAATTTAATAATGTTTATATGAGGTGCTAATATTTGCAATATTAGATTATCACCAAATCATTCAAATATTTGAGCCAAAACCCCATGCTCTTGCTCATATTTCAATATATGAGTATTGATGCATATAAATGGTACTTCTTAATCTCCAACCCAAAAATACTTACTATGCCATATTGTAGCATATTGATTGTCATGGTTGGAGTGATTCATATGGGGTAAGGCACCCCACTATATGAATCGGGAGTACCAAAAAACAAAAAAAAACTTCACCACTAAAAAAAAGATACTGGCTGGTGTTGAAGTTCGGAATTATCCAAATGGAGTTTTGATGGTGCTAAATAAGGCCAAAGAAGTTTATACCAGGTCACTGGCAAGATGTAACAACCCCTTAACCTGAGAGGTCCCTGGCATGGTGTAACAGCCCGTATATCTTTTGTAATTTTAAAAATCAAGCTCGCCATAGATGAAATGTACATTGAACAAACGAACAATGATTGAACGAATGATGAATGAATATTGAATTAATGTTGATTTCATGTTATAAACATTAAATGAGCATTAAAATGTGTTATTATGTTGTGTTTGAAATAGTGAATTTTAAAAAATATTTTTAAACAAAATATTTAAATTAAAAATCACCTACGTTATTAATCCGAAAGTTATGTGAGTTATCAATACCTAACCACATAATATAATTTTATAACCTTTTGTTTTTATGACTTTTTCAACCAAATATTCATTTCGATAGTCGGGTTTCAAAATTTGGTATTCATAAAAATTACCCTTTATTTCTTCTCCATTGGTATCATTAGGTTTGTAAGTTGGCACATTATAATTTAAAACCTCAAAAATGACAAATAATTCTGCTGTCGAATTAGCTGTATAACACTTTACAAAGATTTATTTATTCTTGGTCGTATGGACAACATTGCCAAATTTTTATTTCAGTTTATTAAATGTATTTGCGAAATTTTGTAATCTTAAATTTTTTCACAATTTTATTGACTTCATTTGGTTTCATACCAATGGTTCTATGTTTTGTATTGTTGTATTCTTTAACTAAATTATCAGAAATATTTACTTATTTGTAATTGCCATTTAAAGCAAATTTATTCCACATTTTGTTCTTCATTGTATGATTATATATTTCCACAATACTGGCTTTAAGTTCACTGAAAGTAGAATACTGATATATGTTATATTTTTGCATAAGTTCTTTAAATATTTTATTATAAAATTCGGACCTACTATCGCTTTGAATATTATGTGGTTTACTTTTAATTAATATAAATTCAAAACCATTTACTATGTTTTTGGCGGTTTTATGTTTAATGTGTATGGAAAATGCATATTTTGAGAAAACATCGATATTTGTCATTATATAGTTATATCCATTATGTGATATACCTTTTAAATTACCAATATCCATCTCAACAAGATTGATTTGCCATAAATCACGAATACTATATGAATTTACTTTTCTTCTTGGAAAATTTCTTCTTGCTGCTTTATATAATTCATTGATTATTCTTTCTCTTACATGGGCTTTTTGTTTAGAAATGTTCATTTATTAGAATTACATATAGAAGATTTCCTTTTCTGAACTAATAGCCCATTTTTAGTATTTTAAATTTTTATGTTACTATTTTTGGTGACTTTCTTGCACTTCAAACACAATGTATTTTCCATTTAAGAATAAAAAAACAATCAAGCTTTATATATTATGATTATTCCTATTGTAGTCATCAAATTGTCATCATATTCAGATATATTAGTTTTTTTGTTTTAAAAGTTAAAATATCACCTATGTTAACATCAAAAGGCTTACTGTAATCTATTTTTTTAGATCCCATAATAACAGACACAGTAACAACAGGTAAATTGGGATTAACAGTAATTATATTAAAAACATTAAAATCCACCAAAAAAGTAAAGAAAGTGGTATTATTATCTAAGTGAAAAATATTATTACTTTTATTCCACTTTTCAGGTAAATAAAATATATATAATTTTTATTCCTTACAGTTTCAAATTTTCGAGTCAACAAGTGTATCATAAAAATTCAAAACTGATTGGTTTAGATTTTGCAATTTATCAACTATTTCTTTATCGAAATATCTTATATTGACTACATCATTTCCATCTATAGGATCAGCCATATGATTAATTCTACGATTTTTAATAGAAAACAATATTTTGTGTAAACAAAAACTTAACTCGGTTGATTTTGTAAAGAGGTAACAATAATATCATATGTTGAATCTGCATTTTTTAAATGTGTAAGCTGAAAGAATATTACCGTATTTCGAATCTACTTCCTTTTTTTTTTAGTGTCTGCTTTGCATGTTTTATTCATTTTATATCATCAGAAATATTATTACTGAATTGTAAATGTATGTCTTCTTTTGAAGTGTAATCAACTATTTGTTTATTAAAAAATCTTTTATAACTGCATCTTTTTCATTTCTAGTGAAATACATATTTTCACTTCTATGCCCTAACAAATAAACATAAGATTTTGTATAGTCAAGGCCAGTTGTTTGTTTACTTTATAAATCAGAAACACCAGAATCACATTGTGAATCTACATATTTTTTCAAGTATAATCAGTAGCAATAGTTTTGTATTTTAAATCTTCATCTTTTTTTAAAGTACAAGCATTGGTGCCAAAAATTTTATATAAAGATTTTATTAATGGTTTTCCAAATGCATCTGTCATTTAATAACAAAGTAATTATATAGGAATTTTTAAAATCTTTCGAAAAAAAAGATGTAATGCAATTAGACATAAATGTCCACATATAACTTAATTAAAATTCTGAATTCCTCAACATTGTAATAAATGTTTCTGTTTTTGAAAGAACTAATTAAATGATTAGGAATATTACCTCTAAATGAATAAAAATAGTAAACATCATTATTATTTTTAAAATAACAGACCCAATGAGTTCCGGGATTTGATCAAATGTCGAAATTAACAACAGCACATTCATTTTTGTTCATACTTTTTGGTAATTCATAAATAATATAAATATTTCTGAAGTTTTTTTTATTTAATATTTTTACATATTTTCATTATCAATGTTAGATAGTGGGTATATATTCAAATTGTTTTTGGCCTTCCCTTCTTTTTTGCAGCTAAACCACTTCTTGATTTATTTTCCATTGGTAAATTATGTCTGTCTTGTTCTAATTCTTTTATATTTTTTCTTGTTTGTTCGACACAATTATAAATTGCAGAATCTCCACTGGCTAAAGCACCAAGTGCACCTAAAATGGAAGTATAAGTGGTATAATTCCTGTGTGATGTAATCCATTTACTGTTTTTCTTTTAATATTTTTTTGAGTTTTGGAAGAGTCAAAAGTTAGTAAGAAACCTTTACCTTCTTTAATATTTTATTGCAAGTTGATCTTTTGTTAAAAATTTATCTATACCCAAATCTCTTAATTTATTCATGGATATCTAAGCTTTTAATCTTCATTTAAAGTAAAAAATACATATATAATGAATAAAACAATTTTTACTCAACCTAATTTTCTTTTTGTAATCATAGTTGACGCAACAGAAACAGAAGCAATTGTTTCTCCAATTGGAGTATCTTTATTTAACATAAAATAAATTATATCTTTTGCTTCCTTTTGTAAAATTTTATCAGCATTATGTCTAGATTCTATATCTTTATGATCTCTTTAAGCAACATCATGATATTTGCATGCTTCATCAAATTTATTCATTCATTTGTTTCTGCTTTCTAGTATTTTGTTTAATTTTGTAAATGGGCCACAATTATTATAACCTGGCAAATGCATTTTGGGTAAATTTTTATTATTTAAGGCCCAATTTATTATTCCTTTGCTGTGATGATCGGATTTCCAAAATGATTGTGGAATTACATTTAAACTCTTATTAGATATGGAATTCCTTTTGAATTTTTAATAACAATATCATAAAATTTATTATTTATCTTATTCATTATGTTAACTTTTACATTGTAATTATTTTATTTACAGCATTTTCTTCGCCATGAATAACTAATCATCTATCAACCAATTTTCTAAAATCGTCCATCCAGACATATTATTTTAGCAAATTGTTGTATTTTTTATACCTTCTACAAATCTAGGATTTCTTGGAGAAATCGTTCTTTCTGTGATTCTTTTATAGAGTTATCATAAATTTATTTAATTGAAATTTTGTATTTCGAACTTCTATTCAAGTTAATTTTCTTTCTTGGATTAAATTGTTGGAATGCAGCATTGGTATCTAAAACAATTTTCGTGTAGTTTTCATAGTCATTAACACTGAAATTGTCCTCAAGATATTCTTTTCCTTTTGTTAACAATTTGAAAGTCCTTCCATTAATTCATATGCTTTAATTTTTAACATATATTTATCGTAGTCTATCTTTACATGTGTATAACCTATGTAAAAATGTTGTCTTTCTTCACGTCAACCATATTGAGTATCACTAACATTTATTCTTTTTGAAATTTCTTTACCTAGATTTGTAGTAGACTCATATGCTGCATATGGTAAATTTTTCAATAGTACAATCCCCATTTGCTCTTCCAAATTATGAAATTGTGAGAATAATTCTCTTTCAAACAATGTTTTTTCTGGTGTTTGTGGATATTATAATTTTTTTACTGCTACTGGAACAAACGTCCTTATAAAATTTTTGTTTTCATCACTTACTTTTTCTACTTTTTTCAACCAATATTTCGTAATTCGCCTGTTAATGGGTGCTATTTCTTCTAATTTTTCATACTCTTTTTCATGGTGCTTTTTATATTTTTGATATCTTTCATTAAGTAATTTAACTCGAGAAACTCCCTTTGATTACATAGATTATATATTTTTTCTTGTAAAAGAGTTATAAAAGTATTGAGAGTTTCGAGAAACAAACTTTTCCCCAACTAATGAAACTATGGGGAATTGAAATGTTTACAATAATAGAATTAAATTTAATATTCCTGTAGGTGATGGGCTTTTATTTTCCAAATGATGGTTATGTTTATGAGAAATTTAGTTTGCTAAAGAGAGATAAGGTTGGGGATGAGGTAAAATCTGATAAATTTGATAATGTTGATGTTTGTTCGAACTTTTTTCCTTTTCAGTATTCAGTAGACATTTCAAAACATGGGAATATTATTGAAGCTGTTGATAATCCAGGTATAACATCCACAATGATGAATGCTTCATTAAGATCGCCAAGTGAACAAAATTATTTAGAATTTACTGGTGTTGATTATCTATATCGATATAAATCTATTTCTATTCATATGAAAGATGAAGTTAAAACTGTTTCTTGTGATAAAACAAATGAAATAATGTATCTGCTGAGATATTTGTTTACTTTTATTTGTGATAACTATGAGATTTATTGGAAAGGTCGTTATAAAATTACTTTTTTTCATAATTCATATGATACCAACTGTTTATTTCTTTGTGAAACTTTAGATAACGATGAAAGTTATGAAACGTTGTTCTGATCCTGGTAAAATTATTATTTATAAAAATACAAATTATGAGGCCTATTGTTGAATTTGAATTTAACACAGACATTGCAACTAAAGAAAAATATACATAGATACAAAAATGTCTATTATTTTTCTTTATTGGCAATTTTGGAAAATGAAGTTTCTACTGGATAAACAGTTTCTAACTTTGATTTAAAAGATCGATTTAATAATTTAAAATTTGATATGCCTTATTTTGTAATTGTAGGTTTTCAACTTATTAAAGTAAATCATGCTGAACAGTATAAACAAACTGCTAGTTTTGATTATTGTAATGTAAGAAATATTTATGATAAAAATTGTAGAAATGAAATTTTTCCTAAAGAATACTGGAATCTGAACATTTAAAACTGCGTTCAAATACCTAACTAGATACTGACTAATGAAATAATGAACTTTATTATAAACCAACTGTAAACTTTGATGGTAATATTAATTACTATTCATTTTGGTGGTGAAGACCATAATATTATATATATTGTTTATATGGAAAAACTACTGTAGTTAAAGAAATAACAAACAAAAAATTAGTGTTGATTTTAATAAAGCTGTTGAAGCAGGTACAATTTGTAATGTTGTTTTAATTATTAAAATTAATATAACATATGATTTTTTGAAAGAATGAAATACTGAAAATACACAAAATTTTATTTAAATTTTTATAATTAATAAATGGGAGAATCAACAAAATGTTTCTATACTTTAGTACAATATTTTAGACTTATAGTAGGGTGTTACTTTTAAATTTTAACGAATTCATAGAAATATAGATGAATTATTTGATTAAAAAAATCACTTTCATGATTCTAAATTAGTTGTTTCTTTCTCCTATTAAATGTATTGTCTTTATAAATAAAAAAGCATATGTTTCCATGCAGTTTGACTAACATTTTAAAAGGTGGTCTCGATGGTTCAAGATCACCCGCCTATAGATTAGATAATGCTTCTGTAGATCTTAAAATATAGTTCACAAATTTCCTTCAAATTTACAAAACTTACAATTATTACTCTTAGAAATCATTGACGATAAATACAAACTTCCAAATATTATTCGTGAAGAAGCAAATAGAAGACATTTTTTATAAAATTAGTAGTGCTTCTAATATAAACTGTAAAGAATAATAAGATAATATTTCCTTTGATTTTAGCTTAAATTTACTTGATTTTATATTAAATTTCCCTGATTTTAGCTTAAATTTGCTGTTTCAAATTAACACAAATCCTGCATATCAGTTTTTGAAAAATTGAAAAATTTGCTAATTTTTGCTTAAATTTACTGGATTTTGGCTTAAATTTGCTCGTTAAAAAAATCAAACTGATAATGACTTAAAAGACCTTGATTTTGGAATGAAAAACCTCGATTTTGGAGAAAAAACTTCGTTTTGAGAGCTCCTTTTTTAAAACTTTTAGAGCTTAAATGTAGTCTCAAAAGCCTTGATTTTGTATTTAAAAACCATGTTTTGGAGTAAACACCTTGATTTTGTACCAAAATACCTTGATTTTTCTTCATTTTTAAAAACTTTTAGAGTATAAATTTGTTTTCAAAACCTTTATTTTTTTGTTAAAAAATCTTTATTTTGGAGTAAAATATTGGGATGGTCCAACTTCCGCATTATACATTTACTAATATCACCAAAATGTTACATTTGTTATTAAGTAATCTCTTTACTGTGAACAAAAGCAGCTCGAAGAATATATATTTATGTGTGCTGAAGGAAGGTAATATTGCCATAAAAAAAATTTAAAAACATTTATTAACAGCAATCATATGCTTATGTAATATTCTCTTTCATTGAAGCAATATTCCCTTTCTGTAAACAAAAAGTCTCAAATAAATGCTGTAATTCGCTTTATAGATAATTTTGTAAGAATTTTTTTTAAAAGTGCACTATGTGTATAGATGTATATTTGTAACACACATGCTATTACAGTGAACAATCTTAATATTCAAGAAAAACAAGTTGGTGCAAAACATTTTTGAGGAATGTAGTTTTATAGTTTTAGGGTAAAACTTACTAAGTTGTGTAAAATTGTGCATGTGGCAAATGGAGCTGAAGTTTTAGGAGTGACTACTAACATAGAATATTAAATCTTTCGTTGTAAGGGTAAATACATCTCGACATTACAAATGCACAGAGAACAACATACAACATATTTGTTTGTAAAGGGCCAAAATAATTTTTTGTTGCCCCAACAAAGTAATTTGTTAATTAAAAAATTTTAAATCCAATATAATTAATTATGTTCATCTTACAAAATATAAGCTGGAAAAAAATGACCTCTGTCTTAAGCCAAATGAAATTAGGCTGTAAACAAAGGACTTTGTTGAATCAAATGCACATATTTGTTTGCCCAAACATTTGGCTCTATTCATTCGAAATTACAGCTCGAGAGTTGGTTTCCATTTTTTGTGACAATTCGAATAGTAGTAGTGTGTGGTAATGCATTTATTGATACTTAATAATGGTATAAACACACTAATAAACTAAGTTCAACAGGAAACTAAAAAGTAAAGGTGTTAAACTAGAAATCTTTATTTGCGAACATGACAAGTATTGGATATATAGTATATGGATTTAAAAACATTCCGAATTCACCAGTAGTCACTTTAGCTCGTTACTGAGGCATAGCGCTCATGAGCAGGTGACCTAGGCTGTTTTAGTTAGTTATTTTAGTTACACAAACATCGATGTTACCAGCATAAAAAGATGCTGCCATAGGCTATCTACTGCAGGTAGGGATGTCTTATTTACAAGATATACACAAGAGTCACGAAGAGCTGATGTTAGTGCTTGTGAACGATAGCCCCTCTGGCCCAAACAATCCAAACTTATGACTACTCTATCAGACAAAACTCATTGTATTATATAATATCGCAACCTCAAGCAAGCTATTTTGCATGGTTTTTATGTAAGAAAAATTATAGACTACAGCAATGTGAGCAGAGAGCGTGGCCACGACCATATTTTGATTCTAACAACAAAGAAGTTTCAAGTTGAAGCAAATTATTTCGAGAAAGATTTCTTCAAGTTAGTGAACAATGTCGCCGTTGGGAAATTTATAGAAAATATAAGAAAGTGAAAAGTAATGGTACTGGTGTGTACAGAGAGAAGAGAAAAGAAATTTATCGCCAGGCTATCATTCAAGTGTTGCACAATCTATCCAGAGCATTTAGAACTGATAAAGCTGAAAAACGAGGGAATTATATTTTATAAGCCAATCTATGCAGGGTTATCAGTCCACGGCCTTAGCAATATGCTGATGTATGCATTTAACTTCAAATTTATGATGGCAAAATAAAATTACAATTTCCATCTCGCATATACAGATACTGACAGCATAATTTACGAGATCTAAACAAATTATTTTTATCAGGACTTTGCTGCAGACGGCACCTTCATGTCAGACCTCGACAACAGCCGCAACCCTTCCAGACATCCATGTTACCCCGCTACAAACAAGAATGTGCATGGGAAAATTTAGGGACGAGTTTGGAGGGGAAATAATGAGCGAACTTGTTGGATTGAGGGCAAAGATGTACACTTACAAAAGTAACAGGATAATTAAGAGAGTCAATGGCATATAGACATCTACATTCAAAAATTAAATTACATTTGAAGATTTCATGCAATCATTAATGCATCATCAAACAATTCGTGTTAATGTCAGCAATACAAAGTCATACCATTATGTTCTCTACATGCAAAAAATCAATAAATTGGAACTCTCATGGCATGATAATAAAATACTTATTCAAGATGATGGAATACATAGAGTACCATACAGTTTCATTGGATAAACAATTTTTTCTTGTATTGTGTTAAACTGTTTTGGACAAGACAATCATGAATGTATGTAATGATCATATGGAATGATGATAAATATTCCAAAGATTTTTCAGTTTCCATTTTTTTTTCCCAGCAACACACTGCAACCTTTGTAAAACATTATCTTGTCATGTCTGTTGCTGATGACTGGTGTCATACTGGAACACATGCAAGTTATCAACTTGTCAGGCGTGAGCCGAAATATCCTGGAGTCCTGTTTTAGTTATATCTTATGTGAATACTATTCCACTTACACAATTTTTTCTTATGTGGACTTGCAGACAAGAATTTGACGTCTGTGTTGAGTATTCGACCTAAATTTATAGTTATTTGGGCTGTTCAAACATTTTTCTTAAGTTGCGAATGTGAAATGGTATTCATTACAAACACGTTTTCACTGTAGCAACTTGTGGTAGTACAATACTCGTTTTTCTTCTTGATTTATGTGCTATCCGAAACTTCTCTTTTTTCCTGTATCTATCCATATATACCCTTACTCTGTCGCTGTCATGTTTCTGTGTGTTCCTTTAACCATTTTAATTTTTTTTTGATGGGAAGTTTTCATTTTCCAGCATCGTAAGACATCATTTCACTATGCTTCAAGTAGCACTAGTGATTTATACCATATATATTTATTTAAATATGTAAAACTGAAATCTCAGTGGTGTTTACTGATGTAGTGTACTGCCCTCTGCCCCAAGTCTAAGGATATGTGTGAACAGTTGTTTAACAGCTGTGTGTGTGGTAAAGTGTGAGAGCAAGTTGGTAGACATCAACTTCCAGGTCATCTACCCCAAGACTGTATCAAATACAATTAATTACACATATATAAACACATGTCCCCATTCACATCCTCCTTGTAAATAACTTAGACTTAAAATACAATTTTATACAGACTTAAACACATTTCTTGCTCCCACTGATTAATACATTATATATATTTTTTAATATAATAACTGTCTCAATTAGTAAAACACTTGACTTCTCTCCTCAGGTAAAATGATAGTTAAAGTTTGCTGAAGCTAAATTACGCACCTTGCCAACATGGCTTCCGTAGAAGGTTCTACGCCGATTCCGGTAACGTAACGAAGTCCAAGATGAAATGTAAAATCTTTATGAAAAATAGTTCTGTAGTTAAATACCAGTTTATAGGCCTATGCAGGACGATGTAGCTTGTAGAAAGGAACTGACGTAGGAAGAATATGTAGATCTGGGTGCGGTGCATCTTACGTGGCTCAACGGCTCACGGACATCACATGTGTAGCTAGCTACTATACTCATAAACAGTTGCTTAAATAAAATACTCGACGCAAAACTCAAACCAAAACTGTTGCAAACCGTTAGAAACTAGAACAACCCAACTCTAATTAGAATTCCTCCGCTGCGTCCAACTGTAGGACGAGCGTCCTAGTCTTATATCTAGCGTAGTTAAAGGCTAGTGGCAGAGAGAGCGAACTTTCAAACGGCACGCGCGTCCTAACCCTATGCTGAGCTCTCCAGCCAATCGGAGTAAAGGATTTGAACCTGTTCGACAATCGCAAGGCTTCCTGACTAACGATCTAAAAATGACACAATCCAAACGGCCTAAATCCCTATTCCATATAGTTACGGTTCTCGTAGAAGTTAATAAAAGTATACAAGATATTCCCTGAAACATTAACAATAAAGGTGAGACCAAAAATAATGTAAGATATTAAGTTATTAAATAAAATACAAACAAAACAAAATCTAGCTATCTATTGTAATTAAACATTAATTACTGGTATTCGTACATATATGGTTAAATATAATAATCATATGAAAAATGCAAAATAAAAATAATATAAAATTACCAAAAATAAAACATATCCCACATAGGAAAAATTACAAGTATTATGCATGACAATGCCCAATATGTGAATCAAGCATTAATTATAACAAATAGGTGTAGATAGTGAAAAATGTTGTCAGAGTAGCTCGATTGATAACAGTCTAATAGCCGCATGCCGTATTTTCGAGTCCTGGAGAGAGGAAATAGACTTTTACTTTTTTTTAATTACTTTAAATTGCAAAATATTAATTGCGATTTTCATAAATGTGTTTATTTATCGTAACTATTTAGCTTAATTCAGTGAAAACCATATAATTAATTCACAGTACGTTTGGCCGTCATTTTTGAAATCACTGAAATTGTTTCAATGAAACAAACAGTGGTTTTCCACCGATTCTAATGGAGTAATTTTCACTGACTCGAGTAGTTGAATTTCACAGCGAATCATAGGGTATTTCCGCTGATTCAAATCTAGAGTGCACGAGGAGGTACTTACACGTAGAACTGCAGTCGCACGTGCCAGGAAAATGGCGTCACTATGTAGCCAATCAGGGCCTTGATACTTACTTGCCTTCGGCAACCCATCCACTAGGGAAACTTTAGCAGCACGTAGTAACCAATGAGACACAAGGCATGTCCCTAGAGCACTGTATAACCAATCAGATGGACCGGCACGTAATTTCGTCTGTGTGTAAGTACTGTTCCTCACTGAGCCATGGAGACGTGGTGGTACAGCCACTTTGGAGGGTTTTCTCGGGGATCTCCCGTTTCCTCCGCTCCATCTTTCCGGCGCAGCTCCACACTCACTCACCTCTCCTCATCGGCTTAAATTTTTCCACTTGAACCCCTCCCCTACTGTGGTGGGGACGACCAGTAAACAAAACAGGATCGCGGCGGGCGAAAAATCCGCGAGCAGATAAAAAACAGTGGTGGGGGCTCGCGGCGACTATTGCTTCCCACTGTGCGAGCTGCTTTTACGGCCACACGGGACGTATATCCCGTGCATAAAATTACACCCCCACACCGCCCATTCAACCCCAGGGTGAGGCGACCGTATCGGATAGGGGGCTTTTAGTGTTGCAACTCGGCTGGTGGTTATTCCCCAGTGGTTGGGGAGGGGTTGTGGGTGGAGGGGGTTAGGGAGGGAAGTGCCACGAATAAAGTGGGTGGGGTAAGGTAGTAAACTTGAAACGCGACACTCTGCAACAAAAGCCCCCAAATCACCTTACCCTCCACACTGCCTGCTATGATACGACGCCAGATAAAGCTCCGGCGTAAATAACGCGACTGTTCCTTCTGCAGGGGTGATTTTCAATGACAGGCAGTGCTTTCGCGCTGTGCGCCTCTTTTCTTTATTGCTTAATAACTTTCTCGCAGCGGTAAATTAGGCGTAGCATGAGGAATACGTGACGCAGTTGTGCACCTTGCCAGAGAGAACATCTAGACAAACTCCGCACCGAGTTACGACGTCATGTCGCAGCCGAGATCACAACTTCCGGTTAACTGCAGTGCGCTTATTACACGCTGTTCACGATAAAGTGAGGAATTTTGAAATCTTCTTTTGACGAAGATAGAACTGCCGTTAACTATATATGAACTTTCGTTGTTTGAAATATTCTTGCAATTAGGACGAATGATTAAGTGAAATTTTTAGAATTTACGCCATTGCTACACTTTGATGTCACAGGAAAACAAGTCTGGGACACGAAACAAACTCGACAAACGAGTCGAGGGTAGCTGTAGTAAAAATATCGAAACAAAACTTATAATAAATACCAGAAGGAGTTTTGTCAGATAAATAAAAAAATAGAAAAAAATTACAAACGAATTATTAAACGATAAAACTATAATAACCACGGACAAACCAAGCAAATGCAGAACAGAGACGAGGGCAGAAATGTTTTCCGTGAAGACAAAATGACCCAAGGATGAAGTAACAGCCGCAAGGCCAGACAACACAGCGATGACGATACAGAAGAAAATAGTAAAAGGTTTTTTTTAGACGAGCTTGCAGCTGACACGTGCTCCCGTCTTGACGGCAAAGGGCTAACGCAAGGTTTTCTCGTAAGGGAAACAAATTTGTTAATTGCATTGGATCATAACTGTGATTTTGCAATGTGCGTTACGGTGCAGAGGACAAAAGAGTATTTATTTCTTACCCAGTATTTTTTTTTCATGGTTTAAATCATTTAAGTGAAAATATTCAATAAAATTAATAATATTTGCTATATTTGGTGCGATTTTGCATTTTTATTTCTTCTAAAATCTTATTATGATAATAGATTTTTAGCCTTAGAGTCATACAGTTTGGTGTATGATTGCGAAGCCATACATTATAAATGTCAGAAATACTAATACTTACTGCACAGACAAACGAACCAGTAAATAGAAATAAACTCTCTGGCACTCTAGAATTCGAACATAAAACCTACGCAAATATTGAGACACAATATAATAATAAAATAAAGGCAAACAATAAAACTTTATAACTGTATTCTTTGCCCAAATAACCAATATCTGATTCGATGTGACTCGTAAAGAATAACATATTTCATTACAGTTTTTCAGTAACTTTTTTCGCTTTAATCAGAAGAGAAAAAATAAAGTACTGAAGCAGATGAAACTGGCAACACATTAAAACTAACATTTGTTAAACAGGAATAAAAAACGCCTTGTAACAAAAAAAATGTACTAAACCCGATAAGACTATGTCCATTACTTATAAATAGTCAAACAGCTTCGGTCAATTAAAATTTTTGTGAAGTTTTCATGAAACTAACTTACAGTGTTCATATGATTTAGGCCAACTTGGCTCACTGTAATACAATTTCAAACTTCTCGATAATGAAAACTACGCCGTACTTGTATGCACTTTGTCTATTCCCACGCTACATGTAAAATTAACATTGCCATGGGTCTCATCACTTTATTCATGCGTCGGTCAAGTAAAACTGTGAAATATTTAGGAAAGTGAATATTATACAAATCTGCTCATTTTCACACTTCCATGCATTAAAATAAACAGAAAGCGAAAGAAGTAATTTACATTATCATAAATGGTTACCTAAAACTTTTTATTCGATTTTAATATATGGAACTATATTTCCATCTACCGTTACCAACTTTACTGGGTGAATGTCACTCAGTGCGCCCATTAAAATATATGAGTTGGGGGCAGTGACTTTTTTATGAGGTTCATTTCAAAAGTGCTCACTTTATCGTGAACAGCCTTTAGTTCTTTTTGATGGCACGTGCTCGCTGACTGTGAAGTCTGCCGCTTGCGAAAGCGGAAGAGGATAGAGAGCCTTTATATGATAACGGGAGGCATGGCAATGGAATGTTTTGAATGACAGGCGGCGATAGATCAAAAAGTGGGGATCAGTTACACAAATAATCCCGCCGCGCATATCTCTGTGAGGCGCCGCAATATCCCTCGTGTGATGCTCGCTCTCCTGTCATTGGTTCTATTGAATTTCTGCGTCTATGTTGAGAATGCTCTCGATTACTGATCTCGTTTCTCTCAGCGTGACTCGGGATGTTGAAACTTCCAGATGGTCAGGGCGACTGGTATAAAAGTGCGACAGGACCCCGAGCTGAGAGTTCATGAGAGTGTGAGCGATTGTGTGAGGACGAGCGAGGAAGTAACGTGTAACTCTGGCTTGAAGAGACCAGCAGAAGGAGTGCTGCAGTGAACAGTACGGCTGGCTGGCTGGAGAACTGAACTGGACATGGCAGAAGGAGTGCTGCAGTGAACAGTACGGCTGGCAGGCTGGAGAACTGAACTGGACATGGCAGAAGGAGTGCTGCAGTGAACAGTACGGCTGGCAGGCTGGAGAACTGAACTGGACATGGCAGCAGATAGACTGGACATGTGTCAATATTGAGTATGAGTTAATTGACTATAACCAAACAGAGGTATTGAGAAAGACGTTAGTTAGAACTGAGATTGCCTTTAAGTATTGCGCTCACTGAGAAATAAAAAGCGCAATAGTAGAGATAGGCAATTTAATGCTGTAAATAATAGCTCTGTGAATAAATAAATATTCAAATTTGGTTATTTTATTTTTATTAAGACCTCTATCCCTCACGAACTCAGATACGCCCCTCAGATGCATTGTATCAATACGCAAATTCATTTTTTAAACGAATTCAGTTCATTGTACCTCTTAGTAATGTAAGTAGGATTTTACTTTTCTCAAAATGGAAAAACTGCACTCTGCTGTAGCGGATTAAATTGGCACTACCAGTAAATTTTGTAAAATACAGTCAACATTATTAAATAATAATCTTGAACCAGGCTGCCACATCTTTAATTAGTTCAACAGGGAACTCAAATTCAAGGAGAGCGGCAAAGGATTTCCATTTCTGTCTGAAAACCTTTCACGCACACGCCCCTTTCTTCTGCTTCACCCTTCATCTCTTTTGTCGTGTCTTCAGTTTTTATAGTCAACAGCCTGGCTGATAAAACGTTACCTCAATTTCTCCAGGAATGCTATTGAAACCTGCTAAATAAGTCGCCCGTAAGATATCCTTTGGTGATTCCCGTTTGTTGCCGATGTTTCGTGTTGCATTTGTTATAGTAGTTTTGGCACTTTGCGCACTCTAGGCAACTGAGGCTCTAGAATATCATATTTGTCAATATTGTTTGACATCTGCAACCAAACTTTTTCGAAATTCTCTTCCGTTCGCATGCTTCTTAAATTCTCGATCACTAGTCGGATGGATTCAGGTGCAGCCTTGACAACTGTGGTGGCTTTTGAAGGAGAATGCTTAACTTATCTGTAACCTGGAAAATTTGACATAAGGTGAGTGAGGCCAAATACATGGAACCTTCTTATAACTGCTCATGAAGTCCTCTATCTTTGCTTCCTAATGTTGTGTTTGGATCCGAGTCAAGTTGATCAAGGAATTTTTAAACGTAAGGATGACTATTAAGGCGACAACTTGTGGAACGCACTCGTACTGTCCATCTTGTAGGACACAAGGGTCTAGGAAGAGTGTTCACTTCAGAGACCTCACCTAAACAGACGGAGAAGACAGCCTTTCTTTTGGCCGATGGCTGTAGGCACAAGGAAGACTCTCGAGTTACTACGCACTGGAGCCTTGCTATGTACAGTAATGTATCACGCACATGCAAAATGCCCATGATCGTGGACGCTGTGATTGAGCGGATCAGTTACTCAATGCTTAAGTCGCTCAATTGAGGTTCAGAAACGTAACCTCCAAGTTCATGTGCAGACAAACCAAGCTCTGTTATAAGGAGTCATTCCGTCAGCCTTCTGAGAGGTGATGCTAGTTGAAGCCTTACAACGTAGCGACTACGAATTTTACAAGCAGGGGAAAACGGGAATACCCGTAGAAAAACCCAGAAAGCTCTCCACGTGCGGAAATCCTGGCTGGTTCAGCCGGGATTCGAACCCGGTTCGCCATGGTCAGAAAGTGGGGAGTTAGCCACCGTGCCTTCAAGGACTTATGTAGCGAAGTGACTGCAGTTAGCGCATGCGCAGTTAAATGCTACATGCAGTGAAGGTCTCTGCTGGACTTTACAAACCAGTTTATCTTTAATTTTCCTGGCAACTCGAGTGCCCGCTCCCAACACGACGAACGATAGAAGCAGCCCGCGCCAAGTCACATTTCACGCAGTCCAAACAGTCATCAATATCCTCGGGCCAATAAAATCAATTGGGGCGATGATTGCCCGAGGTGCGACCAACGCCTACAGTTACTGCGGCAGATTTAAAGGTCCATTAGCTTCAACTGGAGGCAGCAGGGTTGGGTAGTTTACCACCAAGATGGAGGCAGCCCCGCCTCCTCCTCGGAGTTCCTTTATGCAATCCGCAAGATGTCGCCATATATTATTAGGAGGCATTAACTCTGGCATACAAAGTATCTCCTTCCCGGATAGTCGTAAGTTAAGAACCAAGAAAAATAGCCGTGAGGAAGGGCGTACGCCCTTCTTCTCCCCATGTCCTGCCCCCTACCCGTCAAGGCTTTCCTCACCCCTCTACTACCTTTGGAATTTTTATTTGAAGTTTTCACACCACCGCTAATGGAATTGCCTACAGTTCCGCCAGGCTTACGCCTTAACAATCCCCATTTTTATCCTCCAAGCCGCCTGTAGGGAGCCCACGCATGTCTGTGGCCTTGAAAAAAGGATGGATAAAAAGAGGTTTTGGGTAAGCATTGAAAAAAGGGGGGGGGGGGTTGGGAAGTCGACTGGCATCGAAAATCGAAGCCGCGGTAAAGGAGGGAGTGGTGGAAGTAAGGGCCTGAAAGGGAGAGAAGGATTGTCAAGAGAGACGGGGAAATGGAAAGCCAAGTGAATTGGAGGGTTGGTGAGCAAATACACTGTCACCTCTTCACCGACTTGTCGGATTGCCTTGCACCGACAATTGTACGCAAATATGGACTAGGGTTGGTGATCTGAAGAGGGGGGAGGGAATACGCAGTGAGCAAGGGCTTAGAAGCTGCCAGAAACTATACTCAATGCGCTGTAAACTGGATACTCTTGGAAGCCATTCTTTGTTATTACTTTCTGCCGAACTGAGCCGCCGCCTCGGAGAAACTATCTCGGCATGGATGCAATTAACAGGAAGTATTTGTAAGTCAAAAACAGTCCAATATTCATTTGAACAGGATGCATAATTGATGATGTACCAAACAGTGCAGGATGATAGTAGGCCCCAATACGCATAAATGCCCTAAATGTGTAATGCAAAATGTGATAGTTTAAAAACCATGAAATAATAAGTCATTTCGGAGTAAAATATTTCCAACTACTCAACTGCTTAAATCAGTGAACATTTTCCACATAAGATCGTGGAAATTCACTGGTTACTTAAATGAAACAATTTCGCCGGTTAAAAAAGTGACAACCAACTACGTGATTCGAATTAATACATTTTTATTGAATTTAGTTCTTAATTATTGCGAGAACTAAACATATTTCTGAATATCATTATTTACATTGTGCTATTTGACATAATTTAGAAAACGTAAAAGACTCTTCTGTGTATTTAGGATTTGAACACACACTATCCTGTTCTCCCCCGTTATCTTAGCAATGGAATTACCAAACCAACGTTGATAACAAAGGGCAAAATACTGTATAATTATTATATTTCTTTATCGAGATTATGTGGCCCTAAATTATATGTCCTTTAATTTCCTTTTTAGTCTTTTATTAGGTAATATTAGGATTGTTAGAACTAATAGTAGGCTACCTATGAATGCACTCACTTCATCACATATGACGCAGTTAAAACCCTAAAACCGAACGCTGTGATGATAACGTGAAAACGAAATGAAAGACGTATAAACGAAATCTAAAACCGAATGGTTATGTTACCTTGAACAATGATATTATGAGAGACGAAACTCACATTTATAATAAATATATATATACATATAATGGGTTTTATTAGTTAACGCGTCGTTATATTATTTGATATACACTGCTTAACTATTCCATCAATCAAAAAACAAATAACTGAAAGACACTGATAAAATGGTCTATTAATTAGCGGAAAATATATATGAAGGTGGATAAAAAGTAGCATTTTTTATTGATTCACTAGTTAAACTTATTTAAGTTCCTGTTGAATAAGTCGGGTTCTTTTAACTAATATAAACAATGAAATTTTCAGTGATTTAAAGGTTGAGTGTAATTAATGGGTTGGTTAAGTAAATCTCTTTAATAATTGCAAAGTAAATACTTATAAATATACTATTTCGTCCACATATTTCCATTAAAGAAAACAAAATCAATGAAATAATGTTAGTGTTCACAGTTATCGGCTTGGCAGTTGTAATTAAATGTTATGTCTTGGTACTATTTTCACCTCCATCTTTGCAACTCTCTCAGGTGCATATCAGAGAGTGTGCTTAAGTAGGGGCAGGGAAACTTTTCGAAAGTTGATTTTAACAGAGCTCAGTTTACCATCAATAGCCTGTTCACACTACGACCTATTTCCACATCTAATTGAAAAACAATACTCATTCTAAAGGGCAGTCAAATCACATTAGGGTGTAGCTATCAGGTAAAATGCTGCAGAAGCGAGCGGGAAAATTACTTGAATAACAGTTTGTCAGCTGGAAGCTGCCGGCTACTGCCATCCATTCTTTCAACAGCAACATGTTTGGAGGGTGAGAACAGGTAGTATTGCCAGAGCTACCCCTGAGAACGTAACGAGATAGTCTGCTGGTGTATTAGGTGAGGGGTTATGTCACAGGGAGGGGTTGCTCGTTGTTTGTGATTTGATACGTACATCCCCCCCCCCCATCTCAATATCAGGTGGACGTCATCTTCTATCGAAACCTACAGTGTATAGTGTAACACATCCCGCCCAGCACGCACGCATGTGTGACGGAGCACGATAGAAGCCAAACATGTTTGCCCAATACGTATTGCAATGCGAGTTCAATACCGGGACCCATTCATCGCGAAGAGATTTAACCCTCTCGGTATCTGAGTTCAAATGTTTCAATCAGGTATTTTTGTGCTGCGTACTACTCTGTAGGTGTTGCCGGCTGGGAGTGCGCCCCACTCCTTCTCTGAGACACAACAATTACTCGGGGTTGCCATGGAGATGGCTGGCGCATGTGCAGAGCGTACTCTCGCTTGTGCGCTGCTGCCAATGGCATCTGGCGATGAGAGCAGCACGTTCTGGCTGCTTGAACTGCGCAGCACTGGGGATGAGGTTGGCAGCCGTGTGCCCCTTCTTCACGACCCCTAGTCACTCAGCAGTTGTTCGTAGGTGCGCGAACAGACGGGGATACTGAGCGGATGTCTTGCCTTGCGCTGGCCGCTTCCTGCTGAATGCAGGCATTGTCATCACGTCCCATTTGTAATAAGCACAGGCCCCCAGGCAGCATTGTGAGTGGCACCCACAGCTTTGCACATCACGTTGATGCGTTCAATTGTTAGTCACACAAACTGTAACATATATTATAAAATATATTAAACATTGCACATAGGAAATAACAACAATTACCATCAGAATGACACAGGTTTAGTGCTTAAAGGCAGGTTTAGTATGTCTATTACACACTGTATCGTATTTGGGGGTTCCTGTTTTATTCGTTTGAACATGGAGAGTAGACTCTCCTAGCACATCAGTGACTCTGTAGGAACGGCGATAGTGGTGCGTAAGTGCATTATGCTTACCTCTGTTTCGCACCAACGCGTAATCGTTTATGTGCAATGTGTTCTTTTTATTGGAACGGTCAAATCGATTCTTTTGCAGTCCTTGCGCCTGAAGTAAATTTACTTTAGCTGTTCCGTGGGCTTCAAATAACTTTTGCCACCAGTCGTGTGCATTTTGGAAATTTTGACCTGATACAACTTGTCCCGGTAATGCTGCCTCTACTCCGTGCAATAAGTATAATGGGGTAGACTTAGTTGTAGTGTTAATACTAGTATTGTAGTTGAAACAAATGAACTCTACATAAAAAAAATCCCAGTTGGCTTGATTAGTGTTTGCGCAAGCAGTTATTTGTTCACCAATTATACGTTTGGAGACTTCTACAAGCCTGGTACACATAGGATTATAGGTTGTAGTTGTCAATTTCTTTATTCCTAGAGCTTTGAGAAGATGACTAATTAACTCGTTTTGAAAACTGGTACCTTTGTCTGTTAAAATCTGCTCCGGGCAACCGAATTGCAGAACGACCTCTTTAATAAAGTCCGCACAAGTGGCAGCATCAATTTACGGGGCAGCATTGGCAACAACATACCGAGTAGAGTCCTCAGTCATAACTAGAGTGTATTTAATTTTGCACAAAGTGGAAGGAAGGGGCCCTCTAGCATCCAAAGCCATGTCTTCAGAAGGGGTAGGGGCGAGATGGACGTTATCTGACAATCGGTTTAGAATTGATCATTTTCGTTTTCTGGCAAACACGACATGCTCTTAAATATTTCTTAACTTCTGTGTTCATAGTATCCCAGTACTACGACTGCCTAATTTTTTCAAGGGCTTTGAGGGTCCCGAAATCATCTCTACTGAAGATTGCATCGTAATGGGCTTATGTAATCTCATTTCCATAAACTTGAAAAACAAGACTTAACTTGGAGGGCCCCTGAGGCGTATTCATTCTTTAAAATATTTCGCGATTCGCTGTAATCTCATATCTATGCCTCAATCCATAGTACTTGTAGTCGGCCTGGTCTGGATTAAGTAGTGGTAGCTTAAGTTGTTTGATTTGCGGATCCAGGGTCATATTCTCCTACAAATGGTGATCTGTTAACAGTAATAGGACATAAGTGAAAAATTGAATCGACGTCAATTTTTATATATTCCTGGTCATGTGTGTATACAGGCAAAAAATGTGGTTGGTCTGATTTATTAACAATAAGTATTTCACATTTTAACACAGTATCAATAAATGTTGTCTAACTGAGGTGCTATTTTCTTTAATTATCTGAACATTTGCTTCGTATAAGGTTGTAGTAATTTCGCATATTGCATGCATTGGAAATATGTCTTCGTTTGTTAACGCCTTGACTATTCTGTTTCTATCCTGAGATTTGAACTCAGATTTAAAACAATTCTTAATATCATCCTAATGATTTAGTGTGTATTTAACAACATTTGTCTTAATTTCGTCTGCCTTGTTACTGTCTTGTGTAATGGCTTCTACCAATACTGTGTAAAGCAATGTGCATGTCATCATGCGTTCTTTAATCTTGTAAGAATTTGTGGTAATGGTGTCTGTATGTGTTTGTTGCTTAGGATGAGTGGTAATCCTGCATAAGGCATCGGGAAGAGTGTTCAGTTTTCCTTTTACAATCTGTGCTTCAAAATTGTACTCACTGAGCACTATCGCCATTTTCTGTATTCGAATGTTATGCTCTGTCATAGAGCACGGATATCTTAAACTCGGATGATCCATCTCAATCTTAAACCCTACAAATACTGGCAGAAATTATTACAAAGGTCTAATAACCCCAACCACTCTCAGTAGCATTCCAACACGATTACTGAACTGACAGCATTTTTTATGCAAAAGCAATTATGTAGTGCTGTTTAGATTGCGGGTCTTCCTGTAGAAGTGCGTTGCCAACCGAGTCATTATACGCATTGAAAGCTAATATAATATTCTTGTCCTCGTCAAACTTCTGTAGTACAGGCACCTTAAAATAGCTCTTTTTAAATTAAGGAACGCCTGCTGATGAACCTCCTCCAATTTATATGTTATACTATTCTTAGTTAGTTCGATAAGCAGCTGCGCTATGGTTGCATAATTCATTATGTATCGCCGCAGATACAATGTAATGCCAAGGAAGGTACAAAGTTGCTTTAAATTTGTTGAAGGTGCCATTTTTTTATAGCGCAGATTTTATCAGGATAAGTAGTAAGGCCATTAGGGGTAATTATGTGACCTAATACTTTGACAGTCTGTTCAGCAAATGTGCATTTCTTTGTGTTGACTTTTACATTAAACATACACAAACATTGGAAAACTTTATCGATGTTGATAACATTACGCCGTATTACCTAGGATGAAAATATCATCAGTGTAAGCAATTGCTGCAATCCAATGTAAGGGTCCTCAGAGAGTATTAATGAACATTTGGAAATATTGGGGAGAGGTACTTAATCCCATTGACATTCTTTTAAATTGAAATAACCGTACTTCATTGATCGTGAATGCAAATTCGTATCTATCCTGCTTCCTAACTGGTATACTATAAAAACCTGAAAATAAATATAAGTTTTTTATGTAATGCAATTTTTGAAGAGCATTTAAAACACCCTCTGTATCAGGTAAGGGGTACTGCGCGCTTGTCAAATATTGATTGAGTTTGTGGAAATCTGTGAGAAATCATAGCTCGCCATTTTTTGGATACAACTAAACTTAGTGTAGAATAGAGTGAGCTGCTTCTTCAATAATGTCAGCCTTAACCATGTAATTTATTTCTACTAAAAGTTCATCACATATATTTGGACTAATCCTATAAGTCTTAGTCGTGATAGGTTTGCCAGAAGATAAATCTAATTCTATTTCGAAGATTTTTTATTGGTTAGCTCTAAAAAAAATATTGGCCAACCTGTTGTGGTATTTATCAATAAGGTTAGTGATGACCTGGGTTTGAGCAGTGGAAACTCTGTATTTATGTGTGTTAGTCGTGAGTGGCCAGATTCAAAAATATCTAAAACTTTACAATAACTATCGATGGAGTTATGTTATACATTGTCAGAGATGCCTGAATACAGAGGTATTTCCATAATTTTATTTGTGTCATGTGAGTGGATGAATAAAATTATATATATCATGATCGGTATTACATCATACTGTTTAATAAACTCGACTACTAAAATTAAGTCCTGTTTAAGGTTGTCGACTACTAAAAAACTTTGTGGGTAGGTGAGGCCATGAATACCTAAGATATGAAATGTTTCAAATTTGGGAGAAGTTTATACTGATGTCGTTCCACCTAATGTTATTTCTTCTTTTAGAGGATAAAGATATTGATTATAAATGACAGTACTAGCTATGCTGCTATGCGAGCACCCAGTATCTAACAATGCATAACATTGTTTGCCTTTAATTGTAACCAGAACGTGTGGTGTCGCAGTCTGAAGTCCTACATGCGGACAATCCAAATTAGGTATGGTGCGCACTTGTTTTCGTTCACTAGTCTGAGGTGCAGCCTTGCTCAGTTTGTTTTTAAACAAAGTGTTATTAATGCAGGCTTTGCTCTTTGTGTTTAGAAAACAAGTGGTGGTGTCCATCGTGCGTATTAGTGACACTTGTTCTACAAAAACCATTTTCTGCATCAGGCCAAATTTGTTTTTAAAACGGCAAAATCGGTCGCCAATATCTGTTACGAAATCGAACTTTAGGCTGGGAAATAGACCGCAATTACGGCTTTTATGGCCTACATAAAAGCACAATGCGCATGTGTCTTGCACAAGGCTGCATGGCCCGATGACTATCTGCTTGTCGGCGGTACTTTGGTGATATGTGGTAACATCGCAATGTGGGTCACACGGCTGCATCAGGGTGGCAATGGTGGCCTGGTTGGTGCATCGCAGAGAAGTGATGCACTTGAGAATTTCACACTGTGCCGGCTGCGCACGCGCTGCTTCTCGTGACGAAACTTTACCTGATCGAACTGCAATCACTGGCCTCGCCGACAATTTACTTACTAACTGCTGAGGTGGAACTTTGCCTAACCAAGCGTCGTTATGTGGAAATGGCAGCATTTTAAAATGTATCGCCGATTTATGTAATTTGCACCATTTTCTGGTACAACCTTTCCTATTCTAGTGACTCGGGGTGGTGGGTTTGTTTGAAAGTGACTACCCTTGATGTTGAATTTTACCATTTCAGCATACAATGTGTACACGTCTCGAACTCGGGCGCTGTTGTCATTGGGGAAGCATGCTTTACCCCCTCATATGGAAGTTTTTTGTCGTGTGTTGTCCTGATTAGGCCCCTGTGTATCTACACCCCCGTCTGTTGAAGCTAACATATGTAGTGTTCTGTGTAGTTAGAATTTTGTTGGAAATTATTCCTATAGTTTCTGCGATCGCGAAAATTAGACGTACCTCTCTATGAGTGGCGAGAACCCTGGTATGGGGTGTTGTATGAAGGGTTGTTGTTGGCAATATTAGTGGGTTGGGCATTGTATTTGTATCCCCATCGGGGGTTATTTGAGTTTTAATATGTATGGTGTGGTTGTGTTACACCGCATTGAGATTGGTGGCGTAATGGTGTGGTGATGAACGTTGCACTACCAGATGTGTCGTGTTTTTGAGGTGGTCTAACGATGGTTGTTCGATTTATTGTTTGAGTTTAGTGATTTCGGATTCAAGGCGTTCCGATTCGGAGTTGGAGCATAGCTGAGTTAGGGTTTGTTGATAATGGTAGAGACCAATGTCTATTTGTTTTATGTTGGCAATAATTTGGGCTTAGGGTTTCATTGGGAAGCCCTATCAGCTTATTCGCAACAGATGGCAAGAGAGATTACCAAATTACGTTTATGAAATCTTGGTCTGACATGGTGGGATTGTATTTACTTCTGTAGTATTTGAGAGTCTTGATGTGAAGGAGTGTGTCCTCACCTACAATCTGATGTTTGGTGTATATAAGATGTTTAAAATGTTCAGAGTAAGCTGCACTGGTAAATGTGTCCTTCAGGCCTGTTGTTAATTCTTGCTACGTAACTGGCTGTTGGCGATTTTCAGTGAGTTTTCGTAAGTGTGTTTTGCATTCCCGAGCAAGTAAAATTAAACTCTCCTGCATTTGTCTATTTCTGTCCAACCATTTATATCTGCCACTTCTTCAAATGCTTCTAGGAAGTCAACTAGGTTTTCACCGTATGTATTGGAAAATTATGGCAGTTTTTCAGGTTGAGAAATTACCATCTGTAGTGGTTGTTGTGGAGTTGTGTTGGCCATATCTGGTGTTGTAGGTGTATAATTGTCTCCCGAGATGTTTATGTAGTGGAAGGTGGTGGGTGGGGGTGGAAATGAGTTTTAATTAAGTAATTCGAACCCCATGTCTTCGCAAAATGGAAAACCGTGAAAATCTGTTGGTGGTGTAAGTGATTCTGGGAAGGTGTGTTCTGTGCTCTGTGTAAGAGATAGTGTATTGTTGCGAGACTGTTCCGGGTGTGCCTGAAATGCGATGTCTAGGTTTGGATTTTGTATTTCACTATTCACTGTATGCTCTGTATGTTCTAATAACAACCTTTGTTTGTCATGTTCCTCTAAAGAACATTAAAACTTTGAGGTGTCGATTTATACACATTTAATGATTTTCGATACAGAATATGTTTTATTTTAACTGCATGTTACCATGTACTGTGTGCTGTGGTGAGTGTAATTGTATATGTCAGAAATGTGCACTGCATTATGGCATACACTTATGACTAGAAGGTAAAAGAAAAGTGGAAAATACTCCAAAGCACACACACAACACACGTGAATATTTTCTCGCTACCATGGGAACAGGTTGTTCCCCATGTATTAAAATCAGGTTACATGTATTATTCAAAGCTACATAACATACAAGCAATTCTAAAAGGGGGGGGGGGGGGACAACGTGACATCAACTGCTGGTGTGGCAAGGCCTCCTACGCAAGCTGCTGATGCGTGTATGTGGCATACTGACCTGCCACACTATCGCTTACTGCGCATGCCCTGGCTACATGTACGTAACAGCTGCTTAACAGAATGCGTAAGGACAATTATTTAATAATGACCAAGTGACTAAACAAGGAACAATATATTTCATTTTAACTGAACTCTATTCTGAAACTTATTCCATATAAATATGTTGGTGGATATAGGCAAGGAACGTAATTTACAAAACACACGGAAATTCTACGTGTGAGTGTGTTGTTTTGCATGAAGCGCAGACATGATTATTGTCGCTGTGTACTATTCCCTAAAGCGAAGCACAATATGAAATTCTATATAAACTGAGCTGAGCGTAATAGCCTATGCTTGAGGTTGAATCGAGAGGTGGCTTCATCAGTGTAGCGACTCCCTTTCCTTCTATACTTCCTACTGCCATAAGCTCTTATCGATCATATCGATTACTCACAAGAGCTATTCACAGTACAATATGAATTCTGTAGGAGTGGGAGACACTTAGAGGATTGTAGTATTTAGGGGTTACTCTAATAAGGTTAGAATTTTTTCTATAAAACACGTTTATTACAATGTTAATTAATGTGTGATATAAACCAATACAATTAACAATACTCTAAACAATAAGCATCAAGATCCTTACCGCAGAGGTAATACTGCCAGTACAACGTTTAGCAAGAATACAAACTAAAGCCCTAGCCTTGCCAGAAATATTATGTTAGGGAGACGGTAACGGGGACTCTAGAAGTAGCCTACGCCTGACTGCTACGCGGCTTATTCTCACCAACATACTGACTGCAGAATGGCTTAGAGCTCCTCTAGGCCTGGACTGTAGTGATGCCCTCTGCTTCGTAGTCGACTCCGACAAGTAATAATCTGATTGACTTCTTGAAGGTGTGGTGACCGTCTGTGGGAGATGTGGGGGGGGGGGGGTGATGCCCTGAGCGGCTCTTAAATACTCGGCGGCTCGCCGGCAATGTGGAGCATGTTTTCCAGACAATTAGGTGTCTTCCCGAGCTATATTCTGTTGAAACTTAGGGGGTTATGTGTGCGGCACTCTGGTTGCCGCTAAAGGGTGTTACCACAGGCAGCCACCGATGAGCTAAGATGGAGAGACAACGGCAAGGGCTTCGTCCACCGTAACCGCAACGATTATCAGACAAGGTGAAGACATTCCGGTAGTTCCGCACAACCCATATCAGACCTTACTTAGACATTCGTGCATGGCATAAATAAATAACGATATTCTAAAGTAAATACATTCAATTAATAATATATAACTAAGAACGAGCTCCTCCAAAGTATGTGAAGTAAATGTAATATAAAATCATTGTAAAACATAAGGTCAATCGTTGTACTATTTATATTATAAATATAGGATGTTAAACTAGTATTACATGTTATATTCAGTTGAGCAACCTTGCCCTTTATATCTTGTACGGTTCTCCATATTAAAGCATAAAAATATGCAATTTCAATATCTATAACATTCATTTTGAACATAGCAGTCATATAAATATTTTGGTGTAATTTGGTGAATATGCAATACCGAATGACATATCTCAACCAAACTTCTGATGATGAAAGTATCAAATGTGCTAATGCGTAGTCTCTTTGTCTGTGGCATATTCACGCTAGTTACAAAACCAAATATAAATTTCAATTGTATCTTATTCAGAAACTTCGATTGGACCTGTTTTACCTTCACTTTTCAAGCTTTGACAACCATTAAAAAGATTCATCAAATTAAAACACACCCTAAAGTTATATAAAATAATGATGTGGGCGTTCATAAAAAAACAGAACCTTTTATTGCCACGCGAAGTATAAAATAAATTAAATTATGACAACACAACTTAGACAGATTTTACACCTTGAAAAATCTAAATCATTAGAAAGACGAAGCCATATTAAATTCTCCAATCTTAGTAGAAGCTCGTTTTCCCTGGAGCAATGAGACAGGCACATTAAAATGAACCAATTCTTTCCAGGGCACTGGAAACCTGAAATTATGTAAACCAATCGTGATCAAACACTTGAATTTACCAGTATCCGCACCAGAACCTAACAAGTTAAACCAAGCCTTTAATTTCTTTCAACTATTACTTTACGAAACGAGAATTTAGTATGCTAAGGAAAAGGAACAAAACCAACAAACTCAGTAAACTCTTCACTTTACTAATTAAATCAGATCACAAATGTAACCCACCTGTCCTTTCCCATCGGCCATCGTGCCATATCACACTGCATGTTGGCTACCAAGATGGCTATCGGTGCACCTCATTTTCAAGAGAAATCCCATACTGGTGCCAGAACGGAATCAGAAATAAGTCATTACAGTAGGCTAGTCGGAGCAGAACTGGACGAGGCGAGGAAGTATCATAAGGCCCACAGCTCGGTATTAACACTTAAACCAATGAGAATGAGACAAGATCGCGCATGCTCAGGAGGGAGGGGCACCAAAGAAGAAGGGAGGAAAAAGGAGTTGGAGGTAACCCAAGGCAATGCGAAGGCGGAGCAATGGCCACAGTCTTTAATACACAGAGCGCTCTGTATACTGCGTAACCCCCCTTCCTATAGCAGTCTAGTGCCAGGTACAGTCAAGTCCCACACAAAACGTAGCACAGAAGTAACCGAAGGAAACACAGTACAGTACAAATAGTTTCACTTGCAGAACACAGAAGTAACGATGAACATGGTTTAAGAGTAAATCACTCATGAAGACAGTCACTATTTTTTTTTTCGAATAAACACAACAGTGTCCGTCGATTAATACACTCCAACACCTCTTGAATAATCTTGAAGTACTTAAATTTCCAAAAGTCGACTATTAATTAAGATAACACCATATTAAATATTAATAAAAATTTTGTTTCGTATATCGGGAAAAAGTCCACCGAGTCATACCAATTGTAGCAAACAACTGTTACTACAGTAAGCAACGAGTATAGTAATTTTCTATATGCATCTGACTTATTTTCACAATAATAAAGTACAATAGGCCTATTTTATTTTAATACACATATAACTTCTTATCAAAGTAATCAAGTAGGGACTAACATTTTTATCAAATTTACTCGCATACATTTGTAGAGGATTGTAGGCTAATTAGTTATATTGGGGAATTCTTGTATAATATCTGCGTGGCGATACGTACCATCCTCCGTACATATGGTAAAGGATGACCACGTAGGTATGCATGCCACCACAATCGGTCTGGTAATAGAGACGTTACAACCAGTCTTCGCCCAGACTTCAGGCAGAAGCGCAAAGCTCCAGGGGGCTCGGCCGCCATGTTGGATTCCCGGATTTACCGCTCTGTTAATATTATCATACCATCTCCATATTGGATTACGCCATATTGGTTGCCAGTATGTCATATTTACATGCTCTATCATTCTGAGGGTTTTCTCCGAGTGATTCCCTTTCTCTCTCTTTTATTCTTTATTTACTTTCTTTCTCTTTCTTTGCTTTCCTCTTTCTTTCCCTCTTTTTCATTTCTTTGTCTCCCATTCGTTGGCCAATTGTTAAATAAGTTTTTGCTGGAGGCCGCTATCTTGGTTTTTCATTTGCAATTTATCTCACATCTGTCGAATTCGCTTCACCGCCATCTTTGTTTACATTTACATGGAGGCTGCTATGTTGGTTTTTTTTTCATTTGTCATTTGTTCATATGTTACTGGAGGCCGCCATCTTGATTTTTCGTTTGTCATTTGTTTCTCTCTTCCGTTCGATTAGTTACATTTGCTCCACTGCCATCTTTGTTTACATCGACTGCTGCAAGTTGTATCGCCAGTCGCTCTCGTTTGATTAGCCGACCGCCATATTAATTCTGGATTTGGCTTGCTAGGGGCGCAAGTTATTTTTAGAACTCAAAATACCATCTGGAATGATGCCAGATCGAACTGCTGGACCTTGGGTCACCAAACTAACACCTTACACCACTCGGCTATCGCCACCTGCACTTGGACAAGAGTTTTTAAGAAGTATATAGCTTGGAGACGAATAAATATCATATCGCGGTAATTTTTTCTTATTATTAGAATTCCAAACTTATATAATTTTTTTTTATATTTCAATATTTTTATATATGTTTATTATTTAGATTTAACTCATATAATTTTTAAGTAATTTTTAATGACATATAATAGTTTTTTTGACTATCCCAGACTTATTTTAAGTAATTTTTTATTATATATTTTTATAGATAATATTCTTTTGAATTTCCAAAGCTTAAGTATTTTATTTATATGAAGGAACTTTGTTGCCCATACTGACCTTAGAAAAATGTTTATACTACCTTTAGGTTGAACGTGGAATATTTCCTCCCCTATTTTGTTTTCCCGCACATGCCTATTGGCTTATTTATCTTTCCTGTTGCGTGAATTTACACATTGAGACATGTACCTGTTGCGGAAAGTAATTGTTTACCTCATCCCTACTGGAGAGGTTGTGTTCAATTCTCCCGAGCCTCCCTTCCTTCCGTATGCTAATCGCGCTCAGCATCCGCGACACAGCACCACTACGTAAACACAATAAGATGACAAACTAAGCCCAGTCGAGGCAGTTAGTGAGGTAACAACATTTAGATATAACGGTGGGAGTACACACAGTTTTGGAAAGAAAACTGAATAAGCAACATTAATATTTGTAAACTAAAAGTTAGGCTAAATAATATACACTTACAAAAATCTTGTACTGTAAATATTACAATATCGTAATTAGCACCGTATAGTTCGTGTTAATAAAGTTGACAACTCTTTCTCTTCAATTAAACGGCGCTGAGTTGTTACTATATAATTATTACATCAAGAAATATTACTTAAGTTTGATACTACAAAAGTATAAATAAAAGTATTATAACTCTAAAACTGTGAATTTTTTGAATTTCAAAAATTAACTTAACTGAACACAATCATTGTTATCAAATAAAACGTTTTTTTTAATCTTAAGAGAAAGACATGAAGGACATTTACTGCATTGCGAAACTTAGACGGCCAGCAATCAGGTTTAGATATGCGATTTTTAAAAATGACTTTGATTGAAAAATGTATAATGAAACACTGAGTAGCTACTCGGGCGGCCGCTGAAAATATTTCAGATAAATTAAAACCTGAAACTTGTGTACCATTTTGAAATTAATCTGATGCAAGATTAACATGTTTGATTTGTATTATTTTTTGGGAGTGTTTTGTTTGCAACCTTCATCGCGCAATTCTAAATATCAGCGCACAGAAGTGTATATATATGTTTCAAATATTGCAAATATTTTGGAAACTTTTAAAAAGTGTTAAGCTGCCTGTATGTGCACTTGACGAAAAGGTTTTGAAAGTCCGCAGAGAATAAAGAAATTTTTGTATGCCTCAATTTATATCTGTGGTTGACGATGCATTCTCGTATAATAAATTTCGCTAAGAACATATTAACAAAAATTACTTCATATTCCACAGCTGCTAGATTTATTTTATCCAAAATAGAAAAAATACATATACTGACATGCAATTACACATGTTTTCTGGAAAGGAAAAATGAAACACATGAATCTTGTAGACATTAAGCGACATCTGTCACAAGCATGTAATTAATATTTATTATGTTTATCAAGATAAAATTGTAAATGATAGTGGAAGCAATATCCACTTGTGGTAGTTTTTCAGTTGTGTACGGGGTAGTTACCCTCGGGTAGTAAGAGTGTTTTCCACTCACCTCGCAATAGGCATGTGATGCACCCAGAATTTCCTCCCCTTGCAAACGCAAACAACTGGATGGATCAGCTCGGGTGTTATACTGAAGTTCCTGGAATGTTCCAAAATGTGCGTGCCGAGCTACTATTATTCCTCTTTTCAAAGCCATCAAAGCAATATGTCAGTTCGGGAGTCTTACTAGAACAACAAGCGAGATATAATAAAAAAAACTATAACTGCCTTGGATAAGCGCCCAGCCCTCCCACGCGATAAGGAAATTCATTCATGTCGACAGACACTTTGCCTCGCTCTATCTCTTGATATTCGAACCCCACCATCGCGTGCGTCTTCCGCCGGGTTACACTCTACAAACATTTTCTTTACTGGAACTCACGATAGGTGTTACAAAGAAATGTTTGTTTAAGAGATCATGGGGCATCAATTAAATACCAATACGTTAATTGAACTACACAAGATTTTTTGAAGTAAAAATATGGAAAACTAAATAAGGTCAACCCGAGATAACTCTTTCTGCCAACTCTGTGATCAACTAATGTTGCCACACTGGTGCGTTCATTTTTTATAAAATCTTCCACCACAGTAACATATAAAAATTTACTGCATCAAAAGATACTGAAATAAAACACATATCCTATCTCTGGAAAAATACTTGTTCACAAAGTTAGTAAAAATTAATATCTAGGATATACATTTGTTTGTTTTTTTTCTTTATCGGCTTACTTGCTATTTATTTCAGTATCTTTTTATATATTACTGTGGTGGAAGATTTTATATATTACTGTGGTGGAAGATTTTATATATTACTCTGGTGGAAGATTTTATATATTACTGTGGTGGAAGATTTTATAAAAAATTAACGCACCAGTGTGGCAACATTAGTTGATCACAGAGTTGGCAGAAAGAGTTAACTCTGATTGACCTTATTTAGTTTTCCATATTTTTACTTCAAAAAATCTTGTAGTTCAATTAACGTATTCGTGTATATATATAAACACTACCGCAGAGGTTAATCTCATTAAAAATATATATATATATATATATATATATATATATATATATATATATATACATACTCACATATACCGTTTATCTTTTCTCTTTAAATAGGTACCACTTTAAAGTATATTTGTCACAAGCGAAATATCACTTTAATCATTTAGGCTAAAGGATGTGACGGTATGTTGATGGTTAAACTATTACAATGTCCATGAACCTTCAAAATTCGTTATTTGTTAACATAGTATGTGGTATGTTTCGTTACATATTCAATCTAGAATGTTGGAAAGAAAATCTATATCAAACCCTTTCTTCGGTATACAGAAAAAGTTTTGTACTGGGAAATAAACACGACCAAAGAAGTTTTTGTCTATTCTATAAAGAAAAATGCAATTGCTGTAAAAAAAAAAAACAATATATACAGAAATTGATTATTAACAACAATGCTAATTTTCTTGAACTTTCCTTTAGAATGAATGCAAGATTTTGTTAAAGTAAATAAAACAGCTTTAAGAAAGTTTGTTATTTCTGACATGTCTTAAAACTAAGAGTAGAGTCGTAGGTATTATTTAGGGATCGGATTTAACTGTATCTCAGGAGATACAATATGGCTTCTCAGCCTCTGTACTTTTTATTGTTTTACATGACAATCTTAGCCATAAGGTCTTTCCACCATCACGACCACCCGATCGATGGGGAAACGGGACCAAGCCATCTCATCGTAGGTGTCACAACTTTTCACCTGCATTGACCAGATAAGAAACCCCAAATTGATGCATAAGTACAGCTGAAAACGCCCTGACATCAGGTTCTGAGATCCTCGCCCTCAGATACCAAGCGCACGTCTTCCTGTAATCATCACTGCCTCCTGGAAGTCACCACCACCACCAACCATCAGCCAGCAGCACGCACAGTTGGAGGAGTTCTCGTCCAGCCGCTAACCTTTACCATACTTTAGAATTTCTTCGTCATGAAATCCCAGTATTGGGCCCCAGCGGCCTGAATGCCAAGTGCTCCAACACCCCGCCAAGTGGTCGGACCTAGGTACCAGCTGTCGGCCCAAGCCATCACGGCAGATACCCCTTACCAGTCGCGAGGAAACTGGTGTCCATGGAGATACGGGCGCCGGAGCCCAATTTGCGAAACCAAGGGAGGCACGAGGTACCCTGGGTTGCCATGAGAGGAGAGAGGCTTTAAGAGTCACATCATCCACCCTTTATATGGTCAAATGCAGTGCCCGGGATCGGCTTCTATAGCTTGGTACTGCCACACCACCTCAAGCGTCCAGAAACCTTCCTCCCGAAGTAGTCACTAATTCATATCCCCCTGTATCTCGGGAGAAAGTTCCTGGTGGAACCAGTACTGGCCTCTCCATTCTCCCCTCTAAGTGGCCAGTACCTAGCGCTGCTTTCAAACCATTACATTTAATCCCCAGCAAAGCAAACGCTAAATCGGCTTTTAGATCTTCAGAGTCCACCAGGAACTTTGCAATTTTTAAACCGCTATGCTGTCCGAAAAATTAAATGAAACATAACTAAACTACCCTCTCTCTCTCTCTCTCTCTCTCTCACACACACACACACACACATGCAGACACACACTAACTACCCCGTCCGCGCTCTGTCCTTCTTTCACGATAAATTTAAGCATGGTGATATCCCTATTAACAATTTTCGTGGCCCAGTGCACTCGAGTGCACTCGGACTTAGTTTTGGGGAATGCCCGGTAACCAGAAACATACTTCGCCACCTCGTTCCCTAGCGCAAAGAATTTAGTTACTCTACACTGCAGACTATCGATACAGTTCTCTTACACACACACTTATCCAATTCAGTCTTGTGTTGACCTCGTGTAGATCAGGTCCTTGACCCCATGGTTCGCCCTCCTTAATCGCATTCCCGTGCCATCTTCCTGGGTCATAATTGGCCTATCCCTGGGTGATACTAAGTCCTACACAGGGATGTGTGTCGTTTTGATCGATGAATGAGGGAGGGTAGGAGGGAGGGGGATGTGAATTCTTGCATGGTTTAACTCTCCCATTTTCTTTAGTTCATCCAGTTATTTCGTCAGGTGCAGCTGGCAGGAGGCCTGTTCGAAGGAGTGCAAAAGATGTTTATTGGCCTCAAGCACTGGAAGCTCCTCTGAGCCATCCCATAGACCAGACCCCATGGATCTTCATTTCCCAGATCCGTGACAAGTTCTTTCCAGGTAGTTTGTCTTTTTATTCTTAGCTTGTGCTTGTACACTGTTCTTGTGGTATTGTAGTGCTCAACAGATCTTTGTCTTTTTTCGGGTTTGTATGTTGTTTTGAACTTTTTGAGAGGGATTTCACTTCTTTCCGAAGAACTTCCAATTCACCATCCCACCAGAGATGGTAGGGCACTTTTCTGATGACCCAAGTAATTGCTTCCTCCCAAGCCTCCATTATCACCCTTACCGAATTCGGTGTTCTTCCACCCAAATCCATGTTTTCCAAGTTCTTTCTATAGGCCTTCAAACCACTAATCAGCACTCTGTCGAAGAGGTGCCAATTTGCCTTAATTGTTCCAAACTGGGGTTTTTCGAGTCTGTTCTTTCCCTTACTAACCATACAGATGCTGAACAGGATCATCTTATGGTCGCTCTTGATCGCGTCGGATACTCTCCAGTCCCCAATATAGCCAGCTCTCGCACTCTTGCTACAGTTACGTCAAGATACGATTCTGTATCGTGGGTAGGCGACAAATATGTCTCTTCACTATCAGGTAAATTCACAACCTGCAGGTTTCTCTCAAGGAGATACTAATTTACCTCCTCCCATCGGTCGTCCGTTGTCAGAGAATTCCACAATTCTGGTTTGGCATTGATATCCGCGCCAAATATAATGCTCTTTTTCTCTGCTCTGTTTAATATTATATACCATTGGTTCAGATGTTCTTCCAATGGGTCTTGAGGTTGGAAGTATGACGATACAAACATTAAACTCCACCCTCCCATTTTCACCTTGACACATGCATTATGCGTGTTCGACGGAACTTCCACCGGGATGTAATTTAACTCTGGATTACATACCCAAATTCCAGCCATAGGTTTTCCCCTGAACAAGGCGAAATGATCTTAAAGACTTGATATTCTCCCTCTGAGCAGGTAGAGTTCCTGCATCAGTACCATTTCCAGGTGTTGCTCCATCACAATCGTGCGCAGTTCCATTGTCGGAACTGCAGCTCTCTGCAGGTTTAGTTGTCCCAACCGTAGCGGTGCGAGACGACTAATCATACTGGGTCCTTTCCAGCTCTGATGCACCGGACAGTCCGGTGACCCTACCTTATTGTTCATTTCTCTGCATTTCTCTTTCATGCAGTTTGCACACTTAGCTGATGCATTCTTACTCTTACATTCTGAGTATTTATGTCCCTTTTCTGCACAACATGAGCAGACCGCACTTTTATTTAATGTGCCCATATGCCTGACACTTAAAACACATCTCGGGATGAGGTAGTTTCTAATCTTACAGCTTTGAAAGCCAATGTATACAGTTACACAATCTCTAAGTAGTTTCCGCAAGTGTGGGGTTACCCCCAGGACCATATTCACCTTATCCTTGTCCCTTGGAATGGTTCTGCAGTAGCGTTTTATCGAAGCTCTTCCTCCGAGAGCTGACTCTCTCTCTCTTTCTCCCTCTCTCTCTGTCTGTCTCTATGTCTGTCTGTCTCTCTCACTAAAGTTCTGGATGCCCAAGGTGTCCAGAAACTCAGAGTTATCATACTCCTTGGGCACATCAGATATGATGACCTTTGAGCCTCTCCTTTTCGTATCCACTATCCTTAGTCCTATGTCTTCCATCAGCTTCTCGATTCGGAGCTTGAGGAGAGTTTCCTCATCCTGATTCTCGAGGAGAATCCCACCCTTAGCCACCTGTCTCGCATTGCATATGTTAAACTTCTCCTGGACAAAGTCCCATAAGCATAGAAGAGGCCATGGAGGCTGAGCGGTTAGACTGCTCACCTCCAACCTAGGTAAATTGGGTTCAATCCCAGGCCGTGCAACTGCAGGATTTTCACAAGAGAGAATAGTGCCGGCGGGTTTTCTCGAGGCTGGCATGTCCTCCCCCCCCCCCATGTATTCCGGCACTGCTGCTTCATTATCACCTCATTTCACCCTCATCGACTCTTAAGACCTCGTTGTTAAGATCCACCGAAGTCTCTTCACTCCATTCGACCCATGCCTATGTATGCAGTAAATATTCTGTCTACAAGAGCACATGAGTGAAAGTTTAATTAAATTGGGCAAACATAGCTGCGATTAGGACAATGGTTACCTCTCATGATAACCTAAGATGACCTACAAAGGGGAAAAAAGGAGGGGAGCGGATTGGCTTAGAAAGCATATTAACACCTCGACAGAAAATAATCGCAAAATTACATGCAATTTGTGAAGTAGAAAGAAGGGTTTCTACTAGTGCAGAATATGGAAAATGATAATCTTTATATCCTTTCAGACCCACTTTAATTTGCTGTTTCAGATGTTGCAAAAAAAAAACATTTTCGATTCGTGCTTAACTCGACACAACACTTGTTTCGTTGTCCAAGCGAATGAGATGTGGGCAGTATGTTCATAAACTGTAAAATTAACTAAATATGACCTAGATTAGTAAGACAGTTTGCAATCATTTGCCCACAGGTAACATCATTGTCCATCAAACCTTCACTACAGACCAAACATTATCAAAACGTGCGTAATGTACACTAGAGTGTACCCTGGGTCTGGATGAGATGGAAGGGTGTGTAAAACAATAGTAAAGAAAGATTGGTCGGAAGATCTTTCCTTCTTTCTTTGTCAACGTAGTGCATTTTTTTGCTCATTGTGCGCATTTTTTTACAGCGTACAATGTGAAGTAGTAAGTAGCGGGCGATAGGCTCTCGCGTGGATCCGCAGAGCAACTTGCTGCCCTCGTAGTAGCCGAGGACAGAGGGAGGGAAGTGTTTGGCTTATCGGCGGTGGTGCATCAGCCAGCTGGTCGTGTTAGGGTGATAAACTGGCGCTCGTCCTGCGACGAGGTTCGGCGCAGCGCGGGGAGATACGGAACAAAGCTCGGGCGAGCAACGCCCTCACACACGCACGCGGCTCTCTGTTCCTTCTGACACACCACAGAGCAGCCTACACAAGATGAACGACTACGGGCAGCTGATGTTCGTCGAGAACATTCCATTACAAATTGTGTTTCTAAAGACTGAATGTTTAGATCGTCTTTTGTGACGCCCCTCAGAACAGTGCACCAATAGCAAAAATGTTGCACACTGGTGGTTTCACACTGTTTGGCCGAGCGGAACTGCCGGTGTCTGGGTTCTGACTGTGGTACCAGCCAACGAGAACATGGGATCCGCTTGATAGAGTTTTATAACGCGAATTATAGGGTCAATGTGGATTGTAGCCTGCACTTAAATAAAAATATATACATATTTTCTTAGAGTGCCTATATTATATACGCTCTGATAATTAAATATTTCTATATTCAAAAATTGCTGGAACTAAAAAAAATGCTTGATTTCATATCAGACACTCAATTGAATAATCACACGCTGTTTCTAAAGCCGGAAGTCGATAATATAAACTCGACGTATATGCTGCATCTCAGGATGCCGTAGAATAATGTAGAACAAACAAGTGAAACATATCTAAATAGAGCCTCATATACAACAAAACTGTTGTATAGGCCAGCACCACGCCGTAATGACGTTTAACACTCTGCATCTGGTAACTAACTTGCCAGTTAGTAGCAGACCTTCTGCAGCATGCAAGAGCCAATCCCAGCGAATGGGTACGTCCACATAAGAGGAACGGCCAATTGGAGTGGAGATATTTGAGCGGCTCTCAGCATCGAGGTATTGAGAGGCGATGAGGGTGAGGTGAAGGGAGAATGGAGCAATACCGGAATACAACGGCGAGGGAAACGGGATGTCTCCGAGAATACTCTCTGATTAGATGCACCGTCCACCTAGGTGGAACTGTAATATCCAAACTGTTTATCTTCTATTTTCTTACATATTCTGGCGTAACATGTTATTACAGCACGATTATTTACTTAGAGGATGGCAACCATATTTACCACCCTTGTTGTTGAAACTTCCCTGGAACCTAGTGTAGAAGTGACGTTGAGAGATATGCTATCCCGGGCGGTAGCACCCTCCGTGAGCTTCAACAACCCTTCCTGCGTGTCAGCAACGACTCCAATCCCTGGGCTCGTACGTGACGTATGTAGACAACGCACACTGTCTTCTAGAGACATCGTGGAAAAGGGGGAAGCATTTCGCCCAGAAAATAGTTTTTTATCTTGGAAGGATAGACAAGATGCTACTCATCGTGAGACCTGGACACAGAATAGACAAGTATACAGACCACATCTGACATAGGGGTTCCTTGAATGTGGACCTAAAAGAGTCGCTGACACCTTGCACTGGTGCGTACGTAGTGCCTGATTGGCTGTCGCGTGATGTAGGAGACCCCGGCGCTGATTGGCAAACTACGTAGCACCATCTTGCTGACGCGTGCGATTGGAGATTGTGGAAAAAGCGCTTGTTGCATCAGAGAGTTTACTTAAAGGTTGACGTTCATACGGGGACATTCACATTTTCATTGCTGGTTTGGTGATAGTTTATTTTAATGAAGGTTCGTTAAGGTCGGACCGTTGACTATGGTATAATGTATGGTTGCTGGTATTATTTGAATGTGTATTTTATAATGAAATGATTTATCAGAATACTTCGCTTGATTATTTCATAGGGACGTTTATATGATTGCTGTGTTGCCTTGGAAAGAATGAAGTTAAGTGTTTAGTACCGTCGCTATGGTTTAGTTAATGATTGTAGCTATGGTTTGTTTGTGTATTTTTGTGATATCATATGACAGAATATTTTGCTTGGAAGAATGTGTAGAAATGGGTGTTTTGTCTGTTTTTTGCAGCGAGTAGGATATGACATCACAATATTATGAGTTATTTTAAACATTTTTCGATGCTAGATGACGTTTTGGGCTATTTAGTTGGTTGATATGATATTAAATTATGATCGGGCATTGAGGAAAGCTGGTTAACATATTGAATTAATAATATTGTGAAATGGGTGAGGTCTCTTTTTCTGTAAATAAAGCATTGACATATTGGGATGAGAAATAATATTATTATATATGTCTGAAAAATAAATGTATTCGCCAGTAAAATGCATTATATCGTGTGTTTAAAATTAAGTTTATAAGTGAATTGTGTGTAGGAGTTGAGATGGTTCTAAGATAACTATTTCTTACAGCACATGTTCTCATATAAACCAAATATCTTGGATGTGTATAGGTAAATGTTGGCAGAATGTTTGAACCTATGTCCTTCTGAATATGTGTATAAATAGAGTATCTGCCTTCGCATGATATACGACTATATATGGGGTTCATTTATAGTTTTTAGTATTTAAGAAGTATATGGAGATTCTTTTAGAATAGAGTTTTGTGTATTGGACGAGTGGTGTAGGAATGATGAGTGTTTAAGGAAAAGGCTTTATAGTTACAATCTTGTAGTGTGAGACGTTGATTGCGCCGATAAATGTGTATATTAATGCCAGCAATTTTGTCTATGTATTTCAGCTTGCCAATAAAGGATTTTTAGTGTATACTGGTTTTGAATATACTTATGGCCCACGAGTCATTTAAGGAAATAGATGTTTTACATACATACATACATTAATTCCCTTTTTTATAAAAAATATTAAATAAGTTACAATTAATTTTTACTATTTATTTCTTGTGCCTGAAGTCGCAATATCAGAGTATCTAAATGTCTTCATGCGATCACCATCAACTTCTGTGTGGATAAACATGGTGTAAATACAGGGTGGAACTACTGCTGTTGCAGACACTGAAGATTGAGTAACTGGAGGTTGGAGTCACTACCAACATAGCTGCTGCTGGAGTCCATAAGTAATGGTTCTTGGTGCATGAACAAACAGGCCTGAATTATTTATATCATCCAGCTGGAATTAATATGAATGTTTTTTTTGGGGGGAAATCTAGCTACTCAAAACAGTTTTTGCCTATAAATGGAACACAAGATTGATGCACCCGGTGCATCTATGGTCGGTAAATTGGCGCAATATTTCTTTACACTTCTTTAATGATGTTTACCATCTTAAGATTCTCTGTACTTGATGTCCTTCGGGCCATTGGGCATGGTACAGAACTGTGCCAGTTTCCAAGCACAGAGATGAAGCTGGATACCAGCCTTCAAGTTTTGTATGGCGAAAATTGATGCGCGTTGTCACTACACATGTCAACAACAGAGCTACGTTGATGGAACTACAGCAGGAGGGAGAGATCTGAACCCGACTATGAAGCACACGTAACAAAGTGTCGTCCATGCAGCAGAGAACGAGTCGTAGCTAACAGTCGTCACGAGACGTGGAGAGGATGCAATCATCTCACAACGCATGTCTCGAGGCTGCTCATTGTAAGTGCCAACGTCACTTTCTCCTGCAAGTGACTGGCTTCAGCCCAGTCCCCATGGAACCTAGATACCATGGTGACTAAACCTTTTCATAAGATGGCGATGAAGACTAAGAAGTGTTCCTGTTGCCCGATCCTACTAGCACAGATTCGACACCATGCATAATGTATTCCAACTACCCCAACACTTGCCACGACTATGTAAACGGAGAAGGCTTACATTGTGTGCACTATGGTATTACATATAAAAATTAGTGTGATTTTTACAGCTCAGTGATTGTCAATAGTTCCCGTAAACGACAAACTTTAAGTAAAATGGAGAGCATTAACAGCATGACTGCGTAAGTAAATGTAACTGCATTTACCCGAAATTCCTGGAAATTATCTAAATTTAAAAAAAAAATGTATTATAAATTTTCCGAAATTACCCTGTCCGTGACTCCAACCTGGTATTTGAAAACCAAATCCAAAAATAATATGAGTTTTTCTAAGTTACTCAATTCAGGAATCGAACTGAAAATTTTCCAAGTTCGAAAATAAAAATTACTTAAGTGCCTTGTCCGGGAATCTAACTCAAAACCAAAATTTCCAAAATCCAAAAATATTTGAATTTCCTTATCCAGGGATCGAACCCGGTAATTCCAAAATTTCCAAAGTCCAAAATGCACAAATTTCCAACATTTTCCTGTTCTGGAATTGAACCTGGGATTTAAAAAGAAAAAAGAAAAAAACCCAAGTGCAAAAATTACAAATATTGTAAGTATACTGCCCGGGAATCGAAGCTGGCTAACCAAAACCAAAAATATTTCCCGAGTCCAAAAATTAAATAATATTAAATACTCGGTCCAGGAATCAAACCCCGAACTGGAAATGCCCCAACCAGGAATCAAACTCACGAATTTCCAAGAGTTGCACTCGCCAGGAATCGAACTCGGTAATCAAAAAATTATATATCCAAGACTTGCACTCGCTGGGCATCGAACCGGAATTTCAGGTGCCCCGGATTTGCAAAAATGTAAATTAGGTCACCACGTGTGCTAAAAATAGAAGGTAGATCAAAAGTGCACTCAAAACCAGATAAAATTCTCAAAAATAGGTCACGAGGTCAAAAGCGCATCCCAAAAGTAGGTCAAATGTCAAGGTAGCTAGGTCAAGGTCAATCTAGTCCTATTTTGATCCCCCTACTATCGTGCATATACCTTAATAAGTTGCTTTGAAGAAAATAACATTTCATAAAGTACCCCCTCCCCCCAACACCATCATAAACGTCAACGATGTTTTACTAAACAAACATATTTCGTTTCTAAAGGTAGGAATAAATCTGCTTCTAAAGGTAGGAATAAATCTGCTTCTCTTTATAGTAGTTTGTTGGGTGTGTTCTCAACTAGTGTATAGATAGCAGCTTTGTTGGTTTTACTGCCTCGCGACTTTATTTTGTTTTGTGAAAATCTGGATAGAATATATAAATGTGTGTTAAAATTAACCAAACTGTTTTCGTGGCGTGGATTACTACTTGTCCCAATATTTTACCAAATTTTACTGAAAGTTTAAAGACGCTTTCACTAGTTCAGTTTGGCTGCGTGATCTTTATACATCACACATTGTTTTCTCGGGGATTTCTCTTTTCATAGAGACTACGAGTTTATTGTATTGTTTTATTTTTATTATGGAGCGTTTTTAGCATTTGAGAAGCATATCTATATCCTGCAAAGTTTATTGTATTCGATATTCCCAACAAAGACACTTTTAATATTATAAATAAAGACAAGTAACGCAACTGCAGGATTGGAGTGGAAATGTTTGGGTGGAGAGAGGAATGAATGCAGCAGCGCTGGAAAGCGAGGACGGGGCAAGAGGCAGATACGCAAGAAAACTAGCCAACCAGGGAATCTATCGACATTATTCCCATGTGCGCAAATATGGAAACTACCCCGCCGGGAATCGAACTCGCTTCGTCTTTTGGTGGTTGAGGGGGTGGGGAGGGGGGCAAGCGCTCTAGTCACCGCGGTCCACGCAGCTGCTAAAATAAGTTGAATCACGTAAAAAAAAAAAAAAAAAAAATTCGAAATAGCTGGTGCAGTTGGCAATGACAGACCAAATAAACAACTACAGCTGCAAATTGAAAGAGAGTTTAATTAAAGTCTGTTCACGATAAAGTAAACACTTTTGAAACCAAACTTAGAAGAAAAAAAAAGCTGCCTTGACCTGCATTTATTTCAACGGGTACCCTGAGTGACATGTGCCCAGTAAAGTAAGTAACGATGGATGGGAAGTAGTTCCTTATCTTAACGTGAAATAAAAAGTGTTAGGTAACCATTTCTGATAACATAAATTATTTCTTTCGGTTTCTATTTATTTTTAAGACATCGAAGTGTAAAAATGAGCAGATTTGTTGGATATTTACTTTACAAATAATTTCATAGTTTCACTTGACCATTGCACAAATAAAATGATTAGGCTCACGACAATGTTAAACTTACCTAAGGCGGAAGAATACACAAGGTGCACGCAAGTATATTTCAAGCAGGGCTTTCAAAAGTGCTCATTTTACCGTGAATAGCCTTTCATTATACGTCTGAACATGAAGGCATATCGCCTTAAAAGTACGTAATTCAGTGTGGCATATATGATTTCCATAAGTTAACGAAGAGGGGAAGGAAAAGGCGGTGTCCTGTAGTATGGTACAAACTCAGCATTTACCTGGAAATATTTGGGGAAACCGAAATCGGGATTGTTTTATCGGGAGTGAAACCCAGATGCTAGTCCGACCACTGCGATATCTCGCTAGGTGGCATGGATGAATTTGACTAAATGCTACATAGTTTTAACTGTACGTGACTTGGACAATCTGGGGAGACGTCTGCTACAGACGTGGCTGAAGCATTTCAAGAGGCGTCCATGACAGCTGACGTATGAGGAGCCACTAGGATGGGGAAGGAAATACATTGAGGAAATCCGCTCAGCTACAGCAACGTCCGCCATGTTTGCCCACTGGACTACACCGGCCCCTCGCGGTACGGTGGGTATCCATCAATTGACAAAAAATTCGTTTGATAGAATTTAATGCCAAACGCCTCTTTGGCCAAACACCAGTTCTGTCAAATATAGTTCTGATTTAACAGATAAATTTTCGGTCAGACTCGTGTTCGGCCAAATGCGTCGTCACAGAGCAAGTCCTGTTTGTTGTGCCAGGCTGGCGCTAGCGGTTTCACAAGGGGAGTAACTGCAGGAGGAAGGATGTAGGTCTACAGGATGTCGCAGTTGTGGCGGGGGAGATATAGGAGCTGTGGAGGGGGTGATGACACCATCTCCGGATATAGTAGAGTCAATATTTGTATCAGTCAGCCCCCGAAGTGTAGGGAGGGGGGTTGTTGTGAGGGCGGGTGAGGGGAACCCGTCTCACATCGCCCGTCAACAAATATTAGCATTCAGGGGTGCCGTACAAGGGGTGTGGTTGCTTGATATTACCTCTGCCCATCACAGCACATTGCTCTTCTGGTGTCGTCGTCACAATATGCGCTTTAATATAATAGGAATTCTTACGCACCTGTGAAATATATACCTCCATCTGACCATTGGTTAGCCTTCCAGCTTGAGTCAGTTTACTTCAGTCATATTCCTACGGTTACTTCGATTACACTCACTCTTGAAAACATTATATTTTTTTAAGTCTAAAGAGGTATTTTCATTAAAAATATACATACTTTCAAACATATTTGAACCTAGAATCTGAGATGGATGTTGACTTTCAAGATATCAAATAACCGCAGACAAAGGTGGTGTATTGGAGGCAGGGATTTTTACGATGTGGTTTACAGCTGTCGTTTACTCTACGGAGGTGATTCACAACAACCAACACTCTGGGGATAAAAAAACCGTAGTTATTGCCGAAATGGTTGGGGTAACATGAATTTTGCACGTCCCAAAAATTAATACTTCATAATGGCAACGTCTGAAACGTGTGAAAGAGTTAGCAATTAGGAAATATTAGGACCGCCAGTGCAAAGTCTTCCATGTAGAACACCGTGAATGAAAATACGCTACACACGTCTTGTGTGGTTTAACTGGAAAACGGAATCGAATCTAACCCAACCAACCTTTCCTCGTATTATCATACAAGACTAACACATAGTGGTGGAGAACATTTCATGGCGTCTAAAGTCTCCCGGCAACGACCATCCTACACTTCTATGGCATTGCTTCCTATGCTGTGACACACATTGATGAAACTCCGGGATATGACACGATCCATTACATTCTCTTGCCCACTTGTTAGTTCAACTTTTCTTTCATGCTGAAAAATTATGAATTTTTTCTTACGTGATAAGTATCGATCGCGCATGCAAAACAAAGTAATTTTCGTAAAGGTCGCCAGTTTCATTACACCCAATGAAGTTTCATGATATAATTAGGACCTTTACTTTCTGACTGGCATACGAGTATATACTTCACATACTAAAGTAGACGAACATTTTGCCTACGTATCCTATATATATAACATTCCTAGTGGTCACGTTATTGCAAATAGGGATCTCTTTCCAACAACACCCACTGCAGTGCCAACACATTTACTTAATAATTAAAAGTAATAAACTTTTTTTTCGCTAAAAATCTAACAAGTTTGTTTGTGTGAGCGTTTTACACATTACTTGGTCATCCCGTTTTTCGTGAAACTGACACGCAGACTTTACTTCAATATACTATTTTTACTCTTTCAACTCTACTTACTTTATTGGCTCGTATCTTTTTGAGGAGAAGTTTTCTTACCAAGCTGGGACAATCACAATTAAGTTACTACGATACTAAACACCCGTGATTAGCGAGCAGGCGCATAAGAAGCGTGACAGTTAATTTTATAAAACCACGGAAGTGGACCTGAACTGAAGTGTTTTAGAGTAAATCTAGTCATGGAAACTTTTCGTAATAACACGTTCCCCTAGACATGACACTATAATCACGGTGGGACACATGTATCTATCTGAAAACAGCATGTAGCAGCACACTGCTACTCCAGGAGAGCGCTGCTACTCCAGGTGCACACTGCTACTCCAGGTGCACACTGCTATTCCAGGAGCATGCTGCTACTCCAGGAGTATGCTGCTACTCCAGGAGCATGCTACAACTCCAGCAGTACACTGCTACTCCAGGAAAGCATTACTACTCCAGGAAAGCACTGATACTCCAGGAAAGTGCTGCTACTCCAGGAGCATGCTGCTACTCCAGAAGCACACTGCTACTCCAGGTGCACGCTGCTATTCCAGGAGCATGCTACTCCAGGAGTATGCTGCTACTCCAGGAGCATGCTACTACTCCAGGAGTACACTGCTACTCCAGGAAAGCATTACTACTCCAGGAAAGCACTGATACTACAGGAACGCACTGATACTCCAGGAAAGTGCTGCTACTCCAGGAGCATGCTGCTACTTCAGGAGAGTGCTGCTACTCCAGAAGCACACTGCTACTCCAGGTGTACACTGCTACTCCAGGAGAACACTGCTACTACAGGAGCATGCTGCTACTCCAGGAGAGAGTTGCAATTTCAGGAGAGTGCTGCTACTCTAGAAGCATGCTGCTACTGCAGGAGCATGCTGCTACTCCAGGAGCAGCAATATTACGTGGGCCAATGGCTTACAATATATAATTCAGTTGACGTCCAATACACATTCTTATAATGGTCGTTTGCCTCACATGTGGTTATGTTTGTACTATTGGTAATAGGTATGTATATATTGACTTAACAATTTGAGAATGGACCTTGAGATATACATGGCATATGTAAAATGTTACTTGTGTTCATAACATGTTTCAGCTAACAGTTTCTATAACTATTACGATATTATTCGCAGTTACGCCAGATTTTTTTAAATATTCAACACAAGGATGTTTTCTTATAGAAATAGATAAACACAGCATTTCTGAACTATCAGACGGACAATATGAAGAAAAGATACACAATACAATAGTGTGATTATTAAAAATAACTCGGTAGGTATATAAATATTCCACAACCTCACTGTTTAAATAAAATACTGTAAATTAATACTTAATTTCGTTTAGTATAAGGTCACAGATTCCATTCGTTGCATTTTACTAACAGTTGAAAACTTCTATGAAATATAAGGGACTTGTTAGTCCAATTATACCCTGTTATCTGGTAATTAAAGAAATTATTTCGTGTCTATAGAGAATATTAGTTAATAATTTTCATTCTTGTTGCTTTTCCTTGTACATGTAATGGGATTCTGTAAATACTTGTATAATATAACTTAACCAGTACAGTATGAATCTTAAAAAGAAACTAGTAATCATAAATTTCCTCACAAGCTGCTTCTGTTAAACAATTCTAAGTAATTGTGAAATTTTTACGAAAAATAATTAGGAGGTTTACCTCATATGGATGAATTTCATATAATGATTAACTTTTATTGACAATTATTGTTAAACGCAGGTATTTCATATTTTACTCCAAGGGAAACAATTGCAAACTTGGTTCAAGATGGTAGTGTAGAGTATTTAATATTGAATAATTCCTTGCTTAAATGTTAATTTTACTATTTATTTTGTATAATATAAATTAATTAATTCGCATATTGTCAACTTGATATATTACTTTTCTTTACGACTAGGGCACATGTATATCGAATAGTTTCCTTATTTACATGTACCAAATTGTAAATTTTCGTAACCGTACTGTAATAGTTAGACGCGGCCAATATCCCTATACCCACCCACTCATGATGTTCAGTTCAGCGACCTGTACTCCAGTGCCAGTATAACCAAAACACATTACTGTCACTGCTATGGTACAAAATTATCCTACTACACTCACTGACCTTTGAAAGTTCGGACCCACTCATCAATATACTTCTACACTTTTCCTTCAGTCCAATCTTCTGCTTCATGCCATTTCTCTTTCTCCCCCAAGGATTTTCTATATTTTTCTCTAATATTAATGTTTTCTTCTGCATCCCTTTAGAGGTGGAGACACCTCTTTTCATGGCTCTGGGAGATATGTTATGAAAGCCCAGCCGTGCACCCGTTACACAAGGTTTTGCCGAAGCGCAGCGACAGTAACGAGGGCACAGTTAGTTTGGGAAACATGAAAACCAAACATTCGACCAAAAGTGCAACCTGTAAACAGTCAAAGAAATGCACCGAAGATAACACAATATGAGGGTCCAGCTAACTTATTAGTTTCATCAGTAAGCATAATGTCGCCTCGATAAGACTCCACCCACAAAGCACGGCGGGGACCAATCCAAATATAATACATCAACAAACACACATGGTGGGGTGAGAAGTGTGGACGGAACTGCGAAGCCTGGAGAAGGCACAGTCGGCGACTTGAAGGCAGATGGCAAGGCATCAAGGCCAGACGGAGGTGGCAGCAGCTTGTCTAGGTGTGTGACCAGGTGAGTCCCTTGTACCATGCATCTACTTTTCTATCTTTGAACCAGCCTTCATACCTTTATCCCATATATCCAATTGATCATATTCACTATTATTCATGTTCAAGTGTAATAGTCATTAATGTTAAGATAAATGGACCTGGCCAAACCTTAATTAATTAGTACTGTCTCTTACTTCACCTACCTCTCATTCCCTTCCTTCATCCTTCCTGTGTTTATAAAAAATATAACAAGCGACATCGTCCGGCACGATTCCCACTTGCGAAAATCCGGAAGTGTCCGGCTGGGGATTAAACCCGGTCCGCCTTGATAGGAGGCGAGCAGGCTAACCGCTCAGCATCACGGCCCATTACAATTAGAGACGTGGAAATTATAATGCTAGGCTAAACTAGACAGTTGTGTATACACTCCAGCCACTGTCATTAGTTCATTGGCTGTGTATATACTGTTTTGTAGGTGGTTATCTCGGTCTATGCACTATACTACTGTTCGCAGTCCTGCAGGTCGTGTCAGTGGCCTATTCACTAAAGCAACAATTCTCCTTAGCACATAATACTTTGACACACCAAGCTTTGTCTTCTTTGTCAATATAGTAACTCACAGGTAAAATATTACGGTACACATTTCTGGGACAATATCTTGAAAAACGCTTATGCCTCCGAAACGTATGACATGGTAATGTTACAAATACATTTACAACCTCATATACAAGAGTAGCAGGAGTATAGGGGTTTCACCCCACTTTTCATTAATCGGATTAACCCTTTGATTTCAAATTAATCTAAAGTGTTAATCCTTAATCCGATGTTAATCCGGTAGATTTTCAATCCGATGGGAATAATTTCTAGTATGATTTTAATCCGATGAAAATGAGATAAAATAAATTTGATCAAATAATTTTGATGAAAAACATAAATCAAATTTCTTTGATGTACTTTTTTGTGTAGTTTGGTGTATTAGTTTGCTGAGGGACAAAGGTATTATTTTCTTTCCTTTTGGGTGAGGGTTGGGAGCAGCTCTGGCACTCGAATGAGGTGTGGCATGTTGGGGACAGGGTATATATGTGGTGAGTTTTTTGCAAGAGTGTGATAAGTGTTAATTGTTTTGGGTTGGTAGTGATATTGCTTGTAGACGGTGTTGGGAAATAGGCGACTCTGCAATATAGTATTATTGCAAATGAATAACAGTGCTGACATATTATACGAGATAAATTTTGGAGTATTTAAACGAATATAAAAGAAATATATTTCAAAGAGTTATATCTATCAATAGATATAACATGAGAGAGAAATATAATGACCACAACTACGTGAATAACCTGGCCTCATAAAGAAACAAATGCTAAAAAATCACAACTACACGAATCTCCAGTATGAAATGAATTAACAAACTACAACGAAGCAAAAAAGTACCTATAAATATATAAATTATATGGCTAATGAACACAAGTACGTGACTATCACTAAAGGAATTATGGAACCCAACTATCCTGTTTTTTTAAATAAATGTAATCGCACGAGCACCTCTCCCAAAACGCATCTGTCCAGCTGCGAGCTCAGTGAAGCAATGACTGCAGTATATGATGTGCGGAATCTTATAAGCGCTGATGTCTGTCCGGATGTGATTTCAGTCAAGGAATGAGATGTCTGGCAGGTAAATGAATTGAAATTATGGCAAACATGTATATGAAATATGCAAACTTACTAAGAACTAATTTGAATACACTACGCCCTACAACAGAGCACAAATTGAGTGGATACACTACAACTTTGCACAGTACATAATGATTTAGTGCTTCCAGTTAACACGGACCGATAAAAATTTCCAAATTCGTATTTTCAACTTTACGATTTTAACCAGCCACATTCACTCTCATTTGTAAATGTACCTTGAATTATATTAAAACACATCCATTCGATGAGGAATCTGATGTACGCATGAGTTGAGCATAGCCCTTTCTTCAATTTATAAGCAGTGTTAAGAGCAAACAGTACCTGTGTGTGATTTGGCCTAAATTTGATTATAGACTCAGGTGGAAAACTCGGAATTTATCAATTTTCATCACTGATCATTGAAAATATCCTCTTTCTAATGACGGAACCTATTTCCGTACCAAGCTACTATTAAAAAAGAAAAATTGAATCACATCTTCCTGAATGATACTCAGATTTTTAACACAAATTTTACGATGGTGAGAATAATTCACATTTAACACAAATTTATGTTTATGGGTAGTGAGACCTACTCATTCTAAGCTAAGTAAAATCGATATTTTTGATTAAATGTCAGGATTGCACCAACAAGTTTTCTTATACAAGTAATGTGAAGAAGGCTGAAGACTACCCTTCAACAGATGCTGTGAATAATGACTACATATTAACGGAGACTCCAGCAAGCTTGTAGACAGAATTAGGTATTTTCTTAAACATGGTGAATATTCCAGAATAAATTTTATGGTTTTGATCATAAGAATACTTAAGGTACAAGGTTAGATAGAATGACGTATTTTTGGGAACACCCGAGAAGTATGATGATAACGTTTTTTTTTACCCCACTTCTTGACCAAACAAGTTATTATTGCAAGTAAACATTGCTTTATAGGAATATTTCAATTTGAACTATTATGTCTTCCTCAAACCAATTAAGATGTTTTAATTAAGTTGGAATGTTAATTCAGGGATAAATTGAGGTTTTATTGAGAAATAATGTGCTTAATTGAGGAACAAATAGCCTTATTTGAGTAATAATAGGCTTAATTGGGGAATAATTTCGAGGAGTAATGTGTAACCAGTATAAAATTGATTTATTGGTGTCTATATTTGTGAATCATCCTATACATGCTCATGCTATGGTTTTATTTAACCCCCTATACTTTGTTGCTTAATGGTGTGCGTATATTTTGTATCCTCTTGTACTGACTTCTGTCAAAAATGATTTGATAGTTTGTTCAATGTTTAGTGACATTCTGTATTTGTTTATGTATATTGGTTCAACCTGTATTTGCTAGTGTTAAAATGTTGTATATAAAACTTTTAGAGCAACCTGTAATTGCATGTTTAATGCTGTGTGTTTCGGAACACTCTGTAGAATAACAGAAAGATTTGTTTTTTGAAAATGTTGTACATAAATTTTTTGAAATAACTGTGTTTGTATATATTTTTATCTACAAATATGTCCTAAAATAGATTTTTACCATGATTTATAAAATCTGTTTACAACTATGAACTTGTTTTCCTAATAAAGGAATAATGTAATTATAAAGTTTGTCTCAAACGAGAGAGATCCTAAAATTTTCTAAATTTAACAAATTTATTTAAATTAGTTAAAAGTTTATGATTTCGATCAAAAACACACTATATTCCTACTAACACGAAAGACTATTGCAATGAGAAAAAAAATTGAAAGTTCTGGAAGAGAGCCCTCTAACCAATTTTCCATACTAAAATTATAATATGCCATCACGGATAAGGCATGAAATTATAGGTTAGTTTGTGGGTTCGAGTCCCAGGTATGTCCTATATGAGTGTAATATAGTTTTAGGGTTCGAGTCCTGGCTAGGTAATGAATGACTGTAATCTTATTGACATAAAAGAAATAATGAAATAATCACTGCTGATTAAACAAATATAAATTCGTTCATGCACATGACAACAAATAGCTCAATTTTATAGATGTTTACAGTTCATTTAATTGTTTGGAAAATTTCCAATTAAACATTATTAAATAACATGTTTATACTCGCTAGGAACTGGTAAACTTATAGTGTTTGCCAATATCTCAAGATGTGAGAAAACCATTACATTTAGAGATCTAAGGTCTTAGGAGTGTGACTGCTACTGCTCCAGAGTCACAAATCTTCAAGGTTTAATTTCAACATTTCTCCAATACTACCTACTACAAAACCGAGATCTCAGAGGACACCAGTCTGACTCCAACAAGCCCCTGCTGAAAGCATTTTTGTTTAATAACACCCTGGGGAACTTATCTAGTTTCATAAAGCAGTCTGCCAAGGTCCTTGGTCCATCCTGCAAAGGGGGACAGTTCAAGTCAAGGATTTGAACAGTCAGGTATACCAAGGCCAACATGTCTTCCTAGCTGAATTCAAACTCTCGAGAAAAACTAAATAGTGTTTTCTTGTTGATAAAATTAATATTCGCTTTCCAACCTCTATTACGCAGGAAAATATACAGAAGTTAAAAAAAAAAGACACAAGACTTATAACAAATTCTTATTTATGAAACAAGTTTTACTTCCCTGTACACTATAACTTTACAAAAAGTTTTCAAATATCTTGCAAAATATAATTCTAACCATAATGAAAATATGATTGTGTAAATCAACGGAATTAATATGTACAAGTTTATAATAATAAGAATATACAGTATAAGAAAAAGGCACCATAATTTACTTAACTTACTTCGTAGAACATAACACATTTCTTCAGTTCGACAATGAATCAAGGTGAAAACCATCTCTAAGATAGAAACATTAATTTCTTGTTTCACTATTGGTAAGCAATACCACTGAGAAAACTTTTATAGCTACCAACCCATGATTTTCGGCTACACTATCGCATAGGGAAATATAGCACAATCTGGTTTAAGTTTAATATTCTATGTTAAGTAATAATTTGTTGTAATTTTTGTATAAAAAGAGCACTATCTCATAAAAATATTACTTTCTTGGTATGCAATTAAATCTAAAAAATAATTAGTGAATGGTGATATAGTTGAATTTATTTTAAAAAACATTTTAGTTTTGTTTTCTGAGTTTGTGCTAGGGGCTGCTGCCTGAAGTCTTTTTGTTCGGGCACATTGGCCCCCGCCCGCCACTAGCCTAGCTCTTCCGCAAAGGGTTTTTAGTGTTCAAGAAACCTGCGGATCTGGTCTTCAGCCTAACCAATTCATTCCAACTTATATTTTAATAATTTTACATTTATATGATTACATCCAACTTTTAGTAACTAACTTATAATTTGAATAAAATTTTTGTTTAAGTTTGTTAACAAGTCCAAAAAAATGCAACTTAAATACAGTCTGTGATTCATTCGTTATGTCCGTACTGCAGTGCAAGGTAAAAAACTGTTTCGGTAATGAGGCAATTTTGGAATTTTTTTTTTTAAAACATTAAAAAATTACAAAGACCAATTTTACAATTTGGCAGTGGAAATTTCCGCTTAAGAGGGGGAGCATATTATAAATTTTGTTAAACTTTGTAAACAAGTCTTTACATTTCAAATGAAATTCATTAACTTTTTCAGCTAATCATTAAAACATTTAAGAAATGGAATGAAATTTAATAAAATTTTGTAAACATTTAACAAATTGAATGAAATGATCAGCTGTATGCAGATATTTGCTTCACACTTACAATACCTCGTACTTTAAAGTAATTTTTAGGTATTTTAGGAATTTTAAGAGATTTCAAGGGTGATTTTTTGTTATGACCGAAGAATGAATTACGAAACAGCTAAAAAAGTGGAGAACTATGCCGCTTACACCTAGCATAAGGGGGAGGTGCATAACTTCAGTTCCCAAGCTCATTCTGAGTGAGTTTGTTTGGAGAACGATATATGTGATAATGGATTACTAGACATTGAGTACTTCTAACAAATGAAATGTTTTGATGTGTGTGATGGGATGGTTTGGGTTTATAATTTTTTAAGATCTTAACTAGTTTTGAGAGATTTAATTTTCAAAATAGGTAAATAACTGCAAGTATGAGTGCAGGGGAATGGTTTTTCATTCAATTCTATATTGGATGTTGATGTATATTTGATAGTATTTAATGGATTTTAGAAGGAGATTCTCAGTAACCACTATTGTTCTTACAAAAGACAGAAAGTGTGACAATATCACAGACCAAGGCCTTCTCTACACTGTTAAATACTCGCAAAAATATGTTACAACCATCTAGAATATAATTCCAAGTACTCTAAGGAAGATAATTTTCAAAATGGGTGCATGACTTCGAGTATGAGTACAGGGGAAATGTGTTTAAATAAATACTAGGTGGGTTGTTAATGTATATTTGAGAGGAATTTAATGGAGTTTAGAAGGAGATGCTCAGTAATCGCTATTGTTCTTACAATAGATAGAAGGTGTGACAATGCTACAGACAAAGGCCTTCTCTACACTGTTAAATACTCGCAAAAATATATCAAAACCATCTCGAATATAATACCACGTACTATAAAAAAAAAATTTCTTTCAAAATATGGGCATGACTGCGTGTAAGAATGCAGAGGAAAGGTGTTTCAATCAATTCTAGGTTGGTTGTTGGTGTATATTTGAGAGGAATTTAATGGAATTTACAAGGAGATGCTTGGTAACCACTATTATTCTTACAATAGAGAGTATGTGTGACAATATCACACACCAAGGCCTCCTCTAAACTGATATATACTCACAAAAATATGTTTAAACCATCTACAATATAATATCAAGGACTCTAAGAAAAATAATTTTCAAAATAGGTGATGACTGTGAGTATGCATGCAGGGGAAAGGTGATCAATTTCTAAATTCAATTAGTTTTACCTAGTTTTCAAGTTATGTTTAAGAGTAGTTTTTGGTTATGACTGATGTATGAATTATGGAGCAGGAAGGAATTAAAGGAACTATGCCACGCTATGAACAGTGTGTCTGGAGAGCACGCAGCTCTGTCATACTCTCTGCTCATAGTGAGATGTTTGGAGAAAGATGACTGTGGGATTGATAAATGGACATTGAGTACTTCTAATGAATGAAATGTTTTGATGTGTGGTGGTAGTTTGGGTTCGTATTTTTTTTTTTTTTTAGATTTTAAGTAAATGTTAAGATATGCAATTTTCAAAGTTGTTGGGTAACTTCGAGTGTGTGGGGAAATGTGATGTAAATCCTTCTAGGTAATTTGTTGTTCTTCCATCTTTGTGAGTAGATAGAGAGTTGAGTAATTTTTTATAGTAAAATTTGAGAATTTTTTTTAATTTGGAGAGTGTCAAAAATGTTTAGTTATTGATGTTAATATAGTGTTACTCCCTTGCTAAAATATTTAGATGAAATTCATTATTAAATTTATAGAAGTATTTTGTAGGTGTAAACTATTTTATGGTGTATCCTAGAACATATTTTTGACAGTGTAAAATTCATAAATTTTTAATGGTGTAAAATTAATCAATTATCACACAGTGTAAAATTCACAAATTTTTATGGTGTACAAAAGTGTGACATTGTCGAGTTACTCACATTATTTTTTTAACCTGATTTAACGTAAACAAATTGTTTTCCAAACTAGGCTAAAAAAAATGCAATGCAATAGAGTGAGTTCAGATTTCAGTGTTATATTCTAAACGTAATCCACTGACTCCAAACACAAAAGTTGTGAAATATAGGCGAGGCGGCTCAGATCAGGAAACATTGTATAAAGTGGAGGCGAGCTACAGGCCTGTAATTAGTGGCATGGACTGAAGTCTTCAGAGAGACAGGGTTTGGAGGGTACATGATGACCTTCTCCCTCCCACTGGAGCACATGCTCACAGCTTAGACTTTCACCCTCATTGTAAACTGCTCTGGCTCACAACGCATCATCGTCTTCAGATCTTGATATCTGACTTTCGCCCACTCCATCAAGCCCTTAATTGCATGCTGATTGTCTTGTCCCCGAGACTTCAAAAAGCCTCATCCCCCATACCTTTTGTAAAACACACACAGTTCGTGCTTCTGCCTTTCCCAAACAAACAGAACTTCACTCTCTCCCTCGAAATATTTTATTTATAATACAGAATGTACTCTTTTATGTTAGTAGAGCATGTTCTATTTACAGGTACGTTGTGGTATGTAAGTATAATGGATTTTTTCTCTCTGTTTTCAGCATTATATATGTGTATTATGACATTAATTGTAGTAGTTGGGAGAAAAAAAATTAGATTAGCTTTCTGTATCGCTAAAGAAAAGACCGAATTCAGGCATATTGTGTGTTTTAAAATGTATAATGTAATCGAATTAGGTCTTAGAATTGGCTATCGCTGACTGTGAAAAGTGTGCAACTTCAGGATATTTTGTCACTTGTCTTCATAACTTTGTAGATATCTATGCTCATCATTTGATCAGACATTCACAATAAACTTGTATGTATACACTTTCATTTTAGTGACATTATAGACTTGGAATACTACAGAGGGAATGATGTATTCGCTGTGTCGCTTCTGTGGTAATCAATTTACAGGTCTGCATAGCATGCCTTGACATGAAATTAATAACCTGCAAGAGGAATAGTTCGGCCTTAACTTTTGAATGCAAATTCTGTCAGAGACAATTTACACTGAGAGTTGCTTTAAAGAGATAGTGTAAAAACTTGCAAGACTAATTCTATGCAATATATACATATTCCGCACTTGGCTCCAAAGTTTGCTCCTTAGGTAGAATTTCCAGCTCCATATACTGAATTATCTTCAAAAAGTCGCTATGTTTATTCAGGGATATAAAGTACGTTATTTTACGATTCTTCAACCTTAGTGAAAAGTTCATCATTTAGTCTCGAATACGAGCTGCGGTGTTCGCGGGTAGGCTTAATGATGAACAGATAATAAACAATATGCTTATCAGTGATGCGGATATTGACATCCATGTGTTTCAATACAGAGTGTTCACAGTAGTTGACACATACACTAATCCAAGTTAATTGGCTATAAGAAGATATGAATTTCTACGCTGCTCCATTTCTCGCCTCGCTTCACCCTCATCGGCTCTCAAGACTTCGGTTTCGAGAACCACCAAAATCTCTTCCATTGCTCGGATGCACAGATATTTTTTTTGGTGCAAGGTTTTAATACATTTGGAAATCTGTAAATCGAATTTTGTATACCTAGAGGGTATTAAATAGTATCAGTCTAATTTTTTTCCCTCAATACTACAGTTAGTGTCATAATACCTTCAGCCCTGCCATCTGCAACACCACAGCTGTCAATGACGACCATCTGCCACCAGCACACGCACAGCATATTCCACAGACTTCACATCTATCTACAGCCAACTGCAGTCTCTACGACTGTTTGCAATACCTATTGCAAAGGCATCAATGCTGCTGCTACCTGGTTGACTATCTGTAAGGCATGACAGAACTACAGTTACAACATTCCTTATACTGCTGTCTTTGTTACATATACCCTTGTAAAATATGAAGAAGAAATTCACAGTATGGGAATAAACATCAAATAAAATCTACGAATACAAAGTGCTCTCGTTGGCATGTGTAGGTGTCTAAAAATAACCTGGACGTGACACAATTAATGAATGCCTCTGTGTACATCTTTGTAACCTATTCAAGAGTTTGTAAATAATTTATGTATATATATATATATAACAAACAGACGATCCTCAGATTAATGTAGTATATTCGTAAATTTTTAGGAATCATTTTTGTATATATATAAGTTCTTGTTATTACTTATGTAATCTGTGTAAGACGATTTTGAATTGTAGTAGTAGTAAACAGTAAAAGTGTTATAATGTACTATTGCTGTACACAGCTTTATTGCAGAAAATTGTGACTATAGTTACAGGTATTTTGTTGTAAATATTAAGTTGTTTTTCATAAAATTTCTTCTTTTTCTTGAAATGTCATTGGAAGAAAATGTCAATGAAAAAATGTTTGGTAATTTAGTTAGTAATATGATTGTTGTAAATTAGATTATTTCATACGTTTGTCTTAAAGAAATGAAAAATCCTTGTTGTAAATATTTATTTTATTTGTTAAAAGAAATGCTTGTTTTAAAATGTATTTTAGTGTGTCAATGTTTTTTGCAAAATTATTGTAAATATTTTAGCATTTAAGAATGCTTCTTTAAAAAAAAAGAAGTAGCAGGTCTTTTTATTTACTAGTTACTTCCTTATGTAACTAATTTTTTAAATATTTTATTATGTGAATGATTGGAAATGGGATGTATCTGATGACGATGTGCTTGCATATTACTGAATATTAATTTTTAAAATTTTGTAATGAAAATGTTGGTAACTTCACATAAGTGGATGTCTAACATTGATGGTAGGATTTTCAGGTCTGGAACTTAAAAATGATTTAAAGCCAGGTAGCAGGATACCTGTTTGCTCACAATCACGAAAAAATTAGAGTTACTTGCTTTCTTTTTGATGAGAGAGAAAATTACTATGCATTAAATATCATCATTAGATTTCCATTAAAGAATTTTAGTAAAATCTAACTTTGAAGGGGGAATTGCAAAAGTGATGGAGAAAAGAATCGAACACATCTGAATGGATGAAATTTGGAATGAAAGGAGAATGAACTCGCAGTATCTTAAGGAAACCACCTTCAGCCCGCTGGTCAAGTTGAAGATTCCTGGGGGGCATAATGAAACCAAGAGTGAAGTGACACAAACACCTTTCAGGGCCAGGTATAAAGAGCATTTTGTAACACACCACAGTTCCAGAAATTTTTCCTGCTGCCCTTCAACTTCGCAGCTGGGAGAAACCAGCAAAAATTTGTTTAAAAAAAATATTTTCTCACTGCAAGCAGATTACTACTTCGCCTGAGGAATCGCCACGATGATGCCTGCTGGTAAAATCATAATCATACTTTGCACAAACTCAGAAAACAAAATAATTTTTTTTAAATAAACTTCAACTCTGTAACCATTCTCTGATTATTTTTGGATTTAATTACATAGCAGGAAAGTAAAATTTTCAATATGAGATATAACTTGTTAAAAAAAATCGAAACAAATTATTACTTAACATAGAATATTAAACTTAAACCAGATTGTGCTATATTTCCCTATGCGATAGTGTAGCCGAAAATCATGGGTTGGTAGCTATAAAAGTTTTCTCAGTGGTATTGCTTACCAATAGTGAAACAAGAAATTAATGTTTCTATCTTAGAGATGGTTTTCACCTTGATTCATTGTCGAACTGAAGAAATGTGTTATGTTCTACGAAGTAAGTTAAGTAAATTATGGTGCCTTTTTCTTATACTGTATATTCTTATTATTATAAACTTGTACATATTAATTCCGTTGATTTACACAATCATATTTTCATTATGGTTAGAATTATATTTTGCAAGATATTTGAAAACTTTTTGTAAAGTTATAGTGTACAGGGAAGTAAAACTTGTTTCATAAATAAGAATTTGTTATAAGTCTTGTGTCTTTTTTTTTTAACTTCTGTATATTTTCCTGCGTAATAGAGGTTGGAAAGCGAATATTAATTTTATCAACAAGAAAACACAATTTAGTTTTTCTCGAGAGTTTGAATTCAGCTAGGAAGACATGTTGGCCTTGGTATACCTGACTGTTCAAATCCTTGACTTGAACTGTCCCCCTTTGCAGGATGGACCAAGGACCTTGGCAGACTGCTTTATGAAACTAGATAAGTTCCCCAGGGTGTTATTAAACAAAAATGCTTTCAGCAGGGGCTTGTTGGAGTCAGACTGGTGTCCTCTGAGATCTCGGTTTTGTAGTAGGTAGTATTGGAGAAATGTTGAAATTAAACCTTGAAGATTTGTGACTCTGGAGCAGTAGCAGTCACACTCCTAAGACCTTAGATCTCTAAATGTAATGGTTTTCTCACATCTTGAGATATTGGCAAACACTATAAGTTTACCAATTCCTAGTGAGTATAAACTTGTTATCTAATAATGTTTAATCGGAAATTTTCCACGCAATTCAATTAAATTTAAGCATTTATAAAATTGAACACATTTATTTGTTTTCACATGAATGAATAAATTTATATTTTTTAAACCAACAGTGATTAGTTCATTATTTCTTTTATGCATATAAGATTGCAATCTACATGTCCTAGCTGGGACTCGAACCCAGAAACTGACATATAATAACCACGCCTTATCTGGAATGGTATATTATATGGTTAGTTATGGAAAATTGGTTAGGGGGCTCACTTCCAGAACTTTTTTTTTCATTACAACAGTCTTTTATATTGTAAGAACATAGTATGTTTTTGATAGAAATCATACACTTTTGACACGTTTCAAGGTACTGTTTTTTTTTTTAGAAAATATAAGTGTCTCTGTCGGCTGAGACAAATTTTATCAATATATTATTCCTTTATTAGGAAAACAAGATCACAGTTATAAAGGGATTTTATAAATCATGGTAAAAGTTCATTTTAAGACATACTAATGTTAAAAAAAATATACAAAAACAGTTATGTCAAAAATTTATTTGCAACATTTCCAAAATAAAAATCTCTGTTATAGTTCCGAAACACACAGCATTAAACAAGCAAGTACAAGTTGCTCTAAAATTTTATATACAACATTTTTACACTAGCAAATACAGCTTGCACCAAAATACATAAACATGTACAGGATGACAAAAAACATTGAACAAGATATTAAATCATTTCTGACAGAAGTCAGTACAGAAGGTTACAAAATACATGTATGCCATTAAACAACAAAGCATAGGTCACAAAAAATCATACCACAATACATGTATAGAATGATTCACAAATATAGATTAAAAAATTTTTTTTACTGGTTACAGATTATTCCGCGTAATCATTCCTGGAAACCCTTCCTCAATTAAGCCTATTATTACTCAAATAAGCCTATTTATTCCTCAATTACGCCTGTTATTTCTCAATTAAACCTCTATTTATTCCTCAATTAACACTCCAACCTAATTCAAACAACTTAATTGGTATGAGGAAGACACAATACTTCAAATTGAAATATTCCTATCATGCAATGTTTACTTGAAATAATTACTTTTTCTGTCAAGTAGTGAGGTTAACTAAAAAATTTTTGTATTACTTCTCGGGTGTTTCCAGATAGTACTGCATTCAATGCAACCTCGTTAATTAAGTGCTCTTTTTATCAAACCCATCTCTTTTATTTCAGAATTTTCACCATGTTTAAGCAAATACCTAATTCTATCTACAAGTTCACAGGAGTCTATAGTAAATGTGTAGTCAATATTCACAGCATTTGTCGAAGGGGAGTCTTCAGCCTTCTTCGCATCACTTCGAGACAAGAACATCTAAATATATTGTACGTGGTCTCTATTATTTGCCCCTACGCGCCACTCTACCAGCGATACAACCTGGTTTAATTTCAACACATTACTTGTGACGAGTGTTTATGTTAATGGAAGAAATGTTATTCGGCGCGGCACAACATGTAAAAAAACCATCAAATCTATTTAAATCAATGATGCCACTCGCTATTTATGGCCTTGAAACACTTACATGTGCCTGCAGATCATCGAACACTGTTTTAGGACGGTCGTACCAGCGCGCAGCGGAACTTTAGCGTGCGCCCGCTAGAGGGCAGGCGTGTTCCTTCTTCAAGTGTACCAGAAAGAAAATTTCAATATAATTGGTTTATTCAAATAGTCGGACTCGATGTTGTAAGATGTGTATTGTTTAAGGAGGTATTTGTTTTCTCCATAGATACCAAAGTATTTTCATGCTACCAGATTGATATATATCATGTGGGAGTTATTGTACCCCCTCCAGGACTAATGCTGTCATCACACCTTGGTACGCTATTGGTGGATGATTTGTGTGCCCCCGTATAGCCTGATAATGGTCGTTTTTGTATTTATAGGACCTGGAAATCCAAGATATTGGTCAGATACATGGAACCAAGAGAGGGCTCCCCCATGGAGAAACAGGTCAGGTAGTTTGGGTATTTGTTTTTTCGTATGGTAATGCCCTTCAGAATGCTGAAACCTCACTTTGATGTTTTTAGTAATTTATTTTGTAGTCAGGAACATTTTTTGAAACAGAGCGATTTAATGATGCCTATTCAAACTTGTTGGAATCAAGTTTCATTTTTCTTTGACAAAGTCAGTGTTTGGTAATAGGATTGGAACCTAATTCTTACTTGAAATACAATGTTAATTTCGTAACTTTAACCATAACTTTTGCTTGTGCTAGTTCTCTGCCACTTTGGTAGGTTGAATAGGGGCAGTAATGGTTTTGTTAAACCCACCATATTGAAAGGAATGTTAAAAATGTAATGTGGCTTCGGCCAGTGTAATTTTTTGCTATTTATATATAGTTGCAATAATGTATGTATCTCCAGGTGAGAGTAACAAAAAATCTCATGAAGTTAACCTAAAAATATTACAGACCTGTTGTAGTGGCCACAATTACCTGAACTGGCCAGGAGGAAAATGCTATGTCGGGTGAAAATGATGTTTTTTTGGCGATCTTTTAATTTGTGTAATTCAAGTAATGATCTCAAGGATAGGCAGAGATTTTATTGGTAGTATAAGCATTGTAATTGAGACATGCGTTTTATGGAGGTGCAGAAAATTTTGGATTTGTGCACGTAAATTTTGGAAATGTTTGTATATGAAACAATGGCTCAATACTGTATATGATGTTTAAGTGTAATCCAATATTGTGTTTCAAGGTAAAATATCTTCAGGATATGCTAATATACTATAAAGGACTAGCGGACCCGACAGACGTTGTCCTGTACATATGTCTTAAATCCGAAAATTTTTAACTTTTTTTAATAAGTTGTAACAATCTGGACCGTTTTGATGAAAATTTTTATAAAAAAAGTTATTACAATACCTGACGTCATCACATGTACAGTTACCACAATTCAACCTATCGATGTAAAACATTCCAAGATCAACAATAACTTATAAATAAAAAATTTATAAAAAAAAACATTTCGTAGTGGACCGAATTGTGAATCTAAACCATTCTCGAATCCACTTGAAAACACACAAAAAATTTCATCAAAATCGGTCCAGCCGTTTAGGAGGAGTTCAGTGACATACACACGCACAGAAGAATTATATATATAAAGATTATATTTATTCTGCCACATCAAATCAATTTTTTCTAAATGGGTATTAGAGTTTGTGCCAGATGACAGACACCTAGATATGATTAAATTTTGATAGTTATGTTGTCATAAAATTATACAAAAGAGTAAAGCGTCTTAGGAGTTAAAGCATGGAGTACATTTTGTGATGCCACGTATGTTTCCCACGTGCATTTTTAGATTTTTTGTAAATTCAGTGTTAATCACTGAATACCTCTTGTGATGCCACATATGTTTGCAATGTGCATTTTGAAATTTTTTGTAAATTCAGAGCTAAGCAATGAGTACATTTTGTGATGCCACGTGCATTTTAGATTTTCTATGTTCTGTCATTTGTGTGATATGAGAAAAGATAAGATGCAGTATTGAATAAAATGCAATTATTGAAAGTTGGTTTTTCATATGTGTAGAGTAGCGTTAACCTTGTTTATTTTCACTGTGTTTGGCAATGAATGACTTCAGTCTTTCGTCTCTCTTGGTTTCTATTTATCTTTCTTATTCTAAAACAAATACTAGTTGATAGTAAAATTTGTGTCCTTGAGGTGTCCTGGGCGATTACGTGGGCCTCAGGTAGTATAAGACAACTCATTGGGGCAATCATCGCTGCTGTCTTCACCTGACGTTTCATCAAAAATATCGACGTTAATTAGCTTAGAAAGAGTAGGCGTATCGTTGCCAAAACTGCTCTCCGCAGCTAGTTGCGGTATTTTTGTCGAAAATTATTACGTTCATGTGTTAGTGTTTATTTCATACAATCCGATTCTATGGCATTCCTTGTAATTACATTAGTACTCTCTCCTTCTGTGATATTATGTAGTGTATATGGTACACTTACTTTCTCAGAGGAAGGTTATTTTTACAGATCTTGATATGACGATTCAAGTTATTAGTTCGTGCGAACTGGCGAAAACATTTTTTGCAGTTAAGAATGAGCCGAGGTGTATTCTTCGACCATTCATTATTCTCGTGTCTACAATCATGGCAGGCGAAAGTGTAAATTTTTTCCACATTATGTGTACTGTAGACGATTAGGTGATGACTCCATTAACATTAAGGTAGATTAAAAGTATAATCTTCGGTGTGGGGAGAAAGTTTACTTCCGAATATATGTTCACGTCAAAATGTCAGAATGGCAACTAACTTCAGTTCCAGGTTTGAAATATAACGAAAAGAATGTATTCTGCTCTAACATGTGTATAGTAATTGCGGTAGTACGGCTAAAAATTCACCACGTTATTAAATCTACGTATGTTAGACGGAATATGTGTATACTTAGTATTCGATTAAAATGAATAAAGATTCATTGAATTTTAAGAATATATAAGGGAGAGATATAAGTGTTTGGAAATATTTTGTAGAGAATTTTTTCATGACTTTGTTTACTAACGATTGTGTTAGTTGGAAGCTAGTCTGTTGAGTATGCCATTTTGAGCTGTGATTGTCTTAATGGTGTAATACGAATTTCGTTTTTCCCAGTAAATTTTGTCTGATGATTCGTTCTGTCGATTCCCTAAGTTGTATGGAGAAAAAGTTATTTTGTTTCAGATATCTCTTTACTATGTAAATAATTAGTTAATAGTCGGAGTGTATTGTCCTAAATAATGGAGTATACGTTTGCAAAATGGCCACCATTTTCCTTTAAATTTACTTAAATGTATTGAAATATCATGAAAATTGACATATTCCAGCTCCAATAAAAGCAATTTCAAGCTGGACATCGAAAAAGTAGTGTTTGTAAATAAAATAAGTTCAAATAAATATTTTTTTATGATAGATGGTGTATGTAAAATTTCGATTGGGAAGCTTTTGAATTGAAACTTTGGATATAAGTAAATTTTAGTGTCATAGAGAAGTCTACACATAAAATTCGTATTTTTTCTATGCTATACGACTAAATATTTAAAAACAAATTGAAAGTTTGAATATATATGCATGTGTCGTGTCTTCCATCGTAATATTTGAAACTTAAAACAAGATTAAATTTATTGGATTAAAATTCAGTTCTTGGATTAAAACACAAAGTTTTTCTTGGAATCTTGTCTGTGGATTAAGATTTCGGGTAATATTTACTTCCTAGTGTTCAGGGAAATTATTTCATCGGTGATACTTTGGTACCAAATTAATTTCGCTGGAAGTAAGCCATCCCTTGCGTTGGAGAAACATTTTTTCTCGATGGCTCAGTGTCCAGGCGAAAGTAAATGCGTGTAGGGGAGAGGGGGAGAGGGGCATGCAGCTAGGCAAGGTCAGTTTAAATTCGTGGGTAGAGGGAGGGAGTTTTGCAAACAGGTTGATGCTTCGTGGGTAATGTCTGGAGGGTTGGAGGGGGTGCGTGTCCTTGGATAGAAACTCTATTTTCGAACAAAGTCATCTTCTGGATAAGGGGGTGCAGGAAGACGGGGGCGGCAACAAGGAGCGATGTGAACAGTTCACTAAGATTGGCACCATGTTAGTTCCTCGTAATCACTTGTCCAGGATAGATGTGCTACTGATCACTTGTCCAGGATAGATGTGCTACTGATCACTTGTCCAGGATAGATGTGCTACTGATCACTTCTCTTAACCAGCTCTTCTCACACCACTGGGTGCAGTACTCTTAGGAATTTCCGTGCGACGGTCGAAGGGTCGGCGACCAGCGGGCTTCACCTATCGGTTTAAAATAAAAATTTTTTATAAATTTTAATTGATCGAGAAAAAAATTTGTGTCTTAAGCCAATGTTGTGTCTTTATCATGTAAACCCGGTTTCTGAGATATGTCTACGAAGGTTTGTAGCCTTTTCAACTATTGTTTGTGTTACCAAGTGCGGTGAATTTCACAGACTAGATGGAAAATTTGTAGTACGTTCGTTATTTTAAATAATTTTTCTTATAGGAAGTTTGTGAATTTCTGAAAATATATACTACATTTCTATAAACTGTTGAAGGATTACACTTTGTGGGATTAAGGACTTGTTCAAGCCATCCAAGTATCCCTATGCATTAAATAGAAATTTGTGTTAAATGTGAATTATTCTTACAATAGTGAAATTTTCATTTAAAAAAAAACTGGCTAACGTTCAGGAAGACAGATTAGATTTTCTTTGTTAATAGTAGCTTGGTAGGGAAATAGGTTCTGTCATTAATAAATAGGATATTTATATTCATTTGTTCACCTCAGTCTATAATTAAACGTAGGCCAACGCACACGCAGGTTCTGTTTGCTCTCAACACTACTTATAACTCGACGTAAGTGCTATGCTCAACTCATTCATACATCAAACTCCCCATAGAACGGATGTGTTTTAATATCATTCAAGGTACGTTTACAAATGATAGCGAGACATACGGGTATGTGGCTGGTTAAAATCGTAAAATTCAAAATGCTAATTTGGAAATCTTCATTTGTCCGTGTTAACTGCAAGAGCAAAATTTTTGCGTATTGTGAAAAGTTGTAGTGTATCCAATCAATTCGTTCTCTGTTGTAGGATGTAGTGTATTCAAATCAGTTCTTAGTAAGTTTGCGTATTTCATAACCATTTGAAATGTTTCAGAGTTTCTGGCGTAATTTCAACTCAGTTTCCTACCAGACGTCTCATTCCTTGACTGACATCACAGCCGGACAGACGTCGGCCATGGTTATAAGTCTCCGCACATCATACACTGCAGTCATTGCTTCACTGAGCTCGCAGCTGGACAGATGTGTTTTGGGAGAGGTGCTTGTGCGATTACATTTATTTAAAAAATACAGGATAGCTGGGTTCCGTGATTCTTTAAGTGATAGTCACGTACTTGTGTTCGTCAGCCGTCTAATTTATATATATTGATAGATAGAACTCGTTTAAAATATATTTCGGTTACATTCGTTTAAAGAATCCGAAATTTCTCTAGTGTATTATGTCAGCACTGTTATTCATTCTAAATAATATTATATTTCGGAGTCACCTATTTCCCAACACCGTCAACAAGCAATATCACTACCAACTCAAAAAAATTAACACGCATGGTACTCTTGCACAAAACTCACCACACACATACACACACATATATACACCCTGTCCCCAACACGCCACACCTCATTCGAGTGCCAGAGCTGCAAGGGTGAGGACGTACCAGAGCTTCTCCCCAACCCTCACCCAAAAGGAAAGAAAACAATACATTTGTCCCTTGGCAAACTATTACAGCAAACTACACAGAAAAAGTACATCAAAGAAATTTGTATAAAAATTTTTCATTAAAATTATTTGATAAAATACCTTTTATCTCATTTACCCTGATTAAGATCAGATTAATAATTAATCCCTTCGGATTTAAAAAAATCACTGGATTAACATCCGATTAAGGATTAACACTTTCGATCAATTTGATATCAAATGGTTTATCCGATTAATCAAAAGTGGGTTAAAATCCCTACGCCCGTACTACTTTCAAGATCAACATTGTCGTTATTGCATAAATTCGTGTAATTTATAAGAATAAACCAGAGGTAACTAGCAGCGACCAAAAAAAAAAAGAGAAAAATAACATAATATCACGACCTAAGAGATGAGAACTTGCAGGTTAAATCTGCTATCAGATACTGTAAGATGGCATGGTATAAACGTGACTCGGTACAGTAGAATATTAGTGTGATAAACGTGTCGCAGGTGTTGAGGTTATGTTACAACGAAATACGAATCACTGATCCGATTTCTATCAAACAAAATTCATCGCCAACAATACAACACCGAGAACACGAATATCATGAAACATATGCAAATTTGCAATAACATAAATTGTTCCGGCATCAAACAATATGATGATCTAATGGACAAATTGTAAGGAATTAGAGTTCCATCCAAAAGTTAACCAATATCATTCAAGATCTTGGAAGTAGAGGCGCATTCATGCTACACAAGAACGCTGTATAGCGTTCAGATACGTGTCTATTATTTGCACATAAATAATTACGGGCGTTTATTTTTAACGTTCACAGAATTTGAATATATATATATATATATATATATATATATATATATATATATATATATATCTGTGTGTGTGTGTGTGCGCGCGCACGCTCCTGTGTATGAGAGGGTGTGGGTGTGGATGTATGCATAGGTGTGTGAGATTGTGCAAGTTATTTAACACATGTGTTGCCGAGATTGTTGACTGCCGTAATATATTTCTGCTCGTTTTATACGCATAAAATAAGTATTTTATATAACGCTGGAGTTTTAATATTTGTGGCGTTTTTCATTATTACTGATGTAGGCACACATGGTTACAACTATGTAGTTAACATTAAAATGTAGCAGTATCATTCTCAATTTTTTTAAAAAGAAAACACGTAGTGCTTACCATGACATAACTAAATACCAGTAATTCAATACGTGTACTTACCATGACATAACTACGTACCAGTAATTCAATACGTGGGCTTACCATGACATAACTACGTACCAGTAATTCAATACGTGTGCTTACCATGACATAACTAAGTACAAGTAATTCAATACCTGGGCTTACCATGACATAACTAAGTACCAGTAATTCAATACCTGGGCTTACCATGACATAACTATGTATCAGTAATTCAAAACGTGTGCTTACCATGACATAACTAAGTACCAGTAATTCAATACCTGGGCTTACCATGACATAACTAAGTACCATTAATTCAATACCTTTGCTTACCATGACATAACTAAGTACCAGTAATTCAATACCTGGGCTTACCATGACATAACTAAGTACCAGTAATTCAATACCTGGGCTTACCATGACATAACTACGTACCAGTAATTCAATACGTGGGCTTACCATGACATAACTAAGTACCAGTAATTCAATACGTGGGCTTACCATGACATAACTAAGTACCATTAATTCAATACCTGGGCTTACCATGACATAACTATGTATCAGTAATTCAAAACGTGTGCTTACCATGACATAACTAAGTACCAGTAATTCAATACGTGGGCTTACCATGACATGACTAAGTACAAGTAATTAAATACCTGGGCTTACCATGAAATAACTAAGTACCAGTAATTCAATACCTGGGCTTACCATGACATAACTAAGTACCAGAAATTCAATACGTGGGCTTACCATGACATAACTAAGTACCATTAAATCAATACCTGGGCCTACCATGACATAACTAAGTACCAGTAATTCAATATGTGTGCTTACCATGACATAACTACGTACCAGTAATTCAATACGTGTGCTTACCATGACATAACTAAGTACCAGTAATTCAATACGTGGGCTTACCATGACATAACTACGTACCAGTAATTCAATACGTGTGCTTACCATGACATAACTAAGTACAAGTAATTCAATACCTGGGCTTACCATGACATAACTAAGTACCAGTAATTCAATACCTGGGCTTACCATGACATAACTAAGTACCAGTAATTCAATACGTGGGCTTACCATGACATAACTAAGTACCATTAAATCAATACCTGGGCCTACCATGACATAACTAAGTACCAGTAATTCAATATGTGTGCTTACCATGACATAACTACGTACCAGTAATTCAATACGTGTGCTTACGATGACAAAAATAAGTACCAGTAATTCAATACGTGTGCTTACCATGACATAACTACGTACCAGTAATTCAATACCTGTGCTTACCATGACATAACTACGTACCAGTAATTCAATACGTGGGCTTACCATGACATAACTACGTACCAGTAATTCAATACCTGTGCTTACCATGACATAACTACGTACCAGTAATTCAATACGTGGGCTTACCATGACATAACTAAGTACCAGTAATTCAATACGTTTGTACACATTTTGAGAGAGAGAATTAACTGCAAATAGAAAGAGAAGCGTGTAAATTCATACACGACTTTTAAAGCGTCTTTACTTTCTCGCTGCTGATTGAATATTTTCTCTACGCTACGCCACTTCAGTGGAAACCTCATCTCTTTTCATCGTCACCAGTTAGCGGGGTGAGTGTAAACGCCATTCAGACGACTGTCTCACCTTCAGCAGCAGGTTTTTGCAATCTCTGAGATTACACCCATCCAACGCGACGCCTTAATCATCTAATTTTTTTTCCCTGCCACACCCCTCAACCCTCTTTCTTGCCAACTTTTGCACGAAGAAATTTCGTTTCCCAACACGCGACTGTAGATCGTTGCACGCAGACTTTACAGCGCCATGTTACAGATCGTTCATCACCTCACATTTATTCCCTCGGTTTTTTTTACATGCTGAGAGTGAAACTGGTTCTTAGCACACATTTCCCCACCCTTTCCCCACCCTTTCCCTGCCTCTCATTCCGTTTTCTCAGCCATATACTGTTTAGGGAAAGGTATCCTACGAAACATGGAGAATACAATTTTGAGAAATTCATACACAAGCTTCTCACAGCTTGCACTTTAATCACGAGGTACCATTATAATTATTCTTGTGGAAAACCCCATGCAACGTTAAACCATTATAATTATTCTTGCGGAAAACCCCATGCAACGTTAAACCATTATAATTATTCTTGTGGAAAACCCCATGCAATGTTTAACCATTATAATTATTCTTGCGGATAACCGCATGAAACGTAAAACCAATTTAATTTATTTTTGCGGAAAACCCCATGCAACGTTAAACCATTATAATTATTCTTACGGAAAACCCTATGCAACGTTAAACCATTATAATTATTCTTTCGTAAAACCCCATATGCAACGTTAAACCATTATAACGCAAGATGAAATATAAAATTATTCAAATCACGATATTTAATTTCAAATATTTAAAGCTGCAAATTTTGCAGGGAGGCTAACTGAAAACTCAAGTTACATACCTGACCGTTTACAGTTGAATGACGCCATACAGAATCTTTATATTTACTAATACTCCATTTATTTCTGAATGCCTTCTTAGGGGCCTAGGTATATCACTCAGCTAAAGTCTAAGTCAAATACGATTAGAAAACTACTTAACATGTGTAACATCTTTGATTTGTCTTAACATAGCTTCTAGCATACCAGTTTGCATATGTTGGCACATTTGAAGTTGGTGAAAGTTGGATGTATAAATAATTCAATTTTGAAATCATTGCGCTTGAATGCATAGTGCAAATGGATTTATTTTTCGCCATTGGTGACATTTTAAAAGATAGTGGATAAATAAATATAGAACAAAAATATGATAAGTGCACTTTAAGTCTGAATGAGCCTATGTGGTGTAGTTGTTAGACTACTCAGCCCCACCCCTTTGCGAACCGGTTTCGATTCCCGGCGGGAATGTTCACGTATATTTGCACGTGGGAATCGTGACGGACAATTACACTGGTAGACGGATTCTACAAGGGAAACTCTGCTCTTGCATTCCCGTGCCGCACCATATCCATCTCGCCTCGCCCTCATCGGCTCTCAAGACCTCGATGTTAAGAGCCATCCAAATCTCTTCACTCGCTTTAAATCTGAATCAGTGTGAATTTCACCGTTGACATCAGTTAACAGTGCCTGACTTATTCATCAGTCACTTCAGTCAGGTTAAGTGAATAACTGCTGAATATTATGCCTGTTTACATTCTTTTATTGAGTGAGTGACATTTTCAACTGATTCATCACACATTTCTTTTGCTCTTTTCTAGTGATATGTTTTTTTGGCTGGTGGATTAGTTAGACCATGTGTATGAAAAAACTGAAAATAATCTCAGATGTAAATAAAAAGGCTTCATTACGATTTATTAACTTAGTGGCTAACAGAAACTTCTCACTTCTGCTACGTTTTCTAAACGCGAAGATTTATATTTTACCCCGCCTGGGATAGGTCAACTCTCGTCGTGATGTGAACAAAGTATTATGATTGCGGATCTTAAGAAATTTGGATTTACTTAACGAAAACATAATACGCAGTCTTAAGTATCGTATTTGCCGATTTTTCCTTTATATTCAAAATAAATTTAAAAAAAACAACTACAATTTGTATCACTTTGCCTACTTAAATTCATTTTGAGCTGAAGACGAACGTCCTATGAAGATATCAACTTTAAAAGGAGTTTTTCCCTTGCAGAAAAAAACAATTAGTTGTCATATCTTTGTAAGGAAAGTCCTCATTATAAATACTATATAAATCAAGGACGTTTACTGCGAGTGTATTACTTCATGGCCATTTAAGAAGAGGCCAGAAATTTTCGTGAATTCATACAAGGACAAGTTAGACATGAACCGCGTGTACATTTGAGTACCTGTTTCCATTGAAATACATTTAGTTAGACACGCCCAGGATTAAGTTCAATCAATAGAGAGCTCGCAAAGAGAAAATGAACCTAATACTGTGCTAATTGTTCTGGGATTACAACTGAATAACTGTCAATCAACAACCAACTGAAACTCGAGTACACAGCTTGTTGGCGAATGTATCCCTAAAATTTCCTGATCTCAACAAATAATAAACGATTTTTAAAAGTAATTATCAAAACCTTTTTACTGTTGCATTATCGTGCCACAGCCTTAAAGCAGTCAACTTTATATTCAGCATAATTTATATCTTATTATGCGATATTTAACAATAACTTGGGGGCTACGGTGGCTGAGCGGTTAGAATGCTTGCCTCCCAACGTGAGAAACCGGATTAAATCCCCGGTCGTGTTACTCCGGGATTTTCGTAAGTGGGAATCGTGCCGGACAATGCCAGTCCAATCGGCGAACATTGTTGTCGGCGTACCACTGCATAGTAGCCCTTGAAACATGGCACCTGGCATTGTTATCCTGGAAGTAACACGGGTCCATTCCGTAAGTGGGAATCGTGCCGGACAATGCCAGTCCAATCGGCGAACATTGTTGTCGGCGTACCACTGCATAGTAGCCCTTGAAACATGGCACCTGGCATTGTTATCCTGGAAGTAACACGGGTCCATTCCGTAAGTGGGAATCGTGCCGGACAATGCCAGTCCAATCGGCGAACATTGTTGTCGACGTACCACTGCATAGTAGCCCTTGAAACATGGCACCTGGCATTGTTATCCTGGAAGTAACACGGGTCCATTCCGTAAGTGGGAATCGTGCCGGACAATGCCAGTCCAATCGGCGAACATTGTTGTCGACGTACCACTGCATAGTAGCCCTTGAAACATGGCACCTGGCATTGCCATCCTGGAAGTAACACGGGTCCATTCCGTAAAAACGTCACAATGTTGAGAGCATATGTTACAATAGGCCTCTGTATTCATGCTACCACGGACAAACACCAGCGGTCCTACGCCGAAGGCCGTGAAACACAAGTCAACTGACGTACTGAATTACCTATCTTCACGGGTGCCCAATTACTTTATTGTATATAGTGTAGTTTTCAACAAAATCAGACACTTATTTTCAAAATGGCGGACATTTAGTTATTTTAGCAATAAATGTTATATCGTGGAAACCATGTTATCATTTCTAACTTATCTTTAAATACTGGCAGTAGATATTACAACTATCAACTGTATGTACACCAAGAATATTTTGTCCGCCATTTTGTAAGTTAGCATCATTAGATTAAAGAAAGGCTATACATAATATCTCAGGAAAAAATTGATCGATTCCTATCAAATTTGGCAAACAACTAGAACTGAGGTATATGATGTTGATTTCTATTTTTTAAGCATGTCAGATAATTTTTTTTTTAATTGACGCAATATAGCCATTCTTAGCTTAGAATGCCATATCGTCGAAACCATGTAATCAATTACAAATTAGCTTTGTATCCTGGCAGTAGGTATTACAACTAACAACACTATCTACACTGAACATTTTTCGTCCTCCATTTTGTAAGATGTTGACATGCGAATAAATAAAGTTTTTCTGTCATATCTCGGGAGAAAATCGACAGATACCTACCAAATTTGGCAATCAAATATTACTGCAGCAGATGGTGTAATGTCGTATGTTTTAAGTATGTCAAGCACTTATTTTCAAACTGGTGGCTATATAAATATTTCAGCTTAGTATTATTTTATCAACAAAACCAATTTCAACTTAAATTTGTATGCTACCTGTGGCTATTATAACTATGAAATATGTATATGAAGAGCTTCATTCCTCTCGCAATTTTGTATGATGGCCCCACGAAAAATTAATGATATGTTTCGGGAAACAATTAACCAATTCAGACAAAATTTGGCGAATATGTTGTACTGTGGTAGGCTATATATATATATATATATATATATATATATATATATATATATATATATATATATATGTGTGTGTGTGTGTGTGTGTGTGTGTGTGTGTGGACCTCAATAGCCTTCGTGGTGTGCAAAATTTGGTACACATTAGTTTATAATGTTCCAGTGAAACATATTGTGGGAAAACGGTAGATTGACTATCGAGATATGGCATAAAACCTGTATAATATACATGTAGCGATCTTCATAAAAGAAGGAAAAAGTTAATGATGTAGCACATTCTATCAATGTAAACTGCCAATATACAAATTAAATTGAATTACATTACATAACTTCGTAGATAAGCCACACAAAATTAATATGATTTTATATCCGCCATTCTGAAATTAAGTGTGTCGTACTTATATATATATATATATATAATGGTGGCTATAAAATCATATTAGTTTGGGAACTTGTCTTTGGGCACGAGAGGTTTCGTAAATGCTTGCCGCATCCAGATACCCCTACTAAATCTTAAACAGTTTGTAATTACTTTTTCTCTACCTAAACTCTGCATCCGACAACATGGCGGATACCTTAAATGTTGTTAAACGTAGATAACTATCGGGACCCTGTGCTGGATTGTATTTGAGCCTACCGACACAAAGTCTGGATATTACGCTGCTCCTACAATAGAAAATATATCTCTTCAACCGAACCACTTTGTCTCCTTGCAGCAAACATATTTCTATTAAAAGACAGAACTATATCGTCGAGATTTCGCCGCTGCTGGCCTGAAACTCGGCCGCATATTTCAGCCTGAAAGTTGTCGTTTGGCTTGACTTCTACGACTCCACTTGAGCCGAGTCAACCTAGAGAAGGTTGCATCCCACGTGAGGTCGTGGCGACGCAGGAGACACATTCTCTACTGGAAGTGCAGCGTTCATACAGCGCACAAAGTTACAGCTCCACCACTCAAGTCTCTGCGTAGTGCCTCTGTACACCCCTCCCCTCCCCCTCCACCTACGTGGTGAGAGGGTGAGGGTGATGTATATACCAGGGATGTCCACCATGTACAGTGCGCCGCGTATGTTTGTCTGTCAAGCGGAAGACGTAACTCCATAAAACAATGATTTCATTTTAAAGAACAAACAGGCATGGAAGCGTATGTTCACATTACCGTTAATTCTACTCACGCTAAGAACAAACCGAGTTTCCTTATTGGAGAGTTTGGCATAGGATAAACTTCCTCCGGAATGTGCGCAGTCTTCCAAAGAGGGCTATTATAATTAACATTTTGAGCTATGTGAATAATAAAAAAGAAATATTTCACTTAGTAACGAAGTTATTTTTTATTTATTTTATGGATTTTGCGATTTTTTTTTACGTAGAAAGTAGATGAAATCAAGTACACATGCGACACTAGCGCTTACCTAGTGGCGAAACATTTTAGTTGCCAAACTAAAACCATGAGTAGAACAACCCTTATTCACACTTATCTCAGCGTATTTTTATAATCAACCGATGGAAAAACTGCCCTCAAACAGCGTGTGCTTTAACAAACAACTGACTCGCGTTTTCCCCAGTTATCTTGCCAGCGAAATAGTCCCATTTCTCAAAGTTGTGTTCGAATTTTTACATTTTCGGCTTATTGCCACTAAATTTATTTATAATAAATTATTACTTTACGAACATAAGATTAATAATCACCAATATTGTTAATATATTTACGTTCTTAACCACTTCGTATTCCATAGTTACACTTGAATGGCGCATTAATAGTGTGAGAGCGTTAGTAGTAATGCTGAACTGATATATAATGGAAGGATACAATATTGACAGAGAAGTAGACCGTAGTCAGGGCTTTCGAAAGTGCTCAGTGTAGTGTGAACGGACAGTGTATAATGGCTTAACGTATTGTAGACAGCTGAGGTAGTCACAGGCGTATCCAGTATCGTTAACAAGTGGAGAAGTGGGATAGAGGAGGGTGTGGCCCAAGGTATTGTCTCCCAGCTCGAGCTCACATCACAGGGAACCACGCTGTTTTCGGCGCTGAGAAATTAAAATTAACAGAAGCGAAATGGTGCGTCGGTTCCTTTGATGTCAGTGAACATGGTCGTACATTGGCCTCTTCAAACTATGCAAACAGCCCTACTGGCCTATTGGCTGATTGGTGAATTACGTTCTGCATATTACTGATAGTCGAGACTAGTTTTCTGGCGTCTATGGACGGAGTTCGCAATACACGCTGCCATTTAACGTACGTAATCTGAAGTATTATGTAGTTTCAGTTTGGTGGTGGTCTGTTTAACCATCAGTCTGGTGAGGCCACAGTAGGTATTTCAGTGTGTATGGTATGGTATTTCAGTGTGTATGGTATGGTATTCATCAGTTATATACGTTGTGGTATTCAATATGAATACCACAGGGGAGAAACCTGGCAAGTCCATTTTTTTCTATTTCCGGGTTTTTATACCATATATTTGCTTCACTATGGTGTTTTCTACAGATATTACAAGTAGCTGGAAAATGGGGATCCAAATATCTGACGTCCTGGCAAGTAACACGACGGCCAAATTGTATGACGCTGTGCAGAAACCTCATGCTCCGTCATTCCTCTTCAGCAGCATCCACCTTGTTTTTACCTCAGAATTTCCATTTTTACCTCGGAATTTCCCTCTTTTCGCTACTCCCAACCTCCTGCTCTTTAATTCAACCTTGCCTCTTCATGCTATGGCAACCCGATTTTTTAAATTCATACTCTCTCATTCCTTCATTTCCCTTTCTCTCCCGTACTCGTTCTCTCCGGCCTGCTCTATCCCTTGGTTTTCTCATATTATTTCTGGTCTCCTGTATTCGCTATGCCCTTGTCTCCCACCCCTTCCCCCTCCCGAATCTCTCTTCCTCTCTCTCTCTTTTTATCTCTCTGACTTTTCAGGTCCTCCATCTTTAATTCCCGCACCTACCACCAGACGTCTGCTGTAGGTGGCTATCTTTAATCCTTGCACCTCCCACCAGTGTGTGCTAAATTCTACCATTCGCGACTAGGAGCGCTGGTATCGATGCAGTTATCTTGTGTGTTGGTTCATTCGTCGCTGGCAGGGGCGCACTAGCATCGGGAAGTTTAGTTCTAGCGGTGGCCGCTGGTAGAACTGGATTTTTTTTTGTGTGTGGTTGTATTGGAACTCAAAAAATGCCATAATCATGCGAGTTCAATCCGACCACCCTTCGGTTGCCAGTCCGATGTCTAGACCAGACGACAATCATTACTTGATGAGTGTTAGGAGAGGATGTTACTAGGCTGTACTAGGATCGACTTGGGGGTTGCTAGGCAGTCCTAGGACGTGCATCGGTTTACACTCTCTCCAGATAATAAACTTGTCTCGCGAAAAAGAGGATGTTTATTGCCAAATACGTGTAGAAAAAAGTGCAGGCACCGCGCGGATATGCACACACATTTACATGTGTTAAAGTTATAAAGAAAAAATTAATAACCCTTCTATTATGCCTATTCCGGTCCGAATGAGCCCTGGGCAACTAATTATAACTACATTCGCATGTAACATGCATCCATACACACACACGCGATTGCGTTGTGATACACATGTGCGGTGATCATGAGCGGGCATGCGCGGCAATGAAGCCGGCCCATGCATGCTATCCTATAATCGCACTGTACACGCTTCAAGTACGCCTTAACCCCACTTATAAGCATAATTGGCTGTGATTTTCGAATTAAGATACAGCTACTTAACATAGACATAACCCCCACTGTTGAACAGGACCGCAAGGGCAAGCATACCCTAAACCCATTTATAAGTATAGTTGCGCCGAGAGAACTGACACATTATCCGAGAGAGAGAGATGGCACTTACACTAGCCGAGAAAGAGATGGCACATACGCTAGCCGAGAGAGAGAGAGAGAGAGATGGCACATACACTAGCCGAGAGAGAGGTGGCACAAACACTAGCCGAGAAAGAGATGACACGTACACTAGACGAGAGAGAGAGAGAGAGATATGGCACATACACTAGCCGAGAGAGAGAGAGAGAGATGGCACATACACTAGCCGAGAGAGTGAGATATGGTACATACACTAGCAGAGGGAGAGAGATGGCACATACACTAGCCGAGAGAGAGAGATGGCACAAACACTAGCCGAGAAAGAGATGACACGTACACTAGACGAGAGAGAGAGAGATATGGCACATACACTAGCCGAGAGAGATATATATGGCACATACACTAGCCGAGAGAGATATATATGGCACATACACTAGCCGAGAGAGAGAGAGATGGCACATACACTAGCCGAGAGAGAGAGATATGGCACATACACTAGTCGAGAGGAGAGAGAGAGAGAGAGAGATATGGCACATACACTAGCCGAGAGAGAGATATATATATATGGCACATACACCAGCCGAGAGAGAGAGAGATATGGCACATACACTAGCCGAGAGAGAGAGATATGGCACATACACTAGCCGAGAGAGAGAGAGAGAGAGATATGGCACATACACTAGCCGAGATATATATATATATATATATATATATATATATATATATATATATATATATATATATATATATATATATATGGCACATACACCAGCCGAGAGAGAGAGAGAGATATGGCACATACACTAGCCGAGAAAGAGATGACACGTACACTAGACGAGAGAGAGAGATATGGCACATACACTAGCCGAGAGAGAGTCATATGGCACATACACTAGCCGAGAGAAAGATGAGTCAGACTCCAGGGTTGCAAACCAGCCAAGTCAAATATGCACTTCCTTTTATGAGAAGACTACAGCTATACAGTACAATGTTACAATTTATTTCGTTTTAAATACTATAAACATTCACTTATTCCAATTACGTACCACTTATGTAGAAATAACAGTATATGCATGTACTTTATGATGTTGAGTTAGAAATCATTGCAACATGTATGCTTACATTTCAACTATGCATGTACTCTGTTTTCGGCCATCCCAGAAAACCCGCCCAAAAGCCACATGAGACCCTCATACAGAGTATTGGACAACCCAGATACGTACAGTTCATAACTGCACCTACCTCCCAGTGTGGCGCCATCACTCTGCCACGAAGGACATTGTCGTAAACCTGGAACACGCTTCACGCATATTACTCCACTTGCCAAGTCCTTCCCCACCCATTCTTCATTCTTTCTTGATCCTGTTGGTACGACGCACGACTCCCCCTCCTTTATTTTTTTCCTCTTTTCCTGTCTTCATCACGACACTCTGCATCCTCGACATTCTTAGCAACGCGACTTCTGGGTCGAACGGCGTCGAAATGAAAGTGTTTCCCGATTTCAGAAGTGAAGTTGATAGTAGATATTGTACTGTTCTGCGTATGTTTCAGAAGTACGGGTGAGCGAGTGAAGATATTTGGGCGTCTCTTAACCTCCAGGTCTTGAGAGCGGATGAGGTTATAGTAAGACGAGTTCAGTATGGAGCAGCGCCGGAATGAAGCTGCGAGGAAAACGGGAGCCCTCCAAGAAAACAATTCCCACATGCGAAAATCCTGGAGCTACCGTGCCGGAAATCGGACCCGCCGTCATGCTCTTGTCCGAGCTATCTATACTGGCTCAATTACGGGAATATTATTTTAGTCGCAAATATGTAATATGAAATGAACGAAAAGGACGAATTTCTGCAGTGTTCGACCGCTAAAAATGACTGACAGCTCTTAAATATTACACAGAGCTTGTATAGATTTACCATCATATGTAAAATGATACAAAGAATTTAGAGTTTAAACAGCCCTGTATATAGCGAACTTCAACCCACACACTGTCTAGCGGCATGTAAGGCCGCAGTTGGTCAGTCAGCACGTGGTAACATATCCAAGCAGCCGACAGCCCGGCCAATAGGAAACGTTTAACAGTCTCACGCAGCCAATCAGTGTATCGCCCATATCAAAGGAACAGCCGCACCACTTAACTTCAGTATACCTAACTTTTGGTTGGGGTTGTACGTGTTGGGGTTATCTCGGGGTACTCCCAGTTATTCAATAGTTCACTTCACTTAAGAAACGTATAATCTGATCTTCTCCCCACTTCCGAAGTAACAATGTTGATGTGAAGGAGACGGGATCAACCTGACAGGCACACTATCACGACTCGAAGAGTGATATGTGAGGTAACATGGACGTGGAGGAATCATTTGAAGGCAACGTCAGCCACGTTTCCCAAGGACTAAGAACTGACGTAAGTCAACCAAGGAGAAAGGTAGGAACTTAAGAGGGACATGTTCGTTAGATTGTATTCTAGGAAGACAATCAAAAGTTAATACAGCCGCTCAAGTTAAAATCTTTAAAACAGGGAATTGTATGAAAATATTAAATATATAAATAAATTAATGCACAATTAGTGTTTATCTGGTAAGTCTGTATTCGTAATATCTAATTGTTAGCAAAAATTACTTTATTTATTTCAATTTTTATTAATAGGTCTAATTTGTTGCAAGTTATATATATATATATATATATATATTAGATTTATTGTAAATAATTATTCATAACAGTCCATTTCTTTAAACAGGGCTATTAAAATCGCGACTCCTTGAGTCACTGTCCGATGTCGCCATTGGTTGTAACAGTAAATAATGATAGAAACGTTTGCATTATGCCTGTATCGCGTTGCTTCTTCTGGGCCATACGATTGGACACCGGTCGTATTCAAGGCAGACATATACATAACATTTCACTCGACCCGATTTCAAGCAACTGTGCTTCTAGAAAGAGTAGTTTTGTGATACTGTATGTAAAAGACATGTAAATTGAACCGGTTTTCCCACTTCAAATTGGTTTGCATACATGTCCAATGAACCTGCCAGGAATATGCAAAATACCAATTATTGAAGACTTAAAAACGGTTGCTTTAATAATCGATATATATTTATGAATTGTTGAATGTGTTCATGTATACGCACTATAATTCGCACGCGTAGACATAACGAGTTTGTTTTCCAACAACTGTGTTGCAGTGTTTCGTTAAAGGAATCTGTACGCACATAAGCCTCTACAGTAGGCAATAACATTTCTCCCTGATAAGTCACCCTTCTACCACCTAAGATTCTTATAAAAAAAATTTAAAAAACCTTGATGTCATAAACTCTAATGGCAATTTATGGCTTATATAAAGTATGTATTATTAATTTGTATGAAAAAAGCCTAATTTTAAACATGGCGCAACATAAGTACAGCTATATCTAGGCGACCGTCGTCCCAGGCGAGAAAAAATTTTGGGGGTTTTAATTTCCACGCTTCTATATTTCCGTCATAATCATTAGGTGCTCTTACCCAAATGTTTTTAATGAAGGAATTTCGCTGGTGTTTTCAGGTTTTGAGGGATGAGAAAGATATTAGTGGAAGCACCCTCTAGGGGATGCGACTCCAAGACGCAGCTTAGCACTCATGCATTCAGTAGTGTGTAGTAAGGGCGGGCGGCTTGGGGGATGAGACGTGCCCTTTCTGGGAATATTCATCCTAAGAATCCACCCTTGCTGTTTCCCTGTGGTCTGTTCTCGCCTCACAGGAGCCTCGTGACACATTACCACTCGTTTGTTTACAGCATGCTGCAAAAAGGCAAGATCATTATCGGTGTTGTGCGCTGCCAGAAACCAACTCCAGTTTGAACATAGTTTCTCTGTTGAAGTTACTATTGGCCGCTCCTGACAAATTGAAGCCTCGTAACTGGCTACTGTTTGTGTAGAAGAAATATTGTAACTCTCCTAATAGGTTCTGCAGTGAACGTTACTATCAGGTGTGAATAACTACCTGTCAGACAAAATAAAATTCCCTCTTTCGCAACATTTGAAATGAGGTATTAATGTCTTCGTTAATGGGTTGAAGTGTAATTTTAGAAGTTGCAACGAACACTTTTTTGTATCGAACTGTACTAGTATCTGTACAAATTTTGACATATTTCGGGACGAGTAAAAACTTGTTTTTATATTTATTGCCAGCAATGCTTATGCGACTACAGAATACATACAGTTAACAAGAAATAGTGTTCCTCGGGGCATTAGTTCCCTTCTTGTATGCCGAGATCTCTTGTGTAGAGTATACATTATTAAATATTCTCGGGACTGCGGTGGTTTAGCGGTTAGACTGCTTGCCTCCTACCAAGGGGAACTGGGTTCAATCCCCGGCCGGGTCACCTGTGGATTTTCGCATGTGGGGATCGTGCCGGACAATGATGTTGTCAGCGAATTTTATCTGGATTCTCCCGTTTCCCCTTCCCTTTAATTCCGGCGCTGCTCCATACCTCGCTTCACCTTTATCGGCTCCCAAGTCCTCGTTAAGAGCCACGCAATTACCTTAATTCTCCCTATTCAGGATAATATGTCAACTGGGGCAGGAATAGCTAGGCCCAGTGGGGCAGATGGCCAAAATAAGAAAATGTGACAGACGAAGAGAATGAGAGCCTCGGGTAGCAGAACAGCGAAGTTAGGTCCATGAGTTTCCAATATTGTTATTAAGTGTAGCTAAGTATAGAGAGATGTGACGGTTCCGTTGTTACGCGATCGCTGATTGCCAGGCGAGACTCTGGAACGAGCCCTGTGTCTGATAGGCTGCTACGTGTTGAGACCTGCTCTCTGAGCTGCCATCTGCTGAGTGAATCACGAGGCACTCGTTGGCCAATGGCGTTTCGAAACTCTTCTGACTAGTGACGTAATTTGTGGTAACTGTTTTAGTCTGTAGTAATGAGCCCTGTTACATTAATTTTACTTTAGAAAATAGAAACAAAAGTACATTTATGTTATGTTTGCAATTCGACCACAGTTTGCTAGACACGCCCAGGTAAACTCTGAGCCAATAACAGACATATAAGGCAACAAGCAGCCAATCATGCCCCACCTGGTCTGAGGTAAAGCTGGCTATACTCTGGGCCAGCAGACAACGAGCATAAAGCTAAGTCTCGAGTATACATAGGACAGTGGAGTCTAGACTACTAACTTTTTTTTAACACATTCTGGACTACGCTCGAGCCAAGTTCGAGCAACGCCAATTTACCAATAAAACTTGCATGTTTATAGAGTCATTGTTGTGCTAGTATTTAACAGGGTCTTTCAAGAACAAAACAACCCAGCAACTATAGTTTTCTTGTAAAAATCTTATTTTTGGTTATACCCTTATAAAATAACACGATTGACTGTAAACCTTTAACACTGTAAGATACATTTTATTGGAGCTCTGCGATTCCAGTGGCTGGCGACCAGCCAATGATGAAGGTTGTAGAGCGCAGTAAGCACGGCCAGCGTTGTGTGGACCAATAGGAGAATGGTAAATAGGAATACAGAAACTAATAGAGTAGGTGCTCCTGCAGTGGTGTATACAGGTGATTCACTTCTAACTTGTCTTCAATTATAGTCAATATGTGCAGACCTGAATGTGTTAAAACATGACATTTTCCTATATGTAGTTATTACTTATTCCCAAAAGTTCAGACTCGAAAAATATTTTGTTGAATTACCAAACAGTTTCTTGAATTTAAACGTGATTCTTAGGTAGCAAATCATTTTACCTTGTTTGATTTGTAAGTGCTGCGATTGCAACAAAGCATGACAGTCACGATAAATTTTCAGCTAGTAGTTCTTTTTTCTTACCGCGTTACCAAAAAAATTGTAAATACTGAATAACTAGAGTTAGGGCGTACCAGTTTTCCGTGAAGATATTTACATACATGCGTGCGAAAAACAGGTGGCCACATATAACTTTCGCTGGACACGTGGGAGCTTTGTTTGCTATTGAGAGCGTACTATTTGCCAGCTGACAGTACAGCCAACAGTAGGCCTACTTATCTACTGTGAGATGTTGGTGAGAAGTAGTTTGCTGAAGCGGCGCCACCATCGCGGCAAGAGTCTCTGCTCTGACGTCAGAACGGACGGGGAGAGCGCCGCTATTGTTCAGAGATGCCACGTCCCTGGGGAGAGGTTGGGCGAACACGAACTCTAAGGATGAGACGAACAGAGAACATGGCAGTGGGCGTGGTAGACAGTAGGCTAGGATGGCGAGTGCTGAGAAGAAGTTTATCAAATATTCATGAAGACGCTCCAGTTACGTCGACAGTCATCAGCCGTCACACTGGGGTCAGCTGTTGTGTCGACAGTCGTCAGCCGTCACACTGGGGTCAGTTGTTATGTCGACAGTCGTCAGGAGTCACACTGGGGTCAGCTGTTGTGTCGACAGTCGTCAGCCGTCACACTGGGGTCAGCTGTTGTGTCGACAGTCGTCAGCCGTCACACTGGGGTCAGCTGTTGTGTCGACAGTCGTCAGTCGTCACACTGGGGTAAACTGTTGTGTCGACAGTCGTCAGCCGTCACACTGGGGTCAGCTGTTGTGTCGACAGTCATCAGCCGTCACACTGGGTCAGCTGTTGTGTCGACAGTCGTCAGCCATCACACTGGGGTCAGTTGTTATGTCGACAGTCGTCAGACGTCACACGGGGGTCAGCTGTTGTGTCGACAGTCGTCAGCCGTCACACTGGGGTCAGCTGTTGTGTCGACAGTCGTCAGCCGTCACACTGGGGTCAGCTGTTGTGTCGACAGTCGTCAGCCGTCACACTGGGGTCAGCTGTTGTGTCGACAGTCATCAGCCGTCAAACTGGGGTCAGCTGTTGTGTCGACAGTCGTCAGCCGTCACACTGGGGCCAGCTGTTGTGTCGACAGTCGTCAGCCGTTACACTGGGGTCAGCTGTTGTGTCGACAGTCGTCAGCCGTTACACTGGGGTCAGCTGTTCTGCCGGCGATGCCAGGTTTTGGTTACGTACACGGACAAAGGCAGAATACGATCACAAACATCAGTGTAGGTTTCCTCGCGGGTAGGGTGTGAATAGGCAGGAGTGGTCGTGATATCTCGAACTGGAAGCCATATCGACCACGCTTACCAGATCCAAGATAATCGACGTTTTCGAACATGCGTTCGCATATGGCATCAGTTATTAATACACTGAGAGTTTCTCCGCCTTTTAAAGACACTATAAATTTTAAAATTACTACATTTATAACAAGATACATGCCATACTAATGAGAGGTAAATAAAATCATCATAACAACTCAAAAAATATTTTTCATGGAGTTCTCTGTATTTAATGTAGCGGATTCAAAATAAATAAATTAATATAACATTTTGAAACGTCGTAAACACGTGTGGGACACTTTGAATGGAAACGTGTTCGTTATGTTACATATTTAATTATTGTAAATTAAAAATTTTTCAAGAGCTTACATTTTACGCTAAACAATTGACACCAATTATCTGTTTCGTAAAATTATAAGTTTCCATGAATTTAATGAACATTTACGCAATAGTTTTTTCTAAAATGTGATGTAACGAATAACATTTTCTATAATCGTCTTGCCCGTTTTCGTATAGGAACGTAGTAATGGAATATTAGGTAATATTATTGAACACAAAGGATGTAATAGAAGAGCGATATGTTTACTAAAGTACTCCAATTTTTGTAGACAGTTCCCTGCTCTAACACCAGGTAGATCTGTTATGGGTTCTGTGAGCTCTTGGCGCCGTTTTGCGGCCAGAGCAATAACTACGCTAGACTCCGTACCTCCTATGGTAAGGCGGGCCTAACAACGTCACTTTTCCTCATAGTGTATCGCAGTTCAAGAGGATTGATCAAACACACAGGAATGTCTAGTTGCGCTGGGACAGACTGCGAATACCTTGTCATCTCGTGCTGATGTCACTGTCAAGGACAGCAACACTGCAGGAGTTATCGGCTTCTCTCTCTCCCGCTAATTCTCCGGCTCGCATCATAGAGTTGCTGCATCCCATACACCTTTTATTAGTCTCCTCTAAGATGCGCAGAGTCTTCACAATAGTTAAATTTTATGCAAAAATTTCCTCAACCAAAATTAATGAAGACTTGAGCTATATTTCTACCATGCTACTTCTAATGAATTGAATCAGAAAATTATAGAACTGAAATTTTAAAATAGTTGAATTTGGCCGAAAACACGTATTTCGATTAAAAATTAATGCATAAAATAAACGTAACAATTGAATTATACATATACAAACCTTACGTACTTCAAATCATAAGAAAACTTATACAAACACCAACACACAAACATCGGGTAGTTATTTAGGTATGTATGATTTAGCATATAGCCTAAAGTATCATGCTAGACGATGCCGCTGGCCGGCGGGATTTCTGGGATATTTCCCGTTTCCCCGCCCTTGCATTCCGGCGCTGCTTCATTCTCACCTCATTTCACCCTCTTCATCTCTCGATACCTTGTTAAGAGCCACCCAAATCTCTCAGCTCTTCTCAACCCTAGTCTACAGGAAGATCATTACAGATGTTACCGTTGGCTTGAGAATCAGGGCCGAGGAAGTTGTCGGTCATGGCTTGGCGTAAGGAAACAACAGAGCATCGACGTGGAGAGACAATGGGTAACTGAAGCGAAGATTGCCTGGACGGGTACTGAACCAGAGTCAAGTATAACCACACGAACTGTGAATCGAAACGCGTGCGGTAATTCAGCAGGTTCGATACTGGAGCATATTGTGACACTCGGTTATTTCGCGAGTTCATGAGATGTTAGAGTAGACTTTGAACACTTGTACATACTTGTTACTGTGCTAACTGGGCCACTGGTTACCTCAGACGGCTGACCGTCACGTATAGAGACGCGTGCGGTAATTCAGCAGGTTCGATACTGGAGCATATTGTGACACTCGGTTATTTCGCGAGTTCATGAGATGTTAGAGTAGACTTTGAACACTTGTACATACTTGTTACTGTGCTAACTGGGCCACTGGTTACCTCAGACGGCTGACAGTCACGTATAGAGAAACACAGAGCAAGTCACATACAGCCTAATTGTCCATCATGTATATGCTGTTCACGGTAAAGTGAGCACTTTTGAGGCCCTAGTTAAATTTTTTCTTTTTGCTACTTTTTATCCTTCGACTAATTTTAAAATAAATATTGCCATGTTAGGTAATGAAACAGTGTATGTATTTTATCGGACTCGAAAGTTAACATCTACGACTACAATAAAACACACACATATATATATTATAATTGCAAATGAGTGGACTTCAGGATGTGCTCGCGTCACCATGCATACAGTATAGAGAGGCACCTGTCAACGACCTAAACACAGCGGGAGTGTGTACACAACTGTCGTAGTTGTCAAATGAACTCCTGATATTCCGAGCGTATACATATTAATTAGGCACTTTAGTCAAACGGGGTAGGAAGGGCAAGAAGAAGATGGATGGGCTGCGTGAGAGAAGATCTCAGAGACAAGCAGTTAAATGAGAACGTCTTTTGGAACAGGGCCAAATGGAACAGATTTGCCCGAAGCGCCGACCCAACATGAATGGGATAAGACGAAGAAGAAGTCAAACGGGGTAGCATAGGAGCACAGGTAATTCTCAAATTTTCTCGAAGTCTGAAAGTGTATTTTATTAGCATTACTTTTGCTATGGCGTTGTTATCTTTTTCAGCAATTTACATAAGTTGTTTTGCAGTGTATGTCTTTACCTCTCCCACGTTTCAAAATCACTTTCGTGGCTAATCACATTCGCATAAAGGAAATTAATGTTAATGTCATTTCCAAGTAAAATTCGCTTACATATTTGCCAACATTTTCATCCTTTACAAACATCGTGAAATGACATTTCCAACAAATAAGTAAAGAAATTTTGCATGGTTCTTACTCAAGCGCATGTAATTTGTGTTACAAATAAATCAAGGTATTTAATATTGACGGTAGAAGGATAGCCTACTTGCATATCGTCTTTCTAATTTAGGACCGTGAATTTAAACATTTTATTTGTTTAAATGTCATGAAAACTACGTATTCCAAAAAATAAAAATGTTCATTTTATTTAATAATTAAATAAAACTACTTTTTAAACACTGTAAATTATCTTATTAACACAGATAAACTAAATAATATTATATTTTCCCCGAAATTTATAATACTGTGATTTTGACATATGGTTATTCATTAACTATAAAACTTATATTGGTTTGTTTGAATTTCTTTAAAAGTCTTTATATGTCAAGTCTAATTAAGAATACCAAACATTTATATTTCAATATAATTAGAAAATATGAGTTAAAGTTCTCGAATACAAACATCTTCGCATACAGGTTACAAAAAAATGTATTCGAAAAACATTGAATTGGGAACCTGAACGAATTTCATGTCCTTTTTCAACCAATAAATAAAGACTTGCAAATAATATTAGCAATAAATACTTATAAGCATCTATAGCCCAAGCACTTCAAGAACGTAATTTGTTAGACCACTACAATCACTGTTTTTAAAGTCCATTTATTTCATAAAAATAAAAAGTAAATTAGATAACATCTTCAAATACACAAACTCTGGCGCATTATAATCCAAAATGTCGGCTAAAAAAGCTAGACATCTTCTAATAGTTGGTTGAAAATAAAAATTAGGGAAACATAGAACTGTCGAAAATGAACTTTTCTGTAGTATTTGCATTGGAGCCTAATTTTTTTTTCAAGGAAGGGTAAATACTTGGACAGTCAGTAAGTGCGTGGACTAACTGGCGGTACAGGTATAAGGAGACTCACATCGCGAAGTCCATGCCCTTATTGACAGTATATTCTCGTGCCAGAAACATGAATGAAACATAGCTACAAGAATAGTTCTGACAAAATACCATATGATTTCGGACCAGAATTTGGCCATATCCAGCGCATTCTCCACTGCTTCAAGTAGGTCGGTCGTGTTCTGTGAAGTTAACATATTCGACATTGAAGCATGTGTCTGACAATAAGGTCTTCTATGGCCGTAGATATGCTCTGTTACAGCCAATGGCTACAGAGATTGGCCGCTGCGATGTAGCACAGCACTAAATTAAACACGTATGTTCCCGAGGACATATGCTACTGTAGGTCATTTATAATAAGTTAGTCTAAATTAATTTAATCTTCTCCTTTTCCACCGGATTGTACCGCATCTTTTGGAACGCGTAAAAGCCAGTGGGTGTTGGACCTGCTATAACCAACGAGGCAACTCACTCTTTTCTTTTAGTTTTCAGGAATCGACTGGCAACTATTCGGGGGTAAGACGCCCAATAGCGCATCTTCCCTCGCCAGGATAGAGTGCAAACACCACTCTGGTTACAGACCAGCGCAAATTGATGAAATAAAGTACCCGCCATTCTCTGCTAGTTTTTCTCCCCTACTAATAATAGCACTTTCCAAACACTATGTCTCCTGTCGCATTTATTTTTAATGCATGTAACATTTTTGAAGTATTTTCTGTCGCAAGGATTTTTATCTCTCTAACTCTCTACTGGCGGTTTTTCCCTTGCTCTTCTAGTTATAGTTGAACTATAGGCACACTTAGGGAGGTATTCATGGCCCCAATTGCTGGTCATGGCTGCCCAATCCCTGCCTGTCGCGATGCATGCCTCCTTGCATGATTTCCTTCCTTGTAGGCGTAAGGGGTTAGCCCTGAGACGCACAAATGTCCCGTCCTACCTTCGGGCTTCCATTCCACCTAACACTTAGAATAATGAAGATTAGAAAAAAAATGCTGGTCTTCTCCACAACCGCATTTGATGCTGTCATCTTTAATGCAGCCCCTACTTGCCAATTTGATTTACTGTAGGACGTATTCAAACAAGTAACACTAAGGCATAACACTCAGATATCGGGGCCGCGCTAGCTGAGCGGTTAGTCTACTCGCCTCCCACCAAGGCGAACTGCTGGGTTTGATTTCCGGCGGGTTCCCTCCCGGATTTTTGAATGTGGGAATCGTACTGGACGATGCCGCTGTTCGGTGGGTTTTCTCGGGGATCTCCCGTTTTCCCCGCCCTTTCATTCCAACACTGCTCCATACTCACCTCAATCACTCCCATCGGCTGTAAAGACCTCGCTGTTAAGAACCGCCCAAATATCTTGACTCGCTCCACACGCTCAAACTGATACCCGGGTAAGCGTGCAGTTTATGTAACTGGAACTGGCATTGCCCGGGTGCCGACTTTTGTCGGTAGCGGAGCGTACGGGCCATCAGAATGTGCATGGTTGGTCACGTAGAGACCTCCTCTTGGGGATCTCGTGCAGGACGACTTCAGCACGACAGCGGATGACGACGCGTAAGTAAGAGTTCCTGGCAAGGAGGGGGTGGAAACACTCCCCCCTCCGCCAGCCACGGGGTGTTTCCCCCCACCTGAGATACCAAGGGGTTGGTCTTGCTCTCTCCGAGTTTCCTCCAAGGTAGCAAATATGTTAATTGCCATTCCCGGAGTGCTTTGACGACTAAAACTGTTCGCGGTAATTTAAATTACGTTTCCGAACGAGAGACGGAGCTCCAGCTCTTACGCCACTGGAATTTCATTTTCGCAGGTGAAAAGTGTAAAGTTAGCAAAAAAAAAATGTAGTCCCTGATTACTCTCCCTTTTTTTTTTTCAACCGCGCTACATATCCCCCCGCCCCCCTCTTGCCATTAGCATTCGCTTATTCTTCCATCCGTCCTGATATATTAAGATGCCGCCGAAAATCTCTGTTCGCTGCATTATTTAAAAATTCCCTAAATTATTTTAAAAAATGGTGCGCGATAGGCTTGGTCCAGACGCTAGCGCACATTGCATGTTAGTGTGATCAGCAGCATATCCCCTACCGCTGGAAGGGGCTCATATTATTCGCGAAAAAAATCCGCGACTAGTTATAAACTGCAAAACACTTAACTCCAGATCCACTTTTTTGATTGGAGGTTTCTATTTGTCTCGCATCTTAGGTGTATGTCCGCAAATCACGTATGTTCAGTGTTGGAGTAACTTAATTTTGGTTGGCCCAGTTAGTCAGATAAATACCCTTACAAAGACACGCAGCCAATAAGTCAAACAGATGGGCCTAAACGTGAGCGATTTTGCCGTGCGTTTTCAACTATCGGCAACTCGTTACACGATCTTTAGTGATATGGCGAACGCGTGAAGAAAATAATGCAAAAATTCCGTACTTCGAAGTTCTAGCACACAAATAATAGCCAAATATAACCAAAATTATTTGCCTTAAATCATCCATAAACCCAAACTCCCCTCTCTCTCTCTCTCTCTCTCTCTCTCTCTCTCTCTCTCTCTCTCTATCTCTCTCTCTCTCTGTCTCTAGCTATCTATATGTCTCTCTCACACACACTCTTAACTTGTTGGGTCACCCTTTAATTTGTGAATTTAAGTGTTGCGAACGTGTAACATTTTAAGGTGCTCTGTACTTGTAGGCTACCAAGTGTACTTTCTGTACTTGTAGGCTATCAAGTGTACGTTCTGTACTTGTAGGCTACCAAGTGTACTTTCTGTACTTGTAGGCTGCCAAGTGTACTTTCTGTACTTGTAGGCTATCAAGTGTACTTTCTGTACTTGTAGGCTGCCAAGTGTACTTTCTGTACTTGTAGGCTATCAAGTGTACTTTCTGTACTTGTAGGCTGCCAAGTGTACTTTCTGTACTTGTAGGTTATCAAGTGTACGTTCTGTACTTGTAGGCTGCCAAGTGTACGTTCTGTACTTGTAGGCTACCAAGTGTACTTTCTGTACTTGTAGGCTGCCAAGTGTACTTTCTGTACTTGTAGGCTACCAAGTGTACTTTCTGTATTTGTAGGCTGCCAAGTGTACTTTCTGTACTTGTAGGCTGCCAAGTGTACGTTCTGTACTTGTAGGCTACCAAGTGTACTTTCTGTACTTGTAGGCTGCCAAGTGTACTTTCTGTACTTGTAGGCTATCAAGTGTACTTTCTGTACTTGTAGGCTGCCAAGTGTACTTTCTGTACTTGTAGGCTATCAAGTGTACTTTCTGTACTTGTAGGCTGCCAAGTGTACTTTCTGTACTTGTAGGCTATCAAGTGTACGTTCTGTACTTGTAGGCTACCAAGTGTACTTTCTGTACTTGTAGGCTGCCAAGTGTACGTTCTGTACTTGTAGGCTACCAAGTGTACTTTCTGTACTTGTAGGCTGCCAAGTGTACTTTCTGTACTTGTAGGCTACCAAGTGTACTTTCTGTACTTGTAGGCTGCCAAGTGTACGTTCTGTACTTGTAGGCTGCCAAGTGTACTTTCTGTACTTGTAGGCTGCCAAGTGTACTTTCTGTACTTGTAGGCTACCAAGTGTACTTTCTGTACTTGTAGGCTACCAAGTGTACTTTCTACAACAAATAGAATACGTGCTGAGTTTCCAAAGACGTAAGTAGCAGCATTTCATAAACGAGATGTGAAGAATGTTTCACCATTCAGATTATCCGTCGAGAAGACTCGAGACGTTGGGGCAATAAACATAATATTGTGAAACAGTCAACGACCTCGGACACAGCAATTCAACTCGTTAAGAAGTCATCATTTCCATTCAACAATGTAGTAAATACGAAAGCTGAGTTTCAGAAAAATTTCATTTCAACAATAGTTCACTCTGAGGTAATATAATATTATTTTATGGTTATTCACAGAATCGTCATCATAGTCAATAGAAAATATTGCTTCTTGGAAAGAGGGCAGGAGAAGTTAATTATTTAGAATTTTGTTACTCATTATACCAACTTTCATAAATTAAGTAATTGAAAATTGTAAGACGATACAGAAGAAAACTACATATCTTGTATTAAAGAACGTATTTTATGCAGAAAAAAAACTGAACAGTAATTTATCAAATTAAGAGTTCCATAACGCAGTCCATTAATTTATAAACATTATGGAATCTCTGATTTAGCTTATCATCACTTATTAAAATAATATCGTTTTTTTGTTGCTTACTTGCAGATTATTGAGCCTTGCCAATTTATTCTTTATTCATACATTTTATGCAGTGCACTATTAATACCCCAAAAAAGTAATTTTACGTCATTATGGGCTGTACTCAGTTCGTTTGTCCTTGAGGAAAGAAATAACAAACATCAATCATCCATCTGAATTTTAGAAATAAATAGTCGTATAGGCTATATATATATACACATATATATACACACACACTCGTCATGTTCAATGGCAGTGTATAAAAATAGATTTCTTTGTGACAGTTACTCGAGTAATTTGATCATCTATAAACGGCTATTCCCTTTACATTCAGCAAAATACTCCGCCAAAATGTGGTCATATTGACTGCTTTCGAGCTCTAAGAGCACTGTCATGTAACATCTCTAACTAATTAAAATACAAAGAACAGTTTTACGTTATAGTAATGTATAAGTTGTTCAGGAGTATGCTGACGATGCGCGAGATAAAAACCTGAAATGCTTCCTGCAAGACTTCTATTTAGTAAACATGGAAATGCTCTCTACAACTTCTTGTTTGAGGGAAAAGCGCCGACATGACACGGATAACACTTAGACATTTAAACTGTAACAGATAATCTATTCACGCTACTTACACCTGCAAAGTGCAGTATTCAAAGTTTGTGGAATATATTTCATATTTAAACACTTTGAGAGGATAAACTGAACAATTGCGTGCGCCACCAACCTGTATAAAATAATATTTCTCACAGATCAACCAATGCCAGACTTGTGGGTGACCATTCTCAGTTTTATATAAATAAATTATCTACTGTTCTAAACTCTCGATGGGCCAAAAATGTTTTTATTTATTCCAGGTAACTTATTATGAGCAATGTAACTTCAGACAAAATTTAAATTCAAAGTTTCAGTAAGCAAACACTAAGTAGGTGAAAGTGTAAATTAAAACGTTTACGGACATTTCTGTGAAAAGACAGCGTTCTTACAAAAGGCTGCACTGTAAAATAATATTCGTAAAATTACCATATAAATATTTTCCCCGAACTTGTAAATTAACGACGCTCAACATTCCTATATTAGCAGTCTGTCGTGTGGTTATTATTTCTATTCAATGTATAGGTTAAAAACTTCTATTAGAGTTTAGGAAATTTACCAGAAATAATTTTTTACAATCTGTAGTCAGTAAATTTAATGTATTATCTAAATAAAATGTATGGTTAAAGTAAAAAAAATTCTAAAAATAGTTTATAACAGTTTCAAAAGCTACGTGCTCCAATGAAAACACTGGTCAAATTTAGTTTTCAGCGCTGTGCTATAACATATTTATTTTGTGATTTTCAATGCAAGATGGCCATTCAAACATTCATCACTAAATAAAAGATGAAATTTGACTTATTATTAATGTTCAACATTTGTTCGGATTTTTTTTTTTTAATTTGTCGGGACAGCCAACTAACCAAAGAAAAATGTGTTCTCGTAGGGTCAAGTTGAAAGCACATAAATATTGTGTGTGAAATATGTGCCCGGCGTGTCATACACAAGCCCCTGTCTGGAATGACGTATATCTCTTAATACGTAGTTATTACAAACAATGCGAGGCACACCTGTGCACAGAATTAAAGCGACGGTGGCTCACAGCGGAGTAGAGAGGAAACGATGCAATGAGCACATTTACCATTTTGTATCTTATTTGTTTATTTTTCAGGGAACACTGTGAGTACTGTAAGATGAGCAGATGGCAGTCTTGCCTGCTACAACTCTATGCCATAATTAAATGTAAGGAATGATATACTTAAAAAAGAAAGCAGTGACATTATCTTACCGAATTATGGCAACTACCTTGAAGCAAAGCTGTTCTTAGCGCCTTCGTGTAACAACCATACTAACGTATGCTAACACAATCACTCAGGGTCTTTCTACAAATCAGTAACGTTCCTCCCTTCCAATAGTATAACTTACTGAAATAATAATACAATTTTGTTAAACCTACTTTACGAAGAAAAGACAATTTTTCACTTTCCTTTCTGTATGACTGTGCTGTTCATCTTCCTTTCCTTAAAAAAATATACCTCTGCATAGAATTACATCTAATTCAGCAAGGGCACCCGATTTTTTAAGTTTACAACAACACTGGATCCTTACTTTTGTAATTAAGGGCATTCGACATTTCGGTTTCTACGTCATATCTCAAGAACTTAACTATTGCTTTTGACATTTTACACTGCTTGCAATAGAATTAAAACTCACATGCCCATTAGTTTCCTACTTGGGAAGACCGTGCCGGTGGAAAACACAAAACTGAATGCCACCAAATTTTCATACAAGGACAAATGCGTTAGCAACTACTAAAATAATATCCACTTAATATTTAAAATTATTTCTGGTGATAAATCACTTTTATATATAGTAATGAGATTATCGCTAGGCGTTTAATAACTTTATTAAAATTGCTTGGATACACAATAATGGCTAAAATTTAAGTAGGTACAACGATAATAATAAACAATAGAAGTAATAAAGGCTAGCGAACTGTGAGAATGTTTATGACAGAGTGTACAGCACCTTCGTGATGCTCCACGCATAGGCCAGTGCCAGCCAACAAGGTGCATGGCTGCATCAGAGCTGCCTCGCTACTGTCTCCGTGGTGTCATCTAAGTGCGCTCTCGTAGCAAAGTGGCGAGATTGCTACAACACGACTCTATTTGCAGTATCTTCTCACTTTTGGAACCAAACCTTTGACAAATCACCCCACGCATGGAGCTTCTGGTTTGTTTCCTAAACATGCCGTGTGTCAGAAGCGTTCTATACCTCTGTTCAATTAATAGTTAAGTATTTGTTGAATTGAATTTATAAATATTTTAATTTATAATATATCTTTCGTAACCATTACGAATAAAAACAAAGAGAATATGGGTGTGTTGTTAAAGTGTTAGTAATGTGTTGCGTGAAGGAATAGGACGGTTATAAATGGGAATACAGAGATGATTGCCACTCAATCGTGAATATAGGTGCCTCATTTATAGTGTATGTTAATTGCCAGTAATTCTGCACTGCACATGGCTTTATCATTTTTTTTCGTTGTAAGTTATATTTGTGATGTTTTAAGGAAAATTTTGCAATATTAGTGGTGGTTTCTGCAGTATTATGAAATGATTACAGCCTCACAGTTGATAAGAAGTAGGTGATATTTCCTTGCGAGTGATTATAACAATAAAACCGTAGAATAAATATGGAGTGAAACTGTCTCGTTGGTTGCGCAGAACACGTCTACTTGACCAAACATCGAACTGATTTTATGCCAAACCGACTATCACAAACTACATGTTAAAAATTGGAGGTTAGAACACAGTTTGTAACTAACTCGAGATACTTCTTATAGATGGTTTCCTCTAACCTATTTGTAATACGGTTTGATTAAATTCCAAGTGGTAAATGTTTCTTCATATATAATTGCTTGTCTTCTGAAAATTCAGATACAAAAAGCAAACACGTTCGTCACAGTTGAGAATGTGCGGATTATGACAGTGATGTTGGTTTGGAGAAGGTAAATGTTTGCTACGTGAGCAGTGAACACAGTCTACCTCTTCTATGATCAAATATAGACACAATAGACTAGCAATACCAACTAGAGAAAATATACAAAACAGCATTACCGTGTCCTGCCATTCCGTGAATATTATTACAAAATATGTGTTGCAGGTTGTTGTGGAAATTCTACACATCCGCTAAGACAGATACTGATACCCCTTAACTACACGATCAAAGAAGCTAACTCCGTGTGGTTAGCCAAGGAATGCATGTGGTGTGTGTGCCAGGCGCAGAGAGGGGTTCATAGCATGCGGTGTGTGTGCCAGGCGCAGAGCAGGTTCATAGCATGTGGTGTGTGTACCAGGCGCAGAGCTGGTTCATAGCATGTGGTGTGTGTACCAGGCGCCGAACAGGTTCATAGCAGGTGGGTGTGTGTGCCAGGCGCAGAGCAGGTTCATAGCAGGTGGTGTGTGTGTCAGATGCAGAGTAGGTTCAGAACAAGTGGTGTATGTACCAGGCGCAGAGCAGGTTCATAGCAGGTGGTGTATGTGCCAGGTGCTGAGCAGGTTCATAGCAGGTGGTGTATGTGCCAGGTGCTGAGCAGGTTTCTAGCAGGTGGTGTGTGTGCCATGCGCAGAGCAGGGTCATAGCAGGTGGTGTGTGTACCAGGCGCCGAGCAGGTTCATAGCAGGTGGTGTATGTGCCAGGTGCTGAGCAGGTTTCTAGCAGGTGGTGTGTGTGCCATGCGCAGAGCAGGGTCATAGCAGGTGGTGTATGTGCCAGGTGCTGAGCAGGTTCATAGCAGGTGGTGTGTGTGCCATGCGCAGAGCAGGTTCATAGCAGGTGGTGTATGTGCCAGGTGCTGAGCAGGTTTCTAGCAGGTGGTGTGTGTGCCATGCGCAGAGCAGGGTCATAGCAGGTGGTGTATGTGCCAGGTGCTGAGCAGGTTCATAGCAGGTGGTGTATGTGCCAGGTGCTGAGCAGGTTCATAGCAGGTGGTGTGTGTGCCAGGTGCAGTGCAGTTTCATAGTAGGTGGTGTGTGTCAAGCGCAGATCATGTACGAAGACATGTTAGCGTGGCTGTTACATGATTTTGGCATATCCATTCCTTAATTGGCTCCGCGAGGTACAGGGAGCTGGTCTTGAGTCTTATTGGGTACTGCATGCTGTGAAAGTCTCCATCTAGCTACTATATTTCTTGACGCTCATTGGCCAACTTCGTTCCAATGGTGTTCTGTCTGCGGCAGTTGTTTGGTGTAAGCAGTTGACTTATCTGCGTATTGTCAAGTATCGTGTGCTCTCAGCTGTCTTAAGGTACACACGTCACCTTTACTGGTCTGCAACACGTCCGGAGGCCGTACGCCAATCAGTGCCTGCCGTCAGCTCAGCCAATAAGGAAACCACGACGTCCACAGTAAATCATTTTTGCACCTTCCAGTGAATTAAGAGATTTAGACGGCTCTTAACATCGAGTTCTTGAGAGCTGAGGAGGGTGACGAGAGTTAATTACTGAGCAGCGCCGTAATGATGCTGCAGTGCTGCGAGTAGTTCCCGCCGCCACCGCGAACTTGTGCTGCCCGAGTCGACCTCCTTGGCGAACTCGGTTCCGCTTCCCTTCTCCTTGTCTTTTCCCTCTCCTCTTTTTCTCATCCACGCTACTTATATGAATGGAGGGTGTAATATGTGTCATTTAGTGAAAGGGGCACTGTCCCTCTTCTGTTTACTTCTTGATCACCCCCGATGACGAACTGATCGTTACAGCAGCTTTATGATCTGTCTACTCTACCTACCGCTACGATGGATAGTTGAATTAACGTAATACCTTTTCTGCGCCTATTTTGTATAGTCGATAAATGTACTTAATGTTTACTTGACAGTGCTTTGTGACCTAAGATGGGTACGCAACATGTCGGTGAGGGTTGGACAGGCAATTATTTTTATAGGGGCTAGAATGTTGAGTGTGATTTATTATATATTTTCCCAGCAATTAATCTTTAGAGGGCATGCAGTTTAGATCATTTGCCTTTGCATGTCGGCTGTAATTTCTAGTTATTTAGTAGGAGGTATTTCACTGAGTGTTTGTTCAGGTTTGAGAAGGTTTACCAATCAGAATATTTTGCAGCCGCTGCCCCGTTTGGCTGGCCCGGCCACTTGTATTTGTTTGCCTTAAACTGTCCACACTCTGTAGTTGGAAGTCTGAACGTTTTAATACTCTTGTTATTGTCTAAATTTTAGTGTGAGCTTCTTAGTTTGTTCAGCCTCTGATGTACCGCCCTGGTTGCGGCAAGCCATTACATTGGAAAGCAGTACATGATTTTGTTTGTAATCATTTCATTGGAATAGTGTTGTTAATAATATACATTGGGGTCACGTGGTTTTTAGTCAATGTGCTCATGAATATTACAAAGATAATTTGAAAATGAGTGCAGCGTAGTTTTTGTAGATAAGGGGCTTCTACACGTTACTGATACGCTTGTCTGAAAGTGTTATAACGTTGGGTGTAAAATAGGAAAAACTATTTTGAGGAATTGGTATCCGACATTTTATGTTGGTAATTGCAGTAGTATTAAATTGTCTATCTTTAATCAAAGAGATGTCACACTGACTCAACTACCCGCATTGATATGATCATGAGCTTGAAAATGGTTAAACTTGTTCCATTTTGGAGTTTTTTTACTGATTTTTAGGATTAATTTAGTTTCTGATTGCTTTTGTGAGTAATCATATTTGGCCCTGATTAAATGTTATTGGGTCGTGAATGATATTAACATTTACACTTTTGTATTTTCGCTGTTTGGTGCAGTTATGATTAAATGGAATTTCCTTTTAAGTTCCAATGGTAAGTATCCGCTTTGATTGCGGAGTTGTCATGTGGTACCATAGTTCCAATGGTAAGTATTCGCTTTGATTGCGGAGTTGTCATGTTGTACTATAGTTCCAATTGTAAGTATCCGCTTTGATTGCGGAGTTGTCATGTGGTACTATAGTTCAAATTGAAAGTATCCGCTTTGATTGCGGAGTTGTCATGTGGTACTATAGTTCCAATTGTAAGTATCCGCTTTGATTGCGGAGTTGTCATGTGGTACTATAGTTCCAATGGTAAGTATCCGCTTTGATTGCGGAGTTGTCTTCTGGTACTATAGTTTTTTAGTGGCTTAGGTTTAATCTTCTTTGAAGACACGGGCTTTTATTCAGTGTTCATATAATCAGTATTAACATGAATGTAAATATATTGTAATGTAAGTTACTTGTGTAAATTAACTATTGAGGGAGTTCAAAGAAATTGTGGGGGAAAGGAAATCCCCGAGAAAACCCGCCGACCAGCGTCATCGTCCGGCACAATTCCCACTATCGAAAATCCGGAGCGAACCCGCTGGGGATTGAACCCGGATTGAATTTTGGGTATAGGCGAGCGGCCTAACCGCTCAGTCAACGTGGCCCATTTTACGTTTTGCAAGCAATTTTTGAAACAGGCTGCGAATAATCTTCTTGTAACATTTTAAGTAACATGTTCCATAGTGAGTTTGTAAATCCAGAATAAGAGAAATTGCACTCACGCTATAAACAATCCGTCCTCTTGCTGTATTAACATGAAGAACGTTCAGTTCAATCAAATGTTACGTTCGTCCGAAAAAAAATCTCCGTAACGTAATACAAAAAAAAAATTTCTTTGTTTGCCGAATTCCCCGAACAAGATCAAGTTTTTGATCAAGTCCGAGGATCCCCTGAGTTTTTTTTTTTATTGAGGACCCATGGAGTCTTTTCAATGAGTTACCCATCCATTCAACGTGGTATTTTGGTTTGTTGAAGGAGGGGGGGGGGGATAGTAACTAACCTTTCCTACATTCTCTTATTTATTAATTTTAATATTCTAGCTAAGGGACAGCTGTTATAGATAAAATTTGGATGCAATATGTGAATTGAATTGTGCTTTATTTTGATGATGAGAGATGCTCATAAACTAGATGATATGTGTTCACCCTGCTTTTTCTTTTATTTGAACTAGTGCTAGGACTAAACCTACTGCCTTCTAGGTAATATATGCGCCCAGATGGGGCTTCCATACTTTATTCTACGTGGCATATCTTAACCTATCTAAGGAGTGGCGATGAAATTTTATTTCGCGTACTGTGTCATGTGTGTGAGGGTTGATGAGCGCCAGTTTGGGATTGGTGAAAAGTTGTTGACATGCGGGATGAATGTGGAATTAATTCGTAATCTTGCAGGTGTAATACAAATTTTTGTGTGCGAATGTGTGCCTGATAATTTATAGGTTGGTATAAATTATTGTGTTTAATGATATATTGTCCATTTTGTGGAAGGTATCGCCCAGTGTTAAAGGTTCAAGACTCCGTTTAGCGTGTTGCTCGAGAGTGATACTCGCCGTCGGCACTGTTCCTGACAGGTAACACCCTACTTTGAGTCTTCCCCGCCAGATCGTCTCTGTGGGGGAAATGGATTTGAGAGTTCATTGAGCTGTTTATTGTTGTTGACACCTGCCTTTTATCTATTGTTACTTCATCATAGCGTCTTGTTTCTGTGTGTGCTGCACGGTTTCCTGTCTTTTCTTGCCTGGTACGTAATCTGTTTGTAGATTCTTCCTGATTATGGATTTTGGTATTGTGTAATTTAAGGCTGTTTGTTCAAGATATGAATGCCTTTTTGTTGCTACTTTTGTATTAGCTGAGGGCTGTGACAACTGAGTTTTTATGGTTTCCAATCGACTGAAATTATTTTTTCTTCATTTGTTTTATTCTGTATAGTACTGTATCAATATTTGCTCTGTCATGTAACTCTTCTATTGTGGTGCCTCTTGGTGCTGTGAAAATCGTGCGAAGTATTTTGTTTTAGATTAGCTGAAGCTTTTGTATATTTCTTGGTGCTACAGATCCCCATGTTTCGGCATCGTAGAGCACTGTTGGTTGTAAAGTCGCTTTAAAGAGCAGGAGTTTGTTATTTATATATTTTGGCCTTGAATTACATATTTTGCTTCCCTGGTTATTGTATGGACTGGTGTGATTTGAGTCAATCTGAAGGATGGGGAGAGGTTTTTTCCTTTTAACGATTTTTTTTTTAGTCGGTCGTAGATTATTTTTTCATAAATATTTGCCATGGAATAAAAGCGCAAGCTCAATTATGAAATCCAATTTTTATAAATAATAAACCATGGTATTGATTTTATTTTGTGTATGTTTCTATAAATACAGCTATCTCACTCAAATTTTGCCCTTATTGTATTCTTTACTATTTGTCCTGTTTACTTTACTTTTGAGTAGCAGGATTTAATGCCCTATTTAGCCACTAATATATTTACTACCCGGTGCTTAAGGTATTCTTGAATTAGTTCAGCATTTTTTATTATTCTATTTTGCGTTAAACCAGTCATACACTTTGCTCTAAATCTGAGCTCCCAAGACGCGTAAATTCTTACTGCAGGTTTGAAGGATTGGCTTTGCATTTGGGAATGTATGTGAACTAATTAATTTATTCTGACGGGGTTGGAATTTATTTATAAGATATTTTAATTCTGATAACTATAATATAGGAAGGGCAGTATTTGATTGTATACGTAGAATTCGACCAAAAATATAATCATTTCTGGGAAAATGTAGTGATATATAACACAATATATGTAATAATATACCACAATAATGGCCTCAAAATAAAAAAAAATGTATATTATTATTAATGCTGTAATATTTAATTTTAAAAGTTTACAAAACATTTTATCGGTATATTTTAACTTTACCTTTGAAGAACATGAAATTGAGTTAAAAGTTACAAGTTGTGTGTTGCTGTATAATTTTACATAGTTGAAATATACTAGTTATGGAACAATAATTTTTTGCATCCATACTGGTTTCTAAACGTTATTGAACAAAACAATCTATCAACAAAATCATATTCCAAAACTATACATTCTATCAGCTGTTGCTGTGTGTGTTCTGATTTAAAGTCAATATAACAAACCTATCGAAATATATTAAGTCGTTCAAATTCAGTTCTCGATTTTATATATTTGGAATTGACGCACTGTGAGATCTTTTCACAATCCTTAACACAAGTGCATCTCACATAAGAACAGTTCCTGTATGTAGACACATATGTTTACCGCGAGATGATTTGACGATTAGTGTACACCAAAAAAACGTATGTACGAATAAACTTCGCGATTGGACGATGGTATGAGTTGTGAGGCGTCGTGAGCCTGATCGTGCATCACTGTCGAAGTAAATCAGCTCTGATTGTCCCAGTCAGGTAAGAGAATGTCTCTTCACAAAGACAAGTGGACAATAACTACAATCTGATAAATTATTCAGAAATTTACTATAATACCAGTTTATACGCTTAGTGAGAAAGCGGTAATGGAAATTTTTCCTCCCATAGTTTACAAGGTAGCGACAATAACATTCCTATACCTCCAACTTGATGTGGTGTATTATTTCCATGCAGTGTATATATATATATATATATATATATATACATATATATATATATATATATATATATATAGGTTTAAAACTTCCATTAGAGTTTTGAAAATATACCAGAAATTTTTTTACAGTGTAGGGACAGGGAACTATCACGTTGTCTATTACCTGCAGTCTAGAATCCACCTTTCTGTGTATTTTCAAATCTCAGCTTTTTTAAATTGGCTGCTGCACCTGTATATAGCCAGTTTTACCTCAGACCAGGTGACCTGGCATACGGTGTTTGTTTTCCTACAGATCTATTACTGGCACATAGTTCACCTGGCTGTGTCTAATGAATATTGTAAACGTAACATAAATGCACGTGTGCTTGCAGTTTAGCTTGTCCTAAAGTGAATTCGCGAAATGTTACAGTACCCACCAATAACCAAAGTAGAGTTACAAACGTGCATGCAGCATATTGAAGTACAACTTGTGAGTAAAAGAACGGCGCTGCCAATGTATTAAATTCCGCTGAAGCCGAGTCCTTTAGAATATGGTTCATTGTAAACTATGAGCTTCCATGCCTTAAATAGCTTCCTGCTTCTAGCGGCAAGCGCCCTGCCGTGAAGTGTAATGCCTTAGATAGCTTCCTGCTTCTAGCGGCAAGCGCCCTGCCGTGAAGTGTAATGCCAAGGAGCAGATCACAAATCGACGCGTGGACCAAGTGACACTCAAGTTATTAGATATTAAAACGTATAACTTTGCCTGTTACGTCTTTTCTCACTGTGTAGAGAATAAAACCAAGATAACACAATTCCATTATATCGCAATACAAATATTACATCTTAGAACGTTCTGTCACCGCGGCTAAAATCGTAGACCCGTTGCATATAAGTAGGGGCATTCTAATTTTCCGAAAGGTTTTCCTCGAATGTTATATTTTAATGCCCTACAGTATTATTACCATACGGTATTAATACCAGAAGTGTTATTTTGATTATTGGCGGTGTGTGTCAGTGAGGAGACATTTCTTACTCGAGTGACCAATCAGAATTACGTTACTCCGATACTGCACGTTTTTGATTTGCGAACAGACACCTAGGTCATCCAAACACAGATATGGATCTGAGCTAAAGTGTTATGAAACTCAACTGGTGGTGAAATCTTCTCGCGAAAAACCGAGTGCCGGTACACATGAGTGATACTCTTGACCAGTGCTGTACACAGAGAGGCGCCAGTGTACAGTACTGTACACAGAGAGGCGCCAGTGTACAGTACTGTACACAGATGTGCCGCCAGTGTACAGTACTGTACACAGAGAGACGCCAGTGTACAGTACTGTACACAGAGAGGCGCCAGTGTATAGTACTTCCTTGTGGCCAATGGGATTTGTGACATTTTCTACTTCTCTTTGACAGAAGTGGTTAATGCCTGTATCATGGAGCACGCAGCTCGTTGTTGAGTGGCTGCAAGACATGTGCTAAACACAAGTACATAATGTATCCAAATAGTACGTGGCTACAACACTTGTGCTCAGAAATACATTTGCGACCGAACAATTAAATATGACGTTAACACGCATAGTTAAGTCTCCAGATTCGTCGTCAAGATTACAGTCTACTCAGAGAGAGAGAAAAAAATTGTGGTTTCATTTCAGGAGATGTTAGACCTGGTACACTTGTATTTTTGTATTACTTCTGCGGTTTGCTACCTTCTGAAGTACTCTGCAGGCGATAATATGCAGTTATAGTAACGTTGTTATTATGGGAGATTTAAGCCGCTCTTAACAACGAGGTCTTAGAGCCGATTGGTGTTAAATGAGGTGAGAATGTAGCACCACCGGAATACAAAGGTGGGATAGACGGGAGATCCCCGAGAAAACCCGCCGACTAGAGGCATCGTCCGGCACGATTCCCACTTGCTAAAACCCGGAGTAACCCGGCCGGGGATTGAACCCGGTTTGCCTTTATGGGAGGCGAGTAGGCTAACCTCTCAGCCACCAAGTATCAATAATGATCTCTCAGATTGTAAGCCAGTGCGAATGAACAGCTGATATCAACTTAAGTATACAACCCAATATGGAGTCTTGCCTACATATCAGTGAACTCGCGAAATTTTCCCCTATTCTCTCTCTCTCTCCCTCTCTCTCTCCCCCTCCCCTCACTCTCTCTCACTAACTATTCATGCTTACTTCCGACTTCTCTGAAATACTGCTCAAATTTTCTGGCTACTCATTACGTTTACTGTACTTCCAAAATATGTAAACAATTCGTAAACAAGTCTGGAAGAAAACACCGAGAGGAAACAAGCATATCATATTTGTGAGCCGGGAAGACAATAAAAGAATTGATATTTATATATATAACAATTACTTGTGTTTACAACACTCCATTCCAGAAAAGTAATAAGGCAGTGACAGACTTGTACGTCACCAAAAACTAATAGCAAGTCAATAATATTAATTCTAAATACTTACGCCAACGTTAGAGCTTGGGTAGATCAATGTTAAAGTTTGGCAACCAAGCATGTTTGCCACTGTGTTAAAGTTCGGCAACCAAGCATGTTTGCCACTATGTTAAAGTTTGGCAACCAAGCATGTTTGCCACTATGTTAAAGTTTGGCAACCAAGCATGTTTGCCACTAGGTAAGAGCTAGCGTCACCAATATGCCAGATTTCTCTATTTTCTACGTTAAAAAACGCGATAATTGTAATAATCATAAATCAAATATAAAATAAATTCGTGTCTAAGTAAAATCTTCCTCTTTTATTATTCACGTAACTTAAAATTTTGATTAAAAGTTACCTTTTGGAATACAGCGCACCTAGCGGCGAAAATTGTCCTTATGCTAAAATCCCCATAAACACATCACATTTTATTCCTAACCTAAGCGTAATAAACCATACTTGCGCTTAATGGCTATAACCAGCCATTTTTTATTGTATTTAGCCGCTAACAGCAAAATCAGTGTTAAAAATGATATAACATTAAAACTAGCGGGAGTATAAATTACTTGTAATATACGTATATGATATATGATTAATATACATATTGAAAGAGAATTTCACAGATGGAGTAATTTTTTTAAGGTTTAATTCGAAAGGTTTGAAGTTACCGTGAAGAGACTACCGTGTTATTACTTATGTTTAATTGTAATGTATTAACACAGCGATTTTTATAAGTCTATTGTAGAAGTGTAAAATTATTCGCTAAGAAGATGTAGAAAGGCAACAGCTCAGTTGCGCATAAGTGCTCCTCATTCTTCCTCAGGCGGACTATAGTTCGAGACAACCAGCCAGATACAAGCAGGAACTGACACTACTGGAAAGTAACATCTCACAACGCCATAATCGACGACACAGAGTAGATGACAACATAAAGACGAAATAGCGCGTCAATTCCTTTGACATGAGCACACCCATTAAATCATTGATTCCGCGAGATTCTGGGAGCTGGCCTTGTGTCTGATTGGCTACGGCGAGCTGCCCTATTATATGGACAGGCTTCTGGTAAACAGGATACAATGCGATTATACTCGCCAGACTGGTGCAATGATCAGACTGGTGCACTCTTCAGACCGGTGCAGTGGTCAGACCGGTGCAATGGTCAGACCGGTGCAGTGGTCAGACTGGTGCAGTGGTCAGACCGGTGAAGTGGTCAGACAGTTGCAGTGGTCAGACTGGTGCAGTGGTCAGACCGGTGCAGTGGTCAGACAGTTGCAGTGGTCAGACTGGTGCAGTGGTCAGACCGGTGCAGTGGTCAGACTGGTGCAGTGGTCAGACCGGTGCAGTGGTCAGACTGGTGCAGTGTACAGACTGGTGCAGTCTTCAGACAGGTGCAGTCGTCAACAGTGCAGTGGTCAGACTGGTGTGAAGCGGTCACACCGGTGCAGTGGTCAGACCAGTGCAGTGGTCAGACAGTTGCAGTGGTCAGACCGATGCAGTGGTCAGACTGGTGCAGTGGTCAGACTGGTGCAATGATCAGACTGGTGCAGTCTTCAGACAGGTGCAGTCGTCAGACAGGTGCAGTGGTCAGACAGGTGAAGCGGTCATACCGGTGCAGTGGTCAGACCAGTGCAGTGGTCAGACAGTTGCAGTGGTCAGACTAGAGCAGTGGTCAGACCGGAGCAGTGTTCAGACCGGTGCAGTGGTCAGACCGGTGCAGTGGTCAGACCGATGCAGTGGTCAGACCGATGCAGTGGTCAGACAGTTGCAGTGGTCAGACTGGTGCAGTGCTCAGACCGGTGCAGTGGTGAGACTGGTGCAGTGGTCGGACCGGTGCAGTGGTCAGACCGGTGCAGTGGTCAGACCGGTGCAGTGGTCAGACTGGTGCATTCGTCAGACAGTTGCAGTGGTCAGTCCGGTGCAGTGGTCAGACCGGTGCAGTGGTCAGACCGGTGCAGTGGTCAGACCGGTGCAGTGGTCAGACCGGTGCAGTGGTCAGACCGGTGCAGTGGTCCGACCGGTGCAGTGGTCAGACCGGTGCAGTCGTCAGACAGTTGCAGTGGTCAGACAGGTGCTTTGGTCAGACAGGTGCAGTGGTCAGACTAGAGCAGTGGTCAGACTAGAGCAGTGGTCAGACTAGTGCAGTCGTCAGACAGGTGCTGTTGTCAGACAGGTGCAGTGGTCAGACAGGTGCAGTGGTCATACCGGTGCAGTGGTCAGACCGGTGCAGTGGTCAGACCGGTGTAGTCGTCAGACAGTTGCATTGGTCAGACAGGTGCAGTGGTCAGACCGGTGCAGTGTTCAGACCGATGCAGTGGTCAGACCGATGCAGTGGTCAGACGGTTGCAGTGGTCAGACCGATGCAGTGGTCAGACCGGAGCAGTGTTCAGACCGGTGCAGAGGTCAGACCGGTGCAATGTTCAGACCGGTGCAGTGGTCAGACCTAACAGTGGTCAGACCAGTGCAGTGGTCAGACCGGTGCAATTTTCAGACCAGTGCAGTGTTCCGACCGGTGCAGTGTTCAGACCGGTGCAGTGGTCAGACCGATACAGTGGTCAGACTGGTGCAGTGGTCAGACCGGTGCAGTGGTCAGACCGGTGCAGTGGTCAGACCGGTGCAGTGGTCAGAGTGGTGCAGTGGCCAGACCGATGCAGTGGTCAGACCGATGCAGTGGTCAGACAGGTGCTGTGGTCAGACAGGTGCAGTGTTCAGACCGGTGCAGTGGTGAGACCGGTGCAGTTGTCAGACCGGTGCAGTGGTCAGACTGGTGCAGTGGTCGGACCTGTGCAGTGGTCAGACCGGTGCAGTGGTCAGACCGTTGCAGTGGTCAGACCGGTGCAGTGGTCAGACTGGTGCAGTGGTCAGACCGGTGCAGTGGTCAGACCGGTGCAGTGGTCAGACTGGTGCAGTGGTCAGACCGGTGCAGTGGTCAGACCGGTGCAGTCGTCAGAGAGTTGCAGTGATCAGACCGGTGCAGTGTTCAGACCGGTGCAGTGGTCAGACCGGTGCAGTGTTCTGACCGATGCAGTGGTCAGACCGATGCAGTGGTCAGACTGGTGCAGTGGTCAGACTGGTGCAGTGGTCAGACCGGTGCAGTGGTCAGACCGGTGCACTGGTCAGACCGGTGCAGTGGTCAGACCGGTGCAGTGGTCAGACCGGTGCAGTGGTCAGACCGGTGCAGTGGTCAGACCGGTGCAGTGGTCAGACTGGTGCAGTGGTCAGACCGGTGCAGTGGTCAGACCGGTGCAGTGGTCAGACTGGTGCAGTGGTCAGACCGGTGCAGTGGTCAGACCGGTGCAGTGGTCAGACCGGTGCAGTGGTCAGACCGATACAGTGGTCAGACAGGTGCTGTGGTCAGACAGGTGCAGTGTTCAGACCGGTGCAGTGGTGAGACCGGTGCAGTGGTCAGACCGGTGCAGTGGTCAGACTGGTGCAGTGGTCGGACCTGTGCAGTGGTCAGACCGGTGCAGTGGTCAGACCGGTGCAGTCGTCAGACAGATGCAGTGGTCAGACAGGTGCTTTGGTCAGACAGGTGCTGTGGTCAGACTAGAGCAGTGGTCAGACTAGTGCAGTCGTCAGACAGGTGCTGTGGTCAGACAGTTGCAGTGGTCATACCGGTGCAGTGGACAGACCGGTGCAGTGGTCAGACCGGTGTAGTCGTCAGACAGTTGCATTGGTCAGACAGGTGCTGTGGTCAGACAGGTGCAGTGGTCAGACCGGTGCAGTGGTCAGACCGGTGCAGTGGTCAGACCTGTGCAGTGTTCAGACCGGTGCAGTGGTCAGACCGATGCAGTGGTCAGACTGGTGCAGTGGTCAGACTGGTGCAGTGGTCAGACCGGTGCAGTGGTCAGACCGGTGCAGTGGTCAGACCGGTGCAGTGGTCAGACCGGTGCATTCGTCAGACAGTTGCAGTTTATTCAGTCCGGTGCAGTGGTCAGACCGGTGCAGTGGTCAGACCGGTGCAGTGGTCAGACCGGTGCAGTGGTCAGACCGGTGTAGTGGTCAGACCGGTGCAGTGGTCAGACCGGTGCAGTGGTCAGACCGGTGCAGTGGTCAGACCGATGCAGTGGTCAGACTGGTGCAGTGGTCAGACCGGTGCAGTGGTCAGACCGGTGCAGTGGTCAGACCGGTGCAGTGGTCAGACCGGTGCAGTGCTCAGACCGGTGTAGTGGTCAGACCGGTGCAGTGGTCAGACTGGTGCAGTGGTCAGACCGGTGCAGTGGTCAGACCGGTGCAGTGGTCAGACTGGTGCAGTGGTCAGACCGGTGCAGTGGTCAGACCGGTGCAGTGGTCAGACTGGTGCAGTGGTCAGACCGGTGCAGAGGCCAGACCAACGGCTTTTATAATTGGCTATACTCCCGGCACCGTCATATCCGGATTTTGTCATATGGTAACTTTGCAGATATTGCCGTAGGCAGTGGGTATTCTCGGGTCACTCTTACACTCTCTGCCTTTGCATTATCCCGATGGTTTATTTGACTTCCTCGTTCCATGCCAGCACTCAGGAAGGAGCGAAATAGGCGGTACTGAAGGTGACAGCTGGTCGTTCGATCAGTGTTACCACCTCTACGTCAAACGTAAAGAATAATCTATAATACAGAAGTGGAACTACCCTGTGTAATGTGAACCAGAGATACAAATGTCAGCAAAATGGCATCACTGAACAGGTGAATGTCGGGTGTGTGTTCCGTAATCAGCACCAAGTAGACTACTTGCCATAGCCGGCAACCCACAGGAGGAACATCCATCACTCGTCCAAGTGAAGTTTTGGAGGGCCAATCAGCGAGTGCGATCACACACATCACACATGCAGTTCACGTATGTGTACTTGCACCAGTTTTTCTCTCCTCACGATGTATTTACACAGCCACTATAAAACAAACGATTTGACGTCATGTAAGTGAACTTACATAAACAGTCGGAGCGGTCTATGCATTGAAAATAACTAATAATTAACGTTTTTGCGATACTACTAATTTATAGAACGTTCACGTGTACACGAAGATAACACTGAAATATTCATTTTGATATATGGGTTGCGGTGGCGCAGTGGATACAGCCCTCGTCTCCCATCAATGCGAACCGGGCTCGATTACAGGCGGGGTCGCTGACGATGTCACTGTTTGGCGGGTTTTCTCGGGGATCTCCCGTTTCCCCGCCCTTTCATTTCGGCGCTGCTCCATACTCACGTTGCTTCCCCTTACAAGACTTCTCCCACCCCGCCGATCACTCCACTCAGCTCCACCTGATATCTCCTTGTTTGCTTTCTCTCGCCCCCGTATCGTGTTCGTCCAAACTAGTGGAAACACCACGTCTAGATTGCTTATATATTTATATCGTCTGGATTGTCATCATAGTTGTTTCTAACTTTCACTATAAAATCATTTTGCAGTAGAAAGAATTTCAAATTAACTATTATTTCCAGCTATCTTTCAACAAAGGAAATACGTCATTAGCTTACTACATTCCCTTATCCTACATGATAATCTTTTCTTTGAAAGACGCGTTAAAAGGAAGTTAATTAATCTCGTATGTCATGGAACTAGAGCAATGAAAGGAGTGAGACGCTCTGAATTATAAAATAGCACTCTGAAAAATATTATTTATTTTCCCAAAATGATATAAGCGTATTTATAAAACTTGGAAATGTCACAGCGACGTCTGTACGGGATTCCCATCTCAATTTTTTGAGATGCGTAGAGACTGTTCCGTAACTTGACAGAGAAAAGGGGAGAACGTTTCAAATACATCAGCCGGGATCCATATTTGATGTTGATCGCAAGGACGCAGAGAAAAGTGAAAAGTGTGTCCCATTTTCTCAATAAAATTCGTGAATTTTACTGGCAGATATGAGAGTTTCAAACTCAAGAACTAAAATAAAGATAAATGACAGGCGAGAAATCTCTGTGTGGAGTGAAAGTTAGTTCAGCTTCTGTGCAGCTTCACGTCAGAGATGCACCTTGAGGGACGTGTTTGCTACGGCTTAGACGATCATGTGGATATGACGTCACATTGGGGACGGTTTGGACCGAGCTCACGACATTGAGTCGTGTTATCTTGTGGCTCGGAACCCACTCTAGTACAGAGTCGTTGTGCATGATGGTGGAGTGGAGAGGAAAGACATGTACGGCTCTCAATATTGAGTTATTGAGAGCCGATGATACAGAAATAAGGTATGGAGCAGCGCCGGAATGAAAGGACGGGGAAACGGGAGATCCCCGAGAAAACCCGCCGAACAGTGGATTCCTCTGGTACGATTACGACTTGAGAAAACTCGGGAGCTACACCGCCGCGAACAGAACCCGGTTCACCTGGGAGAGTAATCTGACCACTGAACCTCTGCTCCCATGTGAGTAACGGTGGGGCTAGAACTGTGTATCATTTTTGAAAGACGTGTATTCGATAAAACTAACGTGTCCCTAATAGCTATATATCAATCTCCAAAAAGAACACCTACTAAAGGCTGTTCACGATAAAGTGAGCTCTTTTGAAATCAACCTTATGAAAAGTCACTGCCCTTGCCTGCATATACTTTAACGGGCACATTGAGTGACATGCGCCCAGAAAAATTGGTGAAGATGGATGGACAATAGTTCCATATCTTAACGTCGAATAAAAAGTGTTAGGTAAGCTTTTGTGACAGCTTAAAAGTAATTATTACGCTTTCTGTTTTTTTAATACATCGAAGTGTAAAATTTAGCACATTTGTAAAGTATTTACTTTCTTAATAATTACTCAGTTACATTTGACCGATGCAGGAATAAAGTGATGAAACCCATGGCATTCTTAATTTTACATAAGGCGGAGGAATACACAATCTTAAGCAGGGATTTCAAAAGTACACATTTTACCGTGAACAGCCTGTACATACGAGGACGTCATGGTAGCTTCGTTACTTTGAGCGCGAAGTGAACATTATTTACGAGCCCTGCAACATCATTAAAAAATGGAGGAAGGGTGAGGTTGTTATGACTTTCCACCGACAGAATGACGGGGTCACATCCATCTCGAGGATATACGCAACATGACTAGAACACTGTAGGACCGTACAGAGTGTTGCGCGTAGAGGTGAAGGACACTATATGTGCGAGGCAATGCCACCCTTATCGTTCCCGCGCTTTTGAAACATCGGATGCAAAAATAGCTCGAGGTTGGAAACCATGATAACTCTGTCATTGAAGTCTTATGACGCGGAAGTCAACGTTCAACTTGTTAAAGCAGCGTAGTGCTAAATTCATATCAAAATGATGACTAACATCGCTGGTGTAGCTACATCCTGTCCTGCGCTACACAAACAACAAGCCCAAAGACTAAGTAACAAGTCACAGCAACAACTAGAGAGTTATATTTTTCTGGCATAAATTAACTACGTAAAAAAACATAGTTGATTTACAAGAGACAGTATTTAATATCTCAAAATTACTATCCAAATCTTGTATATAGTACCGGGTGACCAATAAATGCATTACATGTAAAACACCCACAAATAAAGTTATATCAACACTTATCTTGGCATTACAAAGCCACTCAATTTAAGCTTAATAATGAGTACATAAATGGCTATTCGCATAAAAACATATTAAAATACTACCGGATATAAACCTCGTTTTATCTTCTTTGCAAGATATAAATATCATAAAATACTTTATTTTGGAGAACATAGAAAATGCTATATCGTAGGGCACTGTAGTCCCTTGACAGTTCTGGAATATTATTCCATTGGTTTAAGCAGCACGTTAAAGTATCTCTACGCATAGCAAATATTAGCTATCATGATATATTTGGAAACTTTACTTTACTTAGTTTAGCTATCATTACTTCTTGAAACTTTAACAGTCTAAAGTTCTGGACTTTATAAATATTTTTCTAGACTTATCACAGTTCACTTTCCATCAGTCTTAATCTCACATGTAATTCTTTCATAACATTGGCTTACGTGAAATCCACACAAATGTAAAAGCCATGTAATTATTGTCATATCAAAGAACTAGGAGTTACCTATGCTGTTGAATATAACATCAGTTTAAAACTTAAACGCCCTTTCAAAACAAACTCTATCCAATTCCAGACTATTACAATATCTAAATTTCAGCTAGTAAGGTACTTGTAAAATTCTCTTTTTTCCATTGTGTCCTGAAGTCATACTTAACTCGTGCTGAGGCCCGGTAGCTGATACTCCCCTAGCCAGCAGCTATCCTGGGTATTTACACCCAAATTCTATCTCTACTCCCCTCCATAGTTCGGGCAACAGCGAAGTATTTTCACTGTACATTCAACGACCGCACCAACATGTGCTGCTGGCGACGCCAGCGCCCTGATGCGGCGCTCGCCGGAACTCACGTCCGTCTCGGTCAGTTCTTGAAGGAGCACCCTCATCGCGGCTGGTCTGTATGTCCGAGCTCTTCCTGACCTACCGCATTTCCTGTCAGCTGATCACCGCGCACTGCCTGCCTTGCACGAGGCCGGGACACGATCTACATCTGCAATCACATGCCGACAAAGGCAGCGAGTCTTCAAACACAGCAAACACATAGCATTAGCGAAAAATTTGCGGGGCAAAACAACGTATTTACGTCACACTGGACACGGCTCGTTGTCAGATCGGGCAGGTCATGTAGGGCGGGTGTAAAATCCCCAAAAATGAGACGCCCTGTCTCAGTGTTTCATCGAAAAAGTCGTCAGGCAGGGCTACGAAATGAATCTAAGAGGTCCATTTCAAAGTATTATATAGGAGCACAATATCTGCCAGCAGGCGCCTTTACCACTCGCTAGTGAGGGACGATTTTATGCATACCAGGGTATCCACTTCATGTCACGTAGAACCCCATTAGAGGAACACAACTAGAATGCCGCCGAGAGAGAGAGAGAGAGAGAGAGATGCGCGCCACAGTGAGTCACGAAGAACATGAAGCAATATGTCAGGAGGGACAGTTCAGGCCTGTTGTAACACATCAAACAACCTCAAGTCCATGGAGTGTTCATCCAACTGCTTGGTCATAACTCGGTCATTGCAGGAGGACGTGAGGCGGTCATGTGTCAGTATGACACATGACATCTTCCTGTACCTTGTTGAGTCCATGCCATGCCGCATCACAACAGTCATCAGTACTGCACGCTACTAAGCAGGTGTATCTAAATGGACCGCTCATTAATGTATATATGTATTACCTGCATGTAGAGGTACATATCTTAACACAGCAATGGCTGCATGCTGTTCCCATCACAACCTCATCTCTTAACAGTTGTACCTGGTTTTAACCGTATCTAGCTACGCTACACCTTTTTCTAATATTTATTTTCTTTACTATCCAAACACTCATGTTCGCCCACATAGGAGGTTTCTTCAGTTTGATTTTTGTTCATGTTAAGATCTCAACTGATGCCGTAACATGATGCACATTGCAGAGGGAAGTTTGTACCAGTGAAAATGGACATAGAAAACAAAAACGGAACTATCGTTTCTTGACTTTGATTGACTGACACTGCATTGTCTCAATGTTAAGTTTATAGTGGTTAAATTTTCACATCACTTTTAATTTAATGTAAAATCACTGCGGTGAGACATATATGTAAGAGTATTGGGTAAACCAAGTTAACACAACGAGCTCCATTCAACTCCACTTTGCATCGACATTTACTTCCGACGTGTCATATCGCCTGGAGGGTAGGCAACCATGATGTATGTACCAGGATGATACTGGAATGTAATACAGCTGAAAGTAGCGGGTGCCTGGATAGGAGAGTGGTGAATCATGTGCCTGTACCAGGTCCTCGTGTTCCTCTGGCGAGGGAGATGGCTGAGCAAGACGTCGCAGCCTCCTCTTCAGTGCCCCTGAATACCGGCTTACAAGAGACGCTTTGTGCTTCCTTTTCCCCGCCTTACTTTCCCACCGACGCTTTTTCTTGTCTCTTACCTCCAGGTTCAGCGGCTCCCACTCCCAACTCAACTTTTGATTCACTCCGTCTTTTCTTTCTTTCCCCTGTCTCGCATGCTCGTTTCTTTTACGCCGCCTCTATCCATCTCTCGCCGCCATCTTTCTTTATCCGTGTACTACACAAGGAGTCAGGCTTGAAATCTCAACCCCACCCCACCCCCTATTCACCATTCATCCGTCTCTCCTCCTAATCTCTCCGTCCTTGTCCCGCACTTGTTAAACACCTCCCTTCCCTACCTCATTCTTCTCACCGAGCACACCCGTGCTGTAGCGTTTACCCTCCATGGACCTCTCCTCATCTCATTATGATAATTAAGAAACTTCCGTGAGGAAGGCGCTCTGCGAGTGCTGATATGCCATTCTATTTATTCTAAGATATACTTGGATACATTTCGGAATTCCATGAACCCTCTGACTGGTAATTTATAATTCCGACTCGTATGCATCGCGTTTATTTCATTGCTTGCCGGCCAAATGTTAATCGTTGGCCGTGCATTCGTTCTTCGCAGACTAACAGAATCATTATCTTAGAATTAAAGAACGTCACGTTCTGTTTCCCTCTTATAAAGACTGCTGCATTATCTTTGGATAGATGGTCGACATCACTTTGAGATGTAACTGTAATTGCGTTTTGCTGGTTATTGCAAGGTAGGTGTGCATTAAAGATGAGAATCGCTTCCTGACTATATATATGTATATATACATATAAATGTATATATATGCTTCTTTTTATTATAATTTCATATATCACAAATTTATTGAATTAGAAAACGCATAGTCAGGAAGCGAATCTCATCGTTAATGCACATATACCTTGCAATACCAGCAAAACGCAATTACAGTTACATCTCAAAGTGATGTCGACCACTGTCGACGAGGACTGAGCGATAATAGGAAGAGCGGGCGGCGGTTTATAAAGGCGAGCCACCCCGTGTGCCAGATAAACGTGCCGGCTCTTGTGCAGTCCTCATCGTCAGTTGTTTGTATTTCTGGAGTTACCTTTTCGAAATAATGTTGTGGTCATCAGCGTTACCTCTGTCAGAGTGACTTGGGGTGCGGGAACATTCTTGAAACTACTTAAGCCGCAACAGGCTTCCTAGCTGACAGTTGAGTTTGGAGGATTGGCCATCGCCAAGGGCGAGGCGTGTGGGAAGACAGTGAAGCTGCGAGGCAGCAGAACGTCTTACGGTAGTGAAGTCTACCGCTACAGTGGACAGTAGTATATATATATATATATATATATATATATATATATATATATATATATATATATATATATACGGAAATGCAATATGCAATGACGATAAACGGAGTTAAGCCCGTAAATACAAAATACGGAAACTGTCCGTATGCCTCCGAGACCCCGACCGCCCCGGGTCCAATAACAACAACTCAGCAGTTGGCAAACTAATAAGAAAATATTGATTCATATTCTGTCTCTTAAACCGTTCAAACTCCTCATCTATCCAAAACCAGAATAAGTTCAATGCATAAGGGAAACTCTGTGATACTTTGCCACAGGTATCCTTTCACACATCCAGTGAAACAAGAAAAGTTTCTTAATATAATTTTATATAGGACTAAGTTTCAGAGACACAGCTTAAAACCCGTTATTTTTTCTAAGCAGAATTATTCCTAAAGTTATACCAATATATCTGTATAGCTAGTTACATAAAAATTGTGTCCCAACGTGATATAAAGTTGCTCACACGAGAGTAAAAAAACCTTATGGCAATTACATGATATACAAGCCACTTGGCTTCTCCAAAAATATGTATGGCACATTACATACATTTATACTTTACAAGAAAATGCAATAAAACAGGCAAACATATCTATGAAAGTTTTCATAATGAAACCCTAACACAAAATGTGAAGCCCAAAATACACATATTAGCATTCACCAGAAGCGTAGTCAAAATACACATATTAGCATTCACCAGAAGCGTAGTCAAAATACACATATTAACATTCACCAGAAGCGTAGTCAAAATACACACATTAACATTCACCAGAAGCGTAGTCAAAAATACACACATTAGCATTCACCAGAAGCGTAGTCAAAAATACGCATATTAGCATTCACCAGAAGCGTAGTCAAAATACACATATTAGCATTCACCAGAATCGTAGTCAAAATACACATATTAGCATTCACCAGAAGCGTAGTGAAAATACACATATTAGCATTCACCAGAAGCGTAGTGAAAATACACATATTAGCATTCACCAGAAGCGTAGTGAAAATACACATATTAGCATTCACCAGAAGCGTAGTGAAAATACACATATTAGCATTCACCAGAAGCGTAGTGAAAATACACATATTAGCATTCACCAGAAGCGTAGTCAAAATACACATATTAGCATTCACCAGAAGCGTAGTGAAAATACACATATTAGCATTCACCAGAAGCGTAGTGAAAATACACATATTAGCATTCACCAGAAGCGTAGTGAAAATACACATATTAGCATTCACCAGAAGCGTAGTCTAAATACACATATTAGCATTCACCAGAAGCGTAGTTAAAATACACATATTAGCATTCACCAGAAGCGTAGTGAAAATACACATATTAGCATTCACCAGAAGCGTAGTCAAAATACACATATTAGCATTCACCAGAAGCGTAGTCAACATTGCCAGATGGTAATAGCTGTACTAATGAAGTAAACACGTATGTTGTGTATTCGTTCTAGTTGAAATGCTTAGCTTTGATTATTTTGTAGTTGTGAAGCGTAGCTATTTTTTGTCATAAAATTAGTGCTGTTCTAAAGTTAAATCAAAGGACAGTGTAATCTACATTTTCTAAGCACTTAAGAACGAAATTTATTATTGTTTCTGATCGAGCGTTATATAAATGTAAATAATATGTTACGTAGCTATCGTTTGTAGGCTACATACCTCAGTTCTGTTGAAGTTAATAATGTAAAACATCTACCCTTGAATTTAGCGAACCCAACAGCACGGAGGTGGGGAGAACTCATTATTCAGTCGTTCGAAGATGATTTAAGTAATTGCTTGTAGTCCGCAGAAGTAGTTTATCGGTGACGGATCAGGAACTAGCCACCCCAAGAAGAGCCTGGTCTGGGGGATATGAGAGGGAGAAGTCCTCTGGCAGATAAACTGCATGGTGCAGCAGTTGTTTGCTGTGGTGATGGGGGTGGGGGTGGGGGTGGGCGAGGTCGAGCGACGATCCCATACATCCACTCCACGTCTTCGTACAGGTGGTCGTGAGGGCCAGCCCTTGTCGTAACTCACAACGAGGTTCGCTCGCGTCTTGGGCGAGAGAAGAGGCCTGGCTACCTCCCAGGCGAGTCACCCCGGGGTCATCCGCGACCATAAATGTGTCAGGAGCCTCCCGGGAGGACATTCCCCGTGGTGACGAGTCCTTCCGACGTCATTTGTTTTTGTCTTCCGCCCTGCCAACCATAAATTCCGCTCGCGCCAGCAGCGGCGTTAATGTTTTTATAATGGAAAACACTTCCACCCTCGAGTAGCCGCCATGATTTAACGCCGCTTCTCCCAGGGGGAAGGGGGGGGGGGAGAAGATGGAGGAAGAACCCACAACACAGACTTCCCTCTTTTAAGTCGCAATTATTTATTACGCATTGATAAATCATAAATCTGTTCCGGACGTCGTAACATACTTTTCCCGCAGCGGTAGTTTTTTTGTTGCGTGGCGAGAAGAGCTGACATAGATATTTTTTTTAACAAACTGACAAAGTTGTTTGAGAAATCTATCTGCTTCCACTAAATCAGTGCAAGTGTGTCTGTTCAAGACCCTTTATAACTCTTCATGAATGCAAAAAGAAACGTTACATTCAGAAGGAATAACTTGCACTAAAAGGCGTGAGCGTCACGTTAAATTAAATTAAATAAACGATATACGAAGATTCAGATTTCTAGCTTACACATCTATCGCAATAAAGGGAAATTTTTCCCAGTACTATAACAGGTAGGTAGCATTTGTTTTCGAAAACATTACGTTACGGAGAGTAATTCTCACAGTATGGTTGCTCAGGGCGACTGCGCATCACTTTTAGAAAAGTTTCAATTTGGACCTTCACGACAAACTTATCTTAAAGTTATAATAATTATTATCTATCACAAAACATTATTTGGGCTCTCTTTCTAAACAAATATAATCAAGAGCCCCGATGTATTCCATTTTGCAGCAAAAACAGTTTTCAATTAAAACATAAGTCCATGGTATACTCCTGCGCCAGCAAAATTGGACAATACACTTACCCCAAGAATGAGGGCCAAATGTGTAACCGGCGGCTATTTCCTATACAGTTCGGTTTTGCGTCGTCTCTGGGCGAAAGCGGAAAAGGCCAGTTCCTAAACTATTTTTTTTGTTTATGAAGACCTAGGATCTAAACTTTGATGAATATTCTCAGAGTTGTAAAACATTCTAAACAATGTAAGGTCGTGAGCATTAGAAAATAACCGCTGGCTGGAAGGAGCGAGAGGGGGAATCAGGACGAAATATATATGCCAACAGAAAACTATTTTCTATAAATCAATCAAAAAAACATGCCAAAAATATAATTTACAAAAAAAAGGTACTCACGACCAGATTAACTATCACAAAAGTCATAGCTACATGCAGAAAGTAACTACATAAGTTACACAGGAAAAAGGAACTCAGTGTTTCTGTATCTGCTCGCTTGAATAATTTTTCAAAAATCCTATGAACACTTTTTCTTCTCTAAATATAACACATGTCCTTAAAAATAAAATTCACAAATTTAAAATATTTTAACAATCTGTACAAACATTTAAATTCCTTTCATCCGAAACCAAAAACATCTTTCTACAAGCTGTAGGTTTAAGCAAGTATATTGCTAGAAGAATTTTCCTTTATTTAGCTGAAAAGTGCTGGTAAGAATTTATTCAAAGGTGTCCGTAAATCCCCATAAAATGACGGGCACGTTTTTCAAAAATTGACTTCCCGTGAGTTTCACAAAAGTTTACATGAATTCACTGAACCTCTCCGTTAATTTCCTTGCTATTTTTCCGTACGTTCAGTTTAAAAATAGTAATGAAAAAGTGGTAGTTTTCGTTATGTGGGGTTATACTGTGTATAAAAAAGATATTTAAAAAGGTATAATTTGTTTTAATTTTGAGCAAGATATGAACAAGAGTCAAAATATTGCAGATCGTTGACTCGAGTCGCCTACCTACAACTCTTCCATGACACTTGTTGAATAACTTTGGTATTTCTAATAGTGGCATAAGCATCTTTTTTTCATTTTTTTCTATAATTAGTGAATTCTAGTGTAGCTAAAAGTTACAGACGCATGATGATACATCTTAATGTATGAAAGAATATTACTTTGTGGCGTGGATAACATAACTGTTGCGGAAACGATGATTTTCTTGTTGGTGTAGCGAAGGTATCTTCGGTAGACTCACCTACTATTTCTCGTATTAAGGAAATGTTATATTGGCCAGGATTGAGTAAAGAGGTTGTTAGTTGGGTACGTGGCTGTGAGGAATGCCGGAAAACTAAGCCGTTAAATTCTCGGAAGGTAGGACCATACAGTGTTGTAGCGCATGTTCCGTGGGAAAGAGTGTACCACGATGTTTTTGGTCCTCTCAAAAATATCTAAGGCTGCGTTTACTAGTATTCTAGTGGTAGATGATAGCTTTAGTAAATGTATGTATTTGTGTTCCTTAATAAGTAATAAATCAGGTGAAATATGTAAAATTCTTAGATAAAGATTATTTCCTATGGTTTGTTCACCTGTGTATATGAAAACCAATAATTCTACTTCCTTTGTTAGTGTTGAGATGAAAAACCTGATGTTTTCATGTGCAAACGTCCATCATATTACCCTAAAGCTAACTTAGTAGGAAGAGTTGATAGAAATGTGAAGGCTGTTACGCGCATTCCAGAGAGTTACCCGCCGAGAGTGGGACAATAATTTGTATCAGCTGTACCTATGTTTTAATAATGTTCGGCATAATGCAATAAAAGTCCCTTTAGAAATATTTTTCAGGCGATCTGTTTTCCATCCCTTAATTCATACGTGGGGATTACATGAATTTAGTTGGAACTCTGTGGACTACTATGATAAATATGAGCCATGGAATGAGGCTGCAGAAATGTACATTAATATCACTAGAAATTGACTAGGAGGTATAATAAGCAAATTGAGGATTTTTCAATTAAGGTTGGATGGTAAAGTACTTTTTAAGTTCATTATCTTAGCTCTAAAGTAGCAAATTTATAGTACAAAGTTAGCTCTCAAGTAAATGTGACAATTTATTATAAGGAGGTATTTATCTCCAGTTACTGTGTTAGGAGATGTCCAGGATTCCTAGAAGAGGAACGAAGCCCATGTATCACAATGAAACATATTTTTAATATAATATTTGCCAATGTTTTATGACGGGAGTCTGATTCATCACACACATTTTCTGCGTTGTAATTGCATCTTCATTTAGAGTTAACAGTGTTTTAAGTGTTTTATTAAATCACAAGAAAATACTAAACAAACCAAAGGGAAGGAAATGGGTTAGGAGTAGGAAGACGAAAGTCAGATTTAATATGCCGATGTGACGTTTTATTTAAAAAAAATAGATATGTTTTTGGAGCTAACATAACATTAGATTAACAGGCTGATAATTCTAAATAGGGATCTCATGCGAATTTCTCTATTGTTCGGTTTTTCGGAGTGTATCCTGGCTGAGGAACCACTACGCGGGAACATTGGTGATGTTGGATTGGTGGTCCAGCTGAGATGTAATGTGAGGGTTCGCCGGGATTGGCCATCCTGACGGGTCTACAGGGGAACAAGACGCTGACCTTCTTTCTCCTGAGAGCACACCATCTTCAAGGGGCGGAAAGTGAGAAGCCTAGCCGCCTCCGTTAAGCGCCTTACGAGACACGCCTGAACAATTTCCGCATTCTTTTGGAAATAATTACTTGCAGGCAGAAAAGAAGACATTGTGATGTTCCTTTACCTTAAATGAAGTAGTAGGTTTCGTCTGTTAGCGTGTGGACCTCGCCATCCTTGCCAAACATCTGCCCACCGACGTCGATATATGGGCCTGTCACCCAGCAGGAACCGCAACCCGGCAGCCGGCTGGCTGTCTTCCTGTACGTCGATATATGGGCCTGTCACCCAGCAGGAACCGCAACCTGGCAGCCGGCTGGCTGTCTTCCTGTATGTCAACATATGGGCCTGTCACCCAGCAGGAACCGCAACCCGGCAGTCGGCTGGCTGTCTTCCTGTACGTCGACATATGGGCCTGTCACCCAGCAGGAACAGCAACCTGACAGTCGGCTGGCTGTCTTCCTGTACGTCGACATATGGGCCTGTCACCCAGCAGGAACCGCAACCCTGCAGTCGGCTGGCTGTCTTCCTGTACGTCTATATATGGGCCTGTCACCCAGCAGGAACAGCAACCCGGCAGTCGGCTGGCTGTCTTTCTGTACGTCAACATATGGGCCTGTCACCCAGCAGGAACCGGAACCCGGCAGTCGGCTGGCTGTCTTCCTGTACATCAACATATGGGCCTGTCACCCAGCAGGAACCGCAACCCGGCAGTCGGCTGGCTGTCTTCCTGTACGTCTATATATGGGCCTGTCACCCAGCAGGAACCGCAACCCGGCAGTCGGCCGGCTGTCTTCCTGTACATCAACATATGGGCCTGTCACCCAGCAGGAACCGCAACCCGGCAGTCGGCTGGCTGTCTTCCTGTACGTCGACATATGGGCCTGTCACCCAGCAGGAACAGCAACCTGACAGTCGGCTGGCTGTCTTCCTGTATGTCACCATATGGGCCTGTCACCCAGCAGGAACCGCAACCCGGCAGCCGGCTGGCTGTCTTCCTGTACTTCAACATTCATACTGCAGGGCGTAAAACCAGTAATACTCAAGAGGACGAAGTTGGAAGCGTGTTCTAGTTCGTACCACCACCACATAATGCTAGTGGTGCTTTGGTAAAGTGAGAAAAAATCCTGCTTCAGCATTCGAATCGGTAGCCATGTTTGTTTAGATCGTGTTTTGGCGCTAGATGTGGTTATGCCAGGGCGTGCTTATTGTGACGGGAACAGTAAGAAACAGATTCCCAGTTTGAGGAATGTTTATTTGGCGAAGGGGTGAAGAGAGTGGCCAATGAAAGCCTGGTTGTATTGGACAGCTTAGAAAGTTATGATTATTATTTTGTTTGTGGTAACCACTCGTCCAACTATTGCAGAAGTCTTGGAACGAAGAGGCTTAATAGGCTTTCTTTACCGACACTACATCTGAAAAGTAAGTGCATTGTAATGTTTATGTACGCTTCGATAGTTAATGTATAATATGTCTTTCATTAAGCGCACGTGTATGTATAGGCCATTGACAGTAAAAGAGCACTTTTGGAAGCCCTCTCATTTGGAACTATTGTCAAAAAAATATTTTTATTTTAGTCTGAAACGATAACTTCCGAATGCCGTGTAATATACACACGTTGTTTATTACTTACATGACAATATTTATTTTAAAATGTTGTTAATGAATACAAAATGACTGAATGAAAAAAGTAACTATAGGGCCTTGCATTACTACAGCTCAATTTTAGGTTCAGATTCTTGTGTTAATTTTACTCTGTCCTACTATGTCAGTCACGATGATGGTATATAACCCTGTTTGGTCTTGCAGAGAAAATACCTATATCACACACAACACTTGTCTCTTCCCTTCTGTCCCACATGCGATATTGCTATAAGCCTAATTCATTTATTTATTAAACAAAGTTCCCAGTGGAACCGGCGCTGGCCTCTCCATCCTCCCCTCCAGGTGGCCGATACCTATTAAAAGGTCATACCTGGAGCGCTTCTTTCTATCCAAGCTACTTTAGCCCCCACAAACAAAAAGCTAAATCGGCTCTTTTGATCTCAGGTAACCACAGCGAACTTTGCAATTTTGAAACCGCCACGCTGTACGAAAATTGAAAAGAACACTACTACTAAGCTACACACTCACACACTAACTATAATTCGCGACAGCGCAAATCCTTACTCGAATTGAATTTAAGCATGACGGTATCCCCATAACTGCCTTCTCGGCTCAGTTCATCTGGGTTGTGACGGGCTAAGTTTCGGGGGATATCCGGTAACCAGTTTACATCCCCCTCCACCTCGCCCCCTGACGCAAAGAGCTTGTTACGAAAACCCAAAACTACACTCCGAATTGGCACGCATGCACACACATACTCATGCAAAACCATCGCTGCGCGCTATTCCACTTTGCAATTGTCCATCTTGATAAAACTCATACATGTACATACATCTTTGTCCAATCCAGTAAAAGTTTGCCTGAGCTTCGCTCGGCATGTCGTCACATTCAGGTTAGTCTTTATCAGGTGTATTTGCTACTGGCCGGGTGGTTGGAGGCTCAATGGGAAGGAATTAATTTCTTCTATGCCTTGTTTGCTACCTCCTGTTCTAAAGATATCCATCTAATCGAACATTCCTCCCAGATCCTTCCTCCACCCGGCCAGGCCCCTCCCGAGGGAGGGGCGTGTCACTTCTGTGTGGCATGACCATACTAGTGGTAGGATGCCCTCCGAAGTGAAGGACTAGTACCTGACCACAGTATACCTGTTGAAAGGCTTACTGTAATCAAAGGTACGCCTCCCGTATGAATGGATGGCGTACTGAAGGGTGTCAGATTCTACGAATATTTCGCCCCTATGCCAGAAGCATTCTTTAACCAGAGTGACCAGCTTGTAGGTTTGGTCGGCAGGCCTGCCTGGGAGACGATAAGCCTGTCTACAGTCTCCATTCTGGGGAAAAGGATCTTATCTCCCCCCTCCATGTTCCTTATGACAAGGGCAAGAGCTGATGTCAACGTCGTCCGATCTTCCAACTTCGTTAATATCGCTCCCCTGATTAGGTCGTTGTACAGCCATTGTGGGTTATTAGGATCCGTTTGCGCAGGCCAGGCCTGTACAGCGGCATCCACCATGTTCTTCTCATTCGGCCAGTCAATTTCTATTGTTTTGGCTTCTTCAGGAGTTGCCAACGACTTTCTCATGAGTACTTTATGGAGGAAGACTTCCCTCTCAGCCTTCATATTTCGCGGCTGTTCAGTCCGTACCTCCTCCACGGGTACTCCCATTGACCATACCTCCCTGGCACAGGACATGGAGCAGACTATTCTCCATCTGCTGTCACGTTTAAACTTGCTCATGCTAGAAGTAACACGAGCAAAGCCCTCATGCACAAAGACCACAGGGCTCCACGTACACGGCCAAACAGGTGGCTCTCTCCCTTGAGAGCCTTGTCCACTTGACATGTATGGTTCTAGGTCTATAACTCGCATTATAGACGTAAACCTGAGTAGTTCGGTTCCCTTTTTCGATCTTGCTTCTGTCCTGGAGGGGGGTACACAAGGGTTCATCCCATGCACCCTTACAGATTGTTCCAAATTATCCAGTAACTGTGGGGGATTCGTTGGGCCACCCCCATCCTCCAAGATTACGACTGGGAAGATGTGATCACCCATTATGGATTTCAACATCTATCCCAGTCTCTTCCCTCCCGTTGCCCACCTCCGACAAGTCCAGTTCCCTACTCAACAGAGGGCCAGACCACCAGACGTCGAACTCTTTCCTTCTCTTACCAACTCTTGTTAGTATTGTAACAAGCAAGCCGTTTTGTCCCTGTCCCGAAGCATGGTCCCGAGATGGAGAGGTCCATGAGTTCCCTCAAAGTCCAATCTCATATCTTCAATCTTAGGGCATTCCAGGGCGTGGGTGGAGGTATCCTCCTCGCCACATACCGTGCACAGGGGGTCTTCCACCAGGCCCAGGGAAGACAACTTAGCACGGAAGTTCCCGTGCCCAGTCAAGAACTAAGCGGAGTAGTGCCCCACTTCGAGTCACTTCTCCAATCTCAGTCTCTCCCTTACACATGGAAACAAACCATACGTCAGGCGACCCTTAATGATAAGGTCCCATCTGGTCTCCTACGAGAAATGACTCCCATCAGCACCACCAACAGATCCAGAGGGATCTCCCCAGCAATAAGCTGGAGAGCGTCGCTTGAAGTTGTCCTATAAGCCTTAGTGATCCCTAAAAGTGCAGCTCTTTGAGCACTATTTATGGCCCTTTTTCCATGGACACACTCCACCTCCGGGTACCACACCCGACACGCGTACGTGAGGATGGGCAGGAAGACAGAATTGTACATAAGCTTCAATGTCCGGTATCCAAGCACCCAGTTTGCAGGTGCTACCGCCCTCAGCCGGTGAAACATCGTTACCACCTTGTTCACGGCATAGCGAACATGGGCATGGAATGCTAGACGACTTTCCAGGATGACACCAAGATATTTCATCTCAGTGACCATCCTGATTACCCTTCCCCCAAACCTAATCACGGGATTCCTCTTAAGGTTACCCTTAAGCAGTATGGCGTTGATTTTGTCGACTGAGAGGTCCAGTTTGAACCTCCCAGCCCACTCCTCAACCATTGTCAGTGCTATATCCGTCTTTTCCTCTAACTCTTTCCGTGACCAGGGAGGGACAAGTAGCAAACCGTCATCTGCATACCCATAGACCATGCAACATGCGGCAAGTCCAGTCGCAGCAGCCCCTCAAAGATCACATTCCAAAGTATCGGACCAAGGAACGAACCTTGTGGACAGCCCTTGGTTAACACCTTCTCTTCCTTATGTGCGCCCATTTCCAGGGTACACTTACGATCTGTCAGAAAGGACTAAATCAACCCATAAATATTCCCGGGGCACTCCAACAAGCGAAGTTGCCACAGAATCTGTGGCCACCAAGCATTGTCAAAAGCTCCCGCGATATCCAAGGATACCGCCATGACATAGGTTTGGATGTAGGTTTTCACCTGTTCGACCATGTCAATGATTGCCATTTCAGTGCTCTTTCCTTTTGTAAACCCGTATTGGCGAGGATGAATACCATGGACAATATCCAGACATTGCATCAGCCTCTGGTTTACTAGGCGCTCCAACATCTTCCCCATTACTGGGAGAAGCGTTATTGGCCTGTACGAGTTTGCCTTTCTCGGGTTCCTCCCGGCACCTTTATAGATAACTATAAGGTGGCCTTCCTTCCACCCTAATGGAAATTTCCCTTTTGAAAGGCAATCATTTAACAATTCCAACATGTCATGACGTATACGAGGATATGCACGAAGGAGCATTTCCCCTGTCATTCCGTCCTTTCCAGGTGCCCTTCTCAATTTTGTCCTTCTGACAGTCGCATCCAAATCCTTAAGGGAGAATGGTGCAGTGTTTTATGTTTCAATTGGGCTTAGCTGTTCTGCCCTGACTCTCTCGTGATACCCGGTCTCCCCCACCGCAGTATCATCTGGCAAGAGCTTTTCCATCAAATGCCTTGTGATCTCTTCGGAAGTCTGCAACATATGCTCATCGAACTCAAGGGCAGGAAGCACCTCATTTCCTCTAATCTTTCCTGTCACCATCCGATAAGCCAGTCCCCAGGGGTCTTGGTTTCCCCTATCCGTTACTAGCACTCGCCAAGCTATTTGCCGTTTCTTTCTGAACAGGCGTCGGTACTGGGTTCTGGCAACATTGTACTGCTGTACCGCTTGCTTTTTAAGATCAGGGCGATATGTTCTTTTGAAGCGCTTTCGCAGACATTTAACCTGCCTGCGATTACGCTCCAAATCATCGTCCCACCAAGGATGGTGAGGGACCTTTCTCTGGGTCTTGGGATGGTCCGGATCACAGGCAGCCGTTACCATTTCCCGTATCCTATCGGCCCGCTGATCCACAGTCAAGAGCTGTTTTTCTGCTATATACAGTCTCAGGTAATCCAGCAGCACTTTGTCAAACAGAGGCCAGTCCGCTTTTGCCATTACGTAACAGGGATGCTCTATTCTGGTTTGTCTTTTTCTATCTATTCGGATGGTGAACAGGATCATTTTGTGGTCCGAGTCCACCTCGTTAGAAACTCTCCAGTCCTCAATACTCCCAGCAGCATGGGCTGTTGCCACGGTCACGTCCAGATACAATTCCGTATCGTGGGTAGGGGACACATAGGTTGCCTCGTGTCCCAGTCTATTGACCACCTGCGGTTCTTTCTCTAGAAGGTATCTAATTACCTCCTCCCCCGGTCGTCCGTCCTCGGGGGAATTCCACAGTTCCGACTTGGCGTTGATGTTCGCACCAAGTATGATCCTGGGATCATTGGTTCTCGTCAGTATGTTCTCCCACTGTCTTAAATGTACTTCGATTGGGTCTTTGGGTTGGAAATACGACGAGACGATTGTCACGCCACTCCCCTCCCCAGTCTCCAAACGAATACATGCATGATGCGTGCTCGAGAGAGCCTCCAATGGAACATAGGCAATCTCGGGGTTACACACCCAGATTCCTGCTAGCGGATTTCCCCGAAAAGAGCGAATCAACCAGGGAGAGTAGGCACTTTCCCTCTGAGCAGGTAGGGTTCCTGCATCAGCACCAGATCCAGATTTTGCTCCATCACTATCTTGTGCAGTTCCATTGTTGGAACTGCAGCTCTCTGCAGGTTTATCTGCCTAAACCGTAGCAGTGCATGACTACTAGTCATATTGTGTCCTCCAACACCATTATTCTCTGATGGAGGAACCAACCGGGTAGGAGCAATCTTTGTATTTGTCACGTACACAGTTTGCACATTTTGGTTTAGCTGCCTTAACTTTGCATTCAGAGAACTTGTGCCCCTTTTCAGAGCAGTGGGGACAAACAAGCTCTCCTTTGCATTTCTCCTTAATGTGGCCATACCCTTGGCACTTGTAGCACCGGGTAGGCATCAAATAATCTCTAATTTTACATCTTTGGAACCCTACAAATAGGGTTCCACAATCCATCAACAACCTTATTAAGGGAGGCGTGACTTCGAAAACAAGGTGCACTACCTCCTTGTTTCTGGGACCAGTGCGAAATCGCACGGAGGCATTTTTCTTCAGCTCCTCATCTGTGAGCTGAGCAGCCCTGAAGTTCTATAGACGAAGAGTCTCCATGAACTCAGGGCCGTCATACTCCCTCGGCACATCATAAATGATGACCTTGGGCCCACGCTTCTTGGGGTCAGCCACCCTTAATCCCAGTTCTTCCATCCGTTTAGCATTTTAACTTGAGGAGGGTCTGCTCATTCTCTGCCTCCAGTAGCATGTCTCCCTTAGACACTTGTCTTATGTTCTTGATCCAGAGCTGCTCTTTCACCAGATCAAGTGACTTTAGCTTTATCTTAGTTTCCTCAGAACGGCATTCCCCCTCCTTTGGATATACTAAGACAGTCCTTTTCGAGGGTTGCCTTCGTCCCCTCACCTCCTGCCACTGGTTTTCTTGTGTTGTTTCTTTTGCTTTCCTTTGTTCCTTTACTATTTCAGCAAAGGTGTGTGACTTAGCTTTGATTATTGGTCTCTCTGTGGGGGCAGTGGAGGTACACTCTAGGGTCTTGTATGCTCTGGTCTCTCCCTCCAGTTGTGCGGATCGCACAATTTGGAGGTCGAGTAGAGCCTTGAGCCTCATAACCCTCGGGAGGAGGAAATTTGCCCATTATTTATTAACCTTCCTGCGCTCGCAGCTTGCACATTCGATAATTTCCTCCACTGTTGTGGAGGCCTCACTTTGAACTGTTTCAGCAGTTGCTGAGTTTATTTGTCCAGTGATATCCTTGTCGAAACCCGGAGGTAGCCCTTTCCCCACCGGACTTTGAACAGTCTCTTTGGCTGTACCTGTCTCAGAAGTCTGAGACAGGGAAGTTTCCTGCGACAGGCTGTCGTCACCCTCGGCAGCTGCCATCAGATCGATTATCAGCTTGTCCCTTTTGACATAGCACTCCTTAATCCACTTTTCTAGTAGGGCTAGGTCTTGGGCCCATACTAAGGGAAATACCCTTCGGCACCAGGCCAGTTCCTCCTTGGTAAGGGGAAAGACCTGGGCCCATGACGTGTCGTCATCGACCAGGCGTTGTACGTAGTACAATGCCTTTGACTCATCCATGTTCTTGGGCGGCGTGACTGCCTGGAGGAAGCCACTCCTTTCATTGTTCGATCCCTTATAAGGTTTGGAGGGAGGCTCCTGGAACACGTGGTACCAGGGCTCCCTACCAGTTGCCTGAGCTTCTTGAGTCATAATTTATCCTCTTTTGTTCTTATTTGGTTATTGAGGTATTAGAACCTCGAGGCAAAGCCTCTGGCTGGGGCTAGTGGTCGGAAACCACCGCCCCATCCTGGTACTGGCTTTACCCCTTCCGCACTGACCACTTAGCCTGTTCAGGCCTTATGGTAACGCACAGTAGGCTATCGGTTGACTAACGGCCTTGAACTCGTTGCCACCACCCACCCACGTTGAGGGGGGACAGTGCGCAGTACCAATGTCAATATAGAGATACTGTTTTGATCTCTAGGTAGTAATCTACCGTAGAGAAGAGGCGTCCGAAGAACCACCTCTAACTGACAGAAAACAGTTTGGGCTTTCTCAGGTTATACTTGAATTCAAGTCCAATCACATTAACGGGTGGGACCCTGAGAAAATTTATTTATTAAACGAATGGATTTTACTGCATGATTCTCAAAACATTAATACTGTGGCCAGGGTGTTTCAACAAAACTATGTTGGACACACTTTACCTAGGCCTACTGATGGTTCGCTGCAAACAGAAGACGTCCAGACATATTTAGTATAGTTTCATATGGGGAGAGTGTAGAACATTTAAATGACCTTACTTGATAATGATATACTAGGGGCAATAGTATATTGGGTTATGAAAATCGGGGAATGAAGAAGGTAATGTTACAAAAACTAATTCTACAAAATTGTACACCAATGAAAGTAGTTAAATTCTCAAAAAGAGAGTGATTTGAGTACCCAATATGTGAGTATGCTCATATCAAGTGTGTTTAGTAGATATATTGATAGTTAATCTAATGCATAAATTGAAGGTTCGATAGGAAATCGTAGTGATGCTAGCAAAATTTAATTAGGCCTAACAGGGATTCATTTGTAAACGAGTTTGGTTTCTGCAAGGCTGCATTTGCTGATGAACATCTTGTTATAACTCTCTAGGTGCATGTAGATATAAGCTGATTATGGTCATTTGAGCACATATAACATCAACCTTTGAAAACTGACACTGCTGCTACTCACACATTTCAACGCACTCACTGATCGACTTGCGTTCAATAAAGTTTGTAACGCCTGAGAATATCCTAAGTACTTTCATGTCTTAAAGTTGAATTTATAATGCGAAGTACATATTTTGTGAATACTAAATTAATTTATTTTGCTTTTTGTTTGTAAGTGCATTTTTAAGTACAAGAAATAGTATTACATTTTTACATTTGTATAATGTATACATTTATAATAATTTCAGTTTCACTTGATTAACATATGGGGAAAGAATACACAGTGTGCAGAAAGTAGATCTTAGTAGGTCTCTCAAACGTGCCGAGTTATCTGTGAACAACGTATAGCGTTGTTTTGTTACGTCTGTAACTTTCTTTAGAAAATAGCATGTTCTTCAAAATTCAACTAAGACTGGACCTTCTATACACATGTAACTTCTGTGTTTGCTAGATGGTTGGCTATGCAATGGGAGATATGAATGTATCAAAATTTGCAGTAAAATGTGCAACTCTATATACAAAATAAGTTCACCGCCACAGTTTTGGCCAATGTGGTTATTACATTTATTTAAACAAAATAGTTGAATTAGGATTGTAACAATATCACAGGTGGAACAGAAGGGAAGATATAAGTGTTGTGTGCAATCTGAGTATTTTCTTTACAAGACCACTCGGGCTACATAAGAGAGGGCAGGGTACAATTAATACAAGAATTCGGACATAAAAATTTAGCTGTAGTATAAAATATACACGTGTGTGTATGTATGTGTGTATACGTTAACTAATTATAATTTTCATGACAGATATCTGGGAAATAACAATCAAAGCGTAAATAAAATTTACAATACACTTTTCAGATATAGTGTTGGCAAAGAAAGCATGTTAAGCCTCTTCGTTCCAAGACTTCTGCAATCGCTGGAAAATTGGTTATCTCTTACGAAATAATTATTGTCCATTTCTAGATTGTCTAAACCAACAAGTTTTCTCATCTTCCACACTCTTCATCCATTCGCAAACTAAAACATTACTTATTAATCTGTGTTTTACTGCTCCAACCACATGATCACACCCAAAAACAAAGTATTTCCAATTAGGCATTCTGATTGAATAAAAATTAACCTGAAAAAACAACTTTCACCAAACTATAATTATATGTCTTCCATTAAGTAAATTATGTCCCAGTGAGTTGGTTCCCCATGGTGTATATTACAACATTTATTTTGAAATAATATAAATTATTCATTTCTGCAATTCAAAATTAATTAAATATGTGTAAATATATTTTTTAATTACAAACATCATACAATTAAAATATATTCATCACGCATTTAAGTAGTGTGTTTAACATGTACACACAGATTTTGTACTGCATACAGTATTTACATAAATTTAAATTTTATCATAGATTTGAATAGAAGTTGGCAGTATGAATTCAAACTTCCTGTCTCTCCGTATGTAGTACACGCCACTGCCACCGAGCGCTAGTAACGCGGGTTCAGATGGCCTGCTGGGATTTGACCCTCTATAACTAATCTCTTTTCTATGATTCATACTGCCGGGAGCAACAAGAGTCAACCCTAGCGCTGCCGGCATTGAGGTCACGTGCTTAATGACGTCACTGCTCCTTGATTCGTCCCCTTCCGCCAACATCGGCGGAGTTTCAAGTAGTATAGTAATGAAGTCACGAAACTAATAAAGACTGCTTTTGGTTCCTGCGCATGCCTCAATTTAAATAAAGAGTTTAGATTGGCTATGAGCCAACTGATTATGAAATCGCACTGTTGCGATATTTCTTCCCCTGTACAGAGGGAGTGTAAATTTCTGATGTATAAAATGGCCAGTCTGGGGCCGTCTCAAGGTGTTCGGCTCCCGTCTGCGTCATCATGAATTTAAAATAAGTATTTTGTTAAGGGACCCTTCTGGTGAATGCTAATATGTGTATTTTGAACTTCATGTTTTGTGTTAGGGTTTCATTATGAAAACTTTTATAGATATGATTGCCGGTTTTATTGCATTTTCGTATAAAAGTATTTAATGTGCCATTCATATATTTTTGGAGAAGCCAAGTGGGTTGTATAATATGAAATTGCCAAACAAATTGTTTGTTTATCGTCGTATGAGCAACTTTATATCACCTTGGGGCACAATATTGCGTAATATTTATGTTGCTTTTTGGCACAAATTTAGGCCCAGTTTAATTAAGAAAAATAACGGCGTTTAAAAATTAAATTGTACCTGTAATATGCATATTTTTAAGCCGTGTCTCTGAAACTTAGTCCTCTATAAAATGAGATTAAGCAACTTTTCTTGTTTCACTGGGTGTGTGAAAGGATTCCTGTGGCAAAGTATCACAGAGTTTCCCTTATGCCTTGAACTTATTCTGGTTTTGGATAAATGAGGAGTTTGAAAGGTTTAAGAGACAGAATATGAATCAATATTTTCTTATTAGTTTGCCAACTACTGAGTTGTTGTTATTGGACCCGAGGCGGTCGGGGTGTATAAGCTTGCACACATGAGGTGCTAGTGAAGATACTCTCAAATAGAGGTAAATATCTTGTGGATTTAGTGAAGAATTAATCTGCCAGTGAATATCATTCTCAGTGTATGCGTGAAATATGTTACACAAAACTGTTACGAGTCTGCCTGCGACCTAGAAACTTTTGTAAGCAGTAAAGCCGTGTCCAAAAAAGCTTGATCTGCAGACTAGTTCGCGCCAAAAACGCAACCGATTCGAGCGAAAATGTGTCCAGAATTGCGACGTCCGCAGGTTAGCTTTAAGAGGCTGGTAATAGAAAACAATACATTTATTATTTTTAATATTAATCATCTTATTCAATTGTTAAATGTTTCTTTAACATTTTGGATTTTATGCAAATAACGACATCACATTCAAATTTCTATGTCTGGTATTGTATTTAATTGTTAATACAATTTTTCTTTTTGTCATTCAAAATTCCGGTTTTTGTGTATTAATCCGATATTTTATATTCATATCTCAGTAAATAAAAGAAATTAAGATGCCCTAGAAAACAAACACTGTTAACAGTAATTAATAATTTCAGTATTAGTTTGTATTCATGGTGTTTATGTATGTAGCATGTAGCATGTAAACAAGCCTGTGCCAGAGATGTTATACTATAGCTCATAACCATGTCGAAAATCAATCCGGTATACAGTAGTTTTATCAAATATTTATACTGCTCTCCTGAAAAGTTTTTATTTTGCAGTTACGTTGTTCTTAGTACAAAATGTCCATTTGCTGTACATGTCCGTAGAATTTTCTTGAATATGTGGAAATGTTTAATCGTGTACACAGCTATTGAGACAGTCTACCAAAATTCATAACGTTCTGTTTTGTGGTAAAGACAACGATAGCCACATGAGCTTCACGAAGCTCAAAGCCAGTCACGATCAAGAGTGAATGAAGTATTGAGAATCACGACATAGGTTACGCATAGTGATTCACGGAACGTGGCACTGAAGCCAGTTATTTGCAATATCGATTTTGTTTATCCAGATCTTCTGCAATCCATGGACACGTCTTGTTCAATGTTGATTACGACATAAATTGAATGACAACATCTTGTCTTGCGGTGCCCACCTACAAGAGCACTGAAACTTTATTCAACCAAACATTTCGTTTTCACACAGATTTTCTTGAACGAAAAGAGATTTGCTCATCTCAGTGCTATACCTGTGCTAAGTCATATGAATAAAGTATCTTTTGCTGTTAGAATTTAGCAATCACGGCGGTTGTGAATTTCCTGAAGGTTTCCAAAACTCTTCTGAAGAACACACATTCTACTCACACAAATACCGAGCAAGATGGCGTAGTGGTAACACACTGGACTCGCATTCCCAGGTTAGATTCCTGGTCCGGTCATCTCGATTTCGGCTTTCCATGGTTTTCCGATCGGATGGGTCCCTAACAAAGTTCATGGCCGATTCCTTCCCCAGTCCTCTTCCCTGTGCAACTTGCACCCTATATAACGACCTCGCTGTCGACGAGACATTAAGTGCAACTACTTAAAGACTGTTCACGATAAAGTGATCACTTTAGAAGCTAACCTTAGACAAAAGTCCCTCCATGCATATATTTTAATTGGCGCACTGAGTGACATTCGCCCAGTAAAGTTGGTAAAGATGGATGGAAAGTAGCTCTGTATCTTAACGTTGAATAAAAAAGTGTCATGTAACGATTTGTGATAGCTTAAAATCATTTCTTTTGGTTTCTGATTTTTTTTAATGCGCAGAATCGTACACATTAGCAGATTTGTAAAGTATTTCTTTTTGTAATAATTTTACAATTTCATTTGACCGACTTATGAATAAAGTGATGAGGCCCATAGCAATGTTAATTTTACGTAAGGCGAAGGAATACGCAACGTGCATACAAGTAGATCTTAAGCAGGGCTTTCAAAAGTGCTCATTTTACCGTGAACAGCCTATGCCCACACTTACAAATACTGCACATGAAGGAAATAAATAAAACTAATTTTGGTTTCAGGGTTAGTGTTACAATTTTTCTAATGTGTTAACAGAATTCAATAATGTAGACACATTAGGAATTCAATAAATATATATTTCAATAATTAATCATTTTTAAATGTTATTAAAAACATATTATATTTTTTAATGTTGATACATTCTTATATTGACTTCTGATACTAATAACGTACGCATCTGCGTGCGGGAAATCAAAATCATTGCAATTATGTAAAATAAATTACTTATTTCTTTGACGATACACAAATAGTATTTTGTTCCCTTAGACAGATTGTAGTCAACAAAAATTAACGCAATTTTCGGCCCATTCTTGTTAAAAATCTACAAGCACAGCAGTTTTATTTTAAAATATGATGTTAACTGTGTTAAATTACTCTCGAATAAGCAGTTGTCCCACTTCCGTCGTATCTAGTACGCAAATGGAAAGAGTCATGTCTGGTATCTAAATATTTTTAACAAGCAAGAATTGTGAACATCAAGTTTACTATAAACGTTAAGGTATGTAGTCTATTCACGGTTTCATCGCCCTTTTTGAATCAAAACTTTGAAAAATCACCCACCTTATGTATGACGTGCGGTTGTTTCCTATAAATGTCAACGCTCACTAACTTTTCGTACTTCTGTCATCATAAAAGTATTTGGTTTTTAGTTAAATCAAACCTTTATTTACATCCTATGTAGAAATTATAATATTTCATTAATAATTAAATTAATAAAAACCGTGACAAAATGGGTGTGTTGGTATCGCCTAGTAAGAAATAGTTCTTATGCTAAATATTATTACGGTGAGTGTGGACGAATGCAGTGTCATGTTCCTCTTGTGTAATTTTCTAGACTCGGTTAACTTCTGTTTGCACGAGACGGAGGAATATCCTGGAAGAATAACTTTACCAGGGCGTCAGAAAAGAGCGAAGTAACCGTGAACGTACTATATAAACAATTTTGTATGTTTCCTGAAGTAATGCGTGGTGAGTATACAATATTTGAGATGTGCAGAGCCATAAGAAATTCTTTGTCGACTAGTTTGCAAGAGTAGTATGTAACAAGTGCAGGTATAGTGCGCATGCGCTATAAACACGGTATCTGGGAGAAAGGGGAAGGGGGAAGTGGAGGAGGACTCTGAGGTGCGAGTGTCTCGACGCACACTATATCGCAGATTTCCCTCGAGGTGACGATGCAGCTCGTCTGAGACGCGCCTCGGATAGGACGGCGGGAGGGGGGAGGCTCCTCTTCAGCGGCGAGCAAGGTGCCCGGGTATCCACCATTAGGAAATTAATTCGTCCAGGATTACGTGTGGTGGGAGGGGCGGCGCCATTATGGCGTCGTGATTCACTCCGGGTCAACAATGCAAACAGAAAACAGAGGCAGAAAGGAACGCGACGGAAGGAGTGGTTTTTGATGGCTGCGGGGGGTGGGAGGAGGGGAAGGCAGGGCGAAGACGCAATGGGATAGGATAAGGGAAGCCCCGTCAAATGAATTCTAGCTGCAAAATTTACCACTAACTGTATTACAACAATTTTAATTTTTTTTCCGGGTCAAATTATTAAAAATTCCTGAATACGAATATTATTTTTAAATGGTAAATTATTATTTATATATTTCCCACACATATATTTGTAGTATTAAAATTTCTGTTACATGCAATCAAATAATTGGTTGGTAGTATTTAAACATGTTTAATTTAGATATGGTAGCTTCGGAATTGTATGTTCTTTTCCTCTATCATACCGAAACTTCAACAACTGTTATAGATGATACAATAGATATCGCTGTCCCTACCACATAGTAGTGTAGGCCTACCGTATGCAGAAGACCTTGAAGAATATTGAGATTGTTCCCACGACAAGAACTGCAACAAACCAACAGAACACATCGTTGCTGACACACAAATTTGGGTGCTCCTACCACTAAACACAAATTACTTCTCTGTACTTCTCTGCTTATGATTTAGCGTTCTTATATAAGAACGCGAAAGCATGATCAGAGAAGTGCCGAAATGATAGTTATTTGTGTTCGTGTTTTATATATATATATATAGTGATCCACCATCACGGACACCCCCCAAAATTTCCGAAAGGTTGCAGATCACGAAATGTGGTTTCGCTAACTGAAATTACGTACGGGACCAAGTAATTTGCTGCATATATTTTAAAGGCATCTAAAAGTACGTGCAAAGAGGAATTCAGTGATATAGCGTACACAACGGAAAGTAACACAGAAACGCCAAGAAATAATGTACAAATATGATTAAGTTCAGTGGGCCAGTAGCATGGGACAGGGTACCTGTACTCACGGCTGTAAGGAAGCAACATGCCCCATGACTCATCCTGGTGGGACCTCCCGTTGCTCACCACATGTGCGTTTACAGATGTGTATTGCTTCTAATACGTACATACTCTCAGTATACAAAGTTTAGTTGAATTCTGTCAAATTAGTTAATATATATGATCAACATATCTAAATAACTTAAATTGCACTTGTTAAAGAATTCTAACCCACTTAAATTATGTCAGTTTACACGTACTACTGTAGTACTATTTGTGTGAAAATTTTCACGGGGAATTAAATGATTGGTTCCCTATGTATGGCATAATTGTTGTAGGCCTATGTTGTCACATGGTACAATCTCACAAGAAGGTAGTCAAAAGAAAATCTCCATACCTAGGCATGTTCCATGCTGCTAATGGATATTATCAGCATACAAAGTTTAATGTAATTTGGCTGAATTGCTTTATACATATGAATAACTTCCTTTAATTATTTATACGGCAGCCATATTATAAATATTACTAGACACGCTGTAAAAGTGTAAGTTTATGTGGCCTACTGTAGCACTTCTTGAATACAAAATTCGGTGGCAATCAGGTGATTCTGTGACGGTGTTTGCCGACACATACAGGCCGAGGTCTTTGTCTCAACTGCTTCTGAATCTAGGAGTTTTAAGTTGTAAAACTGCTGAGAGCCCCCCAATGATGACAAAAAAGGGATTTGGGTTGGTTCCAGTGAAAATTATTGGTTTTCATATCAAAATATAACCACTTACATAGTCTTTCCGCAAATTTTTACAATCAATAAAAGTTATATATAAAATATAGATTTCCCACTGATTACATTTAGTATAACAAAGGTATCAAAAATAATTATGTTTAAAATTGCCACCAAAATCTACATTATTACAAGATTGCATCTCTTTCCATCTATATGCAGGTTACATATAATTATTTTGCTTTAAATCATACTTAACTAAAATGGAAGCAAGCGCCCCCCCTCCCTCTTTAAAATGTTGACGGACGTAACAGCAGTTCCTGCCCAAGTGAAAACCCTGTGTTGTCTCCCCGAACATGGGCGAGACACCTGTATTTATATTCTATTTGAAATCAGCTAGAACATTACAAAATGACCTTCACTCCGTCGATATTTGAAGTCCCGGAAGGGGTACCCTGGTGGTACATGACTGGCTGGCTTGCGTCACGTGGTCAAGGTGAAGCACGAGGGGAAGGGAAGGTATTCATAGATTTCGTGGGTGGTAGCTGCCCCGCGGCGCCCATACTTGCAGACCAGCAGGCCCACCCAGCGGACGTGAGGCGTGGAGCTCGTCAAACACATCCCTGTCGCAGCGAAGGTAAGCCGTCCCAAACGGCCAATATTTTCTCAATTTCATATGGCACCGTTGGTTAATGACTTTCGTTCGATGTGCAGGGATAGTCTTTACAATTGGTTCCCGACATACGTCACAAAGCTCCAGGTGATTGGTTCCCGACATACAGTACAAAACTCCAGGTGATTGGTTCCCGACATACGGCACAAAGCTCCAGGTGATTGGTTCCCAACATAAGCCACAAAGCTCCAGGTGATTGGTGCCCGACATACGCCACAAAGCTCCAGGTGATTGGTTCCCGACATACGGCACAAAGCTCCAGGTGATTGGTTCCCGACATACGCCACAAAGCTCCAGGTGATTGGTTCCCGACATACGGCACAAAGCTCCAGGTGATTGGTTCCCGACATACGCCACAAAGCTCCAGGTGATTGGTTCCCGACATACGGCACAAAGCTCCAGGTGATTGGTTCCCAACATAAGCCACAAAGCTCCAGGTGATTGGTGAACGACATACGCCACAAAGCTCCAGGTGATTGGTGCCCGACATACGCCACAAAGCTCCAGGTGGTTCCCAACATACGGCACAAAGCTCCAGGTGATTGGTTCCAAACATAAGCCACAAAGCTCCAGGTGATTGGTTCCCGACATACGTCACAAAGCTCCATTTGGTCATGTGGTATGTATTATCTTCCCTTTGGTCGACAGGAGATTTCCTGGGTCAAGGCAGCGGCTTCAATAAGCCCCAGCTTTCTCTAATTCATGCCGACTGTACCTGAAGGCGGGATTACTTTCCGATATGTGGCTGTCATGACATCACACCAAGATCAGACACAATCCAAAATGGCGTGTGAGTCCTGAATATTATTCCATACGCCACGACGTTGTCCTCAGAGACCCAGCATGTGTCCTCATATTTGTAGTTTTATTGACTATAATGAAGAAGTGAAATAAGTCGATAAAGTGTATCATTTGTGAAACTTGCAACATATCTGATAATAAATAATTATATTGGTTTTTGTAAAAGTGTAAAAAATACATTTCTGTTATCTTATTTATTTTATAGGCTATTCACTGTAAAGTGAGTACTTTTGAAAGCCCTCTCATATGGGATAATAGTCAATAAATAAACCTTATTTTACCCCTAGACGTTAATTTCCTAGTGGTGTTGAATACACACACTGAGTTTATAACTTACATGGCAATATGTATTTAAAAAGGTGGTTTATAGTTTAAGTGTAGCTGAAAGGAAAAAGGTTAACTAGCGCCTCAGAAGTGCTCACTTTACCGTGAACAGCGTATACGAATCAGTCGGCCACAGACAATGTGAATGAGACAGCTCACTACAAAAACGTCTTAAGAGCCAACGAGTGTGATCGAAGTGAATATGGAACAGCGCTGGAACGCAAGGACGGGGGAAACGGGAGATCCCTTAGAAAACCCGTCTACAGGAGGCATCGTCCGGCATGATTCCCATTTGTGAAAATCCCGAAGTGACCGCGGAGTAAACCCAGTTCTCCTTGGTGGGAGACGTGCAGTCTAACCGCTCAAACGCCGCGGCCCCTGTACACCTCGCGTGTAATCATATTTATACTACTCTTTCTCCACCAAGCAGTAACAATACTTACTTTATGGGAGAGATATTTGTAATTTAAATGTATTTTGAAGAGAAAAATTCCTGTATATAAAAAATTATTTTGATTTCAAAGCGAAGGCAATTATGCTCATGATAAAAGGACAATGAATTTGATTGCTGGCGAGTAATAAAACTCAGCTTCCTTAACTTCCATAAATTATAATTTTCAAAATACAAGTTCGTCATATTTTGGGAACCAATAAAAAAAAAATTATGATCTCTTCGGTGTGTGTACGTATGTGCCTATTTATATGTATATTCACAAACGAATATCAGCAAATACGAGACATTCCGTTTCAAAACTGTATTAATAGACCAATGTACCTCAAAATATGATATGCTCGTGCTAGACCAAGTAAACAGAAGAATAGAAAACATTTACAGTGTGGTACTCCATGTTCAGACAGACTCTCTAATTCATAACGAAAACAAAACAATAACTAATGCCTTGCTTTGTAAAACCGCTCACCGTTTACTCTATCAAATGTTAAATGTCAAAGCACTTTACGTAAGTGGACAATTTCACAGAGCAGGATAAAGGGCAACGAGTTAGTTTTGTTATTCTCTTTCTTTTTTGAAACCCTATTCGTTCCCATTACAAAACTTATTTTCGTGTCTCCGCAGTGTTTACATTATTAATCCTGCTAAACACGTGTGATATAAGAGCTTTTGTGAGAAATATGAGAAGTACGTAGTAAAATTTTGGCAAGACTAAAGTATTCTCGTAGGATTCGTGAACTTCTGTGAATTCACAAGATCACATTCTGTGAATATTCAGTAATCGGACACTCGTGCCGACAATCATACGATGCCATTGCTATGAAGATTCAGTGAGAACCTTAAATCGTGACCTTTATCATGGTTTCTCGGAATCGCATCCATAGCAAGTGTTCCTAAACACTTGTGCTTGATTTTAAGATTTTTCATAATTAAGATTATGATATTTGTGATGGCTTTTGGTATCACTGAAAACTTCATCGAGGTAGGACGCAGAATATTTGTTTCAGTATGGAATACACTGTTCATTTTAAACTTGGTTTGTTCTGAATAATATTTGGACAACATTCTAGCCGAACTGTCAGTTGCTAACATTTCTCCTCTATTAGGAGCACATCATATTTCCTCTATTAGGAGCACGTCATCTTTCCTCTATTAGGAGCACGTCATCTTTTCTCTATTAGGATCACGTCATCTTTCCTCTATTAGGAGCACGTCAAATTTCCTCTATTAGGAGCACGTCATCTTTCCTCTATTAGGAGCACGTCATCTTTCCTCTATTAGGAGCACGTCATCTTTCCTCTATTAGGAGCACGTCATCTTTCGTCTATTAGGAGTACGTCATGGAAATTTTTGAAAATTACCTTCTAAACTTAACTTTGCAGAAGCACATAAGAATTACTATAAGAATTTCAACATTAAAATTATAATTTCTATGAATTAAAATCTTTTAACTAAAATAATCAATTTTTGGGCTACTTGAGATTAGCGGATCGCTGCAAATCTTTGATAGTAGGGGTGGGTTCCAGTAGAAGTGGTATTTAAATCCAGCGGGTAATATCTCTAAAACGGAGGCAAATTTTACAAGTTTTCACTCAAATTTCACTTATTTCGATAGGTCTAATATTTCACGACATTAACTGAGGGCTATTAGAATAATATTAGAATTCATTAGCTGTGTAAGTGTGTGTTTACTGTTTTAATTCAACGCTAATAAATGGAAAGACTTTCTCTCGGCCGTTGCTCAGTCAGTGGGCTCGTCAACTTGCATGCGCAAGGAACAGTGACACTTTTCAATGGTTTGTTTTAAAAATGCTAACTTTACTGTGAACAGCCTTTACTAAGTTTTAGGACGAGAAGAGACATGTCTTGCGAAAGCCGCTTGCTACAAACGTTCATAGACGACCAGAGCGTAGCTCGAGTCAGGCAGTGAGACACTTGGAGGACTACGGCTGTGACAGAATACACAAGTGAGACAACCACATATTCCGCGCACACACCACACCCGCCAGCAAAATGGCGTCTCTGGCTAATAAAATTCCCGGACGCCGTTGGCCAATTAGCGTATTATTGTAACTTACCAGGCAGCCCAGCCAATAGCGCATCTCCCGCACCAAGGAGTAACTAATCAGACACCTGTTCCGTCCCAGAGCAAAGGTGCGGTCATCCAGTGGTTTGGATGCGAGGACCCGCATCAGAGAAGCCGCCACAACATTTCACATCTATGTACTTGGCTATTCTGTGGTCATGTGTCGTATGTAAAACTACACGATAGTAATCAAATATATCAACTTGGGGTGAGTGAGTGGAGAGATTTGGGAGGCACTAAACACCGAGGTCTCGAGTTGAGTTGAGACATTTGGACGGCTCTAAACAACGAGGTGTTCAGAGCCGATAAGGGTGAACTGAGGTGAGAATGGAGCAGCGTCGGAATGCAAGGGCGGCGTTAAAGGAAGATCCCTGAGAAAACCCGCCGGCCAGCGGCATTGTACGGCACAATTCTCACAAGCGGAAATCCGAGTTCAACTTCGACGGTGTGAGACGATTTCTCTAACCACTACACCACCGCGGCTTCCAAAAGCCATCGAGTCCTTGGTACGCACAACATACAAACAGTCCACAAACAACACGAATAAGTGGTACAAAAATTTCGAAACGTCATTAAACCAAAGGACCCAACAAAAAAAACATATGGCTGCATACGAAGCTATATGACGCCAATAATGAAGCTAGGTAGTCGTATATTGCGCAAAGTGAAAAATAAATTATACAAGACTATATTGTATAAATAGTAACACACATGCTAAGAGCGAAAATATCTATTTTTTACATAGTTTAAAACTAAGTCGCCCAGCCGCGTGTATCTGTGTATTCGGATAAGGCTTCTAAACTACTGATGGATTTTGATGCGGTTTTCACCATCATTTAAAGAATTCTTGAGGAAGGTTTATATGAATAATACATTAATAGGCCCCTGTTTAATGCAAGGATAGTAGAGAAATGTCGACTTTTCGAATCAAGTCGGAAAAAGCCCTCTTTTTTTCGGGCGCTTGCATGGCTTACGCTGATTAAACCATAAGAGATACACCAAATTAATGTACTACAGAATTGTAGATCTCAAAAAGGTCTACCAAAAAGTCCGCGACACCATATGCTTATCTTTTAAGGACGACCCACAGTAACCATTTTTCAACAACGCCATATTTGTAAATCGCACCCGTGCGAAGCTACGGTGTGTCACTATTTTAACATCAATAATAAGACGTGAGTTATTTTTCCGGGACATTAATGTTTGCATTAAAATTATTCATTTTGTTTTCAAACTAATGTACTAGGAGAATCTAATGAAAGAAAAATGTTGCTATTAAATATTTACGCACTTAAACTTTAATCATAATTTTTTAACACAATTTGATAAGTTTTTCATAACAGAAAAACTGGAAGTAGGTAAATAATTTCGCTTCTCATCGTTGATTAAACTTCAGACGCGGGCCATATTAAAATTCAGTTGACTGCTCTGAGCTTCAGATCATAACAATGGGGTTTACCCGCGCAATATGTGAATTACTTTAAATAATAAATTGATTTATGTTTGCTTATCATAGTGGTATATGCACAATAAAGAAAGTTCCAATTTCGCTCTCCGTATTAAAAAATATTACAATTAATGTTCCACATTTTGAAATAAATAAGAATATTTAATGTCGATTTAGATGACCGGTTTAGCTTAATGCTGACATCGTCAATTCCACACAGGAACAGATATGACGTATCACACGGGCAAGAAGATGACAAATGCATTGGCAAACCGCAGCATGAAGTAATTTAAATAAATCTTGACCATGTCGCGACCAGCAAGGAAATGGCAGGCAAAATACAGCAACACGAACTAAGTCGAAAGGTGCAAAAGGTTAGACCATTCTCTGTGCAGGCTGGTCTAACGTTTCGTACGTTTCCACTCAGTTCGTTTCGCTGTATTTTGCCTGCCCTTTCCTTGCTAGTCGCTTCATAGTCAAGATTTATTTAAATACCTATTCACAGAAAAGGGAAACAAAAAAATTTTAATTTGTCGACATGTTGAACATCAGAAAAAATTAATAAAAATAGTAAAACCACAAAACCAATTTTTAAATTTCAGTGCTGAGTACATTTTACTTGATGGCAACTAAAAAAAAAAAAGTATTAAATAGGCACTTAAGTACCAAAAAGGTCACCAGGACGGCAATACAACAAGCATACGTGGTGCTGAGGTCAGCTTGCCAAGGTCAGAAGAGATTGAACTTCATTTAAACAAAGCTGTGCAAGACACTTAGAACTGCCCACAAAAAAAAAGACCGAAGAAAATAAATTATTGGCGAAAGATGTGGAATATTCCATACGATAAATTTAATTAAAAACCTAAACTATGGTCAAACATTACAAGTTGAGGGTAGCTTACCGAGGATGAAGTGACACGAAATGCAGTGAAGCAGTTTCATACCAGAGCGACTCCACAGCATTACTCAAAATATGGAAATAAATAGAAATTAGAGTAGAGTCAAGAATAACAGAATAGGAAATACAAATTGACTTTTACCAACTTGTAGTTACGCAAAACGTCGACAAAGCTCCGCAGAAAGGGCAACGTGAAGACGAATTATGTCCAACACCATATCTCTCAAAAAAACGACTTCGCAACACATGACAAGCCACGAGTTCCGAAACGCCAGAACATTCCCCGAAAACCAACACAAAAATAACTGCGAAAATTAATTTGAGTAAATCCATAGACCATAATAAAGAAACGTCAACAAAGGAATACATCGAGTCCTTTGACTAAAAGGAGATTGAATTCTCAATAATTAAATACATAAAGTAATGGCAAAGTAATTAAATATTTAATAATATTACTTGCAATCGTTTTCACAGACTTATATACGGAAAATTTAGTTTTGAAACATTATTTAATAAACAGCGCCTAATTTTGAAATGCAAGCATACGTGTTAGTATGGCCTTCTGTTCTGTGCCCGCGTCAAATATTCCACTTTAGAAACACGCGAATAAAAAAAAACTTTTACTCATACCTAGAACAGATAACGGTATGCCGCCAACAAAGCGCATGTTTCCTGGAACATGCTGTTGCGGCAATATATCTCGACAGAATGAACGCACAGCTCGTACTCGAGAGAGAGAGAGAGAGAGAGAGATAGAGAGAGAGAGAGAGAGAGAGAGAGAGAGAGAGAGAGAGAGAGAGAGTAAAAATAATCAGTGTTAGCGCAAACAGCTCGGAGCAAGGGAATAAAAACGATGTTCTAGTTCGCCTTGAGGTCTGAGCGCGCCCAATTAAAATACGTCTCCCGGCTTCTCTCCACATGCTCATATTTATACTCTTCTTCGACCCGGCCCTCAATATTTTCCTCTCCTCTGCCACCGACATTCACTTCTCATTTATTTTCCAGCTGCCACCCGCCGCCTTAAGGCAAGTCCACGAGTCTCGCAGATGTCTCGCTGGCGCACCATGTAACCCCGTGGCCAATCGAAAAGCACGTGGTTTTTCTCTCGCATGAATTTCGCCAGGAAAATTGAAAATCTCTGGCCGACGTTTGCGCAGTTTCGCAGTTTCCAGCACACCGATATGGGGCCGTGGTGTTTTTTTAGCGGATAGAGGACTCTCCTTCGACAACGGTGAACGTGCCTCCATTATTGCAACCACCGAGTAATGCGGTGAAGTCGTAATCCACTGAAATCGCTTACATACTTGCTATAACGCACCGACCTGATAGTATGTTTCAGGTCGGGAAGAAGACGATCCTTGTGGAAGAGAGGACAAGGGGGCTCTGCTTTGGCTAGAGCCTGGCAGACTCTGGCAAAGCCTGGCAGACTCTGGTCCCAAGGGCCCCTCCTACTGTTTCTGTTGCTAATACTGGATTTCATTCCTATGTCACAACACTCTGAAACGATGAAACCTACCCCGAAGGTTGCTCCAGGGCGATTAGGGACTCACCGACACACTACATGTGAGATTAAATAGCACACTTGTATACAACATGACAACACGTTAGACAGACATCACGACACTTACACTCACTACAGCCGGGAGGCTGCAGGGGAGCTACACTCCCCCGCCGACAACATTAGCATGTAAAATCACATAATAATAGGCAGTAAAACAAAAACAGTCTAAATGTGGGCCCGGTGCCCTAGACTTACACTGACAAGGCCCCCGCCCGCGGACCTTGTGATTAGTCCAAGTGTCGGGTGGCAATTGTTTTCACAAATACCCAGTGAGTCATGGAAGCTGCGGCTCCCGGTCTCACGACACACGTGTCATTCCGGTGGCATAAGACGGTCGACGACGGCTCCCGGTCTCACGACACACGTGTCATTCCGGTGGCATATGAGGGTCGACGACGGCTCCCGGTCTCACGACACACGTGTCATTCCGGTGGCATATGAGGGTCGACGACGGCTCCCGGTCTCACTACACATGTGTCATTCCGGTGAAATATGAGGGTCGACGACGGCTCCCGGTCTCACGACACACGTGTCATTCCGGTGGCATAAGACGGTCGACGACGGCTCCCGGTCTCACGACACATGTGTCATTCCGGTGACATATGAGGGTCGACGACGGCTCCCGGTCTCACGACACACGTGTCATTCCGGTGACATATGAGGGTCGACGACGGCTCCCGGTCTCACGACACACGTGTCATTCCGGTGACATAAGACGGTCGACGACGGCTCCCGGTCTCACGACACACGTGTGATTCCAGTGGCATATGAGGGTCGACGACGGCTCCCGGTCTCACGACACACGTGTCATTCCGGTGACATAAGACGGTCGACGACGGCTCCCGGTCTCACGACACATGTGTCATTCCGGTGAAATATGAGGGTCGACGACGGCTCCCGGTCTCACGACACACGTGTCATTCCGGTGGCATAAGACGGTCGACGACGGCTCCCGGTCTCACGACACATGTGTCATTCCGGTGGCATATGAGGGTCGACGACGGCTCCCGGTCTCACGACACACGTGTCATTCCGGTGGCATATGAAGGTCGACGACGGCTCCCGGTCTCACGACACACGTGTCATTCCGGTGACATATGAGGGTCGACGACGGCTCCCGGTCTCACGACACATGTGTCATTCCGGTGACATATGAGGGTCGACGACGGCGGCGGCACTGAACTCGTATTCGGAAGACCTGGGTTCGAGTCACGGTCTCCATTTACCAGATGTATGTCGGTTTCCCGTGGTTTTCCGAAATCTCTCCAGGCCATGGTGGATACCTTCTCCCTTCCTGCTTCTCTAAGTAACCTGCTCTGTTACTCATGGCCTCGCTGTCAACATGACGTTACGCCCTGCCTACATCGCTATGGCTCATGCTCGCATCTGCAAAACGTGGCGGGCGTTGCCTTAGGTCCTTGATATTTCTCGGGTTGCTCCCTTTTCCTTCAAAATTTCATTCCACCCCTGTTCTATCTTCACCGCGCTTAACACCCATCTGTTTAGTAGACCCAATCAGTTAATCACCGCCGAAGTATCTTTCTCTTGTCAATATCCAGCAGGGATTAACAATTTCTGAACAACCAATCGCGCTCCTGAACTGTTCCGTTACATACTGTCACGTACGCACTGCTTCGCCTCCCTCGCGGGCGAGTGGAAGAGAAGGAAAGAGGGTTGTTATACAATAGCGACGGCGGAAGGCCAGGCAATGTCGGGTTTTGATATACACACGCGCGCCACGGACTCTGGTCGTATGGTTTTCGGCCGATATATGAAGAATGCTCTGGATTACTTATCTTGTTCTCTCAGCGCGTCTCGGGGTGCGTCTAACATTCCAGATGGTAAGGCCCGGCACTATAAGTAGTGCGGCAGGCCTACGGGCCGGGATTTTGAGTTGGAGTTTATGAATGAATGAGTGGCTAGGTTCCGAGTGATAGAAGAACAAGCAGCGGCCAGAAGTGGGAAGGGGAAGTCTGTGATTGCGAGTATCAATCAGTGGAGTCTTCTGCTGGCAGACTGGATTATTAGACTAGATGTGTGAGTGAAAGACATTATAAAGGATGGCAACAGATAGACTGAACATCCATTGATAATGAGTATGAGTTAATTTACAGTAACCAACAGAGATAATTAAGGGCTTAATTAGAGTTGAAATAAGCATTAAATATTGCCCTCCCTTTTAAATAAAAAAGTAGAAGTGGGGACAGCTAATTTATTGCTGTAGATTTATAGCTCAGGTAATGAATTACAAATGAAATAATTTGAGTGCATACGTGTGTGTATATATATATATACGTTTGTTTATTTATTTGTATAAGTACAATGCAAATGCGGTAAATAGCGCAGTGCACAAAATTATCAAAAATCAGAACAAATTTAAGCTAAAATCAAGCAATTTCAGCCAAAAAATCAAATTTCTGGAACCTTCATTTGACTCTAATTTTCGATTATCGAATACAAGTAACTTTAAGTCAAAATAATGTAAATTTAAGCCCAAAACAAAGTAATGTTCAATTTTTTTCATAAATGGATGCAGGATTTGTATTAATTAAAATCCTGCAAAATTTAAGCCAAACCTGAGAGCTAAATCAAAGCAAATTTCTCAATTTCAAGCAACAGTTTCATATTTTCTAAAAACGTTAATTTATCAAGCGAGCAATCTAAATCAGTCAAATTTAAGCCAAATCTGCAAGCTAAATCAAGCAAATTTAAGTCAAATCTACAAGCCAACTCAGCAAGCTAAATTAGCAAGCTGAATCAAATGAAATATGGAAAAAGATGTTTGATAGATTCAAATCAATACTTTTTGTATTTTTTTAGATAATTTTGTATCATGCACGAAAAATCATGTAATTTATATTTTTATGAGAATTATGTATCATGCAGGAAGAATCATAGCATTAAAATTTTTAAGAGAATTCTGTATCATGCAGGAAAGATCATACGATTAATACTTTTCAGAGAATACTGTATCATGCAGAAAAAAAACATAGAATTTATATTTTTAAGGGAATTCTTTATTATGCAGGGAAAATCAAACAATTTATGTTTTCAGAGACTAGGCGAAAACTCTCATTCAGGTTTAACATTATGATTTTTTTATTTGAGTAAACACCTCAAGTATACATCTAAAAATATGGATTAATCTGTCGAAACATTTGGTTGTTTCCGTAAAATCGTTTTCATCATCCATTTATTAATTTAAAAATTGTACACTTATTCAGTAGTTCTTTCTTTCAAATAACCAGAAGTTAGATTCTTTTGGCTAGTTTGATTAACATTACAGATTGTTCCTGCTTCAATAACGTAACCAAAATCCACACTAATTTTTAAATTTGTTTTATCTCTATCTACAGTTGTTTTTTTTTTATATAAGCAAACAATAACCTATAAAGGTCTTCGTTCAAAAAATAAATAATAATTGAGATCACCTTGCAAGTACATAGTTGGTTTATAATTAAGCTCATTATTATTTTTATGTATAGTACCTAGTTTCGATATTGAATTTCTAAAATCATTATAAGCAAGAGACATTTTTAAGCAAATATTGCTTACATTACAGAAGTCAAACATAGAAGCGTGAACATACTGTTCAGTGCGATTTTTTCTATTAGTTTGAAAAATTACAATTACAAAATCCGGCATGTAAAATTGTAAATTATTAAACTTATCTGTTATACCAAAGATAAAACTGTTGATCTAACAGGAACTTATTTTTCGAAAAATTTCCAACAATTAAAACTAATAGGCATTTTAGGATGTTTGTACATTTTTTTTCTTTAGTTGCAATGGCAGTGTTAGAATCATATTCAATAATAGGCCACAAAATTGCTAATTTTTGAATAACAATTTTACCCGTATCAGCATAATCTTTATCAACTTGACCATATGTTATCTTAGTTTGATAAACCAATAAACAATTGTTATCAGATGAATTACGAAAAAAAAAGCAATTTTGTAACCACCTTTCCAATATCTTTGATTGTTATTTCGAATAAAACCAAGCAGATATTTAAGAGGATAGGTTATTGCATTTGTGTTATGACTATGAACAGATTTTACTCGATATTTATTATGAACACCAGTAAACTCTAAATCGTCTTGTTTATTTAGTGATCTTACCAATGATTTATCATTGTTGTTGTTATTCCTGGATTATCAACAGCATCAATACCATTTCCATGATTTGAGTTTTCTGCTCTAGAAAACTGAAAGTAAAAACTTTAGCACAAACATTGATATTATCTAATTTTTCATAAAAATGCCTCATTTCCATCTTTATCTCTCTTTAGTGAGCGATATTGGTCATAAACATAATCATCATTTGGAAAATAAAACCATCACCTATAGGAATATCAAATTCAATTCTATTATTGTAAACATTTAAATTCCCCCTTGTGTGATCTGTTGGAGGAACAGTTTGTCTTTCAAAATTATCAATACTTTTACAACTCATTTATTATATATATGAATGATACATGAAAGGAAATTTCTCGTGTTAAATTACTTATTCAAAATTTTTAAAAAGAATTATTAAGCATATTATGATAGAAATAAGAAGAAAGATTTGTCTTTAATTCACGAATTACAAAATATTGGTAAAAAGGTAGAAGAAGTAAGTGAAGAAAACAAAATTTAAAACGGCGCTAGTTCCAGTAGCAGTAAAGAATTTAGACTATCCACCAACACCAGAAGAAACATCATTTCAAAGAGTAGATATTATTCTCAGAACATACATCTCGTAAAATGGGAATCTTACCCTTGAAAGATTTGACGCGTGATGTATCTGATTCTAATATAAAACTCGCAAAAGAAGTTGCTGGAAGACTTAATGTTATTAAAACATAATATGGTATACAAGTAAATGGGCAAAATTTTTACATTGGGGGCACAAAAGTAATTATACATAATGATAAACTACTCGTTAAGGATCCAGAATATAAATTAACGAAAAGGATTTCTAATTTGTTAACAGAAAATAAACAATCAGATTTTGAAGGCAAATACACCAATAATGACTATGAAAAGTACACAGAAATTATTTTACTAACCAATTCCTGAGAAGCAAGTAAACTAGAATGAAAGTTGGTTGTACATATAAATATAATTAAGCCAATTTATAATGAGCATATAAAAGAATCGCAATCAAGATCAGAGCCTAACAATCCTGAAAGAAAGATTTCCCCAATAACTTCTAGACCTGGAGAAGGCATTTAAAAAATACAACACGTTTCAAGAAGAATATATTTATAGGTTGTTAGTTTGTGGCTCCCTCTATGTGCTGAGGATCCCAGAAGGCGGACGTACAATGGCCCTAAGCAACCCTGGATTGAATGGTACGAGGAAAAACAAGAGAGACCAAGTCAATGCTAGACTACAACAAACTAACTTAATTGTGATTGAAAAGATTAATTTTATTTATTTATTTTCATTGATCCACGTTAATGTCATTGATACCATTAATAGGAAGTATCCTTAAAAAAACTAGGCAGTGCATATGAAAACTTCAAAATACAAATATTGATAAGGAAAATCTCAATATGAAATATCTAACATTATGGCTACTGGGTAGCCCAACACTCTGTTGTCAAGAAATTGTAATTTATGGGATATTATTAAATTCTTTACATTTGCCCATAGCACACATCTTAAAGGCTATTTTGCTCAAACATGAAAGACTCTGTAAAATGTCCGCAAACATTGATCAAGTAAATGGTGGAATATTGTAAATATTATCTTACACTTGCCAATAGCAACATGCTGAAAGCCATTTTTTATATCATTAAATATATATATATATTTTAGATTTGAACCACAACTGTCCTTGATTGCACCTCCTTAAAGCATTTAAGGTATACATAGTTGAATTTACTGCCACCACTCGAAAAAAAATATACTCATAAAATTATCATGATCTGACAATTGTGACTTTCAAGATAAAGATTTTTTAAATCTCAACTTGGCCTTTCTTTAAAAACCTCTTATACAAACTTTGAAATGTATTTGTACAAAATTCCATTTTTCAAGAAATGTGTTAAAATTGGCTTTAGAATAATTCAATCCATTTTGTGTTTTTAACATGTCATGATATTCTACCCGGACTTTCCGTCGGGTCCTTTCTAATCTCCATGCCAGAAGGGCTTAAAGTCTCTGCGTTCATAGCAACCTTCCAAAAAAACTTATATGTAGTAACTGCCATATTGAAGCCGTGGAGTAGCCATCTCTCTTGACTGGCTCCTCCACTGTACTATTTATACAAATTTAGCACCAAAAGTTTATTACAAAATGAACAACCAATAACAAAGTCTCATTTATGCATGTCCAATCAGCGATGAAAACACACATATTCCCATGGTGGGGTGGTTTCAGGGAGCATTTCCAATTATCCGCAAGACCTCCCTTCAGATCTTGGGTGCGCGGCCAATAGATGCCTGAACGTCAGCACCCGCAGAGCACCTCCTGGCTGGATCAGGCCGTCAGCTGTGAGACCCTGAGCGGTGGCGCATGCGCGTACTCGCCGTGGGCCGGCGCAGAAGTCCACCGGGCAGTGTGGCCTTGGCGGCCGACAAGACGAGGGACCCACACTGCTCGGGGCAATGAACTCCACCTGAAGGTAACATTTTCGCTCGTACATCGCAGAAACCTTCCAGTTTACACCAAATTGGAGGTAAGTGATAGAACAATGGTGAAAAATTAGCATAGTTAGAACCTTTGTAAAACAAAATTCTTCTTACGCCATGTGAAATCTGCCCAATAGGGCAGCCGTTTTTCACAACTTGGGATTACCTCATTACCTTTCAATTTTTGAACAACTTTTCATAGCATGTAATAGGAATCTCAATCAGAAAAACGTCTGTACTGAAGTATTTTTTGCAAGAACGAAACTTATTTCGACAGCTAAACCTCCTTCATATAAACGTAGGATCCCTTGTACTAACAACAGCAGGGCAAAGAAGCAGTAAAAATTGTATGTCTTCAAAGAGAAGCTTAATTTTGCTTCAAAATTTGAGCAAAGCTGTTTTGATCATGCCAATATTAATGTTTTCGTAATAGAAATACAAGAGGAGGGAGGATATTTGTTGAAATAATTTAGATGCACTGTCTCAATCCCCCCTCCTAAATGAGACTTTTAGAAGACCAAATAACATACCAACTGCACAGTTTTCCAAAATGCCAGAAGAAAAGAGAAGAAGATCAACAAAGATGAAACTTGTAGAAAAGGCATTATAACACGAATAAGATCCAGGAACTCATTATCATGTTGAAGTTCCCCTCGAAGATAAGAAGACAGAAATTATCCATTGAAGTAGACAAGATGAGCCCAGTGATGTCTCTCTCGTGAAGTAGCCAGCTCCAGCGAAGATCCATAAGCAACTTTATCCTTTTCAGTAGTTCCAACAGCAAACAGGTCCAAATGGTACCAAGTCGTCCATCAGTAGATCTGGGTGGGAAAACTTCTGCAGCACTTCCCAACTCCAGCGATGTTGTAGTCAACAAAACAAATAAAAGCTTGCGCAAGCATTACAAAATCCAAAATGGAGTGATGCATCCTCCTCAGCATAAAGTACTCATATGTCAATGATAGCAACCTCCGAAATTCAGATGGTTATACCTATTTTTACCAAGACAAACACAGGAAGGCATTTTCTTAAGACTAAAGCACATCTTAAACATATATTAAAATGACAACAATAGAATATATGGGCATGAACATCTTAATTAAAAAATGAGGATGGAAGCGCTGCACAATGTACATAAGTGAGAGATGACTACTCCATGGGGACCAGACCTAAAAAGAAAGCCTATGAACACAATAATGAATATAATACAACAACCCTAACACAATTACAAATAACATCATACTTAACCACAATCTTAAATTATAGAACAATACTCTTACAAAAACAATGAATACATCCCTATACATCCCAGTGGTGGCACCAGCATTTCACTCAAATTTACATTATTGAACTGTACTTAATTTAATCTGCGAGATATGCACCTTATTAAGGCATCCGGGTTTGCCACATATTCGAGGAGGACGGTAACCGGAGTCAAGAACCTCTGAACTATAAATAGTCCAGCAAATTTAGGTATCAGTTTAGCACTTAAATGCGCCGCCTTATTGCTGAGATAATATATCTTTAAGAACACTTTATCTCTTTGTTTAATTTTAACCACACAACTATTGTAGTCCTTCCTGGATGACAACAAAGCATGATTTTTTTTTTTTTAGATTTTGGATAGTCTCAGCCCAAACATCATCCAAATCCTTTTGACTGACTGCTTCCCAGCAGAAGGCATGCAACCCCAATACATTGATGAGGGGATGAAATAGACTACGATCAAAAAACCATTCTGAAGGGACCCTTTTGGTGGCCGAACTGATGACATTGTTAAAGGCCAACGCCAGCTGATAAAAACCAACATCCCACTCCTTGTTCGACCCAGTTAGAAAAGAAGGCAACACTACTTTAAGGTTCCTATTGTACGTCTCAACCAGATTGGATTTGGGGTAGTAGAGGGTGGTTTGGACCAGCTTGATACCCCAGAAAATGGCTATGTTATTAAACTCAGTTGATGAGAAATAAGTAACATTATCCATTATTATGTGGACTGGTGAGACAAATACTGAAAATTACTTCTGACTCAACATCACACAAATATCTGACGACTTCATACCCCTAAGAGGGAAGAAAAAGACAAATTTGCTAAAACTATAAACGGCCAAAAGGATCTAAGTAAACCTTGAATTAGAACGGGGAAGGAGCCCAAAGATATCCAAATACAGCAGTTCCAAGGGAAATTTGCAATGCTGGCACAATAAAAACTTACAAACTTTGCATTCTGCGGCTTAGCACCTTGGCACTCATTACACTCATGGACAAGCTGTTCCACATCCTTTGCTAGCCCTAGCCAGAAATATATCCCCTTCACCCAACTAATGTTCTTCTCCTGGCCCAAGTGGGCACCAAGATAGGTGTTGTCGTAATAATGAAACGCTTGCCCTCTCAACACCTGAGGTACATAAAAATGGAAGTTACCAGTTTTTGGGTCAACCTTCCCCAATAGGCCTTTCCTTATTTCAAAATTTCCCCCTTTTCCAGAAGCCATGTCAGCCATAATTACTTCACATTCCCAGTCCATACATTGGTAATATTGTAACTTCAGGTATGCCTGAGGAAAATTCTGGAGGACCACAACTTGGGGTACAACTGATGTATCTTAGGGTAAACCTGATTAAGTCTGGGTGGCACTCGCTGACGTTTCAATCTTAGCACAGAGCTCAACTCTTCCTTCACAGATACAGAAGGCAAGGTATCAACATGGAATTCGTCTGAGTCGAACATGCAACTCAATGCATCGGCAACCCCATTATCGATTCCCTTGATATGCTTAATGGTGAAATTAAAACAAGTCAATCGCACCAGCCATCTAGCTAAACGACTTGAAGGTTTGTTTGTTGTTAAAAACCAGCAGAAGGCCTGGTTGTCTGTATGGAGCTCAAATTCACCACTTTCTAAACAGTCCTTGAATTTTTCCATACTGTAGATGGCGGCCAGGACTTCCTTCTCGTAAGAAGAGAATCGTTGCTCGGTAGGAGTGAAAAGTCGACTGGCATTAGATACAGGAACTAACAGTCCTCTTTGACATAGTACAGCCCCTATTGCTTTAGAGCTTGCATCCACCTCAAGGATAAATGGCTCTCTAAACTGGGGTAATTGTAGCACTGGCAGGGTGGTTAATTTCTCCTTCAAATCGCAAAAGGCATTTTCTTGGGCTTCTCCCCAGACAAAATCGTCACCCTTGTGTTTGAGAGCATTCAGTGCTTCGGCTATGTCCGCAAAATTATGGATATTCTTTGAGTAAAAGTTGACCATCCCTAAAAATCGTCGAACCCCTTTCACATTCTTTGGCACAGGGAAGCTCTCCACTGCCCGGATTTTTGCCAGGTCCATCAACAACTTCCCTGCGAAATGACTAAGCCCAGGTACTCAACATACGTTTTGGCCCAGGTGACCTTATCAGGGTTGATAGTCAGTCCAGCCTCCCTGAGAGCAAGAAACAGAAGTCTGAGATGTTCCAGGTGTTAATCAAAATAATTACTATATGCGCACACATTGTCGATGTACATGAAGAGGAATTCATATTGATACTTACCCAAGATCGAAAAAATAACACGGAACATGTTCTAAGGCCCACATCCACTGTAACAGGCCCAAGGGGGGGAAAGGCCAAGATGCCACAAGAATCTGCATGCAACTTGCATTGCAGAAAGGTACAGTTAAGATCAAAAATGGAAAACTACTTGGATTTTCCCACGTGTTGAAAACCGACTCAATGATTGGGAGGGGGTAGGGACCTATATAATTTTTTTTGTTTACCTTGTGCTGGTCGCATATGACACAATATTCCCCCAGGGTTTTCTTGGGGAGCAGAAATGCCAGGCTAGAATAGCTGTCATCTGATGGTTCAACCACATGTTCTTACTGAAGGTTATTAATTATTTGACGGAAGATTTTCAGTTTAGGGTGTGCCACTCTATAGGATACTGAGGACACAGGTTCAGAATCTTCCAATTTTAACTCTATGCGATGCTTATTATAGTGTCCCGATTTGTGTGTAGCAACATCCATAAACTCCTGCTGTAGTAGCACAAGTTGGGCCTGCTGTCTCTGGGTTACCTCAGTAACCTCTACAGTAGATTGTACCAAAACATCATGAAAAGCTAACCTCTTTGAACTAATTACTACAGATTGATACTTACAATAATAAAACACAAATTACTTCTGTGCCTTGTTAATGTTGGCATGGGTTTTCCCCAGGAAGTCGATTCCCAACAACAGGTCGTGACTCATTAATGGAAAGAGTTTGAAAGAAAATTTCCATGAGAAACTGTCAATTTTCATCTTAAACACCACTACTCCACATTATTTTATAACACCTCTGTTGGCGAGGGAAACCCCCACTTCTTCACTAGGACTTAACTTCACTCAACCTTGGCCAAGTTATTCAGAAGTAAATTACCAAAATCCTGACTGATTAGTGAACAAAAAGCAGCCAAGCCCAAAAGAGCAGCTGCTTGCACTAGATCAGCAATCACCACAGGCACATATCAGAGCCCATACTTTTTTTCGAAGCACATTACTTTTACTGTGTGATGTCAAACGGTTGTGTTCTGAAACGGACAATGCACTCTGACATGCCCAGGCTGCTTGAAAAAAAAAACAAATTAACTCCTTACTAGTTCTCATGGTCTGTCCACAAGTGCCAGGACAATGGTCTGTGAATACCAGGAATGTGTTTTAACCATTTCCTTACCACTATTCACCACGTTTGCTTGGTTTTCTTCAGCTGTAGCAACTGTGAAGAGGGAGGTGCCATGTGATTGTTTTTCCCACACATAATGCAATATGCGGTTTTCCCCATATTTTCATTCATTACTTTAGAGTCAATTTTAATTGATTGTTCAGGAGAACAATCCATCATTGTCCTCTCTATTTCTGATACTAACTGTAACAGTTGTTCTAAGGTACAATGCTTTGAAGCAAAGCAAAAATACCTACAGTTCCTAGGATGTAAATTATTATAGACTACTTGAGAGAAATACTCTTCACTACTACAAAGGACATCCTACAATTTGAACAATACTCAATATACCCTGAATAAATTTTCACATCGAATGGGTGTTATCCTGCTCCATCTTAAGCAATTTCAACTGAAACTGGACTAGAGCACTCCCATTGTACACCAGCTATAAACTTCCTCAATGACGCGCTCAAATTCCCAATTATCATATCGTGCTTTACAAAGAGTAGACTGTAATATGTTGGGTACCCTAAAGGTGGCCACATGCATAAATAATCTGTCGTAAACAAATATTCAAGTTCAACACAGCTGACAGGGCAGCAAAAAAATTACCACTGCCACCAACATGGTAGTCTTAAATTGGGGAATCATTAAGAAATTTCAGAATGAATATCATCTTTAAGTATTTTATAGAATGGAGTGGACTCAACATGTCGGGTCCCACAGTGTGGGAAGTTGACCGAGCACCATCTTTCCCCCCAAGAGTCCTGACATGGACACAAAGATCCCCAATTCCTTCAGTTGCGAGTACTTCCTCACCAACCTCCTCCAAAGGTTGCTTGAGCTCTGCCTTGAACTATTTTTTAGTCCATCAGGTGGCAGTTGTAAACATAATGAAAGATTTGCACAAAACAAAGAACAAACACTGGAATGTATCACTGTTCCAAAACAAAAATATTTCCCCTTTTTTCGTCTGATTTTTTTGTTTTAGGTTTCTCACTCTCCAACCACAATTCAGATAAGACCTCAAAATACCCTGCCAACACTCTTCTCCAAGAAGCAGAGTGCACAGTTTTCCTTGTGGCACCCTCCATGTCCTGGGGACCCAACAAGTGACCAAGAATATAAGATAATTGATTGTCAAATTTATTATAAACTTAGATTTAAACATTATTATTTTTTCACACTGGCTGATGTTAATTTAATGTTATTTGTTGTAAATGGTTTCATTGAATTTATAGTTTCTTTTAAGGATTCAATACTGTATTTTCCTCTGAGTATATTTAGAACTTCATTGTTTTTAAATAACATTATTGCATTGTTGTTTAAATTTGGTGTTACAAATTTTATACAAAAATAATTTAAAGTGGCCGATTTATTACTAAAAAATGATCTAAAAAAAAATAAAAAAGTTGATTGCACTGTCAGTGTGTTAATTACCTAAGATCAAGCTAATAATAAAAAAATGGGGACATTTTGCCTGAAAATGTGAGAACTATAATAGCAGGCCCAAGTAATAGGGCAAAAATAAATTTGGTGATATATTTTATTTATAATAGAGGTTTGTTAAATTTTAATATGTTATATGTTTTTCTCAAAAAGTTTCAATCAGCCCAAATATATTCAGCTACAAAATGAACTTGATGCAATATCTAAAAAAAATTATTTAAAATATGGCATTCTTTTGAAAAATAATGATGAAATCATTCCTTTAGACCAATGTGAAAATAAGTCTCTATTTGTATTTAACTATGTCATTTTAGAAAACTAAGATATCATTCGGGAGTACTGTACTAGAGGTAGATACAAGAATAAAAATTTATTTTATATAAAACAAACTCATTTGGAAGTGCCTAAACAACTTGTAAGAGACAATACGAATTTTCTGTGTACATTTAGACAAGGTGATACTAACTTATAGCACATTTATAATGATTTTATTGGTGAAGACATGAATTACGAAAAATTTAAAGAGATTTGTTCAAAATATTTGGGGTGAAGATTATGGGTTTATCACACTAGAATTGAATAGAAAAATGACAGAAGAAAAATTCAGAAATAAAATTATTTGCAAGAATTATTTTATCTACTTCTGCAAACATGCTGCAAAATAGTCCTGACAGAAAAAGTTTACCTCCTGTGCTGCGATGTATTAGCAACAGGAAACAGCTTTCTTACTTTGCTGTGATATACTTGCGACAGGAAAAAGCTGACAGCATGCAGAGAGAATGCAAAATGCAAGACCTCACTCTTCGACCTTGGTGATGTAACTAGCTGCTCTCCAGCTGAGTCACATCAAGCAGATGGCAAGAATGGCTTCGCTCTCCAACCTTGGGCATGCTCAGCCACACAGTTGCAACACGCTCGATGAGAGTGGCTCGCCACAAGAGGTTTTTAATTCAAGTCTTCACTTGTCTTAATACACTGGCTCTGTGGTAAGATGCTTGACTTCAAACTCAAACTTCATAGGTTCAAATCCTGAGCTAAGAGGATAATTTACCATGTGAATATGTGGTGCCAATGTTCATATTATAATTATCAACCAAGTAATTCAATATTTGAGCTTATGCTCATTACATTAATGTAATGAGTAGTAGATGCAATTAAATGGTACTCTCAAAATCCAGTTACAAATGCTCTCTATACTACACTTGTAATACATAAGATCTATAGCTGGAGTTTTCTTATAAGGTGAAAGGCGCCACAACATATGAGGAGGCACCAGAAAAAAAATAACAAAAATATGAACCTTCACACCTCGCCACTTAAAAAAATTGGCTGTCCAGGTGGTGTGGTGGGGAGTTCTCATATGGAGTTTTACTAGTGTCAAAACAATGCCAAAAATGATAATAAAATATGTCACAGGTGAGGCATTAAGTTGCTTGTAAACTTAAAACATAAGGTACCTGGCACGGCATAAAGTTACTCGTAAACCTTTTGTAATCTTTAAAGAAAATAAAGCTTGCCTTAATGGAGTGATTGTTGAATGAAATCAAAATAAAGGCCAATGTAGAAAATTTAAATCTTTAAAGAAAATTTACGAAACATCTGTTTTATTAATCTAAGAGTTATGGCAGCCATTCAGCTGGTATAAATTGGTGTAAACAGTCATTGACTGAATATAAATGAGTGCAAATGGCCATTGAATGAGTGTTGAACATGTATCTTGAATGATAAATGATGTGTTTGTAATGATTAGCCTTCTTACAACCTGCCAGAAAACTTTTGTAAAAAATGAAGGTTTAAATAATCATTCTCGTTATCTTAAAAATAAATTCAGCACTATCCATAAAAGAGAATCGGACAGAATGTGTTAGCCACTTTTTAAATAAATATTGATATTTATAAGACAGACTAAATTCAATTTAAAATATTGATAAAGAAAAATTTGAAAATTATTTAAGAACATTTCAAGAATATCATAACATTATTCAATCAATGGTAAACTTAATGAAGAAACAATTAATTTATTTAATAAACCAAGATGTGGTGTTAAGGATGATATATCAGGTAGTTATTCATTAACCAACAAATGGTATAAAAAAATATTAAAATGGCATTTTGCATGTGCAGTTAATACAATTACAAAGTTAGCTGAAGAAGATTTTAGCATTTGGCAAAAGCATACAAATGTGAAATTTGTTTATGATACAAAATGCAAAGCCATACTTATATCTTACAAACAAGGCCAACATGGAAATCAAAGAATACCTGCAGTTTGACAGACTAAATTATTTCCATATGGTAGTGTACTAGCACATGCATTTTTTTCAAATCAACAAAATAATCTTGTTGAAATTCATATCAATAAGCATGAATATTGGTATAATGATGGGAAAAAAGCTCCTGGAAATAAAGTTTATTTATTGACAGATTTTATCTATGAATTAAGTCATGAATTAGGTCTTCAACATACAAATGATAAAAATGTGGTAATGTATCCATTTCTTAATAATGATTTGTTTGATTTGCAGCCATTCAAAACATTTAAAACTTTGTGGGCCACCTCCATAAAACAACTTTAATGATAATGAACCAATTGAATTATGTAAAAACAAATTACAAATAACATTTTAAAATATTGATAGTGATTTGTAAATTTTTATAATAAAAATATTTCAATAAAAATTTTGAACGATCACAAAATAATCAATAAGTCATTTTTGATCAAAATATTTTAGTTTTTAGCATGAGATTTCAATGATTTTTATATACCAAAGACCTTCCGGTGAGTTAGTTCTGTTTGTTGATATACAAACAGTTTACTGTATTGCTTTACTAATGAATCTTTCAACAAATATAATGTTTACAAACAAATTGACTATAGTTGGTAAAAATAACATTTCCCTGTTTAGTATAAAGTGTGAATCATATAACGAAATTATAAATTAAATGAAAGATGTTCTTAATGATTTATAAAAGTAAACAGTTTAAAATGTGTTGATATCCATAGGCAGTGTATCAAATTTTATTTTCTAGTATAATCATCTTATTATTAAAAAGACTTGATGCTATTTTATTAACTTGTACTGTACATATTTCATTCTTTTTCAATTATTATTAAATTCACTGTTCTATATTCAATATTAGCATTAAATAAACATTTCTTATACTCGTCAAATGTAATTTGCTCTTGTTTTATTTATATGTATGGCCGCAAGATTCTCATTTAATGTAGTACTTTTCTTTAAATTTGTTTTTGCTACTAATTTATCACAGACTTTTTTATTTGATATCAGTTTTATATCTACCCAGTTCCTTTTATTTTTCATAGTTTTACCAAACACAGAATTTTTCATCATCTTATAAAAATCTTTTTGAATGATAATTTTGGCATTTTTTCTCATTGGTGTATTCAAATCTATAAACTTTTTCTATCAATCAGACTGATTAACCTTCAATATTCTATGCATTTTAGTAAGTTTTAATCCATTTTTTAAACATTGTTCCAAATTGCGATCGTGTATTAAATACTTTTCTTTTTTATGTGAAGTTGTTAACAATTTGAATTGATTTGTTGATCATCCTCCAAATTCAATATATATTTTCGACAGAAATCAAAATTAAATTTTGGATAATTAACCCATTCGAAACCTCCATATGGTAAATATTGAGACATTACGCAGCCATAAAGATTATTAGTATCGGGGTAAGCTAGATAGTTGAACTCTTGATTAGGATTAAATGCTCTTAAATATTTATTATTTGCTTTAACATTTTGTTTACAATATTGCGATATTCCGCCTCTTATTCCTTTTTCTATCATTAAAATTGATACGCTCCTTTTTGACGTAGCAAGTATTAGGGAAAGACGGAACAGGATACACAAACTTACGGTCGAAATCAAACACACAATTCAAAAAAATTCTCACGTATTAGATCACAAAAAGATTACACAGAAGGAACTATTTTATCCAATATAGGGGAATAGTCATGTGTGACTCCATGAAATTTCTGGTGTTAGTGCACTAACACAAGAACTCCTTACTGAGTTAGCGTAGTGTGTCAACTCAATAGCGCCATGGCGCAGTGACTGTGTCCTGCAACGATCATTCCATGGATCTGGCACAGAGTGTATCTGCGCAGCGACTCGCAGCGCAGCGCAGCGCAGATCTCTACAGCACAGTGCATCTCTACATACTTATTCTATGGAGCTGGCACAGAGTGTACCTGCGCAGCGCAACGCAGCGCAGATCTATACAGCACAGTGCATCTCTACATACTTATTCTATGGAGCTGGCACAGAGTGTACCTGCGCAGCGACTCGCAGCGCAGCGCAGCGCAGATCTATACAGCACAGTGCATCTCTACATACTTATTCTACGGTGTGCCATCGTCATTCGTGACCAGCACTGCGCTTCGCAAGACGTTGTAGTTGAATGAATTTCTGTTACATGGTTGCATAAGCATTTTATGTTGCTATAATTTGTATACCTAGTAACTACCCGTGTAATTTATTATTATGTGTTAGGTAAGAGCATCCAAATCTAAATTTCATCCTTCATTTGTGTCTTTAAACTGTTTATAAATAAACCCGTGTTCGTAAAAATTCGCAGTACTCTAGCCATGTCTTGAGTTAAAAGTTATGTTATCACATTTTTCATACATTGCAATACAGATGTTTCGCTGACAATGCGTAGAAGTGGTAGTTATTGAAACAAATCAGCTATAAGTGCATATAAGTAACACAGTTTGGTATGACTTATTATTTCATTATTTAGTTAGTCGCAGCGTTTTTTTTAAATTCATACATTGTTTCGTAAAACGATACTTTAAATATAATCGATACAACTAATAGCGATATTTTTCCCGATGTATAAATTACTATCACACTGCGCCACGAGTAGCGAGTTACATATTCTGAAGGAAATGAGTTGGCGCAACATGCGAAATGAACTGAGTTGGCACAATTGCGCGGCGCAGTGCTATGTTACCCATCTTTGTAGGGTAATACTGCTTGATGCTGCCAAACTGTTGCAAGACAGGAAAATATACTGCAACATACAGAAAATATGAGGTCTTAACCTGTCCCAACAAGATTACAGCAAAGATAATACACCTCTTTCAAAACGAAGCATGAGAGACTAAAAAGCAGCAAATCTGTAAAAAGCAACCACTAAAAACAGACAACTTTACATTTAAAAAACCACTACGATTTCCTCTATTGATAGAGAAGAGAAAATGCGTAGGTACCACTCTTCAATAAACTACCAATCTTAAAAAAGGTACTTACCTTCACTGGGGCACACACGATTCATTGCCCAAAAAAATCACCTGTTACAAAATCTATTAAAACAGCCATTTATTGTAGTTATAATATTGATGGCGAAGAATCACTTCCACTGAATATCGAAAATACGCCAGGTAATCAAAAGTAACTATTAAAAATGATCTACGCTTCCAAACGCAGGGAAGACAAAGATTTCTATAATTCCACATTCCAACTATTTAAGTAATATACTAATTACCAGTGCTACGTACTAAAAACAACTCACAAGAAAATTACTTAGCTTATCAACTTTCAAAATTGCCGCGCCTAGCGCCATGAAGCCTAACTGCGGATTGCGATATTGACGTCATCCCCTCGCCAGCCAGCCCGCATTACTCGTACAGGAAGACTGCACCATTATTCAGACTGGCGACGTTTATTTATACACCCGGAAATGCGGCACAAAATATCAAGGAGGGGCAAGAAAGTACAAGGAGTGTATGGAACATACCAGACGTAGGCGTAGTTCCGAGTGCTGCCACGAGGGGCGCATGACGGCCTCGCGAGCCAGTATAGCCTTGCGCCTGGTTGAGGTTAGACGTATGTGGCCTGTCTGCTTGGAGGCAGACGAGCCAACTTGAGAAAACTTCTGCAAGATATTATCCGCAGCACAGTAGTGTTAATTATTCACTAATATTAGCCCCACGTTATAGTAATATTTCTTTAATAATCTACTATTAGTGTTCCAAAAATGCAGGCTAATATTTCCACGTTTCTTGACTATAACTTTAACGTGAATGAAACGTATTTTTACATGCGTAGTTTCATAGAAACGTGCGTGCAGGGAAGTAAAGGGCAAACTCCATTTTAGCAACTTGGGCTATATTGCAGTCACAATTTAGGAGAAGTTTATTATTCACCACAGTGTTCAATACCTACTCGTGGTGTGTTGTTCATGGCAGTCTACATTGCGAGTGTTATAGTGATTTTAAACCAGTTCAAAGATACTTCACGTAGTAATAACAGGATATATTGACGTATATTTTCACCGTAACACCATAAACGGGGACAGGAATTAAGTTCTTCGATCTGGCAGGACAGTTTGTTAGGCAGGAAAATGGAGTACACACACAATTCCTTAAAGTAGACGAGTTGACAAGCGTGTCAAATGTGAAGCAAGGCTTCAAAATCATATCATAATCGTGTAATAAATCTAAAGGTTGTTTAGTCATTTTTAACATTCAATCCCACGATAATCCTTGTGCTGTAAATTATCATGCTGGATCTAAACTATAAGCCTTAATACAAGTTTCTCTAAAGTTTCCAAATATATCCGCCAACAGTAATACATTACTTTTTAAGTGTATGTCATGATATTTAACAAGGTTCTACATATTAAATTGGTTCCATGCACTTTCTGCATGTTCATGATCATCGTCAGTTATATCAGATTCATTAGATTTGTTGTAAAATTTCCTCCAGCTATCCATATAATTGTATGGATAAACACCATTCCTAATAACTAAATCTACTTGATCTTTTTGGAAAATGTTTTTGTGTATGTTTCATGCGATCTTTGGTTAAATTTCATGATAATTTGTCTAAACTACTGGCCATAAAGTTAAATATGTCTATAACTTTAATTTTTAAGTTTTCTGTTTTCCCCCAGAAGTAATAAACTTTTCTTCATTATTTGCAATTAAATCTATATTTTTATCATCATATCCTAGCTCTTTAATAAATAAATGAGCATCATATCCCGCTAAGTTATGTAAATATATTGGAACATAATTAGGTAGTTTTAATTTTAGGTTACAATGGTTTCATGCTGTGTTAATGAAGTTTCCAGTTATGTGAGCATGAAGGTGTACTTTTTTTATTTTACTTCGAATTTTCGCATTCGCATATAACCCATTATTTTATTTATTATATAACCCTTTTCTTTTTTATTTTAGTGGATTCATTGGTTCAATTTGTGAATATAATTTCCCCTAACTCTTCTACTTATTTTCATTGCTTGTATAAACATCTTATGTTCATTTGGGCCTCGATATACAACTGGAGGTTTATAATCACCATAACTAGATACATTATAATAGGAAAAACCAGAATCTTTATGCATTGTCTATGATTCATCAAACAACTTTAAATCAATGGTAGTTATTGGTTTATAAGTAAGATTATATCTTTCTTTAAGTATATCCTTTTAAAAACCATTACCATATCATCCTATGTTAACACTTGTTGTTGTAGGAAGAAATGTCGTGAGAGAGTCACATGCAACCAAGTTGAATACAAAAGAAGCCTCTCATCGTGTAGAAGTCACATGCAACCAAGTTGAATACAAAAGAAGCCTCTCATCGTGCAGAAGTCACATGCAACCAAGTTGAATACAAAAGAAGCCTCTCATCGTGTAGAAGCAATTGTATCCCGAGAATGTTGGCTGCTGATAAGTATAAACACGTTCCTCTGGCATTTTCTTATACGAATTAACATATTGTAACATAAAATAAGAAAATTTGTATAGAAATATACTGTGCATTTCAAAAATATAACTATGTTAATTAAAGTTACAATGGAACATTAGAACAATAAATTAATCACCATGATAATATGAAATAAAATTAAAATGGAAACTATGAAGACAGATCAAATGAATATCAAGAAATATTTTTAAAATTATTAAGTTATATTAAATTAAAAATAGTAACGTAAGAGATTATAATCATTTAACTGACAAATACAAGGGAACTGCGCATTAATAATATAAAATAAATTTTAGATAACCTAACTTATCTACCTATTTATACACATAATTGACGAGCAAATCATACGGATTTGTTAATTAAAGAATTAGACAGGAATAATGTGATTGGAATTAGTACTTATAATTTAAACAAATATACATATAATTTTGTAAGGAAGTTGCAAGTGTGTAAAAAGTCAGAAAATAATAATTCATAGAGACATTGAAATATTATAAAGACGAGTAATGTGATTTAATAATTAACAAACACACACATTTACGTAATTATATGGATTCAGTAGAATAATTTAAAGAAACAGCATTCCTTCTTAAAGATATATATCTCAGCTCTTAGTAGTTATATAATACTATATATATACATATGGTGAATATTACAAGACATCAGGAAAAGAGGCTGTAAAAGCAGAAGCTCAGAACGTGGTCGGCATCTTAGCTTGGGTGACGAGCCAGTCATCCTGGATGTTATTAGCTTTGACCTGTGGCCGCCATATTGGATGATGTTATCTAAGTACGCTTAATCTGTAACTATGCACATTCGCTAATTATGTGTGTTCACTAATTGCGTGTATCAAATTACTCTCCCCCACCGTCATCTTGGCTCGTTCCCTACAGGAGACCATATTGATTTTGTTTGTCTATTTTTCCGGAATTTGACATCAGAGCACGTTGCCGTCGCACTCGATCTTTGTGTTTACCGACGTCTGTTGTTTGTTTAGTATGTTTCACCGCCAGAGTACGCAGGCAATTTGTCATCAGAGCACACTGCAGTCGCACTCGACCTTTGTGTTTTACGGACATCTGTTGTTTGTTTAGTATGTTTCACCGCCAGAGTACGCAGGCAATTTGTCATCAGAGCACTCTGAAGTCGCACTCGATCTTTTGTGTTTACCGACATCTCTTGTTTGTTTAGTATGTTTCACCGCCAGAGTACGCAAGCAATTTGTCATCAGAGCACGTTGCCGTCGCACTCCATCTTTGTGTTTACCGACGTCTGTTGTTTGTCTCGTATGTTTCACCGCCAGAGTACGCAGGCAATTTGTCATCAGAGCACACTGTAGTCGCACTCGATCTTTGTGTTTACCGACATCTCTTGTTTGTTTAGTATGTTTCACCGCCAGAGTACGCAGGCAATTTGTCATCAGAGCACTCTGCATTCGCACTCGATCTTTGTGTTTACCGACATCTCTTGTTTGTTTAGTATGTTTCACCGCCAGAGTACGCAGGCAATTTGTCATCAGAGCACGTTGCCGTCGCACTCGATCTTTGTGTTTACCGACGTCTGTTGTTTGTTTCGTATGTTTCACTGCCAGAATACGCAGGCAATTTGTCATCAGAGCACACTGTAGTCGCACTCGATCTTTGTGTTTACCGACATCTCTTGTTTGTTTAGTATGTTTCACCGCCAGAGTACGCAGGCAATTTGTCATCAGAGCACTCTGCAGTCGCACTCGATCTTTGTGTTTACCGACATCTCTTGTTTGTTTCGTATGTTTCACCGCCAGAGTACGCAGGCAATTTGTCATCAGAGCACGTTGCCGTCGCACTCGATCTTTGTGTTTACCGACGTCTGTTGTTTGTCTCGTATGTTTCACCGCCAGAGTACGCAGGCAATTTGTCATCAGAGCACTCTGCAGTCGCACTCGATCTTTGTGTTTACCGACATCTCTTGTTTGTTTAGTATGTTTCACCGCCAGAGTACGCAGGCAATTTGTCATCAGAGCACTCTGCAGTCGCACTCGATCTTTGTGTTTACCGACATCTCTTGTTTGTTTAGTATGTTTCACCGCCAGAGTACGCAGGCAATTTGTCATCAGAGCACTCTGCAGTCGCACTCGATCTTTGTGTTTACCGACATCTCTTGTTTGTTTAGTATGTTTCACCGCCAGAGTACGCAGGCAATTTGTCATCAGAGCACTCTGCAGTCGCACTCGATCTTTGTGTTACCGACATCTCTTGTTTGTTTCGTATGTTTCACTGCCAGAATAAGCAGGCAATTTGTCATCAGAGCACACTGTAGTCGCACTCGATCTTTGTGTTTACCGACATCTCTTGTTTGTTTAGTATGTTTCACCGCCAGAGTACGCAGGCAATTTGTCATCAGAGCACACTGCAGTCGCACTCGATCTTTGTGTTTACCGACATCTCTTGTTTGTTTCGTATGTTTCACTGCCAGAATACGCAGGCAATTTGTCATCAGAGCACACTGTAGTCGCACTCGATCTTTGTGTTTACCGACATCTCTTGTTTGTTTAGTATGTTTCACCGCCAGAGTACGCAGGCAATTTGTCATCAGAGCACACTGCAGTCGCACTCGATGTTTGTGTTTACCGACATCTCTTGTTTGTTTAGTATGTTTCACCGCCAGAGTACGCAGGCAATTTGTCATCAGAGCACTCTGCAGTCTCACTCGATCTTTGTGTTTACCGACATCTCTTGTTTGTTTAGTATGTTTCACCGCCAGAGTACGCAGGCAATTTGTCATCAGAGCACGTTGCCGTCGCACTCGATCTTTGTGTTTACCGACGTCTGTTGTTTGTTTCGTATGTTTCACTGCCAGAATACGCAGGCAATTAACTGAACTGAACCTTCACAGCCGCTAATCGTAAGGCCATTTTTAATTTCTTACGTAGGCCATCCAGAATACTTTGATTCGCGAGCCTTCTATTTCACCGCTATTTTTAAATTCCATAATCAAAAAATATTATTTCTTAAGGGTTCTTTCCGAATTTTCTCAGATCAGTTGAGTGATTTATCGCCGACCGAGAATAAACACAAATTCTCTATGCACCCTTAGCTTGACACAGACTCGAGATCTGCTACCTTACACAGTAAGCCAGTGTGATAAACAGCTAGACTGCTAAAATTCCCGATTCAACTCCGAAGGAAGAACTGTCTTCATATTCGTCTCTTCTTCTCGCTATATATATATATACTATTAAAAACTTTCTCTAACTGAGCAACTACCTCCCTCCCCTGTTACAGTATAGCATTCGTTTTAAAAATGATTTCCACTTCGTAAGAGTTAATTTATATTATCTATAAATATGTTGATTAGGCAAAGAAAACATTTTTTTTTTTTTTATTTGTGACAGTTTCCTATCAAATTCGTAGTTAATGTTCCAAAGTACCAAGTTGTCCTGGGAGAGTAACCTGTCGGAGACAAAGAAATATTTCCTTTGTTTTCGAAAATTGTTACGTAAATGTAATATAAAAGGGGTGAAATTAGTGATATTGTATAACATTACTTTTGAGGGTTTTTTGTTGCATGGGTTTCTCTATCAAAAAGGGTTTGGTTATGAGAACGTTTTGTAGGTGATAACTAATGTTTCCTGATATACTCGTCGCACTATAGGCCTAGTGATAACTAATGTTTCCTGATATACTCGTCGCGCTATAGGCCTAGTGATAACTAATGTTTCCTGATATACTCGTCGCGCTATAGGCCTAGTGATAACTAATGTTTCCTGATATACTCGTCGCGCTATAGGCCTAGTGATAACTAATGTTTCCTGATATACTCGTCGCGCTATAGGCCTAGTGATAACTAATGTTTCCTGATATACTCGTCGCGCTATAGGCCTAGTGATAACTAATGTTTCCTGATATACTCGTCGCGCTATAGGCCTAGTGATAACTAATGTTTCCTGATATACTCGTCGCGCTATAGGCCTAGTGATAACTAATGTTTCCTGATATACTCGTCGCGCTATAGGCCTAGTGATAACTAATGTTTCCTGATATACTCGTCGCGCTATAGGCCTGGTGATAACTAATGTTTCCTGATATACACGTCGCGCTATAGGCCTAGTGATTTTATGAACTAAGTAACTCGTTCGATAAGAGATAAGATTTTAAGATAACGTCGATTCCTGTCCAGCAAACTTCTTGCACTGCACTATAGACAATCTCCACTCGGACACTTTGACGTGGATATCTCTTAAAGATTTGATTTATTTAAATAGAATATTACATTTTATTACAGACATTTGTTACCACGGACATCACCCGTGCGTGGTGTTCTCTGATGGCTGCTATAAGAGCAGTCAATACAGGTGCAGCCCGCAACAAACAAATTAATGCCTACAACAGTTGAGCTCAAAAATTAATTCGTGACCAAAAGGGCAAAAAGGAAATGTAAAAATGTTAACTTGATTCGTAAAAGCTTTTAAATGTAATTATAACACTATGTTTGGTTTCTGGTAAAGTTATTATTGAAGTCACATGACTGGTATGACATTTCTTTCAAACCTGACGCTATGTTCAGCTGCTGTAAGGGCTTCATTTCTAACCATTTCGGCTAAAAATTTAATCTAAAAATAATTTCAACTTACATATATTTCACGGCATTCTCATGACAAAATGACAAGGATATATTTATTGTGTGTCCAAACATAAAATATTTATTCATGTAATAGACTGGTACATAAAAAATAATTGATTTCTATTGATTTATTTTATATCACAATTTTATACAAAACTATTTATTAGAGTAAAAATTAAAAAAATTTGTCACGCTTAAAAACATACTGTTTCAAAGGCGAGTTGTTGAAAAATAATTGGCGTAATGAAAATTGAACAACCAAAATTGTATCTAACGCCAGTGATACATACTACCATCTATAAATTCCGTAACAAAGCTACAACGGAAATAAGTCGATTGAAAATGTGAGTTAATCAAAGGGCGAATTATTACTCAGTCACTGTTAACATCAGTGCAGAGGTTAAAAAATAATTATATCTAAATGCTTTTATAGCATTAGTCAACAGAAAAATAAGTGACGAAATGCCTGGAACTTCTCAAAGTTGAAAGTGCATGAATTATCGGAAGAAATAACAAAGTATTTTGCTTTATATTATTCTAGGGTTGTGCAATGCGGGCGTTAGCCATATTTGTTGTCAATCAAGGAAATGTGACAAGTAATGAATGTCTTCCTTACTGGCTGCTCACGCGCACGTACAATCTTCTGTATCACATTATGAAAGTACACTTCGACACTTCCAAGATATGTTGTGTTCACATGTCTACACATTTAAAACGAATTCTCACGAATTCGCAGAACTATTTTTCTCCGTTTTCATGTTGGTACATATTTTATCATCTTAGTGTTACATCCCGCATGCCAATTGCTCTGTAACGATCTCAATGCTACTATAATGACCTGCTTCTCTTCATACTGTAACACTTCCCTTCCTCATGAATACTAATAAACTCTGATTTCCATCACTCTATACCCGAACCAACATCAACCACTGTTTTACTGCAGTTGGTGGTGACGGGTGAACGGGGTTGCTCTCTATGGTGGCTAAATAAGGTAGATGTATTATAAAAATATATAATTTAATATTACAAACTTCAAGTATGAAACACGATACATTTACGCTTACAGCACAATGAGACTACAATTACGCACACTGAACAATGAGACAACAATTACGCACACTGAACAATGAGAATACAGTTACGCACACTGAACAATGAGAATACAATTACGCACATTGAACAATGAGACTACAATTACGCACACTGAACAATGAGACTACAATTACGCATACTGAACAATGAGATTACAATTACGCACACTGAACAATGAGACTACAGTTACGCACACTGAACAATGAGACTACAATTACGCATACTGAACAATGAGATTACAATTACGCATACTGAACAATGAGAATACAGTTACGCACACTGAACAATGAGAATACAATTACGCACACTGAACAATGAGACTACAATTACGCACACTGAACAATGAGACTACAATTACGCATACTGAACAATGAGACTACAATTACGCACACTGAACAATGAGACTACAATTACGCACACTGAACAATGAGAATACAGTTACGTTATTAGATATCCTGAAACAGTAGTTATCCTAAATTCACAATATAAACGCAGCTATACCCTAACCTTGCCGTAATTAACTTTAGAAAGGGGAAGAGGGATGATGACTCATTACCAGAATGGCTCCCTACCGCAAACGTGTTTATGCTGACCCGATGTCTGTAGATCTGGTTGGCCTCAGAGCTCCTCCGGGCCTAGGGTCGTCTGCTGCCTTCGTCTTCAGTCTACAATATCACTCACAAGTATACTGATTGCTTCGATTCACGTTGCCATCTGGGGGCCACCGCCATGTGGGTCCCTTATATAACTGGACCAAGTAGGGCATGTTTGTGAAACCACTGCGCTGGGCCACCAGCCCGCACGACACGACCTTAGGCGGTGTAGCGAGGCCAGCTTGTCGCTACAATACACAATAGTTAAAACTTCATGTCTTGGTTAGGTTCACGGTTTGTTAATCACTTTCGAAATCGCCCTTTGAAAAACATAGATTAAAGATAATGTAGACCGATCTCACTCACAGACTAAAGCTGAGGTAGTTTATTCATCTTCTGTGCATGTACACAACATTGACCTACCCCAAAGCTAATTGTTTGAATGTGTCTTATGTTTTAAATGACAAGTACAATTATATTAACAAAATAATTTTACCAGTTTGAATTTAATCAAACTACGTTAAAAATTGGTTTGAGTAAATATAAAAACATTTCAAGGGAATTGCTTACTAAACAGTATTATAATCTCAAATCCAGTCCACTCCGTGTTTGCTAGTCGTGTTGGCAGTGAAGCAGTTCAATGTCGGGCCACGGTCAGTGGTTATGCGCAGTCAGCGAGATCTCTCTACCTCTTCTCTAGTCTATAGTGACAACTGCCACAGCACGTACCTGCGCCCTGTCAAGTTGGTAATGATGGAGAAAGATCAATTCCATGTCTAAAGGTTGATTTACAAGTGTTAAGTTAACATTTATGAATACTGATATTATTATGTTTGCATTCTGTTGTTTTAATGCGTACAAGTGTAGGAATTAGCAAATTTGTCAAACCTTAACTTTCCAAATAATTCGACACTTTCACTTGAATGGCGTATGAACGAAATTATCAGGATCCTGGCAATGATACGTTATGTATAACGGTGGCAGAATAAACAACGTGCATACAAGTAGATAGTATTTAAACAGGCCTTTAAAAAATGCTCAGTTGGCTGAGAACGGCGTGTAAGTGCTTTGCAATGATAGTACGTTACTTTGGATAAGGTTGTAACTCAAATATGATGTAACCAAATTATGTTACACTATGTAGAATATTTATGTTTCGTAAAAGCGCGGGTTATGTAACATCAAACGCAAACAAACGGGACATAATTGTTTGAGCACGTGAAGTTGAACGTTGTTTTGGCCAAAGTCACGGACATGCACAGAAGACGAAAATCCATCAACCCCATATTATTTAGTGTATGATATGGAGACGGTCGCCCTACCCGAGTCATCCTCCTACAGACCCCCCCCCCCCCCCTTCCCCTTCCCATACCATATTTTTTCTGTTACAAAGAAGAGTGATATTTTGGGATAGTTACTTGTTTTCTCGCACGAAGGTGCCACTAGCATACGGGGCGATTATATATATTTAGTCTATTCATGGTAGCTTCACACTTCCTGATTAAAACCTTTCAAAATTCACCTCCTATTTCACACCATTTATTCATACCTAATTAAATCGGGTATTTCATACCATTTAATACCTCACTTAACGTTAACGTGACATATTTTCTTGTCAAAGAAATCTTTCATTAACGGTTTGTTTATAAATTTCAATATTTGTTTTATAATCATTATGAATTTAAAATTACAAAAATGGTCCAGCCTATGTCGGTAATGGATGCAAAGAAATAGTTCTTAACTAATATATTATAAAACTGAGATTTTCTATGTAGTTTATTTATCAAACTATTATTTATATCATAGGGTAACTTCGTCGAATAACGCCATTTCAAATCGTACACGTTGTTTCCAACAAGACCTATAGATGGTGGTGTATGTATCTTTCCTGAAACGAAGCTCATTTTCCCCTCTCCAGACACCGTTGTTGTCATCCACTTTCGGTCAGAAGTTTCGTTTCAAGGAAATTACGAGTGTGTTTCTGAGTGCACGTGGGAGGAAATAAAACATAAAACATTTTCAGTACTATTTTAGGTAAGTCCATTTATTTCTGCAAAGCAAGTTCCACGCGATAAGTGTTACATGTCAGCGTATTCAGCATTTAAAAGCGTATATTTTTATGTCGTAAAACAATGTTTTCCGGCCCTTGTTCAGATATTCAGTTGAGGTTAGAAAAGAAAATGTCGTCTCGGGAAATATTGCCATGTGCATGGCGGGTAATAACGTCTTGTTTAGTTCCTCTTATGGAGACTCGGGCAATAACGCCACGTTTTGTTTATCTTATAAAGTCTTGTTTAATTCCTCTTATGGAGACTCGGGCAATAACGCCACGTTTTGTTTATCTTATAACGTCTTGTTTAATTCCTCTTATGGAGACTAGGGCAATAATGCCACGTTTTGTTTATCTTATAACGTCTTGTTTAATTCCTCTTATGGAGACTCGGGCAATAACGCCACGTTTTGTTTATCTTATAACGTCTTGTTTAATTCCTCTTATGGAGACTCGGGCAATAATGCCACGTTTTGTTTATCTTATAACGAGGGGTAAAACAAATAATATGTAGGGCCTACGGTTAAAGGTATTTTGTGATAATCATTTGCAACTTAATTTTTGGTGTTGTAAAAATATAATAATAATTAGTAAATTTACATCAAATGAAACAATGCACGATGTAGTGAATGTTTAGCACACCGGTGTATTGGTGGCAGTTTAAATATAAATTTGGCATTGTGCCGTTAATAAGTTTACAAAGAGGGTAACACATTTGTTCCCCATATTACAGATGCAAATATTGCTGCAATGGGAGAAAAAGTGCCAAAATATAAGGGTAAAATGGAAAACAGAAGGTAACATACAGAATGGAATAAAAAGTGTAAAATCAGGATTGTCTGTGGCAACAGCTTCAAGGCAATATAAAATTCCTAGGCGAACACTGAGGGATTGGTTGAAAAGAGGTGACAGAACACCGAAACGGAAACTTGGCCGTAATGCGGTGCTGATATAGAGGAACAATTAAAAATAAGTATGATTAGATTGCAGTAAGTAGGTTTTGGATTGACTAGGAATCAGATTTCCTCATTTGCTTTCCAGATAAGCAATGAGAAAGGAATTCCCCATCCTTTCTCTAACAACAAAGCGTGCAAAGACTGGTTTTATGGCTTCATGAGAAGAAATAATGCTATTGTGCTAAGAAAGGTTGAGAATCTTACGAGGCTTATGAGGTTCAATAAGGAAATTGTTAGTGCAAACTCTGAATTGTTAGGAAAATCTCTAGGCAAAATGAATCTTCACAATCACCCGCACCTTATTTAAAATGTCGATGAGAGTGGATTACAGTAGACCTGCAGCTTGTTCTGGATGAAAAAGTTTGTAAACGTGTACATGCAGCGGCAACTCATGGAGTAAAAGGCGAAACTGTAACTGTTGGGAATTGTACTAACGCTACTGGCACAAACTGGATTCCACCTATGATATTGTATTGAGGGAAGTATTCAAAAAAAGTATTCGATGATGACCTTCCGAATGGCAGTGTTCTGGCTATGATTCCCTAAAGGGTATATTACGAAATAGGAATTTTCTAACTTCTTGCCTCACTTTAATTCGCACCGAACACCGGGAAAAGTTTTGCTCATATTTGATGTTCACCGCAGCCATTTAGATAACAGAGTGCTTGATGTTGCTGAAAGCTTAGGTATACAGATATTCTGTTTGCCTGCACATCGCAGCCATGAATTACAACCCCTAGACAAGAGTTTCTTTAAGTCGTTGAAAGTTTATTGGAACTCGGCAGTGGGCAATTTCCGGAGGAAAAATCCAGGAAGACCAGTAGGGGATCTACAGCTCAGAAATATGTTTACTGAAGCCTGGACACTAGCAGCTACCCCTAAGAATGTAATGTCTGGATTTAGAGCTACAGGAATCTTCCCATTAAATCCACAAGTAATACCGGAGACAGCTTTTGCTCCTAGCGATGTATCAGAACGCACACCACAACAAGATAGGACTACAAGTTCTTGCACTTTGTAGACATCTACAATACCATCAACAAGTACAGCGCCGTCAACTAGCAATAACATTCCAACTACATCAACATAATTAGCGACTGTACATAGTCTGATTCCCATGCCTAAAATTATTCGAAACACCCAGAAAACTCGCCATTCTTAAATGTGGAAGCTACTCTGGTGACTCGTCAATTGTTTCTCAAGGTCGTTCAGGGGAATGCCGACCAGCCTTCTACTGCGCCTGTGCATAAACGTAGAGTGAAAATTCGTAAGAATAATGATCACATGCACTGAGGGTATTGTAGCCGAAACTATTACGACAAGTCTATGAACGTGTCGTGGATCCAGTGTGTGGAGTGTAGAGTGTGATACCACGAGATTTGCGATAAGGGAAACATTTCAAAATGTGGTTCGTGTGCAATGTGTGACGATGGGTATACTCTGCTCTCTGAAAGCAGCAGCAGTGACTAGAATGTTCTAGCACCTAGTTAGACTTGTAAATATTTTGGTTTTAGGAGTTACATGGGCCATAATAATTTTGTGTCTCCCTTTTTTGACTTAAGAAAGACATTTAGGTCATTCAATTTCGTCGCTCACATTTTTTTATTTCTTTCATTGTTTTTATAGCTTAACTAAATTCTTTTAAGATTAGGCCAATATCTGGGTATTGTAAATAACTAAGTGAACTTAAAACGTTGTATTGGATTTGTGTAAGGAAATTTAAAAGACTTAACTGCGAATATGTTTTTTCTTTTATTCATGTTTGTCTATTTTAACGCCATTGATATTTGTTTAAGTTTTCTTAGTGTTTTCTAAGATATTTTATATTATTTTTGTCAACATATATAATTTTTTTATTTATAATCGAGTTTTCAAATGCTTTGGAGAATAGTGAATGTGTTGCAAACAGTAAATATTTAAGTTTTAGTATTTTTACTTTAAAAAAACTAGGCATGGCGATATTCCCCGCCATATATGGCAATAACGCAATTTTACAACACATCAGAAAATAGTTTCAAATCTTCTATGATTTGTATATTTTTGAAAAAAATATATATATACTTTGTGTTCCCAAATGATACAACTACATTCTGAAAAAAAGATTCACAACTTTATTGTTACAATTGTAAAATTTATTGTAAAGAAGGTGAATTAGTGGCTTTATTCCACGAAATTGTTCTATTCGTTTTCAGGAATGCAACTTTTGGAAAGCAGTTAATTGTAAATTACAAAAATTATAATTTGTATTTTTACTGGCCAGTGCAGAAAACCCGTGTTGCGTTAGTTAGTTCTTTCTTTTCTCCTTCGGACTTGTTTAAGTTTATTTCTCATGCGGTGGAAGTATAAGTAGTGAGTAGCCTGACAGAATTCCTGCAGCGACTCTTCTTCAGAACTTCTGTAAATTAATACGGATAGGCCACACCTTGAGTCAGGCGAGAAAACCAGTTAAAGCCACCAATAATAAGGAACAGGAAAATGCGCGTGCTATTTCGATAACAGGCTAGTCTTGAAAGACATGTTTCACACAAATACCCTAGCTTTGTAAAGGCTAACATTGGCCGCTCATTGGGGCAGCAGAAAAGATGCGGGTATCCTTTATCATCTCGTGTTTATTTATATTTTTATATAACTTACTGTTAAGACTTAGTATTAAAATTCAAACTTTATTACTGCATGCAGAACTACTTTACAAAATTCCTGAACCCATGATGGTCCGATTTCATAATTTTTTCTAGTATGAAACTGAAAAAAATTAGGTAATGAGTTAATAATTTTTACTGTCACAGATTCAGCAATAACAACGCTGTAAAAATGTTGTGTACTGAAACATGTATGTTAGGATATGCCCTACGACCTGACTGCCCTCGTTTTCAAATGGTTGATCTGAAAAGTGAAAATGGCAGAACTGGTGATGTTATCATGTGTCTCACAAACTCCAGGGGGTGTTGAGACGCTGACGATTAAGCAGCCGGGCCGTTCTGTTGATGCTCAGATACAGACCGCTCCGTGCCGACCTACGCTACTGATCATGTCATCTGTTATCGAAATAGCACACGCATTTTCCTGTTCCTTATTATCTGTCGCTTTGACTGGATTTCCTGGTTTTCTCGCCTGACTCAAGGTGTGTATGGCCTATCCGTAGTAATCTACAGAAGTTCTGAAGCAGAGTCGCTGCAGGAATTATGTCAGGTTACTCCATACTTATACTTCCAACGCAAGAGAAATAAACTTAAACAAGTCCGGAGGAGAAAAGAAGGAACAAACCAACGCAGCAACGTTTTTCTGCACTGGTCAGTACAAAATAGTGAGAAGTAAATAAATCCAAGATGGAAGAGTTATTACCCCATTAAGGAAAACTATGCTACGCGTTCTGGATTTTAGCCTAAAAGTAGAACTGGGAAATTCTCGAATAATTAAATTAAAGCTAATCGTTAAACAACCGTGGAGCCAGGGTGGCGTTGACGCGAATACGCATTTTGAAATAAAATGCAAGGAGGTGGATGTGTGTTTATTTACCTTTGGTTGTATTCAAAAATTTTTAATGTAGACCATAATTCCGTATAAATTATTTCCTCATAAAAAATTATATCCCCAAAATTTTCTCCCATGAAAATGTATTTCCAACCAAAATATACCTCCAACTAAAGACCACAATGTTAAAATGTCACACTGAAATGTTGCTGTACAGAAGGTTTGTTGTGAACTGCTTTCAACTGCCAGATAAAACACAGACGGTTGACTGACTGACGAGTGTGAGGGACAATTCTGAGTCCAGTCTTACCCGCCAGCCAACATATAGAAAGCCATCTCAGCAGCCAATTAGACACAAGGATAATTCCCAGAGCCTCGCGCAGTCAATCAGAGAATGGGTACAACTGAAGTCGTGCTGTCTGGTGTAGGATAAAACAAGCCACTCGCTAGTCCAGTGACAAGTGACAAATTAACTGAGGCTGAGTTCGAAATGAATATTTTTTGTATATTGCTATTTTATTTTAGTATACAAAATATGATAAATTCGAACAGAACCTATATTAATTTAGTAATTCGGACGTCAATGATAGTAACTTGTTTAGTGCCGGTTGTATTTTGGTAAATTAGTATTTTTCTAAGTTTCGTTACACACTAAAAACTAAATGCTAAAATTCCGAGTACGTCATGATTTCTGTAGGTCTTTTCGGATCACTTGATATTTGAGTAAATACAAAGCTGCCGACACGAACAAGGCCTGAGAATATAGAGGGCACAGGGTTGTGGAGTCTAGCCTGCAGGTCAGTAATATAGAGGGCACAGGGTTGTGGAGTCTAGCCTGCAGGTCAGTAATATTCGCCTGGCTGTAACTACACCTTCTTGGCCTCAGTGACTGAGCTAGGCAGCACAGTGGTAAACCAATGTACACATATTCCTGACGACATTGGTTCCTTTCACAGCCCGATCATACTCACTTCTGTTTTCCATAACTTTCCGAGGTCACTCATAACGAATGCTGGTATTGTCGCTTTCTATACTGAATACCTTCCCCTTCCTGCTTCTCTGAGTAACTTGCTACGTCTCTAATAACCTTGTTGTTGACGAGACGCTAAGACCTACATACTTCGAGCTCACGAAGCTTCATCGCACGTGCTAATAATTTCTGGAACGTTCTTGCGCCTTGTAGAGTGCACTTGACTCCCGACGCCAGAAGCCACCGAGCTTGCTAGGTAAGTGTGCTCAGAGCACGTAAGCGTGAGTGAAACCGCCCTCGCTGGCAGTGACGTGTTCAAATATGGCGACGAAGGGGGTAGGTTGGAGTGCTCGAACAACAAGCACCGGAGATTTGTATCGCCAAGCCGCGGCTCTCCAATTAAATTCGTGGCCCAGAAGACAGACGCCTGACGAGGGCGGTGGTAGATGGGGGGAGGTCAGGACGCGGCGACTGTCTTCCGGAGACGCCGTCACAAAGAAGACGTCTCATTGGTTGAGTTTCGCACTGAGGTTGTGCGGTTTGCGACCCATAGTTTACAATACTCTATCAATGCAATAAGGGCATATCTAAGTTCCTGAAAAATGGAGGCATTGTTAAAAATTAAATAAATATTTTTTAGTTTATTAATGTATTTATAGTGACGTTTAAATATCAGAAAACCAATATTTACCAAATACAACTGCCTACTGTGACCGGCAGGTGAGTAGGGCCTAAGTGAAGAGTTTTGGGCAGCTGTTAACAGCGAGGTTTTGAGAGTCTATGAGGTTGTAGCGATGTGAGTATCGAGTAGTGCCGACATGCAAGGACAGTGGAAACGAGAGAACACCGAGAAAATCCGCCGACCTGCAGTATCGTCCGTTACGATTCTCACTCGCGAAAATCCAGAAGCGACCCCGCCGGGAATCGAATCCTGTTCGCCTAGGTGGGAGAGTAGTAGTCTAACCACTACAACACCGCGGCCCCCGTGACCGGCTATGGCAGTTACAGAGGGGTGAAGCGGGGTGAAAATCGCAATGGGAGCGCAGAACTGGTGATTCTATAACATGTCTCACAACACCAGTTTGTGCGACATTATTGAAGAAGGGATGTGTGGCGATTGTACAGCTCAGATTATCTGCTACATTCTGCTCCGTGGCCGGCTACGCTAGTGATCATGATTGTGATCAGATGTCTACGAGGCACAGCAATAGTGAATTCAGTAATTAAAATCCTTATCATTGTCTATATAGTACAAGCTAGTCACTTAATCTTCACTTTTTGTAAGGGCGACCTGTTTTTCGCAAAAATATCTACGCGTAGGCTATACTCCAATAACCTATGCCACACGTGCAGTTTTCCTTTGGTTGTTGGCCAAATGTCCTTGTCGGGAGAGAGTATCTTACCTGTCCGGACCAATCAGGAATAGGAAACTTCGACACTGAGTGTCCGTGATTCTCGCGCAGACACCAGCAATGCGTGACTGTTAAAATCTTCCAATCACGAAAGTGAATCTGAGCTTTCGAATGGAAGTAGTCGTATAATCTTATCGCAAAAAACAGCGGCCATATTTATCTGTTACACATATTTGATCAAAATGTACTCCACGATTCATTACATAATTTCAAATGTTCGGCACTCACGCAGTTCCAACTAGCTAGTCTCAGTCTACACTCACCCGGTGACAAACTGCACTCCCTCGTTCATCTCACACGCCATGCTCTAATAAGACACGCGCCATGGCTTATGTAGCTGAGGTAACCTTCTCTAGAAGTTTCTTCGCGCCTCGAGTAGCGCGGAGGTAGGTGATGGTAGGTGATTACCAGAAAATTCGAGTAAGGGCTTTCAAGTAATTTATTATTACAGAGACGGGAGTGAGGTCGTTTTATTTCCTAACCTACCCCAATTATAAGTGTTATGTGTGTGTCCGAGGTAGGGACGCCAGCTAAGTGCGTCTCAGGGCTGGGCCACATAACGCCCTAGGAGAGGTAAGTCACGCAAGGAAGCATGGCAGAGGCCATAGCAGCGTTTGGGGCCATGACCTCCCTAAGTCTACCTATAGATAAACTATAACTAAGAAGAGAGAGAGGTAAAAACTGGCGTAGGAATCTCGAACACCCTTCCGACGGGAAATCATTCAAAATTGTTCCATGCTTTAAGAGAAAACGTTACACTGGAGAGATAGGTAGGAACCATGTTCTTTATTAGAGGACGGTAAGATGCAAGGAGAGAGAGGGCGGGATTATATAGTGACGTCACTAGAGTCAACGTTATCACGGACCATGTGGTGTCTCCGCCTTCTCTCCACGGGGTAGTGATGACGTCATCCTGGGGAGAATTGCGCTAGTCATGCACATGGGCACGGAGGCTAAGTGACCGCACTTAACAATACAATGTCACTGAAATATCCCAACTTCATTACACCCCAAGATTCTAGAGAAATAGCTATATTGTGTAAGAAATATTTGCCATTTTTCACCAAGTCATACTTCTGGCCGTAAACACTCAGGTCGACGTATCGCTCTCGCACTAAAGCAATTCGGTCTCAATTACGGAACAGATCACCCCCAATTACAGAACAGATCACCCCTAATTACAGAACAGATCACCCCCAATTTCCATATTTGCGCTGTTAAAAGTGTCCGTACATTTACAAAGACGTTTACGGAAGTCAACGCGAAGATTTCTTTGCCGCTGTGACCATAACTATATAGTTTGTGATTCAGTTGCGATGCCCTCGTCAATTGGGCCTATTTCTTTAGAAGTGCCGCGGTGGTATAGTGGCTAGAGCGTTCGCCTCCCACCTAGGGGAACCGGGTTCGAGTCCCGGCAGTCTGGCTTCCGACCGGCTTTTCACACTTGGGAGTCGTCCCGGACGGCGCCTCTGGTCAGCGGGTTTTCTCGAGGTTGTCCCGTTACTTCCTCCCTTACATTCCTGCGCTGCTCCGTACTCACGTCGCTTGTCTCTCATTAGCTCACAAGACCTCGCTGCTAATAGCCGCTCAGACCTCTTAACTCCACTACTTCTTCAAACGTGAGTAACTAGGCATCAGGCGTCTGTAGCAGCTAACAAACGTCAAAAGTGCAAATATTGCTATCAACTGGCAGATTTGTTTACGTAACTATTTTTTAGAAATGCGTAGATTGTACAACAATAATTATAAGGCGGTCATAAAATGGTTGACTAGAGTAACTGATTCCTAAACGTTTCATTTGGCTTCAACACTCGCTCCAAAGAAAAAAATAATTTCCCTTTTTTATTAGCAAAACAATACCCACATGAAGAAAATTAAAGATATCTTTGTTATCTCTTAATTGAAACTGGAAGCACAGAAGAAAAAAAACTGATGGAGAGGTGCCGTGAATTAACAGAACATTCTGTGAAATGTACGTGCAGTCCGTTTTTCTAACAGTAACCTGTCCGTAACTTTACGGACAGTCCTGGAAAATATTTTACCAGCATTTTCCGTAAAATAGAAGAAAAAAATTACTGAGTAGGAAAATGGCGGACATGGCTGTTGGCCGCGTTTTCGCTGATACTGTACTTCTTGCATTCCGTCGCTGCTCCACTCCCATTTCACTTGCCTCAACCTGAAAACACTCACGTTAAACTTGTCGGACTTGCGCTAACATACGTTCAGCCTTAGCAACGTGTAGGTATCCTTGAAGACCTCTGTATTTCGGCGTCCCTTATCACTCGACTGAGCTAGAACACTTCAAATGCTCGCGACTTGAATCGCCACTTACAACAAATTCCTATAAAAAGTAATCTCACGCTTTTAACTCTAATTTCGCTCTATAATATTAATGTTTGACGCCAGAGCGACTTTGTAAGCGAGGGAATATATTTTTCGCAATCCTAAAAGTGCACTATTAATTGCCGCTGGTCCCGTGTTCTGAACAACCCTGTGCGCATTAACACAGCCTACGACGACGAGACAGCTTGAGGTTTGCATTTCTCTGACTGCAGGGGCCGCGGTGATCTAGTGGTTAGACTATTCCCTCCCCCCCCCCCCCCCCAAAGGGCTCGACTCACAGCAGGGTCGCCCCTAGATTCTTGCAATTGGGAATCGTCCCGGACGATGCCGCAAACCGGCGGGTTTTCTCGGGATCTCCCGTTCCCCCCTTGCATCCCGACGCTGCTCCATACTCAACTCGTTTCACCCTCATCGGCTCTCAAGACCTCTATGATGCGAGCCGCCCAAATTCTCAACTCTGCCTGCAAGCTGTTAGTGGTTGTTTCACTGCTGCGACTGTATATAGATGTTTTCTTCCTGTGTCAGTGGTTTGAGAACGTCGTCTGAATACCTTCAAATGGAGCTCAAAGCTGCAGTCATGTGGCTGTCTTTAAAATAAGTCATGTATGTTTTTTTTGAGGCGTCTGCTTACGAATAAAATTTAAGAAACATTCTATATCCGAATATTATATTCCGTTTTGTATTTTTGTCTCTTGCGCCTATCTTTTGAAAAGTGAACAAGATCTATTACGAGATTTTTACTGTATTAACTGTTGAAACTTCCGCCCGACCACTCTACATGCTGCACACTTTGGTGTTTATTATTGCATCATGAAATTATAGGCTCACCACTAAAAGTTTAGTTTAAGTGTTTCTGAATAAAAATGTAAAAAAAAACTTTACAATCAGAACTATGCCTATTGGCCTTACTCTGCAATAATGACATGAAATCCGAACTGTCCACGTAAAATTCCGTCATGAACTTAAAAAAATAATAATACGGTTCTGCGTTTTTTACGACTACCAGTGAAAATAAGTGGAAATTAAATATATAGATACTAAACATGTCGTAAAATATAAATATGCGATGGTAAAAAAAATAATAATTATCCTGAAACTGAAATTATGACACGAAATCGAAGAATTTTGCATAATATATCATATATTTTCAGTTGTAACTTTGTTCGTAATGTAATTCGTACACGAAATACCATATATCTGATGCAAGATTTTATTTAAGAGAACACATTTTTTGCAGAAGTAGTAAATTTCCTCGAGTAACAAAACAAAGTATTTTCCGCTCAGTAGACGGAAGCCTGCTATACGCGCTTACTTCCTGTCGAATGTTGTATTTCCTTCTGCAATACGACGTCAGCACTTAGCTCGGGTAACTCGCTAAGCTGCGTGTTGTTTACTTGTCAGAGCTCGCGGATAGTTCCATCGCTTCATACCAGATAACAGCGCGTCTCGCGTCTTCCTGGTGATACACGCAGCGCCGCAATCCCTCCGAGACAATGGCGCCAACACAACAGATATCATCTTTACAGCGACACAGCAAATAAAGACGCACAAAAATACAATCCCGTGACCCTTCGGGGAGGAGGAGGGGGTCGCCATGTTGGCAGCAAGATCCACACAACCGACGTTCCAGTCGCCTATGAAATTCCAAATGTACCTGCCTGGTTCGCTAACCATTTTCGGAATCAACCTCTCACATATCTGCAATTTCTTTTTTTAACGTAGAACTCCGACATGCTTATCTACAGATACGAGTGCCCTCACATACGCTATAGTACAAATTTTATCTTTCTCTTTCTGTTTAATAATTATTATGTCATTGCTCAGTTTGTCGATTTATTTATTATGTACACTATCGAAAACAAAGAAAATGTTTTCTTTAAAATATAAAATACATACGTTTGAGACTTTCAATGTATCATCTAGAAAAAGAATACGAAGACGGTTGATATCAAGTTGCCTTCTAAGACAGGCCAACAGAATGAAGAAAACCCAATTGACGCCTAACTAACGGTTTTTAAAGTGAACTTATTATTCAAATACTATGTGCGTAGACCGGTAAACAAACGGTCTAGAAATACACATCCGAAGTAACATACAAAACAATGATATACAGCCGCCACATGTTACTCTTACGTTATTATATTCAAGGAGAAAAATTAGTGAATATGTTCAAACAATAATACTTACAGCTTTCGTTAGCAGTTTCCTGAAGATGACGCTGGAAAACAAAGTGACAGCTCTAGTTGCGTCCACTGGTTTTTACCGCGTGCTATAATATACATCTGTAAAGTTTGCGACAAACTCAGCTACATGGGAGTGCATAGTGCAGTGTAGGGCAGAGCGCTTTCTTTATGTGACCTGAAGATGATTACTAGGGATTACACTTTACCACTAGTATTTATCAACCATTCACAACATCAAACAAATAGCCCAAATAACTTCATCATCCCAGATATTACTCCTCAGCTAACCCTTTTCAATCCTCCCTTCAAGCATAGAATACATCCTCAGGTATCTGTTTTCAACCCTCCCTTCCAGCATAGATTACATCCTCAAATACCTGTTTTCAACCCTCCCTTCAAGCATAGATTTCAGAACAGAAAATTCTAACACCCAGCATCCACCTTCTTGAAATACCAAACAAATTAAGCAGTTCTTGAGGAACTCAGATATTGTGGAATCGGACCAAATTGTATAACTTACGATAAATAAAGGCGTTCATTATACTGAACTGTCTAAACATTCGTGGACTGCAATGCCTAGTGTGCAGTAAGCAACTACGCATTATAGCATACACGAACTGGCTACCTGTGCTACCTATGTATTCCCACCACACAAAATGTGAATCAGCCAATCATAGCTGTCCATTTTTCGAGTACACCACAGACTACAGATGTATTACTATTATGAGCTAAATGCTGATAGTTATTAGATAGAGGAACTTTTACTAGTAGTGAACGTGGTTTAAATATATGTTGTTTTGTTTGTGCTTATAATTCTTCAATGGTTCGGAAATTACAGCCAGCTATGCTTATAAGTATTAATAGTGTATTCTTGACCCTAGGACCTGTCCTGTCATCATAAGTGATGCCTATGTTATGAATTTGAAAACTCTATATCTTGAACGATTAGGAAATTACAGCCAATTATGCTTATGTCTACTTATAAGCATTGTTGGCTGTAATTTCCGAATCGTTCATGATATAGAGTTTTCAAATTCATAACATAGACGTGATGCTTATATCATGAATTTGTCAACTATATCTTAAACTGTTAGGAAATTACAGCCAACAATGCTTATAAGTAAACATAAATTCTACTCTACCCTACGACCTTTCTCGTCATCATGGGTGATGCCTATGTTGAAAATTTGGTAGTTGTGTCACAAATGGTTCGGAAATTACAGTCAACTATGTTTATAAGTAGACGTAGGGTCTACTTGACCCTGCAACCTTTCTCGTTGGTGGTGATGCCTATGTTATGAATTGGGTAGTTTTATCTGAAATGGTTGGGCAATTATGACCAACTATGCTTATAAGAAGACATTGGGTTGACTTGGCACTTCTATTCTTCTCATAATCATGAGTGATGCCTATGTTATGAATATGGTAGTTGTATCTCGAATGGTACAGAAATTACAGCCAACTATGTTTAAAAGTATACATCAGTCGGGCTGCGGCCCTTCTCGGTGTCAGGGTTGATGCCTATGTTATGAATTTGTCAACTATATCTTAAATGGTTCGGGAATTATGGTCAACTGTGATTATAAGTAGACATATAGTCTACTTGACTCTTCTATCCTTCTCGTCGTTGTGGGCGATGCCTATATGATGTTAATTTGACAACTATATCTTAAAAGTTTCAGAAATTACAGCCAACTATGCTTATGAGTAGATATAGAATATACTTGGCCCTGTGGCTCTTCTCGGCATCGGAGGTGATGCCTTTTGTAGTCGTATCTCAAATGGTTCGGAAATTACAGCAAACTATGCTTACAAATAGACATAGGGTCTACTTAATACTGAGACCCTTCTCGTTGTCGGGGGTTATGCGTATTTTAAATTTGATAGTTGCATCTCAAATGGTACTACAGCTAACTATGTATATAAGTATACATAGGTCATATTTAGCCCAGTGTTCCTTCTTGTCGTCGGGGTTATGCATATTTTACGATTTTGATAGTTGTATCACAAATAGTTTCCAAATTACAGCATACTATGCTTAGGCCCTATATGTAAGCATGGATTATACCTGACCTGAGGCCGGCAGGGTGCCTTGGAATGGTATCTTCCCCTTCACACAGAATTCGTGAGCAGGAAGTTCATGCTTTCGGTAGGACAGAAAACTCGGTTGGGGCACCCAGAGAACACCGACCAAAATTATAGAGCAGGAGGTGTACATCCTAGATTGATGCTGTGGGCGAGAGGGAAAATTATGCAAATGCGATTTTTTGCCTCGAGACGTCATCCAGGATGGTGGCTGGTTGTCTGCCAGCCATTTTGCTAGACAGTGTATTGGCTGCTATATTGCTAGTCAGCACGACTTCCATGATGGCGGACCGGATTGACATAGCAGATAGTTCTGCATTGGCCACCATTTTACTAGGCAGTGCCGCCATTTTTCTGGACACTGCCACCATTTTTGCTAGACAGTACGACTTCCAAGATGGTGGATCAGATTAACAGAGCAGGAAGTTCTGCATTGGCAGCCATTTTTGCTAAACAGTTCATTGGCAGCCATTTTACCAGACAGTGTCGCCATTTTTCTGGTCAGTACCAAGGCCGCCATTTTGGTAGTCGATGGGGTCCACTAGAACATAATATCAGCCGCCATTTCGCTAGACAGTACTATCTAGAAGCCTCTGGAACATACATCAAGATGGCCACGGCAGCATGCCGAGGAAACCCCTGTGCTGGAATGACAGAGCAGGAGGTTGGCTTCTAAGATGGGAGCCAGGAATGATTTCTCAATCTTGCGCAATGTGGATGGAAAAGTTCACAATTTCCGCATTATTCATCCACATTGCGTAAATTGCCAGCCGCTTTGGGCAAGGGCACCTTCGCGAGGGAAAAAAAGGGACATTGCGAAGAGGGAAAACGAAATTTTGTTGAAAAAGGGTCAAATTTGATGGGAAATTGGATTTTTTTTCCAAGGATTAGGCCTTTTTTTTTGTGCGAATTCGTGCGAAAATGACGTCATCTAAGATGGCGGTCGTGAATCCCCCAATCTCCAGCTCCAAGCCCCTGTGCCAGAATGACCATATTACAACTACTCACGACCATCGTACTAACCCAGTTAGCCTAACCGCATAAGATATAACAAGAAAACATTATACAGTGTTTATTAAACTAACCAAGCCGACAATGAAGTCGTCCCACATGTTAATTTGTTGTCAGGAGGTATCATCATTCCATATCTCATATAGTCGTTCACATGTACTTGTGAATTCACACTCACGTCGCATCTTACTACTTTCTATACCAGAAGCAAGTTTAGGAGTTCGTTACAATTATTCATAACCAACCAAACTGTTGTTTCCTAAACAAGCCTTGCAACATGATTTAAGACTGGTTACATATCCGTGGTAACAATCACAAACGAAAATTTTAAAAATAAATAAGCAAATTAAATTTTTTAGTAGTTTGTTATAAATGATTTCATCTGAACACGCGTTTGGCCTAGCACATTTTATTAGCTTATAATCTCATACTGTAATAAAATATGCTATTTTACGAAGTATAATATACCTATAGGCTGTTCACTGTAAATTGAGCACGTTTCAAAGCCCTGCTTAAGATCTACTTGTATACACTTTGTGTATTCTTCCGCCAAATGTAAAATTAACATTGGTATAGGCCTCCTCATTTGATTCATGTGTTGGTCATCTGAAACAGTGAAATTTTTAAGAAAGTAAATGCTTTAAAAATCTGCTAATTTCTACACTTCGCTGCATTAAAAAAACATAAAGCTAAAGAAATAATTTTAAGTTGTCACAAATGGTTATCTAACACTTTTTATTCGACGTTAAGACATGGAACTACTTTCCAGCCATCGTTACCAACTTTACTGGACACATGTCACTCAATGCGCCCATTAAAATATATGCATGCCGCGGCAGTGATTTTTTTCTAATGTTCATTTGTAAAGTGCTCACTTTATTGTGAATAGCCAGAAGAATGTAAATTTTGCAAATCATTTGCTCAAAATAGCTATAAAATACTTACACAAATTATACTTATATACTTATAAAATAATATATGCATATACATATAATATAATATACTTATGAAATTTTTGCAGAATACCTATAAAATCTTTAAGTAGCATTATTTTCTTCTTAAATTTTTCGCTAATGTCTTCCAAAAATCTTTCCACTTCTATAATAAGTGTTAATTCTTGTTCTGCTGGCTCTTAAGGGCTACTAATAAAATGCTCTCATATTTATAAAAATCTCATATTTCTAGACATATAATTTTTTTATATTCACATAATTCGTATTGCATTTAAATTATTCATTTGAATTATACGAAGAGAAAGTTTTAAGGGAACTGTGGTTACTTGACTTCTAAACGTAAATAATAAGCACCCAACTTCTAAAGTAAATATACTGCTGTCTTGGTCGCGAACAACGATGTGCCTTCATTAAAAAGAACAAGTAAAAGTTTCGTTCCCGCGTGGTCTACTCTAGTTTGAAAAGCGGAGCTGTTTTTTTAATATTTGACGTCTAAAATATATTGCAGGTGTTTACAGAGGCTTACTCGTTAATGATAACTCCTTTAGATAACGTACAACAGAAAAACGAGGCTGTTCAGTGGGTGTATTAATTAATTTTCAAGATAGATCCTGCACCCAAAACTGAAAAATTCTTAGATTTTCTATTAAATTAATTCAATAGTTGGAGGTTGTACTTTAGTAAATATCACATTTTTGACCTCGCTTAAGAAAGTACCTGTAACAAATCAAGTTAACAGAAGAAGTATCTTCTGTTGCCAGCTTTGAAAAATGAAGATAGCGTTTAAGAACACCATGCATCTTGGATCCCGGTTATTTCACATTATATTCTGAATATAGACATATAGATTTACACCTTATCTTAGAACTAAAAGCTATGTTAAAATAAATTTTGTTTCTGTAATTACTCTCTATAACATAAATAATTGAGGGCCTAAGAATATATATTGGATAGAATGGAGAAATTTTGGCCGCAACTGTGCCTTGAGAGCCGATGAGCAACGCTAGGATGGAAAGGCGGAGAAACGGGAGATATACGAGAAAAACCTCTGACCAGCGGCAACAGTACAATGCATATAACTATTGCATTGTAAATATTTGTACAGTTAAAGGCTGTCCACCATAAAGCGAGCACTTTCGAAATCAAAATTTAAAAAAAAGACACACCTAATAATAAGTACATGCATGCTGCAGGCCACACTGCCACACAGTTCAGTTAGCAGAGAATTATCATCAATGTCTATGAGACATGACGATGTACTGAGACGGTACAATGTAAGTTAAGATTATTATCATCAATGTCTATGAGACATGACGATTTACTGAGACTTTACAATGTAAGTTATGATAATTATCATCAATGTCTATGAGACATGACGATTTACTGAGAGTGTACAATGCAAGTTAAGATTATTATCATCAATGTCTATGAGACATGACGATTTACTGAGACTGTACAATGTAAGTTAAGATTATTATCATCAACGTCTATGAGACATGACGATGTACTGAGGGTGTAAATTAAGATAATTAATGTTGGTTTTCTTGCTTATTAACCATTGACACAATTAGCATATAATGTATACATCAACTTTCATGACAACTTCCCGATTTTCACCTGGATGACGCACGAATAATAAGAGATGACCCATGGCAATGTTTATCTACCTTCAACGGAACGATAGAAGATGAAAAGTAATTCATAAGCAGTTAATTGTGAACAGCTGTATCTGCATAATGTGTTAATTAAGTGTCACTTACAAGGAAACTCGGCTGGGTATAGCTGGTTGACTGACGTCTCGTCCCGTCCAGCTTCCCCTGGTTCGGAATCCTCATTACACTGACGAAGTTACGCCCAGGAAGTGTTAGCATTAGTTAGTTTCAACAATACAGTCAGCCAGGCACAATTATTTTCTGAACTCTAGCTAAGACTTACTTTTGTTGCTACTGTCTAATACTCTGTGCTCTATATCCACATTGTTAGTTGAAAAGTCGCTGGCTGCATTCTTGATTGTGGTTGCCGCAGCTTGTCATTAGAGAACATCAACAATGTGTGAATGTTATAGTCGGGCAAGTCAACTGTTCCTCTGACGACACTTGAGATTGGGATACAAAAAGGCGGCAATCAGAATAGCAATTCCCAATGTCCTGCAAATAAAATATCATATCATATTTCTATTTTGAATAAAATGATGTATTTTATTCGTAATTTTTATTTTTTCCCTTAACCATGATATACCATATCTAGTATTGTAACATAATTCGTAAAGTTTAGAAACTTTCATTTTATTAAGTATTTTTATATTCAACTCTTAGTATTTTGTACGAAAAAAACAATTGCTCAAGGTTGCAGACATGCGACATTGGTGAGTCTGCAGTATAGTAACCAGATGTAAGTTGACTCTCGCAGAAGACAGCTGCAGGAACACCAGCCATGAATGCCCTAGATAACATTTGTTTTAGTACTTAACTACCGTGGCAAAAACATGCTTCTTTAACTTTTTGTCTCTACAATTGGCAAAAATTTACAAAAAATAACCTTTATTTCTGTAAAACGTATTGTTATCATTGTAGAACTCTCAAGGACAATTATATAATAAAGTAAATTAACGTTAGCTACGAGACAATTAGGGCTTAATCTGTGTTCAAAATAATATAGCAGCTTATGTATGATACAATTTTCAATAATGGGAAAATGATCAACAAGACGTAATTGTAGTATTCAGAATTCAAATAGCGTTAGTTATCGTATTTCTTCCCACAAACATCACATACGCGATGTGGTAAGGGAGCTTCAAATGTTATAGAAGGCGACACATTATGAGAAAAGATGAATACGGGCACGTCATTTGTCCGACTTCACTTGATACTACTTCTGCAAAGTTCCCTCGTGCAAGTTCTTGGGCATTCAGACTGCGCAATTCGATTTGATTGCAAGGAACAGTTCGTGGGGAAGCAGATAGATAACGAACCTCCGATAGGTTAGCTCGTGTGCGTTGTTCTGGCGTGGAAATGTCGCCTTTGATAGCCAGTGACGGTGCTGTGGCCGGGAACAAGGAACTCTTCTGTCGCTATTTCCTTGCTTCTCCTGCACTCGGCAACGACAGTGCGTGGGATTATTTACTGTATTTGTCCTCGCCATTCTTTCGCTCACATACACATTTCTCTACCGTCCTAAATGCACTCAAGTAAGAATTTAAGCAAATTTATTTTCTCTGTTCTTTATTTGAATGCGTCATTTGCAGATAAGTACTTTTAATACATAGAGACTTAAGAAGCTACATTTTACGAAATTTCCTTTATTTTGACACGGAACTTAATGGCAAAGCAACCCCCAGTGAATGTATCAGAAGATGTGAAAGGGAAGTTCTAAAGTAACTCAAATTTCATCGAAAAATCGTGGTTTTTGCTACAAAATCTAGGTTTTTTGCTCCAAATAATTGTTTTAAATTTAAGAAATTAAGCATTCTAAAAAACAAGCACATTTACTCCAAAATCAATCATTTTTACCCCAAAATCAAGTATATTTACCAATTTTTCAAAAATGTCCAAACAGGATTTGTGGCACCTTAAATTACAAGCTATTTTACCTCAAATTCAAGCAAATATCTCGCTTTTCAAGCAAAATTTTCATGTTTTCTAGAAATAGCAATTTGCAAGCGAGCAATCTAAATAAATCAAATTTAAGATAAAATAAAGCAAATTTAAGACAAAATCAAATTAAATATTAAAAAGATTCAAATCAATATATATTTATATATAAATTTTAATATATATTTTTTAAGAGAACTCTATTTTATGCACAGACTTTCCATTTTTCATTTATTTTAAGCCTTTATAAATGTTAAAAAACTGCTTCTCATTTATTAGTTTCAAAGAATTTTTATCAAGTATCTTGACTTAGCGCTCTGGAAATGAAATTTTATGTATACCATCTAGAATACAATTAATTTTTACCAAACTTAAACTCATAAATTTCAACATCTGTAGCAGCAAACCATTAATTTGTTTCAAGATCTTGTAGCTTGATGAATCCAAGCGAATTGTTCAACTAGTTTACCGCAGCTTCCATTTTTTTGTTATTTACAAAGAAAAAAAAAATTAATTAAAAATATTTTTGCTCAAAAATGACTCACAAATCCTGCTCAAAAATGACTCACAAATCCTGCTAAAAATGACTCACGAATCTTGCTCAAAAATTATTCACAATTACATGAAGCATCTGGTTTTTGCTATTATATTGTATCTGCTTGTGGTAATTATAAACCACCAGTTGTATATTGTGGCCCAGATGCTCATAAAATATTTATACAATCAATAAAAAGCGAAGTAGAAGAAATTGGTAAAATATATTCACAAATTGAGCCAATGCGCCCATTAACAAAAGAAGAAAAAGTATCATATAGGAGATTTAAAAAAATATATGTACTGTATGCGAGTGTGAATATACGGAGGAAAATAAAAAAAAAAGTCGTCATGATCATATAAGTGGAAAATTCATTAATTCAACATGCAACAATTGTAATCTAAAATTAAAATTACCAAATTTAGTTCCACTTTATTTTCAGAATTTATCTGGGTATGATGCACATTTGTTTATTAAAGTGTTAGGATATGATGATAAAAATATATATGTAATAGCAAATAAGGAATAAAAGTTTATAACTTTTGGGAAAAACACAAAAAATGTAAAAATGAAATTTATAAACACATTTAAATTTATGGCCAGTAATTTAGATAAATTATCGTCCAATTTAAGAAAATATCAACTGGAACACATATAAAAACATTTTCCAGAATATCAAGTTGATTTTGTAATTGTAAAACCCATATGATTATGTGGATAGTTTGAAGAAATTTTAAGATACTGAACTTCCACCAAAGAGTGAATTTTACAATAATATAAACGAAAATAGCATATGTGATGATGAATACGAACATGCAAAATGTGTATGAAACCAATTTAATATATAAAATTTGGGCGAATACCATGATTTAGATTTAGAAAGTGAAATATTATTGTTAACAGATATATCCGAAAATTTTAAAAACACTTGTATAAATTCATATGATTTAGACTCTGCATGGTATTTTACAGCACCAGGTTTATCATGGGATGCAATGTTAAAAATGACAAAACAACCACTAAATTTATTACATAACTATGATATGATTTTAATGAATAAAAAAGGAATTCGAGGTGGAATATCACAATGTTGTAAGCAATATGTTGAAGCTAATATCAAATATTTGGAAGATTTTAATCCAAATTTAGAATCAAATTATTTAGCATATCTCGATGCGAATAATTTAAATGGTTGGGAAATGTTGCAACATTTACAATATGGTGGTTTTGAGAATGATTTGGAGAATGATTCTGAGTATCGTTATATATTAGCAGTTGATTTAGAAGATCCACAAGAACTACATCATTTACATAAAGATCTTCCATTTTGCTCAGAAAATAAGGTATTTGCAAAGACAAATCAATCTAAATTATTAAGAACTTTAGATAACAAAGAAAAGTATGTAAGTCACTATCGCAATTTGAAACAGTGTCTAAATAATGGATTTGAACTCACTAAAATTCATAGAATATTAAAGTTTTATCAGTCTGATTGGTTGAAGAACTATATTGATTTGATTACAACAACGGGAACTAATGCGAAAAAGGCTTTCGAAAGAGATTTTTATAAGCTCATGAATAACTCTGTGTTTGGCAAAACTATGGAAAATATAAGAAACAGAGTAGATATAAAACTAGTTACAGATGTTGGAAAATATGAAAAATTAGTAGCAAAATCAAATTTCAAAAGAAAAACACTATATTTAACGGGAATCTTGTGGCTATTCCCATAAACCAAACTGATGTCAAATTTAATAAAACAAAATATGTGGGAATGGCCGTTTTAGATATTTCGAAAGAATTGATGCATGATTTCCATTATAAAGTGAGGAAGGCAAAATATGATGATAAAATTGAACTATGCTATCAAAATACCGATTCATACGTTTATAACACAAAAACAGAAGATTTTTATGAAGATATGAGGTCGATAATAGAAAAATTTGATAGAAGTCATTATCCAAAGAGCAATATTAATAGAAAGTTTTAGGAAAAATAGAAAGACGAATGTACAGGTAAAATAATACAAGAATTTGTTGGTTTATGAGCAAGAATGTGTGCATATACAGTTGGCAATAAAGAAAGTAAAAAATCTAAAGGTGTGGTAAATCTAAAGGTGTGGTAAAATGTGTTGTTAATACGAGAATGCCATTCGAAGACTATAAGAATTGTTTATTTGATAAGAAATTTCATCATAGGACAATGATTTTGATAAGGAGTGAGAAACACTAAATATATACAGTCGAAGTTAATAAAATTGCATTAAGTCCTTATGATAACAAAAGAATTATATTAGAGAATAAAATCAATACACTGCCATATGAATATCAAAAAGAATAATTTTTATTTGAGTTTTATATTATTATATTTTAAACATCTCTAATTACCAAAACAACATCGGTATCAGAACCATCAAAATCAATTTAAGTTCCATTTTTGTCTCTAATTTCTAGGACAGTATAATTAAAATGTTTATTATTTATTCTATAAAAAAATCGATATGGGGGCTCATAGCTTATGTAATCTCGAAAAGAAAAAATAGTTTTTGGTGGAAAACTGGCAATTATATCAGTTTCCAAAAGAACAGATTCATCATATTTTATGAAAATGACATATTCTAAGTTACAATGAATGTTTATTGTATTATATGGATTAAAATTAGGTAATTTACTGCCTACAAAAATTTTATATTTTTCTATAGTCATATTTATTTCAAAGCCAACAACATTGTATAAGTGATCATCAAGTTTAATATCAAACTTAGTTTTGATAGATATTCTATTTTTTACATTGCCTGTTGTTATTTCAATGTTATTTTTTGGCGATGGATCTATTGAATTTATAGTTTCTTTTAACAATTCAACATCGTATTGGCCTTTGGGGATTGCAATAACTTCATTTTTGTCAACGACATCACTCTCTTTTTTTCAATTGTACTTATAGTATTATTGTCAATATTTGCAGTTTAAAGTTTTGCATGAAAACTAATTATTGCTGTCAATTTATTATTATGAATTATACAGAATTTTCTTCTTAAGAATATAACTATTATTTGTTAACTGGGAAACTTCATTTTACAGCTCAAGCTGTCGAGACAAAGTCATATTATCCATTTTTTGCAAAAATTCATTGTAATTAAATGAAAAAGCGGCATCCAAAGCAGCCTATGCTGTGCAAAGTTGACTAGGGTGTTGGCGTTTTAATTTTTGAAGAATCTTCTATGAATAAGAAAAATTGTGAACATTTGCCTTATGATATTAGAGGTATGGTAGTTGGTCCTACTAATAGCAGAAAAACTAATTTGATGATCAATTATGTTTATAATATGGGGTGATTAAATATAAATAAACTACTTGTTTACTCTAAACATTTGAATCGACCAAAATATATTCAATTACAAGACGATTTTGAAGTGATATCCAAAAAATTTAATGAACAAAAGACACATTATTTAATAACACTGAGGAAATGAATCGTTTAGATCAATGTGAAAACAAATCTCTAATTTTGTTTGATGAAGTTATTTTAGACAATCAAGATATGTTCGTTAATATTTTTCCCAAGGAAGACATAAAAATATTGTTTTTTTCTATTTGGCTCAAACTTATTCCAGAGTCCCTAAACGATTGATAAGAGACAAAAGAAACATTGTTGTGTATATTTAGACAAGATTATACTAACTTAAAGCATATTTGTAATGATTTTGTTGGTGGAGATATGCCTTATGAAATTTTTAAAGGAATTTGTGCTAAGTGTTGGGATAAAGATTGTGGTTTAATTACAATGGATATGAATAGAAAATTATTACAATAGATATGAATAGAAGATTATTGATGGTAAGTACAGAAATAAAATCAAAGTGTTTATTATATGTTAAAACTTTTTGTATATTAATAAAGTCTTAAATAATTATGTGCACTATTACAAATATAATTTTTGCACTATTCAAAAAAGAGAATCAGACAAAATGTGTCATCAGCTCTTTAAATAAGTATGGATATCTAGAAGGTGGAGCAAATTCGCTTTCAAAAATTCATACTGAAAAGTATGAAACTTATTTAAGAATATTTCAAGAATATCACAACCTCTCTTCAATCGATGGTAAAGTCAATGAAGAAAAACTTAATTTAATCAACAAGCCAAGATGTGGTGTTAAAGATGAGATAATTGTGGTTGTTCCATCAACAGCAAAATTGACTAGAAACTCATTCAAATGGAAATTTGCATATGCAAATTAATCAAATACAAATTTAGCAAAAGAGGCTATTAACATTTGGCCAAAACATACCAATTTGAAATTTCTTCATGATACCAATTCTCTAGATATACTTATATCATATAAACAAAGTCTACATAATAATCATAGGTTGCGCAGAGTTTGTCCATATACATTATATCCATTTGGTAGTGCACTATTTCATGCATATTTTCCAAATGAACAAAATAGCCTCGTTGAAATTCACATCAATAAGCAGGAATATTGGTATAATGATGGTAAAAACACATCCTGAAAATAAAATGAATTTTATAGTGTTTTTGATCCACGAAGTTGGACATTCATTAGGTCTTCAACATACAAATGATAAAAATGTAATAATGTACCCAATTCTCGACAATGATTTCGTTGATTTGCGACCAGATGAAGTTCAAAATATTCAAAACTCTTATGGGTCACCACTACAAAATAATTTTAATGATAATGAACCATTTGATTTATGCAAAGACGAATATATAAAAACTTTTTAAATTGTTGATGGTGAAATTGTTATTTTTTACAGTAAAAATGTTTGGACAAAAAGTTTGGGAGACAAGAATATAATCAATAAGCCATTTTCGAGAATTTTTTATATTCCAAAAACTGTCAGGCGAATTAGTCCTCTTTGGTGAAGAAAAAATGTATATGGTTGATTATCCTAGTTATAGTCTTATTGGTGGTTATCCAAAAAAATTCGTCTCATTTGAATTAAGAGAAGAATATTAAAAATTGCGATTTTAAATTCATATTATAGGAAAACCTATCTTTGATAAGAAATCGTATTATGCTGAAATAGATTAATGTAATTTCCAGATTAAAAAAAGCATGGTATAATTAGTGAAAAATTTCCTATTATACCAAATATCATAGACTCAGATTTTAGATATACAAATGGTTTACTTAGTGGTTTTTTTAGTAATGAAATTTTCATGGAATATAATGAATTTACAAAAAAATTGATAAGAGTTGGCAAAAATAGCATTTCATAGTTTGGTATAAAGTGTGAATCCTATAATTAAATTATAAATAAAAAGAAATATATTGTCAATGACAGAAAATTTAACTTATTAAGAGCTATATAATTCAATGAATTTGGTCTATATTCTTTAATAATATTTTCTTCAGTTATTCATTTTCTTCATAAAAAAAGGATATTAATAAAAATAATTATTACAACTCTCTAATTTCACTTGCACAAAGTTTTGTAAATAAAAATGAAGTCAATTCCAGACATAAATAACAACAAACTTATTTACAATGGTAACAAGGTTATTATGATTATTGATAAGGAATATAATCGAGGAGCTAATGTAACTAGGAATACACAAAACCGCGAAATGCTTTATATTATATTGTTGATTATGATGATAAAAAGGAATTTACTGAACTCCGGGCAACCTTAAAATAGGGAAACCATTAAATATGCAACCAAAAGCTATTTTTATCAATGAATCTGCTCTGTATAAGTTAATATTTAGATCAAATATGCCTAAATCTGAAAAATTTACTCAATGGATGACTATAGAAGTTTTACCATCAATTAGAAAACATGGCGAATATAAGATTTAAAAAAATGTAATGAATTTATTCAAAGGTAAAATAATACACATTAAAAAAATGAATGCGTTAAAAGACCAGCAGATAAAAATAATAAAAATTGAAGTTAATCATTTAAAAAATATAAATTAAATTAAAGATAAAAATATTGAAAACTAAACACAGACGGTTAATGGAGTCATAGATAAAATAAATCGCACAAATAATGTAATTAGAGATATGGCCCCTCATATTGTACTGCAAACACAAGATCCAAATGTAAATCCAACTTTTATTCATTTTAAATTGCTCAATAATGATTGTGAATATTATTATGTGATTAGAACACAAAGAAAAAATCTTCCAATACAGTTGCAAAGAATCGAATATATACATCCAAATTGTGTAATGTTATTCAGATTTGAATGTATTCCAAATTATATCAATTTATATCAAAGAATGAAAGAAACCATGAATGGCAACATTGAGTGTTTTCGCAATTACTTTAATAATGATAGTAATAACTATACTCAACAACAATTAATAATTGATATAAATAATATTTATCAAATTGAGAAAGAAACAAATTTTTATTTTTATTTACAAAACATCTGTTTTATTGAGCCATGAATTATGTGAGTTATCAAATCCTAACCACATTACAGATATTTTTTCACCCGTAGTCTTTAAAACTTTTTTGACCAAATATTCATCAGGATAGTTAGTTTTCATAATTTTGTATTCATAAAAACCACACATTATTTCTTCTCCAGTATTATCTTTTAATTTGAAAGTTGGCACATAAAAACTTAAAACTTTACAAATATTAAACAATTCTGTTGACCAATTAGCGGTATAAGATTTTTTTTTTCTAGTTTTTTCACATGAACAACATATCCAACTATATATTTTGGTTAAGTAAACATAAAATTTGTTTGCAATAAATTTTGCGCAGCTTAGGCTGCTTTAGCTGTTTTTAAAAATATTTTTTATTGACTTCAATCGACTTCATACGATAGTGCTGTGCTTTGTGTTGTTGTAGTCCTTCACTAATTTATCCAATATATTTATCCACTTGTAGTTACCATTAAAAGGAAATTTTTCCCACAGTATATTTTTTGAAGTTCATTTAAGTCTTTCAACAATGCTAGTTTTTAATAGTCCATAAGTTCTTTAAATATTTTATTACAAAATTCTAAGCCATTGTCGCTTTGTAAATTATTTGGTTTTCTTTTCATCAAAATATTTTCTAACCATTTACTACATATTTTGCTGTTTTATCTTTGATTGATAAAGAAAGTGTAAACATTGAAAAAAAGATCAATTATTATCAGAATATATTTATAGTCTTTATTTTTGCGGAATATAACTTTAAATTTCCACTATCCATTTCTACAAGATTTATTTGCCACAAATCATCAATGCCATATGATATAAATTTTTTTCTTACAAAATTTTTTTCATATAGGTTTATGTAATCCATTAATTAATCCTTCTCTCACATTGAGCAAATATTATTTTTCAAGAATGTTGATTTTTTAGAATTGCACAGAGAGCATATACATTTGTGGACTAATCGCCCATTTGTTGTATTCTCATTTTTTATATTATTACTTTTGTGACTTTCTTGCACTTCAAATACATGTTAGGTAGCTGACGCTGCCGAGACTATATATATATATATATATATATATATATATATATATATATATATATATATATATATATATATATATATATATATATATATATATATTGGTGTGATCAATTTTTGTATTACTCTTGAAAACGGCCAAATAATTATCAAACATGAGAACATCCATAACTATTTTATAAACAGTACAATCCATCAAAAAAGTAAAGAAAATTTGATCATTTTCTAAGTGAAAAATATTAGTCATTTTATTCCACTCTGCATGTAAATAAAATATATGAGATCGGTTTAAATTTTGTAATTTAACACCTAATTCTTTATCAAAATCTTCTTTGATTTTTTTCAACTTTCAAATCAACAAGTGTATGGCAATAATTAAAAATTACTTTGTTGAAATCTTGCAATTTGTCAGTTATTTTTTTATCGGGATATCTTTTATTGACGCCAGCTTTGCCATCCACAGGATCTGCCATATCATTAATTCTGCTATTTTGAATAGAAAGATATTCTGTTGTGTAAACAAAAACTTTAATTATTTGATCTCGTAACGCAGAAACAATGATATTATATTTTGATTCTACATATGATTTTCAATCTGAAACACTAGTGTTGTATTTTGATTAGACATATTTTTCTACTGCATAATCAGCAACAATAATTTTATTTTTTGAATCTACATATTTTAAATGTCTTTTTTGGTTTATATATTGGTTTTATATAATCAGCAATAGTGTTATTGAATTATAAATTTATATCTTCTTTTAGAGCATAATCTGAAAGGTAGTTTCATATTTTGAATCATCATCTTTTTTCATTGCATAATATTATATATATATATCGAAACATCTTTTATTGATCGCGTTTTTTTATCTACAGGTTCGTCTATATTAACAATTCTTCGCCCCAGAAAAGACACACCATTTTATAAAACCAAAACAAGTGCCTAACTCACTTTGTAAAGAAGAAACACTCGAATTGCATATTGAATCTTCAAATGTTTTTAAATTTTCAGCAATATTATAAAAGGTTTTATTTGAAGATTCGATTAATGGTTTCCCAAATATATATGTAATTTAATAGCATAGAAATTATATCTCGAAACTTAAAATTGCTAGAAATAAGGCGTAAAACAATTGAACATAAATGTCCACAGATAACAAAATAATAAACATTATTATTTTCTTTAAAATAGCAAACCCAATGAGTGCCAGCATTGGTTGAAATATCAAAATTAACCACAGCACATTCATTTTTGAGCATTTTTTTGATAGTTCATCAATCATAAAAACATTTTTGAAATTTTTAATATTTAATAATTTTTTTGGCATATTTTTCAATATCGATATTAGATAAGGTGATTTTTTTTTACCTTCCATCGTATTTTTTTCGCATCTACACCACTTCCAGCTTTATTTTACATTGCTAAATTATATATTTTTTGTTCTCCTAATTGTTTTTTATTTTTGGTAGTTTGTTCAACGGAGTTATATCTTGAAGTAGCTACTCCTGTTAAAGCACCAAGGCCAGTTAAAGCAGCAACTATGAGAGGGACAATTCCTCCATGGTGTAAACCATTGCTATTTTTTCTTTTAATATTTTATTTTTTCACTCAAGTTGTTATTTTGTTAAAAATTGGTCTATACCCAAATCTCTTAATTGATCAATGGGTATAATGAAAGTTAACATTTTTATCTTCATTTATGTAAGTTATATATATTTAATAAAAGATTTAAATTCCCCAACCCAAATTTCTTTTGGGAAAAAATGTTGAGGCAACAGAAGAAGAAGCAATTTTTTCACCAATAGGAGTATTTTTATCTAACATGGATTCTTTTTATAAAATTACCATATGGATTCTAAATATAAATGATCTCTATAAGCTATATCATGAAATTAACAAGCTTCGTCGAATTTATTTATTCCTGAGTCTCCTCTTTATAATCTTTAATTTAATTTTGTATATGATCCACAATAAGTATAACCCGGCAAATGCATTTCAGGTGAATTTAAATTGTTTAGTGTCCAATTTATCACACCTTTGCTATGGTGTTTGGAATTCCAAATGAGTGCGGAATAATAATTAAAACTCTTATAAGATATGGAATTCCTTTCGGATTATTAACAATAAAATCAGAAAATATATTGTTCAACATATTAATTTTCTATTTTTTTCATTGTAATAATTGTTATTTCCAGCATTTTCTTCGCCATGAATAATTAACAATATATCGATTAACTTTCTAACATCGCCCATCCAAATATATTATGTAGGCAAATTATTATATTTCTTATACCTTCGCCATATTTAGGAGAATTTTTTTATATATTCGTTATAAATTGATTTAATTATTTCATCAAACTTCCAATCTATACTTGAAGCTATGCTCATAGTTGGATCATAATTTTGGTATGCTGCATTTGTTAACAAAAGATTTTCTGCATGATATTTATAGTCCTCATTAGTGAATTTATCTTCACCATTGGATTTATCTTCAAGATCATGGTTTTTAACTTTTTGTTAATAAATTAGTAAGGCCTGTTGTTAAATCGTATTTTTAATCTTTGACAAATAGAAAGTCACCATCTATTAATTTTTTTTTATCTCCAATTTTAAAACCTTGCCCAACTCCTCGTAAACCAAATATATCATTAATAACATTTACCTTTTTATAAATTTATTTTCCATGTTTGTAGTAGAAACATCTACTATAGATGGTAAATTTTTCAGTGGTACAATTCCCATTCGCTCTTCAAAATTAGGAGATTCTTCGTCTGCAAAAAATTATTTTTCATATGATGTTTATTCTGGTGTTGGTGGATAATCTAAATTATTTGCAGCAACATGTACTAGTGCTGTTATTAAATGTTTATTTTCTTCACTTACGTGTTCTATTTCTGCCAATATTTTGTAATTCACGAATTGATGGTAAATATTTTTTTTAAATTTTTTTTTTTCATATTCTACCTCGTGGTTCTTTTTATAATTTCTATACTTCTCGATGAGAATTTCACTCAATGAAATCCCTCTGAATCCTTCATTTATATAATTAGTTTTACTTATAAATCAATTATAAAAGCATTAAGATATTTTAGAGACAAACATTTCCCAAACTGATCAAATGAGGGGGAATTTTTATATATACAATAATATAATCAAGTTTGATATTCCCATAGGCGATAGCTTTTCTTTTCCAAACGGTGTTTATTTTTTGGAATAATATAGCCTACTAAAGAGAGATAAAGCTGGAGATGAGGCAAAATACGAAAAATTATATAATATTGATGTTCGTTCAAATTATTTTCCTTTTCAGTTTTCTACAGTAGATATTTCAAAACATCGACAGATTATTGAGGCTGTTGATAATCCAGGAATAACCTCGACAATGATGAATATTTTCCTAAGATCACCAGGTGAACAAAATTCTTTAGAGTCTACTCGTGTTGATAATAAATTTCGAGTAAAATTTTTTCGTAGTGATAGAATAAATGAAATAATGTATCCATTAAGATATTTGATTGGCTTTATTCGCGATAGTAATATTTACTGGAAAGGTGCTTATAAAGTCATTTTTTTAAGAAATTCGTCTGATAACAAAGGTTTATATGTTTAGGAAACTAAAAAAAGCAAATGGCTCAGTTGATAAAATTTATGCTGATCCAGGTATAATTGTTATTGAAAAATTAGAAATTTTGTGGCCTATTTTAATACGAATTTAGCACATCAATTGCAATTAAAGAAAAAATACCAAAAAATCCTCAAATTCATATTGGTTTTAAGTATTGGCTATTTTTTGAAAAAGAAGCTCCTGCTGGGACAACTTTTTTTTGACACGGATATAAAAGATCAGTTTAATAATGTACTGTTTCACATGCCTGATTTTGTAGTTGTGGGTTTCCAAACTAATAGAAAAAATCGCGCCGAGCAATATGTGCATGCTTCAATGTTTGAACATTGTATTGTAAAAAATATTTTTGTTAAAAATAGAAGAAATTAAATTTTTCTCAAAGTTAAATTGGAATCTAGTTGTTGAAAATGATCTTTGTCTTAAAATATTTCTGGTTTTTAATGACTTTAGACATTCCAGAACAAAATTAGATACTCTATACAGAAATAATGAACTTTATTATAAGCCAACTACAAACTATCATGGCGATATCAATTATTATTCATTTTGGGGGCGAAGACGTTTATATGTTATTGACTGCCTATATAGAAAAACAGCAGTAGTTAAAAATAAAACAAATAAAAAATTAGTATAGATTTTAAAAAAGCTGTTGATGCTAATGCAATTTGTAATGTTGGTTTAATTAGCCAACGAAATTTAACTTATGATTATTTTACAGAAACTTTTATTAAAGACATAAATTTTTAATTTTATTAAATGGATAATGTAAACAATTTTACAGAAACAAGAAATTAATTCTATATTTTAATACAAAGTTTTAGACTCATAGATGAGTGGTCGCCTTTAAAAGTTAATTTTTTTATTAAAAATACTATTTTTCTATTTAAAATTTTCTCAATGTATCACTTTTTTTAAAACATATATAAATTTTTCAATATTATAAACGAATAAAATTGTAGATCTTTTAGAATTTTGGGATATTGGATATGAAATTATTAGAAACAGAAGTTTTCATTGATTAAAGAATTGGATATTGTTCAATTCAAATTTTTTAAAAAATCGATGAAAATGATTCAAGATCAAATTAATATTCTAATTTTAAAGACGGTGTTTATGATTTGGATTGCTGTGAGGGTTGGAATTATGGTATCAACAATGGACATGCTTTTAATTTTTATTTATTTTTGGACTTCAAAAAGTTTTATTGGCATTTTACTTTTATCAAATAGAAACTATAAATTCTATCAATTATATTTTTTTGATACTTTCACTAGATTTTGTCTTAAATTTGCTCTATTTAGATTCCTCGCTTGAAAATTGCTATTTCCAGAAAACATGGAAATTTTGCTTGAAAAGCGACAAATTTGCTTGAATTTGGGGTAAAATATCTTATTTTTTAAGGTGGCACAAATCCTGCTCGCATATTTTTGAAAAAGTGGCTAATTTACTTGATTTTGGGGTAAAATGAAAATTGAGATGCGCTAGAACTCTCCTTTTACATCTACTTGTATCCCTTGACTGAGACTTGTAGTAGAAGTAGTATCTGAATAAGCATTCGTTCCTTCTGCGAAATTAACTAAGTCTTTTTCATATATGTGTTAAGTTCAGACAATCATGTGTTTCAGGTGACTGTTATTAAAAAGATCATTTTGAATTTTCTGCAACATACACGTAAACTCTACAATGGTTTTCGTCCAAAATAATATCACATTCGACCCTCAGTGCAGTGGACCTCCTTCGAATACACAATTTCCGAAATGGAGTTAGAGGAGACACGCTGTCGCTTGTCCCGAATGCTCAACTGACCAAACACACTTGGTCTTAGAAAATTTATAAAAGTGTCCAATCAATGAAAATTAATGAGTTCGAGTAGTAGGAAATAGAGAAGTTGAGGACAACAGGATCCGGGTTAGGAGCGCAGGAGCCGGGCCAGCTGCCATGTTGTTACGTCACCGTCCGTCATCTTGTAATACATTGACTTTTGACCCCTGGCCCATTACCTTTGATGTTGACCTTGATCCCAGTGACCTTTTACACCAAAAACCCCCAAACACCCACAAAAAAATTCTTAAAAATTCTTAGAAAATAATGTATTGCAAAAAATGTAATTAAAAATATCGTTAAAAAATTTATAAAAAATTCTTATTGAAAAGATAATTTAATATTATGTTAAAATTTTATTAAAAAAATTATTAATAAAAATTATTTACAAATTGGTTTAAAAAATTATAATTATTAAACAACATTAAAAAAATTCATGTAAAATTTATTTTAAAAAGGTTAAAACAATTATTATGTAAAATTTCGCATACAAAAAGTTTAATTTTGTGTAATGAACATTGAATAATAGGAATATGTATTCTTGTAGTGTATTATTTTAATGCAGAAAATTGTATAGCATTTTAGCATTATTTCCCAAAAGAGAAAATTACCTGCATCCATGCGGTTATATCTGTATATTTCTTCTCCATAAATATATCGAACTACGCTAAGGGCCAGTAATAAAACTCAGTAGTTTAGTCATGCTATGAAATGTCATTGCGATGTAACATTTCATCAGAAAATATTCTGCAATTATGAAATGTCGAATATGCTAATGCAAACTGCCTGTAGTCAAGTAGTTTAAAAAGAAAACATTTATAGCTGAATATTTATATTTTGCCAAAGTCAGGAGATAATGTAGCTTCATCGTCATAACATCTACAGTGTTTTTCCAAATAAAAGGCGAAGGTTTGAGTCGAGGGTACTACGGCTATCAGTTTCGTTAACATAATACTCTGTTAAGTTTAGTATTAAAGTTTGGTTATAAGTTAATCTGAAGAGGACGTTAAACATAAGAGTCATATTTGCTACTAACTAGTTTATTCGAAATACTTAGAAGGTTATCAGTTGAATTGTATTTATGTATCGGAAGTAAAGGGAATGTACAACTTATATTTTACAAAACAAAGAAATAATCAACTCTCAGCGTTTTCTTATTTTATTTTACGCTCTTTTCCGGTCTGCAAAGCACTGTCTCCTAACCGGATTAATTAGCGATTTTGACATAAGGTAACGGTATTATGTGCCATCATGTTGGGAAGGCAAAGAGCACACCAATAAAATTTCATATTTCCGACATATTGCTTTTACTTCCGATGCACACGTATGGTATGTGAGTGTGTGTGCATATAGAAAGTGTACTTAGTAACTAATAGGTGATTAATTTTTCCCGATAAAAACCGTTGTAACATGAGCCTAAATTCATGATAGTTCATGCTTGGCATGATGAAATAGGATTCGCCATAAAAATAACAATTTGGCCATCATCACACGCCAAGCACTTAGCCGAAACTATTTTTTACATCGATAACTCCATACGTATCCAACAAGTGATAGGCAGAAAGAACATCACGTATGCCTGGCCTATATAATGATATAAATATATGGCAATGGACACTTTGTTCGCGTAGCTGTTTGTAATTAATGAGTAAATATTAAGTGACCTTAGGGAGTCTAAGTAGAGTGACAAAGACAACTGGGATTAGCATAAAATTGCCCTCTGTGATTAATAGTTTGTGTTAAGCGTAATGAAATAGAGCGAAGTTTTGTAAATAACAAATGCGTGAGTTGTTATATAATTGTATATAAATTAGGGAATCAAATTAAGTTATTTTATTAAATCTTCAATCCCTCGCGAACCTGGGTATCCTCTTAGCAATCTGTGACAGTAAAATGCGTTTTCCTACTTCCTGAACAAGGCTACAATTTTGGTGCCTTGAGTACAATGTCGGTAATTTATTCATAGGATTGCTCGAGGTGGCTCGAACTGTTTTTCCACACGCAACATTTCTATTCACTTAAATCCAAACCCCTCATGGCATAGTGCGACGAACGAAGGATCCATAGCATACCTCACAGACATCATCACTACAACCCCTCTCTTCCAAATCACAACTTCGTTGCAAGCAAAATATCACAGATGTAAGGGCGTCATAAATTATGCGTTTTACGTAACATTAGTCGGCATAAATCAGGGGAACAAAGGAACTCAAGATCCGAAATTCTCACGATTATTATTATTGATGATCAGCATTGGTAAATCAGCCAAACTCCACACGATAGTGACTATCAGTTTTAACACAAAAGTCGCGGTCCCTTACACGAAAGTCTGTCACTATGTGAACGTACTATCACAAATAAATATTACAAAACCCTTCCATTGAGTATTGTGGCATCTGGTAATTTGTAAATATTTCTGTGTACATGTATTGTTAATTTTAGATAGGATATGATTGCGAAACTGTTATTATTCCCATATTATTTACTGTTGATGTAGGCACATTTGCGTTAATCTCTATGAATGGGGAAAAGTATTGCAAAAAGTTGCGACACTTCTAATGACGAATTCCATGTTGATCAGTTTTTGTTTTATTTTCGTTAGGAAAATTAGTAGGGAGAAATAGCCGATTCTGGTGCAAACGGTGGAGGTGTGCGAGATGGTGGTACACGGCCGCCATCTTGGATGAAGTCACCGTCGCAATCTTGGATGACATCACCGCCATCTTGGATGACGTCATTTCCAACCACCATCTTGGATGATGTCATTTCCGGCCACCATCTTGCCAACCAGCATGTCGCCTTTTTGGATTCAATTTTTTCATATCTATCATTCCGCCTTGACATCTAGCACAAGCGGTGGTGGTGTGCAGCTCCATCGTTCGGCTTGCCATCAACCATCTTGGATTTCATGCTTTATCATTCCACCTTTGTAATCCACCATCTTGTATTTCATTTATTCATGCTCTATAATTCTACCGTGGCATCCACCATCTTTGATTTCATTTCTTCATGCTCTATCATTCCACCTTAACAACTTAGATTGTGGTGGAGAGCGACTCGTGGCCCTATCATTCTGCCTTGGCATACACAATATTGGGTTTCAATTCTTTAGTCACCTTCATTGCATCTCATGCTCTATCATTCTGCATTGGCATCTGCCATTTGAGATTTCATTTCTTCATGATCTATCATTCCAACTTTTAAATTCGCCATCTTGGATTTAATTTCTTCAAGCTCTATAATTCTGCTGTGGCATCCGCCATCTTCGATTTCATTTCTTCATGCTCTATAATTTCACCTTGACAACTTAAATTGTGGTGGTGTGAGCTCATGGCTCTATCATTCTGCCTTGGCATACACAATATTGGATTTTAATTATTCAGTCACCTTCATTCCATCTCATGCTCTATCATTCTGCCATGGCATCCGCCATTTGGAATTACATTTCTTCATGCTCTATTATTCTGCCTTGACATCTGCCCTCTTGAATTCCATCTCTCCATGCTCTATAATTCTACCCTGACATCTAGGACAAGCATTGGAGGTGTGCATCAACAGATGGACACCAGCCAGGAGGTGACTTTGCAAGCACAAAATTAGGCAAGGTAAAAAGATGCTCCAATGTTAACGAGAGGGAAATGTTAGCAGTCATATGGGCCATCAAGAAATACAGACCTTAACTGGAATACCAGTGTTTTACTCTCAGGACAGACAACAGGTGTCTAGTATGGTTGCACGCAATGAAGGAGGCAAGAAGTAAGCTGACATGGGGGATGCTCCTAAGGTCGTACGACTTCACTGTGGAGCACGTCCCCGGAAAGAAAATCAGTTAGCAGATGTTTTATCGCGCACCAGACATGAGCATGATCGTCACAAATGAGGCGGAATGGGACGACATGTTACCACCAGATTCACAAGAAATGTTCCGCAAGATAAACATAAAAAAACTGCAGGTTGTAAACTCAGAAGTGTTAATCGATGCATTGTACCACGACATAGTGAACGCGCAGGACAGCTGGGCACTGGAGAGAGTGAAAAATGCACTGTGTGAGACAAAAGCAGTAGAACAATGGTGTGTAATTGACAATCAATTGGAAACTTGCTCAGCAAAGGAGGCAACAAAATGGAGACTGTAAATGCCACCAAACTGCAGGGAAAAAGTTTTAGACCATGTGCATGCCAGTCATGTAGTGGGACACCCGTGACTGGAACAGACACTAAGGAATGTGAAACTGCACTTTTTCTGGCCCTGCTTGTCATGTGATGCGAAGAGGTCTGTGCAAAATAGTGTGAAGTGTCAAATTGTTAAATCGTGCAGGAATGTTGTGATTCAGCAGCAACAGCCACGGTTGCCCCGACTGCGCTTCCAGACCTTCAGCCTCGACTTGATGGGGCCATACCCACGAACATCTGGGGGGAAAAGATATAACTTAGTGGTAATGGATAATTTTTCCCAGTCGACTGAAGCTTACGCGATGAGCAGCGCACAAGTGAAAAGTATTGTGAAAATGCTGGAACGAGAGTTTTTCGCATTCTGGGGTACCCTAAACAGGTGCTTACTGAGAACAGAACTCAATTCTCCAGATGCAAGTGGCAGGAAATGTAGACCCGGTGGGGGTGTACCGTTTGAAGTCAGTGGTTTACCACCCCAGTACTCACCCCACAGAGAGCCGCAATAAAGATATGAGGCGCAACTGTGGCTCCCTGTGGATGAGTTACACACAAGTTGGACAGAACACCTGGCCACTGCCCTCTTCACCCTCCGCCATCCTGTCAATGCTGCAACAGGACGCATGCCAGCAGACGTACTGTTAGGGCACAATCTTACACAACCCAGTGAAAATAATTACCCGCAAAACACGAGTGACGAGAGTAATGGAGGCAGAACAGCATAGTGCCAAAAATACCACCAAAACAGCAAAGAACAGGTGGAGCAGCAGAAGCACTACATCACAGGGTGGGTCCCCACAAGAACCAGGCCACCACCAGCACTACAACCTCGTCAACAGGTGTACCTGAAAGCACATCGCCATTCCACAGTGCTACAGAACTTCTGCACCAGACTTGCTGCAAGCTGGACAGACTGCATCAGGTAATCAAAAGCATCGGATCCAGCACCTACCTGATCCGAGTGGGAAGGAAATGCATAAAAGCTCATCGGGACGAAATCCATCTGTCGCCTGGAGACGTCGACATTGCGAAGATGTACCCGAGCCCGAACATCGCACGATGTTACACCACTGGCCGAGCATGATGTACACAGGAGTGAGGAGGAAGGTGGTGTGGTACCTCCTACAGAAGTGCCCCAACAGGATGCCGAAGCACCGTCGATGACAGACGAGGCCACGTCCACCAGGTGTCAGGCGAGCACAGGCACAAATGACTGGAACAATGGAAACACAATAGAAAATGTGTCCCCAACACCTCAAGCAAGTGGAGAGTATGTTGCAATTGAGGAGCAGGAAGCACGTAGCGAGGAGCAGGAAGCATGTTAAGAGTTGGCCCTTTATGGCGATGTCAGTGAGGAGGGTGCATCAGCACCTCACCCGGGAACAACAACATAAGGTGCAGGAAACGCGACTACGCCCGGCAACATGGTGCCGTAGGGCGAACATCGCAGTCCGATACAGAGGTGTCTATTGGCGCAGCAGCTACAAGCGAACCCATCCAGGACCCAGGACACGGACCAAGTGCGGCACTTCTGAGGTAGGTTCCCCCATCCGAATATAGGGTGTCCGCCATCATTGCCCCATCAGTCGATGGGGACAGCACATCAGCAAGTGGAGGAGCAGTCCCAACAACAGCTGGGGAGTTACCCGAGGGTGGTGGATCACTCCCAGTAGTCGCCTGTCCGGGTCACTACTGGCAGCGACAACAACATATGCACGAAGACAGCAGCAGCGACAGCAAAGACAGTGGGTCAGTTGACTCATGGCAACTTTGAATGGTCACAGTGCAAAGAACAGCTTCCGATGGGATGTACGAGGTGTGTGGGCGTTCCAAAGCCACATAGAGTGCAAGACCGCAGGGGACATTGGCAGCAGCTGGTGATTCCATAGCATAAGGGCCGGCAAGAAGCCTTTATGCGTTACGTCAATGACGAGCAGATGCCAGGTTATGCCTCTGCTGCAAGTGACGTGTTTGGCTGCAAATGGCCTTGCAATGGCGGGGGGTGGGGTGATGATGTGTGCCGCATACCCGCTCCCAGGTGTCAGTTTGCCCGCCGTACCAAATCAGCAAGGGCTCTACAAGCAACACAGTGAGTGTGCACACTCTACGCCACAGGCAGCGCAGGTGCAGCACAGATTTAGTGTTACCAGATAAACGCAAGTGTAGTGAGTGCCCGAGTGCAGTGATATAAAAGGAGATGTCACATTTTTACATTTTATGTTTCTAAATGGCTTAACGACAATGCAAGTGATACATAAAGACATGTGTACACATAAACACACCAGTTAAATGCTTTAATGCCCTAGTGTATTCTTTTGAAGTGTTTTTCTGTTTATAACATATTTTTCATTCTCATGTGTTAACATCCTCACCTCATATCACAGTATTATTATGCATGTATGGTCTTTTGTTGTGCAAGACTTAATTTTTGAAACGTTTGGGAATCTTCAAGGCAAGTGTAGGGTGTTTGTCATGCAAGGATGATGTTTAAAAATTAGATCCATCTGGTTTTAGCCCGCCAAGCCAGCCAGCATGCAGCATTTATCAGGTTAGCCATAGTCCATCTTGCGAGGGGTGCAGCACATTATGTCATGACTCGCCTTTTCGCGCACTCGGTGGGCATCAATCTTGTGCACAATCATTTCTTCAGGAATAGAATTTATTAAGTAACCGGAACCATTTGTTTTATCTGCCGTCGAGACTCCGCACCTCGTACCAATCAGTGCTTGCATCACATGGGTGGATTTTATTTGTTCAACCTAAAACATTGTGACCACATGTCTTTTATTCTGTTTAATCCATGCTGACAGGTCTAGCTCAGCAGCAAGTGTACGTAACTTCAACTGAGGTGTGTAGAATAATACTGAGTAAATTATACAGTGAAGCAAAAACCACTGGTATTTATTTCAGGTAGCCACAAGGTGGTTGAGGTACTGCCTTTTCCCGCCATTTTACTACAAGTATGCATGGAGAGTATAATGAGTGTTTTAAATGTTCACACATAATTGCAACGCAACTAAAGTGTCGTGTGGGCGTGTGGGGGGCCCCGATATCCCACAGTGCCGCAATCAAGAATATACAATATTTTTCACTGGAGTACTTCCAATCCCTGAAGGGATTACACCATGGTTGTCGGCCAAACGACCCTGGGGACGAGTCAGCTGTACCGACATCATTGGCATTATTCTGGAGAATAATGTCTAGCTCCCCTGGTAACCAAAAATCTTAAACCCCATTTTAAACATTTTCTACTTACCGCTTTTCTAACCTAACCTCGATCCTCAACTGATTACACGACACCATGTCAAATTATAGAGCATGAAGAAATGAAATCCAAGATGGCTGATGTCAAGGTGGAATGATAGAGCATGTAATCCAATATGGTAGATATCGAGGCGAACAACGGAGCCGCACACTACCACCGCATGTTCTAGATGTCAAGTGGAATGATAGAGCTGGAAAAATATAGGTGGATTGACAGAAAAGGAAAAATCTAGGCAGAATGATAGAGCAGGAAAACTTGAACCCAATATGGTGGCGTACTGGTTGGCAATATGGCGGGTGGAAATTATATCATGCAAGATGGCGGTCGTAATTGACGGCATCTAAGATGGCGGTGGTAACTTCATCCAAGATTACGGTGATGACGTCATCCAATATGGCGGTGATGACGTCATCCAATATGGCGCATGTGTACCGCCACCCCGCAAACTGCTGCCGTTTGCACCAGAATCGGCCTTTTCCCCCTACTAGCATTATTATACGTCTTCAGAAGGGCAGAAAGAATGTTGAGGAGTCGGCCAAACTAATATTGTAAAATAGTTCTTTTTTTCTGTTATCCAGCCCTAATTTATAGAAGTGATAGTTAATATATCATTTCCGACATTAGAATTGGACAATATATGATTTAATGAAGGACTGTGAAGAAATAACTTCAATCCAGGAACTTATGATGACCCGAAGATGGTTGATCGTATGCCTCTACTAAGGATCCATCGCTGCATCTGGAGTGTAATGGACTACCAACACTTCGCGCCACTGTGGAGGTTCAGGGAGCTGTGTTCGAGCAGAGAACTTGAGTGATCAACGGTCAATGAAGGCGGATCATCGTCATCCCTAGGCGGTATTTCTCGCACAAGGTTCTATATAGCCATATACCTTATTAAATCTCAACCTAAAATTAATGTTATCGCATTTAGAAAATGAATACGTTTTATTTCTTCTGACTATGTTAGGTAAATTATTATTTTAATATAATTTGCAACAAGTAGTGTCGTCTGTTTCATTAATTTTTTTTTGTAAAAAAGGTTGCTTTTGAATGTGGCTCGAATGTTGAAAATATGCTACTCTATTCATGTGAAGATATGAGCAAGAGAAAATACTAATTTATTCTTTTGATAGTCATTAAAATCTTCTAACGATTTTACTTCACTCTAATCCTTGTCGTTGGTAATTTTAAGATGTGTTATTAATGATGTCTTTATTTTTGCATGTTGGTTGTATATTGGTATTTCTTTGTCCTATTGACTATCTCTATATCTAGTTTATATGGTGTATGGTACCTACACTTGAATGAGTAATAGTTTTTTACTCACTATGGAAATGTTTCGAAGCTAGCCGTGGTAAAAATTATATAGTAAAAGCATTATATGTTACACCATTAATATATATTTTGACTGTGACTCATTTCAGTTGGCAGAACAGTATGTAAAACCACTTTTAATACAGTATATATTTCATGCGAGTAGATTAAAACAATTGTTTTTAAAGCACAACACTAGGGCAAAAATATCACAATAAAGCTCCTTTCCAAATGTAACCATAACTAAAAGTTCAAAACACCATTAATAAAAAAATCCAATAACTCGAAAAAATTACGTAATCTCAGGTACAATGTGATTGATTGAGTGTTAGAAAAAATACGTTACAGCCATGCGCATAAGGAAATCTCTTAACGTTGCATTAACAATTATTAATTAAGCTTGATATTTAATACTGGCATATGATCATCGCACACTAGACAAAATTAATGGAGGGCACATAGGGAGAAGGGCAGGTTGAAGGGACCCATTAAAGCCTCCAAAAAGTAAAAATCTAAGTAAAATTTAAATAAAAATTTACGTTAGAAAATAGCAACTGCGCGGGCGATCCTGTTGATCCTACCAAAGCCTCGCAGTATAAAAATTACACGCGCACCAATTAATAAAAAATATTAAACGGCCACGCGTGAGTCGCGGTGCAGCAAGACAACGCCAACGAACGTGATTAGTGAAAATGGGCTGCATGAAAAACACTACAGAAAACACGTTAAAATATGTAATCAAACACACGGCCAGTAATACTTAATTATACCGAAAACTCAATTTGGAAAGTCGTTCAAAACCACAATTTGGAAAAAAAAAGCATTACAACTGCGTACCTACGCCACAAATTGAATTTAAAAATGACCTCATCCCCCCCCCCCCCTGAGGAAACGCTCACACCACAATTCATCGTTCCTAACTTCTTGTTCTGCCGCACGGGCAGATTGCACCTCAATTAACAATTATTTTCGACGTGAAAATATGACTGACAATTGAACTACGTTACGTCGCATATTGCAGGCTCAAGCGGCAATCGCAGATCTTGAATCATGAAGCAGGTTGCTTGTTCGTATATCAACTTATTCCAAGAGCCAAAACAAACATGGTGGCGCACCACGGAAGGAAAAAGAGGGAGGATAGAGAGGAGATGAGTTCGCCACCGAGAATACCACTGAGTTCAACTGTAGGATCGATATATTACATCATCGTCGCAAGTACAGAAGTAAACGTAGTGACAATTTCGCTCATTAATTTGAATCTTAAAAGAACACAGAACTTGCCGCCCTCCAACTCATCAAATTGAAAATAAATAAACAGGATAGTCCACATAAAGTAGGCACACCCAACATTTCCGGAAAGGTTGCAGATCTCGAAATGCTGTTTTTTTATAATAAAGGAAGAATCACTGATCGCATTTAGAGGTTATAAATCGCATCATTACTAATATTCACTCGGGAGCTCTAAATACACTATACGAACACTTGTCTCTCCATTTCCGCACATACATACATAATCATAACAACTGTCTGACACACACACCACTTGTTACCAACCTGTAAATATTAAAAGTTACAACAGAACCTTACACATCAAAAATTACCCTTTTCAACAGTTTTCGCTAAATGAAATTACGTACGGGGACAAGAAATTTGTCGCAAACGTTGCTATTCGTAACACGTGTATGCAGCAAAATAATTAAACCACATATTACTCTTCCCCAGGAAACATAGCCCTACATTCATTTCTACTGCATCTGAAACTACGTAAAAAGAGGAATTAAGTGATATAGCGTATGCAATGGAAACTACGTAGAAAGAGGAATTAAGTGATATAGCGTATGCAATGGAAACTACGTAGAAAGAGGAATTAAGTGATATAGCGTATGCAATGGAAACTACGTAAAAAGAGGAATTAAGTGATATAGCGTATGCAATGGAAACTACGTAAAAAGAGGAATTAAGTGATATAGCGTATGCAATGGAAACTACGTAAAAAGAGGAATTAAGTGATATAGCGTATGCAATGGAAAGTACGTTTTGTAAATAACAACTGTGTGAGTTGTTATACAATTGTAAGTAAATTAGGTAATTAAACTCAGTCATTTTATTGAATATTCAGTCCCTCACGAACCTGCACTATAAATTCGAATCAGTGACAAAAACTCCACTTAGAATCAGTGTAATATCACTCATTGTTCAGTGTAATATTTCGCTGATTGAAATAGGGACGTGAAACAATTTCTCTGCTTGAATAAGTGACGGCCGACTGCAGTGGCGAATTAAAAACTGTTATTATTGAATTTAGCCAATTAATTACGTGAAATAATCAATTACGATAGTTTACAATTTATATTCCGCAATTTACCGCAATTTTAAAAGCAATATAAATCTCGGGATGTTGCCAGGATTGAACGTACACACAATTTTCGCTTCGCTTTCTGGCCGTTAACTAACCTTCTGTGCTGTCAAGTCAAGTGTCATGTGTTAAATAGACACAATTTGTGGAGAGTTTATAGCCACATGTTTGGGCATTCAAATTATTACTGTAACACCACTGATATGTGTTACAATATCGCAGCTATAAAATATTACTCCTGTGATACATAATATAAGAAAATAATGTGTAATGTAATGATAAAATATCGTTGTATATGTGAGTCAGTCTGATAGGTTATATTAATGATTATACCTCGGCAAACCTCTATGCTACCACGCTAAAGATCAGTATGTTCGTCCAGATTGGAATTATCTGTGCATATTAAACAATTGGACATCAATTCTAATAAACAAACAGAGAAGTCTTAATTCAAGTAAATCAATAGAAACGAATAAAATTACTTCGATTTTAATACTGATGAACTAAACCAATTTCAAATTATATAGTACTTTTGCAGAACTTTTGTTACGAAATATTATACTATACTAATTCTCAGAATTACAAGCAACACCAGCCTGCAGATTGCACATCAATCGATTTACCAACATTTGACTTTACTAGTTCTGGTGTCATAAATACATTTACATTAGCTTGAGGAAAATTACGACTTAGCTGTATCGATAGCGGAAAATAACAGCAACTCTGCCGATGTCGTGGAGTCATCCTTCACTGGTGTAGAACCCAGGAACAGCTCTGCCGCTCACCACGGACAGCACATCTCCTGGTGTTCCTCAGCGAACTCGTCCTCTGCGGGCCGGAACAGCGGAGGTGGGTGCAGAACCGGAACCTCGTCAGAATCCGCAGCCAATAGCACTCCTCTCGCAGAATTGGCTCTCAGAACACCAGACACCGCGTAGTCGTTGGTGCGAAGTTCTCCTTTACTGGGCCGTCCTTCTTTCCGAGCTCATTGTACAGCTTATGTCGAATTACTTCTTCTTTTATACATATATCGGCTCAGCATTTCAATAGTGCGTGAATAATTATGTATCTCCGTCGTAAATATCAAATTGTAAGGACTGACTTCATTTCTAGCTGGCCTCTCACTGATTCCAAATTAGAATGAATAATTTTTTGTTCTATCAGACTATTGTTTGAAAGAAAATGTGATAGGCCGGCTGGTGTGACCTGATTCTTTTGAGAAAACAAAAGGTAGTGCTTGTTACAAAGACAAATACTCAAGCAGAGGAACCATAGATAATGATTAGACTTACATAGCTTATACAACACAACTGCCAAAATAAATATGTTTACACATATCCCATTGAACGTACGCTAAACATCTTATACATTGCATTAAAGTTTGACATTTAAATCAAATTTAAAGACAGAATAATCGTTGTAAGATATGCCTTACATTTCTTAACGAAATCGGGAAGATTTAAATCGTATGCTCTTACTTTTAGTTTTGGGTTTAATTGGTACCGTTGGGATTGTTAAAGCGAGTATTTTATATCAGTGCACTCTCAGAAAACCAAATGAAATTCGTAAGAATGGAAAGAAAGGCTGAATGTTTATATTACCTGGTAAAAATTGTGTTTTGAAAGACGAAACACATTTTAGAAATTATTTTGTATTGATTTTATTAGTTTATTCGATGTTATTTTACTTGATACACGTTGTTTAAAGGCGATAATTAAACGTTTTTGACTGCAATTTTTACACACTGTTTAACTGATCTATTAGTCAAGAACAAACCACTTGCAAATAGTGAAAAAAAGTCTGACGGAACAGCGGAAAATGTTACTGAATCAATAAGGGAAAGAAGTTTGGCATTTTTCACTAATCAATCAGTTTAATTCACTTAAGTAACTGATTCGTATTTAGATAGCGGATATGCTCTAAGCAATACATGCTGTACTCACAGCTATAAGCAAGTAACACACGCCGAACTCATCCTCGTGGAACCGCTTCCTAACAGCAGCGTAGCACAAGTCCCCGTCATCTTGTGTGGTATGTGGTATTGAAGTGTGAAGATATACATACGTAATGAAGTTCACGAAAGAGGAAAATCTGGATGCTCTACAATTTACGGTGAGTGTGGCAGAAATTCCAAGTAACCCGTCCAAATGTATGGTGAAAAGTTTCCTAATCGAACGCCTATCTCATTGCAACGATACAAAGAATTTGCACAAGTCTTTTGTCACGAGGTGATTGGAATTCCACAACACGAGTGTGATGAAGACTGCTACGGGTGAGATGCATCAACATGATGTGTTGGCACGTGTCGATAAAAACCCTCATAAGGATAAGCGAGAACTTTCCAGGTTCATAGGAATAAGCAATACAAGTGTGTTCAGGATACTGCGTCAAAGGAAATTCCATCCATATCACGTGGCTCTTCATCAAGCGTTACATGAAGGTGACTAACAGCAATGTGTTCAGTTTTGTAGGTTTTTTTCTGATGTCTATATGGGATGAGAACAATTGTCTGAAAAAACGACTATTTACCGTATCTTTGAAGCGACCTTCACAAAAAATGGACGCGTAAATGTACGAAATATGCACAACTGGGCGACGGAAAATCCACACTTGGTCCGGCGCATGGCGCACCAGCGACAGTGGAAAGTGAACGTGTGGTGTGGAATCATTGGAGACTACGTTTTAGGGCCATACTTCATTCAAGGTATAATGACTGGCAGTATGTACGCCCATTTCCTCAGAGCGATACTACAGGCACTTCTTGAAGACATACCACTCGACATAAATTGTGATGTATGGTTTCAGCTAGACGACTGTCCTGCGCATCTCGCTTTGGTGGTGAGGCAAGTGTTAGATGAAACGTTTCCAAGCTGATGGTTAGGGCGTGGTGGAGGTTTAAGTTTGCCAGCTTGCTCCCCCGACCTCGCACCACTCTTCGATTTTTTCTATTGGGAACACTGAAAGATAGGGCGTACAACACGATTCCTACGACGCCAGAAGACATGCAGGAACACATTGTGCCAGCTTGCAGGGGCATTAGGCCAGTAACACTCCAGGCTGCACGTCGCTCGCTACATGTGCGTTTACACATGTGTATTGCTGTCGATGGTAAACACATCGAGCACATGCTGTGAAAACAACTAATGTGAATCATTTCAACAATAATAATTGTGCTCTTTTGTGCAATGCATGTGATAAAAATTGTTTCATTTCATATTTACCTAAGTTGCTAGAACATAATTAAAATTTAGAAAGCACAGAAATAAAATTAATTTAATTAAAAAGTATTGTATATAATAATATTGTAGTACAATATGTACAAATATAAGATAAAAAATTAATACTTTTCTTTTAAATTGAACAACTTTAATTTTGAATTATATATATATGTATAATAAATTATGCAGGTAGTCAAAGTCCGAATCATGCATTTAGGTATATTGATTGAAAAAAAAGTTAATTTTATAGAATGGAAAATTACAGATTTTTACTATGTCTATTAATATGAGTGCCATCAACTCACCTGGTGACTAGATCGAGAGATTAACACCACCTATGAGTTGAAAATAGAATTCAACATGGAGGGCGCCGATAGCGCAACCTATACTTTCATAAAACCATAAACAATTATGGCTGCCGCCTGGTGGTGATATCGATTATTAATACACTAGAGCCACCTAGGCGATGAAAACATATGAAAACCAATATGACGGCCTTTAGCACTGTATAAACAAATTGGCTGAAGAAAAAAAAAAACAAAGTGGCATCCTAAAGCAAAGTATAAACAAATGACAAACGAAAGACCAAGATGGCAGCCTACAGCAATCTGTAAACAAATGAAAAACTAACATCATGATGGCGTTCTACAGAAATGTAGAAACAAATTACAAACGAAAAAGCCAATATGGCAGCCTCCAGAAATGTATAAACCATTAACAAATGAAAAACCAAGATGGTTGCACATAATGCAATGAGTATTATTGAGGGATGATGGGGACGTCCGGAAATCTAAGATTTTTTGAATAAATTTTTAACAACTTTTTAATAATAATTTTTAATATATTTGATTTTCTGAGATTTTTAATAAATTCATGGCCAAATGTCACCGGGGTCAAGGTCAAATGTCAAAATTCAAGGTCAGTGACTGGCTTCCAAGATGATAGTCGGCCGATCGTAATAACAGAGCTTGAAGAGCTCCGTTCTCCTATCCCCTATCACTTGACGCCCGACTTCTCTATTTTCTACTACTATTGATATCACACTTGTACTCACGCTGCTCATTTTCCCTCCGCTGCGGTGATTTCCTTTGTCCAATATTGCATTCCGTGCTCCTTGCCTTAGTACTGTATGCGCCGAGATGCTGTAAGAAACTGGTCCCGTCAGGATGAGACACGTCACATGTTGCCTTGATTACAGCAGCAAGTAGAGTTCCACTGCCCCATGCTACCGGCCCACTTAACATAATCATTATTGCACATTATTTCTTGGCGTTCCTGTGTTACTTTCCGTTACATATGCTGTACGATTGAATTACTCTTTGCACGTACTTTTAGATGCAGTTGAAATAAATGTATGTTTCTATGGGAAAAATAATATCTGCTTTAATTATTTATGTCCATACATGTATTACGAACAGTCCCTTTGCGGCAAATTACTTGCCCCCGTACGAAATTTCAATTAGCGAAAACAGAATTTCGTGATCTGCAACCGTTCCAGAAATTTTGCTGTTGTCCACGATAGACGGGCCATTCTGTATACACAACTGCACGACATCGTAAATTCTCCCTCAATCAATTCCATCCGTTCAGTCTCGAATTAATTTACGACTTCCAAAATTGCAATCGTCCAATATTAGTGGCCGTGGTGTCACAGCAGCCAGAGTGTTTGACTCCCTCTATGTCTAACTGGCTTCGATTTCCGGCATAGCAAACCTAACCTACCAAAATTAAAATCAAACTACTTTTATCAGAGCATGTTGATATTTAGCCTGAAAATTGAGCTTCATTGGTTGTTTTTTATTATTAATTCCACAGTTTACGTGCATTAAGTACGAAAAACAGCCTGAAAGTTGCCAATGTTTTGAGTGCCGCAGTATGGTGATGGACCAAAATGCAGCTTGAATGACGTCATAACATGGCATCTCCTGTTATTCCTACCTCCGGGTATTCTGACGCACACCAAGTGTACAAAGTGTAGAAATCACATGGAGACGCAGAGCTGGCGTCAGCGTGGCAACACTGTGGGCGCCAGAACAAAAGACGAGCGGAGGAGCTGGGCCACGACGGCCATATCCCCGGCTCCTGTCTGCACACAGATGAGCCGCCTTCTTGGCAGACGTCACCCCTAGCTGAAGGAGGGTGTTGGTGGGACGGGGGAAGGGGGGGTGTCTCTCCAGCCCGTGTCAAGTGGCGCCACGCCGAGGGAAGCGAGGCGCCTCTGCGAGCTCTTCATGTCGCCCTTTCATTCCTTCCTCCACCCACCCACCCTTCCTCCCCTACATCGCCTACCTACATAGCAAAACGTCAGATTAAACAACCTGCGGCCCGCACTCAGCAAACACCCCTCGAATAATCAATATTCTCTCCCATGTCGTGCAACCTATGCAATGATGACAATAATTTCACATGAGCAAGAATTAAAGTAGAGAGTGTTTTGACATCTAAAATTGGAACATGCAGTACTGTTATACAGCCGCCGAACCCTCATTCGCCATCGGATGGTTTTGGTGTCATCGAACCGGAAGCCAAAGGTTCCATAACTCATTTGGTGTTTGTAAGACAGATTCACTCTGACACATACTCACATCACTGAGCCGACGGCAGGATGCAGTATTTAGGTAGGGTTTTTGGGCGGAGGGGCCATGTTTAAGCTGTAATTTTTGTTGCTATCTCTAAGGATTTCGTGTGTTTCTATATATGCGGAGTGGGAGTGAAGCAGTGTTGTGATGTCTGTCTAGTATGTTGTAATGTTGTAGGCAAGTGTGCTTGTTAATCTCGATCTTTATGTGTGCGTGAAATGTCTAGTTTCATGGAGGGCAGCTCCAAACAACTCCACTGCTTTTCAGCTGCCTTACGATCAGACCTGACACCCTCTCGTGCAATGTTTCATCGTGTGTACTTTGTGACATTGAAGTGACTGAAGCGTGTGAAGATATTTGGGCGGATCTTAACGTCGAGGTCTTGAGAGTCGATGATGGTGAAGCGAGGTGAGTATGGATATCACTGTAATGAAAGCGCGGGGGAAATGGTAGATCCCCGAGAAAACCCACCGACCAGTAACATCTTCCGGCACGATTCCCACTGGAAAAATCTTTGAAGGACATATTTGTTACTGACTAATTTTCTCCTGCTGGCAGTGAAACAGACTTTCAGAAAGCTGTGTTAGTATTATTATTATGAGCCTATATTCAATATTAATCTAGATAACCTAAAGGCATGTTTCATAAGACCTTTTATCCAGTGTTAAGAGATCTAGAGACAACGTAGTAGATAAAGTTTTGATGAGTAACCTACGTCCGGAAACGTACCGTTCCGGTTTTTACATGGATGACACGAGTCAGGAATTCACCTCACGTAATTCACCTAATTCCCTGCGTGCACCACAAGATTTGCCTTGATCTGGTGGCCATTTCGTTCGTTACACATACTATCTGCGGAACATGTTCCCATAAACACGCTCTATATTACCTGATGTCTGCTGAATCTCTTCTGCCAGAACCAAAACTCAAGGCAGATATTCCTCCGATGATACAGGAGTCACGTAAACAAGACACTTTATGTGGTCTCACAAAAACTCGAGCAAATTTAAATCTGACAATCGCTGGGGCGAAGCAATCAGCCCACCGTTTCCCTGAATGTCCGGTCGAGATGTTTTCGGAAGATACGTAGAAAGTGTACTGATACGCTATCATGCTGGAACCACATTTTCCCACGAATGTCCAGTGGCACATCTTCCATGAACTCCTCCTATACAACTTACAGGAATTTCAAATCCATGGACCGCTGGTCGGTGTGATTTCTTCGGAATCTTCTGTTTCCCCCACCCCTGCATTGCGGCCCTGCCCCATACTCATCTCGCTCACCCTCATCGGCTCTCAAGAACTCGGTGTTAAGAGCCGCCCAAATCTCTTCACTCACTCACTCACTCAAATATGCGGGGCCCGTTAGGCGGTAGGGAGGAATGTAGGGCTTGATCAGACCACCATCGATGATACCTGCCCCTAAACCGATGCCGAACCATCGCCCAAATCCTTGGGAATGTGTGGCACGATGGTTTCCTTCATCCCAAACGTAGTTGGTTTGATAGTATAAAACAGTCCAAATAGCAAAAGTCAGTTGGCCCACTTGTGCAAATCTGCTTGTACACCAGCGACTCACATACGGTTTCCATAATCAGTTAACAATCAGTCAGACACTATAGTGAACCCGCAGGGGTTTATGGCCAACATCATGCCTCTTGCAATTGGCCAGATCAGGGCCACATTACTTCTGTGTAACCCACTGTACTCCAGACAAGTCAGTAACAACAGTGGGCCAGGTGTGGCAGTAGTGGCCCAGTGGCTTTCTGCCTCTGGCCTGCCGTAAGTAAACCACATGTCATCAGCCAACTGTTGGCAAGTTACTTGTGGCCCAGCTATTGGCCACTTGTGGTCCACATCGAAGCATTTTGCCATGCATTATCAAAGCTGAAATGATAATTGTGTTTCACCCAAATATGATTGATTTATTTACCATGCGCATATACGTTATTTTCTGTAGTATTTCAAAATTATTATATTACTTTGGAAGAACATGGAATTGAATTCACTAACCTTTCGTTTACAGTCTAGAATGCCAGCAACTACTCTACCATATATTAAGGGAAAACTTATTATGTAAGTCTGAATATCTTTATACGCACAATTTGCATTATTATCTTTGCTATAAACAGAATTAATATTAATATCGCAAGTAAATACTGCGATTTCTGTGTTTAGTTTACAAGACTAGTATTTTATTTTCGGGGTAGTTTCAGGTGGAATATAAAATGCGAAATATCAAATTTTTTACGTGTTATGTTTTGCAGGTTTCCAGTCCAAAATCTATTTTTTTTTACTATTTCTAGCCATGGCACAAGATAAATTTACGTCATATGCATGCAATAAAAATAAATTGATTTCACATATGCTATTTGCTACTGCTTGACATCATATAGTCAGCATGCTATAAATGGCACATAAGCTTTCTGATAATGTTGTTTCATTAACAAGGAACAGTTGGCATGCCATACATGGCTCAGTGGCATGCTACTATAATACATACGCGACAGTAACTAACAAGTGGCATGCTGTGAGTGGACCACAAGTTTACTGCTTGTATGTCCATTCCAAAAAAAAATTATTCGACTTTTACAAGTAAAATCTTTGGAAGCCCAGTTACCAAGGAAATCCTTTGTAAAACTACAAACAGTTTTTGTTAAAATCTGCAGAACATATGATTTTTTTGTAATATTATAAATGATTGCCTTGTATTACAACTTACATGTTTGAGAAGTGTGCATAAATTATTTTTTTCTACTAGAAAAAATGTGACGATTAATAGTAGAGAATAGCTAAAAAAAAATCTTTCAGAATATAATTTACGAATAAAAAGGATCCTTACACTCTGCTAGCTCGTGGACTTTTGCCCACACTCATTGTATTATTAACCCGCACACTTAATGACGAGACCAACTGGACTTGCCAACTTAGAGCTTATTTTATAGTAAATGTATCTACATCTACCTGCAAACTATTAAAGAAGTTATTTGATTAAGAAAAATACATCTATTTTATTTCGAGAGTTTTAAGAAGCTAGGAAAAATTAACAGTTAATGAGTAATGCGGTCAAGTTTTATTGAAATTGTCATTTAATTATGATTATTTGCGTGGTTTTAAGTGTTTTACGTTATTAAAACTTTCAATGCATTTCTTGTTGCGCTCTCCTACACTTGACATCACCCACAAGTTTGGTAATTCAGCTAATACATGGTTTTGCGTTGTCGAGTGTCCGCTAGTTTGCTGAAGCTCTGGATGCGAGTCAGTGTAGCACAAACATTTCTTGAGGTCTATTAAAAACAATACCCTTGAAGTATAACAAACGAGTAGTTTCCCTAGAGAAATCTTTGTATTGTTGGAAGCATTGGTAAAATTATAAACAATTTCTCAGTATAAATTATAAATTTTATTTACAGTGGCAGAAGTAAACAATACTTGGCATGCCATAAGTGGTCCATTATTGTCCATTTCATGTAAGTGGGGTAAATTTTGACGGTTCTAGAAAAGAAGCACGGCCACAATGTATCCTTCCATTGCAGCTGTTTTGTCACTGAAGAAAATGATGGTTGTAAACAAATGTTTCTAATCCAATGCACACTTGCATTATGATCCTTCCTCGGGTTCCATGTAATGACAGGCACTGAAAATCTGATTGTAGCTAACTTCCGTCCAGTAATTAATGTAGGATATTACAGCTAGGTTGGCATTCCAACTTGTTTTATTTTTGTAACTACCGCGTTGCATTTGTTTGGGTTCTGTTTATTTATTTTGAGGGAAAAACGAAACAATTATAGAAAATGAGTGGGAGGAGTTTAGTTTTACGTCTTTCGTGAGACGGCTTTATTTTGATGTTCTCACGAATTTGTGGCATTTTGAGTTGCATATTGTTTGGATGGAGCAATGGAAAATTTCGCTCGTTTGGAAATAACATTTAAGTTATTAAAATAGAAAATTTCAACTTTAATGAAAATAAGAAATCGCGAGACATACGTCACTTTTTTTTATTCGTACAGATGCAGCAATATATACACGCATACACTTTGACCGAAGTACACTCGTTGAATTTACAATAGGCTTATAGACAAATAAACAAATTATATTCACTCACTACGAAAGTGTGGAAAATGCTGTTTTTCAGGCCACGTGCATTTCAAAAATTCTGTTAACGATTTACAAATACATTTTAAAAACACGCTAAATTATCATTTGTAAAATTTACAACTTCTTGAACACGTTATTTTATGGCAATCCTTGGCAAGTTTATTTAACTAAAATCATGTTTGCTCTTCACTAGCATTAAATAATTTATTTGCAAAATCATTCAGGAAAATCAACACTGTGCACTTTTCCTGATAAAATAAACTTAGATACGTAATGTATATTTGTGTCACTTCATTTTGTAAGGCGGTAAGGAAAATGGCGAAGGGACGCTGTAAACGCGTGCCGATAATGTTACATTTCACTGAAGGAAACGCACAGCGGTACCTACGACCAACTATGATTTAAATAAGTTAATTAAAAAATAATCAACTACCGATTAAATATTCTGACAACATCAACAAGATATTCGTATAATAAACACGATGAGAAAAAAAAGCACACGCCAACAGCCCTTCACGGGTTCACCGGGCTGGAAACTGGAAACACAAACTTGGCTAGCCATTGGCTGGAAACTGGAAACACAAACGTGGCTAGCCATTGGTTGGAAACTGGAAACACAAACGTGGCTAGCCATTGGTTGGAAACTGGAAACACAAACATGGCTAGCCATTGGCTGGAAACTGGAAACACAAACGTGGCTAGCCATTGGTTGGAAACTGGAAACACAAACTTGGCTAGCCATTGGCTGGAAACTGGAAACACAAACGTGGCTAGCCATTGGTTGGAAACTGGAAACACAAACTTGGCTAGCCATTGGCTGGAAACTGGAAACACAAACGTGGCTAGCCATTGGTTGGAAACTGGAAACACAAACTTGGCTAGCCATTGGCTGGAAACTGGAAACACAAACGTGGCTAGCCATTGGTTGGAAACTGGAAACACAAACTTGGCTAGCCATTGGTTGGAAACTGGAAACACAAACTTGGCTAGCCATTGGCTGGAAACTGGAAACACAAACGTGGCTAGCCATTGGTTGGAAACTGGAAACACAAACTTGGCTAGCCATTGGCTGGAAACTGGAAACACAAACGTGGCTAGCCATTGGTTGGAAACTGGAAACACAAACTTGGCTAGCCATTGGCTGGAAACTGGAAACACAAACGTGGCTAGCCATTGGTTGGAAACTGGAAACACAAACTTGGCTAGCCATTGGCTGGAAACTGGAAACACAAACGTGGCTAGCCATTGGCTGGAAACTGGAAACACAAACGTGGCTAGCCATTGGCTGGAAACTGGAAACACAAACTTGGCTAGCCATTGGCTGGAAACTGGAAACACAAACATGGCTAGCGATTGGCTGGAAACGTTTACTGTTCGTACGTGTCGACTGTCGTAAATGCTACACACGTTTTTAAAGTCCATTTACTAATAGCCAAGAAAATGTAATATTGCTTAAAAAAACTATTTGAATTATAAATGTTGTAAGTATTACTAAGATTTTAAATAAACAACATTTAGTTCTGAGTACTATTTTCTTCCAAAGCCCTCATAAAAATAGCCAACTTAACAATACGGATCTCGCAGCAGTTCATCAACTGAACGAACGAGAGCATTTACTTTTACATAGAGAGTAGATTCGTCACATTGTCAGATTGTACCCCACATATGAAATGGACAAAAGCATGCTATTAATATAGCCACGGCAGTAAGTAGTAGGTGGCATGCTATAAGTCGCCCACAAGTCTGCTGCTTGTATGTCCTCGGAATTTAACTAGAGTTGGCATGCCTTAAATGGTCCATAAACATGTTGCTCATATTTTCCCAGCAGTGAGTAACAGATAGCATTTCGTTTACCTTCTGCTTGTGAGGTGTCTGTTGGAATCTAACAATCATTGCGTGAGCCTTGACTCATATTACTGTTATTTAATAAATAAGTATTGTCACTTTTATTTATATGACCTGATTGTCAACCATTTAATAAATGCTGGCAGTCATAAATTCTAACGTTTGCCACCACTGCCCACGGTTGGCTAAATGTTAGCTGCTTGTAAGGATGTAGTTGCTGTTCATGCAGAACAAGCCAGACACTGCTATCTCACACATTAATGAGACATACAAAATTGTCTGAGTACTCGTAAATTTGTTCTCTTCAGCTGTATGAAGTACCTCTCCTTTGTCTCCCGCCAAGGCGAACCGCGGTCGATGCCCGGCCCCCGAGTCACTCCCAGAGTTTAGAATGCTGGAATTCCGCCCGACGATGCTGCTATACTGCAGTTTTCTATGGGATTTCTCGTTTCCCCCACCCTTGCATTTCGGCTGTGCTGCATACTCACCTCGCTTCATCCTTATCAATATTCAAGACCTCGATGGTAAGAGCAGCCCAAATATCTTCAATCGGTCACACCTCTCCTTTGAATTCGAGAGTATGGCAGGCTCGAGGAGTACACGCCTGCCACCTTTTAAAGTACCTGTTTCCAGCAGCCGTTGTTCTAATACGACAAAAATGGTATGTCTTGGAGTCAAGCAATGCGAGAAACACTCTTAAGGTTGAAGTAAATCAACTGCAGACACCATAAAAATAGTCTGAAAAGTGCGATTTATGATATATATGAAAGAAGAATGTATATATTTTGCAACATTATAAAGTATTTTACTAAAATATACTTTTTAAATGTAATAATAATAATCGATAAAAATAGTCTATATTTTTACAAAATTTAAGTGCTTTTCCGTTCTGTAGACTTCAGAAAGCAGAATTTGCCATAAAATGTTCGTTATGGAATATAGTCAAAATGTTTACTATGATTGTGTTTAAGAAATGTAATAATAAAGTGGGAAATAAATTTTACAATTGTTTTTATGTGCTTCCATTTGTCGCAATCATTTATGGCTGAAACTGGCGTAACTAAAGTTAATTATAAAATCAATATGATAGATTATTACTATAATTGTATTACTTATGATCACAGCAAATATTGTGGCGATCTTTCTTGAAGAAGATTTTCATGAAAATTTTGCTTTCCGTAGCAACCAGAATGGAAATACGCTTAAATTTTATTAAAAATACTGACTATTTTAATCGATTATTTTTTTGCAATGAAAAGTATTTTTTCAGGAAGATATTTAATAATGTTGCAAAATATATACATTCTTCTTCCATATACAGCTTAAATTGCACTTTTCTGGCAATTGCTATGGTGTCTGTGTAAATTTTCTATGAGTTCTTCACGTTGTATAGTCGGGTGCAGTGCTCCATAGGCAGTTCTTCACGTTGTATAGTCGGGTGCAGTGCTCCATAGGCAGGTGCTTTACTTCATCTTAAATACAGGAGTTGAAGAAGTTTTCCATTGCGCTGAATTTCGCCCTGAATCAACAACATGATGGTGTTGTTGGCAAACCTTATTCAGCATTCCAGGATCGTACCGCAACTATAAATGGCTTAACGACACGTGGAGTGACAGTTGAAGCAGTAAGTCAAATCGTAAAAAGTAGAAAGTTGGCATCAGGTGACGTCACACATCACCTGTTGTATAGTTGGGTTGCCTACCTTGCATCCTTAAAGCACCGTTATGGTACCTTTACTGCCCTGCATTGGTTACTCATCAAAACTTTGTCTACTCTGTGCCCTTTACAAATATCAGAAATGCAAAATAGGAATTGTGAAACAATGTCTATAAAGAGCACGCTTTCATTCGGATTTTGGTCAAATTTGTGGCCATTATAAAATAAAAAAAAGATAGCTGCGTAATAAGGAGTTAAGTAAGTGTAACATTTAAAAAGTTTAATTTTCCTTGCAATAATATAAGTGATAAATCCCTCCACGTCACTAATACGGTAATTTTTTATTTACTTAACCATTGTTTAATGGTCTCATCTCTGTTTCTCGGAACAAAATAAATCTGAATGACGAGTACCTGGCGCCAATAGAAGCGCCAGACCTCCATCCACCACCTTCTCTCTGATTGCCTAACATTTTAGAACTGTAAGAAACCTTCCACTGAAAATTGCATGCAGATGAGAGATAACCAAAGGGTACACGGACACAGCCAGCAGTTGGCTAAATCACCCGTACCAGCGGCCACGCAAGCTTGCATGAAATATTGCATTGTGACACACGGGATCTATTCGCGATGTTTGCAGAGTGAGATCTCTGGCGTCACGATGGCGTAACGAGCACCAGTTATTCCATTCCTCTTTGTTGTCACGTCCTACGTTTTTCCGGTGTCTAATTGTCGACACGGCCTCGCGAATAGCTGCGATCTGTGGAAGCCCACTCTATCCCAGTTTGTTTCAATTGTCAGTGCCAGCGCGCCTCCCGCTATTAGCTTAATTGCCGGCTAATTGAATGTACTTGCTGATGGCGTTTGTTTCAGTTGTGGCCAAGTATCGCACCCAGAAAGTGATCGAGTGACGCGATGTGCTTTATCTGTCATTTGAGTGCATTCCCCGGAAACACGGGCGAACGTTTGCGAACCCCGAGTTCCGGTATTAAATTAGCGCGCAGTGATCGTGGTTTGCCGAGCTAATTATTCGCGTGCATTGCGAGAAAGCTTTTCTAAAGATTTAATAATAGACGAACCGCAAAAATTAGAGCGTTTTACTAAATAGTGTCACATTAGTGTTTGCATAAACTAACTGTTTGCTTCCTATGCCGGCAGAATCAAAGTATGAAACGTTGCTAGTTAGGAGCCATTGGAATTAACTGGAATATCTTAAATAGCAATATTTGGTCCACGCAACCTCCGAAGTTACGAAATTAGTCGTCTGGGTGTATCCGTCAAACACTTGATAATGTTTTATTACCACAAAATATTTTCATACTTTATAATACAATACGCATGACAGTAAGAAATGTTATAGGAAGAAAATAAGTAATAAGATGAAACAACAATGTCCGAGATGTTTAGGACGATTTAAAATCTTTTTATGTATTTCATTGTCGAAAAACTGTGATATCTCCAACACTAATCAAAAGAGTACAAACAATTGCAGAACATAAATCAAAAGGAAAACGTCCTTATAATTATATTTACCATTGAACTATAAATTATAAATTCATGGCATCCAGTATATCTTGTGTGAATATAAATTCATGGCATCCAGTATATCTTGTGTGAATATAAATTCATGGCATCCAGTATATCTTGTGTGAATATAAATATTTTGATTCATATGTAAGTGATCGATAAAAAGCATATATTGAAAAAAGCCTTAAAGACAATTCTTTGAAACTGAGTAATAACGATCTTAATGTCTGGGCTACGAGAATACAAACTGTGTATGTCAGTATTTATAGATGTTGATGTAATCAGAGCAATATATCTTAAAAATTGGGTTCCCGTTTTATGTACGAACTGACAAGTCAAAGCATCTCATTTTCATTCTTAACAATCTCGCAAAATAATCGATATCCAACACCAATCGTAATAGTCTGGAGAATATATTACTTGCATTACTGAAGTACACGCTGTTTCAGTGAATTAATAGTTGGAAAACTGGCAGTAATAGGTAAGAAGTATTATATTGTTACAATTTCTCTCTCTAGAAATTAAGTGGGCTATACCAAAAGGGACGGAGGTCTTGATCAAATAAAATAATTCATTATAATTTCCTTATTTCATTTACAATAACTACAGCAAAATTCTCTGAACTCAAAATCTCACAATAAATTGATATAATTTACTGTCCACAACGAATAAATCCCATTTAATATAATTTGTAATTACCACAAAGAAATCATATAAATGTAATAGTTAAAGATCAATCCCAAACTACAGTGTATCAAACTATTCAATTATTTTATAATATATGCGTCCATATTTGACAGTTCGAATATTTACAATAAAATTAAATATTACACTTCCATTCAGTTCCACCTCAGTTCAGTCCATGTCCCGCCAGTCACAATGTTCTAGAGTCCTCCAAGCGCCCTCACGCACAGTAGGCTTCACTTGTCGGTTTCACACCCTCTCGTCCATTCAAGCCACGAACATCTCGCCCGCCGCCGTCCCGCAATCTCCAGTCGTCGTTCACACTTCACTTCGCTCGCACACACTCGCCAGACGGCCTCTTTCAAAGACTGCTGGATTGCGGCAGTACGTATAGTGTCTTAGGCCGCCACCTAGAAGATTCCCCAAGTCGCATAATGCGTCGCGGAGGGTCGAGGCGTCAGCCAGTCTGACCAGAACATTCTTGCTTCTTCGCTAAATGTATCGGAATCTCTAGCAGGCGAGAGGAGGTCTGTGACGCCAGCAAGTCTCGCCACTGTCGGTATTCACGGGGTTCCAAGAAGGGACGGCAACAGGCCGTGATCGCATAGTTCCAGGGAGAGGGGAGGGTGAGGTGGGTCTCCTACCACGGTGCGGAGCAGCTGAGTCGGTGCCAACTGCAGCACGTAACAATGCCCCCTCCTTAAGTATGTTCGTCCCGAACAGACGCTACAGAATCCGGACCTTCGTATAGCGCCAGTAGGTCGATGTGGACAACCTTAGGCTTCGCCCGAGAGGCCTGTCGGCAAATCCTGTAGACCACATAATTTGTGCACTTTACGATCCTTTACGCGCGCGCCTTCCCAAGATTTCCGTAGCTTCGGGCAATATCCCTTCTTCCTTTGAGGGTTGTACAACCACACCAGCTGTCCTTGAAAGGTCTCCTCAGATATTCTTCGGTTATATCGTGTTTTCATTCTGTCACTGTTAATGTTAAGATGCCTCCGGGCAAACACATAAATGTCGGTTAACTTCTGACGTAAATTAATAGCATATTCTGGAGTAGCTGTTTCTTCCTCCACTGGACGTCCGAACAGCAGGTCACCAGGTAGGCGGAGCTCTCTCCCAAACAGCATCCTTGAAGGTGTTGCCCTTGTGGGCTCGTGGACCGCCGAGCGATATGCGAGGGAAAATAAGGATATCTTAGAGTTCCAATACCTCTGATTGTATTTTACGAAGATAGCCAGATACTGTTCCAGGGTACGATTTAGCCTCTCAACCATTCCATCCGACTGAGGGTGTAATGCTGTGGTTCGGGTTTTCTTCATTCCTAAAGTCCTTGTTACTTCTTGGAAAAGAGTTGCTTAAAATTTCGTCCTTGGTACGAATGACAAACTTTCCCTGGAATCTGCCTGGAATATCAACTTCGCTAGAAGCAGTGAGCACAGTTAACTGTTTACACACTACTGGGCAGTTCATTGGCGAAGATAAATCTCGTTCTGTTGACACTACCAACTCGGAATTACCTACATGTAACACTCCCAGTCGAGTATCAATACAATACAACATCCCAGCTTACATAATATATCAAGAGTAACCTTCTCTTGCCTTTGTATGGTGTAGTCACGTCCGTTGCTGTAGTTAAATAGCAGTGATCCATGCTTTTAGCGGATAATCGCTGTGGGGGGGGGGCGTAGTTGGGGGGGGGGAGAATGTCCGGTCTTACCACTGTTATAGTCGCTCCTGTGTAAACGGCCATCTGGCAAGAAACATCATCTAGGGTCCCCTCCAACAATATGGCATTGAAGTCTTGTTTCTTTGAACGCACCTGCTAAAGCATTAGGGCCTTCCCTCCAGCAATCATCGACCTTTGCCCCTCAAGACCTGTGTTTATAAGTTTCCCGAAGACATTGTGCTCTCACCTGCTCCTTGGTGCCTCCTCCATGGCTGTTGCTGCTGTTGCTGAGGACAGTTGGATCTCCGGTGCCCCAGCTGTCCACACGTCCAACATTCCGGCTGTTTCCGTAGTGTGCACCCTGGAGGTGATATCCCTCATGGTCGTCTACAAATCCTTCAACATCCACTTGACGTTGTCGTCCTCCCCTTAATCCAGTATCACTGCCCACACTGGACGTCGGGGCACTGATAACTGCCTTGCTGACTCCACTTCCAGTGCTCGGGCCAAGGCATCCTGCATGGTGTGAGGCACAGCTAACCGCACGTGGGTGTCAGTGATAGCGTCGAGGAAGAAGCCGACGGCGATGACATCTCGTGCCTTTTCCGAGCATCCCTCCAGAGACAGGTGCAACAGCCTCACAATGTCCTGCCACAGCTCCTGCAGTGGTTCGCCGGGTCGCTGGATACGGCTTCGCAATTGGGCATGGTGGGCGTGCCGCAGGTATCGGTCGCCGAATCGAAGCTCTAAAGGAGACAACAGTGTGGAGTATTCTAGTTGATGTCGTTCCGGAAGCGACCGCAGTATGCTCAATGCTGGGCCTCTTAGTACAGCTGCCAGGTAGTACACCCGCTGCTCTTCTGTCCAGCCATTCAGGGTGGCCACGATCTCGAACTGGTACCGGTACTCGCGCCAAGGTGTCTGTCCATCGCATGGGGCGGGCTTATTGTGATGCCTTTACCCACCCCTGGCTGAGGCGTACCCAAACTGCAGAACTGCTGCTGCTCCTCTGCAATAGCTGCACTGGCGGCGACCTCTACCTTCTTATCGCTGCCAGCACTCGTCGTCTCGGTGGTGACCAATCTCGGCTCCTTCCCCCCCCTCCCTCTGTATGACGTCTCTCCTGCTGCTGCAGGAACTCCTACCATTCCTTCTTGAGGCCGCTCACTTCATGTTTCATTTCTTGCTCAACACTGTCGATTTTCTTGTTCACCAACTCGCTCACACCTTCTATCGTTATATCCACATTCTCACTCACACTATCTATTTTTCTATCTGCACTGCTTATTATTCTATCTATATTTTCGTTACACTGCCTATTTTTATATCTACATTTTCGTTTACGCTGTCTCTAACACTAATAATTTGGCTATTTACAGATTCACTAACACTAATAATTTGGCTATTTATAGATTCACTAACACTAATAATTTGACTATTTACAGATTCACTAACACAAATAATTTGGCTATTTACAGATTCACTTAAATTATCTACAATTATATTTATTCTACTATTTACAGTATCTATTTTGCTATTTATCTCGCTACTCAGACATGCTATTAAAGAGCTATGTGCTTCCATGTCTGCCGACATTTTTTTAGTTAGCATTCAAGAAATTCAACACAATTCGTAGGCCTGTTACTGAAATATAGTGATATTTACAAATACTAATTAGAATTGTTTTATTATTTTATTTTTATAAAATGCCTCCATCCCACATCTGACACCAGTGTTACAATTTCTTTCTCTAGAAATTAAGTGGGCTCTACCCAGTTCGTTAAGGGATGGAGGTCTTAATAAAATAAAATAATTAATTATAATTTCCGTATATTATTTACAATAACTGCAGCAAAATTCTCTGAACTCAGAATCTCACAATAAATTGATATAATTTACTGTTCACACCTAATAACTCAAATTTTATACTATTTATAATTACCACAAAGCAATCGATTACATTAATTTAAATTATTAAAAAGCAGTCCCAATAGACAGTGTATCAACCTATTCAACTATTTTATAATTTATCCGTCCATATTTCATAGTTAAAATATTTACAATAAAATCAATATTACACTTCCATTCATTCCTACATCAGTTCAGTCCATGTCCCGCCAGTCGCAATGTTCTAGAGTCCTCCAAGCGCCCTCACGCACAGTAGGCTTCACTCGTCGGTTTCACACCTGCTTGTCCATTCAAGCCACGAACACCTCACTCGCCGTCGTCCCGCAATCTCCAGTCGTCGTCCACACTTCAATTCGCTCGCGCACACTTGCCCAGGCGGCCTCCATCAAAGACTGCCGACCGCTGGATTGCGGCAGTATATAATGAGTAGTTCAATTCCATAATTACCTAAGTCCAATTATACCAAAATTGTTGTTTTCTTACGACATTATGTACCGTATCTTTCTTCATCTATCTGCAACATTATTATTTTTTTTATTCAAAGCTTGTTAATTACACGTATAAACTCCATGAGAATACTACCTCCTGTTACAAAATTACTACAATTTATGTCTTGCACAACTCCAAAACTTTGTAACTCCAAGCCCGAGTAAAAGGTTCCAAAACTATTTAAGTCCACCACTTCCAACATGGCGGTACATATCTTTTTGCCATAAAACTACTTATGTCTATGGCTGTAAATAAACTGCAAATTTTCTAAACTTTCTCATATGGAAGCTCTGTGCAACATAAATAGATTTGTAAAGCTAGTGTTGACAATAGGGGTTTATAAATTCAGCTGTTCGTATGTTTTGGTGGAAAAGCTGTATATCAAGATGGGTGAACAAAGTGCAGATAGTGCTAATACTTCTGTGAAGATTTCAGACAGAAAAATTTGTGCCACGCAGAATTCACGGAAGAGAAAAGTGAAGGAACACAGCTGGGAAGAGGTCAAAAAGAAAAGGTAAGGTAAGTTTACTAATTTCATTGGTGCATTATACTTCTTGTTCACCAAATCTATTCCGAATAAGGTTATGTTGACCAATTTGTTTTCATTTTCACATATCATTGTTTTAAATGTAACCTGTGCAGTAACTCTTTCATATTATGATGTTTACAGTGTGTTTAGTTTCGACAGACACTCATCGCAAGGGTTCCCGAGTCCACCAAAGTGCCACCATACAGAGACATCTTAGCTGCAGTGCCAATATTTAAATATGCAAGATATCCGTCGGTTTCACCAGGGATTCTATAACTCTGCAGACAAAACTGTACAATATTTTTTTAATACTTCGGTATGCTAAAGGACGTCTTCCTCAACGTCATAGAATTAGAACAGACGAAGGACAAGAACGAAGAATGTCAAAAAATATGACCAAAAGATTCTTCCTAAGTGGTGATCTGGGTATAGAATACTTTGGGAAAAATACACTAAGGAACAGAAAGATTCGGAACTTTTAGTGCATTTCCATAAAAATTTTTGTGGAACACTATGATATAAGTTTTAAATGCATAGCCACTGATCAGTGTTCAAAGTGCATAGCCACTGATCAGTGTTCGAAGTGCATAGCCACTGATCAGTGTTCAAAGTGCATTGAACTAACGGAAAGGATACAAAGAGCAAGAGATCTTGCAGAGAAAGACAATTTAAAATTCAGCCTTGCTCTCCACAAAAAGGAAGCCAGTGTGTTTTACACATTCCTTAGGGAATAAGAAGAGGGGGAGATGACATTCAGTTTCGACTGTCAGAAAAATATCGTGTTTTCTAAGATACCAGACCAGCTAGCATACTATAAACGACAGTTCTGGGCATACAACTTTACCATACGCCAGGACTTGTCACGTGATCCCCAATCACCACAGAATACATTTATCTATACATGGACTGAAATTGAAGGACGGAAGGATTCTAGTGAGATAGTGGCCTGTGCTCACGAAAGACTTACAGACACTGTATTTGCTCACCACATCCACACTATAAGATTGTTTGCCGACAGTTGTGGAGGGCAAAAAAAGAATTCAACAGTGGTGTCCATGCTCCATTATTGGCTTACCAGTGAAGATCCAAGCAATATTAAACATTTTGTCCGCTACTCCCCTGTTCCATGTCACTCGTTTCTCCATCCATATCGAGTGTTTGGGAGTGTAGAATGGCAGATTCGCAAACAAGAAGTAATTATACCGCCAGGTGGTTATTGCTCTATTTTTGAGAAGTTTCGAACTATTCGGCGACCTGGTGTAGATTTACATTTCTGAGACTGAAAAACAGCCGCAGATAACACAGTCAAAAAGCCACGACACTGGCACTTTGAGTTTGCACCTGCAAAGATGTCCATTACTACACGATCCAAAAGCAGACAAGGACGTGTTCGAGGTGAAGCAACCTATTGCACAGATCTAGGTGCCCCGAAGCCTATAATAAGAAAAGGAAAGGGGCTGAATACCATGAATCTAGCAGTGAAGGAAGTGCTTTACCTTCATTCATTCATTCATTAATAGGTGCACCACCTATGACTCCAAAAATGTGACTGATGTGTAACAACTCTTGTCAAAGCACTTCGATCCTGAGTCGCACAGCAGAGAGGATCTAGGGGTTTACAGAGATTTGCTACAATGTGGCGAAGACGTAGCTGAAAACATATCTGATGAAGAGGACGACAAACCCATGGAACACGATGTTGCAGTGTAGTCCGATGGATTCTACTTCCCCTAGTTTGAAAGACTGTGGACTCATTCTGAATGGGAATTTAATTTTTAAAGATATTTTATATTGTATAGTTAGTTTCAAAACTTAAAAATATAACAATAATTTCATTTTCATATAGAAACCATAATTATAAATTTATGAAACTGATCCAAAACTACTTAAGTCCGAGATCCTTAAGTCTAATTTATTTTCTGTTATTACGTAAAACTAAATTCACAATATTTGTAAAATTTAAACAAAATGGAAACTAATCATATTTTGCAATTTCTATGCCAATTGTTTCTATTTAAAAGTGCACGGATACCTCACCACAGTTTTATGCCCTTCCCCACAAATTACATCAAATCGACTTAAATATTTATGGAATTGGACGACTCATATAGTGTCTTAGGCCGCCACCTAGAATCTTCCCCAACTCGAGTGATCCGTCGCGGAGGGCCGAGGTGCCAGCCAGTCTCACCAGAACATTCTTGCGTCGTCGCTAAACGTATCGGAAACTCTAGCAGGCGAGAGGAGGTCTGTGACTCCAGTAAGTCTCGCGGCTGTCGGCATTCACGGGATTCCAAGAAGGGGAGAAACCAAAAGGCCGCGAGCACATAGTTCCGGGAAAATAGGAGGGTGAGGTTGATCTCCTACCACTGCGCGGGGCAGCCGAGTTGGGGCCAGCTACAGCACGTAACAACATGTTGTGTTGACGACAAGGACGTAGGTAAAAGATTATGAACTAGATAATAATGATGAGATATTAACGTTCATATCACTCTCTTGCGAAGAAATTAAATAAGTGATCAATTACGAACATATCTAGCGATTCAAACTTTGAAGCAATCACAAAACTGCCTGAAAACATACAGCATTTGTGCCGGAAAACAACGACGAGGAGACTGCAATTTCAAACTACAGAAGAATTATTATGGCGATGATTGAGCAAGAAATACAAACAAAAATGAACACTATGAACGAATCGCGCGGAAAGGGCATGCATTTCCTTCCGTCATTTACAGCAGAAATACAGCGAACAAGGCCTTAATAGCAGTGTAAGCACAGTGAACCACGGAGACAAGTTCAGTGAGAACACAGCATCGCCCGACGGCGCATTCGGCAAGCCTTTACCAAGCTACAGTTGATGTGTCTGAGAGAGATTGCATCTGATATGTAGTCGGGACATTGCTCGTCACTTCACCTGCTCCACCTACACCGAATGTTGGACGCAGTGAGGACAGGAGAGTACACGCACCTGTAGAGAAGGATCTGGTCGACTTCACAGGCGTCGTTGCGCAACATCCGTGGACAAGGGATATACATCTGTGTCCTCCAATATCATATCTATGCGGCTAGTAGAGCGGGATCTGTTGTCGTGGTGTATCTTAGGACGTCTGCCATTACGACCTGAGCCTCGCCGAGCACGTGTGATCTTCTGCTGGGAACGGGCAGCGTGGCAGCTTGTGGATTGGCACTAGTGGTGCGAGAACTGTCCTTGGTATGGGTGAGCCATTTACTACTATGTTCGCACTCTAGTTGTGATGACTGAATGAACTCTGATGACGCGGCGATACCAATACGTCCAGAAAGTTCTGTGACCATGTGCGCTCATCTTCCTGGTGCAGCTTGACAAACGTCACGCAGCATGGGTACTCGTGATGTTGACAAACGTCACGCATCATGGGTACTCGTGATGTTGACAAACGTCACGCAGCATGGGTACTCGTGATGTTGACAAACGTCACGCAGCATGGGTACTCGTGATGTTGACAAACGTCACGCAGCATGGGTACTCGTGATGTTGACAAACATCACGCAGCATGGGTACTCGTGATGTTGACAAACGTCACGCAGCATGGGTACTCGTGATGTTAACGGACTCCCTTGACCAGCAAGGTCCTGAGACAACCCGCACATCGAGTACGTTTATGACCATATTGGACGGCAACTTCGGCCAGTGGCAACTAAAGCGCATTTGGAGGGTCAGTTGCGTTAGCCACGGCAAGATATTCTTCGGTAGAACTGTCTCCGTGCTACGGATGTTCCACCATACTAAGTGGATTCTGCAAGTGTTCAACCCTTGCAATGCGTGATTTGTTTGGTAAAATAGTTTGATGTTTTCTGTGTACATACTGCCATGCCATGCACCTATACCTGCTTATGTGCCCCTGTGATGGCACCATTATGATAATCATTATTTTGCATATAAATTTATTTTCACAGTGAAACGAAGTTAGAACATCTTATTGAATATGAATAGAGACACATGGCTTAGCTTTTAGCTAATTCGCTCAGCACAGTGTATGACTGAAGGTGGAAACGCATGAACATTATACACTATAGTATACACTATGCTGCATGTGATGCAACTGGCAATGTAACATTTATTCATTACATTGACTCAATTTTGTAGCATGGTAAGTTCGGCTATCTTTTTCACTGAAATGGAAATTCATTCATTTAAAATTCATTTAGATGATTAGTGATTGTCTGGTGGGTGGCCCAATCCTGTCTCCTGTTACCAGTGCTGTATGACTCTGGAGGTGACACTAATTACATTCAAAAAGTGGATCAACACATTCCACGTCATCCGTCACCATTCACTAACAAGTTTGTGGTCGCTAACTAACAAGATACAAGAATTCTCCGAAATCTGGATGCATTACAGGTGTAGAAATATCTAACCTGTCTCCACTTCGTTGGTTTGCTGTGCCCTTCCCACAAGACTCTTCTTCACTCAGGATGTGACAACTGATACCATGGAACCAGACAATCCTGCACGGCCAAGACACGAGAGACACATAGCAAACTCCTACCAAACTTAGCTACTAAAAACCAACAACTGAGCACTGCTAGAATGAACCTTTAAAAATTTCCCTGCTTCTAGCTACATAACACAGACGGACACAAATACTGACATCCTCCCGTTAAATTTAGCAGCGACGTAAGATTCGTACTTTCATGTATTGGTGTCTTATTATATAAGCAATAATTAATTTTTAGATGTAAAAGGGAAAAGTTCCTTCGAAGGCAATTGTGTCTGGCATAGGACCTATGTGCTGACAGGCCGCCATGTAGGAATTTCCCTTTTTCCCTTTTTTCCCTCAAGATCTACTACATTTTCCTACCAAGTTACCTTTTTCCCTAAAAATTTTACCTTCTTCCCTTAAAAATTGTCCTTTTCCCCTTAAATAATTCCAAAAAAATCGCAAAAAAAATTCAATAAATTCAGCAAGCATATTATGTTACTGACTACTGCCCCCATATTGGATGCAGATGACCTTGACATTGACCCTATGACCTTGAGTGACCTTGTACCTGGTGACTCACCATCGACAGAACCTCCTTCCCAACCCTCTGCCTGAACCTGTCATCACAAGGAAAGAGAACATACCCAATATCATCAGCAGCAGAGTAGCTATTGTATTGCAGTTCTGTCCAGAGTGGATGGGTGTCCAGTATACACACAACACAACGAAGTTTTGCTTATATGTACTTTACGTTTTCCCATGAAAAGTTTTTTTTTTTTTTATTATTTATTTTTTATTTTTTCAAAATACAGTACACGGTCCATAAAACTGTATTTCTTTTAGAATAAGTCGAAAATTAATTAAAAACACCAATAGTTTTCAAAAACAACCATAATATTCATTTAATAAATATATATGACCAATTTGATCTAAGCTAAATTAGTACACATCAATGAGAACAATACATCTTTTAAACACTCAAAGGATACTAAATATATCTCATAAATCAACTTTCAAGCAACATGCACAATAGTGTTTCATTGACTTTATGATAGATTTTGAACTCACAATTTGCTATAGCCCTACAAGCAAAAATACACACTAAATTTTCATTTGTTTCTTGATTAATTTTTAACTCACAATTTTCTATACACTTTTTCACAAATAGAAAGATATTACACGAAGATAATTTTACCTGTAACAATTTAAAAGAGTTTGCCGAACCTAAGTGCCCTAAGGAAAGAGAGTTCCTGAAATTTTAACAGTATTTTTCCACAAATTTACCCTTTCCAACCACTCACAACAACACCAAAACAATATCAGCAACAATTCAGACAGACAAGTTTCGAGCCCAGGTGTATGGCTCCCACCAGTAACACTCGAAAGTGTAGGTAATGCTTTCGTCAATTTTTCTCACACATTCACCAGTCAGTTTTCCTCAAGGATGAATTCGCAAAAAACTGATAATCGTGGCATTTCCGCAATACAAGACCAAAACTCATTCTTCATTTAACCAGTCCTGCGCCTGCACATTAAAACACCCAACACCAAACATCTAACAACTTCAACTCCCCCACTAGTGACCCGATCAAATTATCCTCTTCGCTCACTCTGGCAGTGAAACTCCTAAGTCCCGAACACTCACTCTTAGCGACTACTCACAAGACTGCTCAAAGTCGAAGTCCAAAACGGTCGCCACATCATGAGTTACAGGATTCCCATCTCTACTCTACTCAAAATGGCAAAGTTTCCACTCTTACACACGAGGCGATGATTTTTTCTTAGTCCCGATTTTACCTCCATCGGCGACCTCTCTTAATGCCGCCCAACAATTGTAAAAGTACGGAAAAAACCTGCCCCAGAATCGAACTTCAAGTTCCGACATAGACAAAATTAACACCAAGTCCGCGCCCAGTACAAAACTCTTCCTACGTCTGTACACCACAAGAATTCATCAAAGCCCAAGCACAGCCAACCCTTTACTTCACTCTAAGTCTTCTCATGAACAGAAATTCTTTAAGTCCAATTTCGGCTAGAAAAATCTCCAAGTCAATTTTCAAGCAAGAGTTTTGTATACTATTTGCTTAAAAATAATCAAAGTTCGAAAACTGCTCGCAAATATTTCAAAGTCCCCGCCCAATTCTTCTTGAAAATGGTCTAAGTTTGACTTCTATGGGAAATGATCTAAGTCCTTAACTCGATACTTAACTTCTCTCTGCAGACACCCTCACATCAGAGTAAGTATCCCATCTCCAGGTCCGGCGCCAGCCCATGGCGACGATCTTCCGCTGATACCTGGCCATCGCCAACGACGCTCTCCGCGAAACAACGCCTAGCACCCGTATTTATACCCGATAAAATCCCCACCAGGCGTGCCTCCTCTCCAGAGAGCACCTGTCCTCATCACTAACACACTCTTTTCCAACATTATTCCTTTATTATACATCGCAGCCATCCAATAAGCATAGGACAGAGAATGCAAGCCCCCGAGCATCGCTGATGCAACTAGCTGAACTCTCGAAAACTCGAGCCAAAATTCATATAATCCAGCAAGCATATTATGTTACTGACAACTACCACCCTAATGGGTGCAGGTAGCCTTGACCTTGACTCTGTGACCTTGAATGACATTAAAAACAAAATCTCGAGAAAAACGAACAAAAGTCAGCAACCATGTTACATTACTGATTACTACCACCATATTGGATGCATGTTACTGTGACCTTGACCCATTCCCTATAATAACCTCGAAAGAATTCGACAAAAAGCCCATGCAAGTCAGCAAGCATATGACGTCACAGACTACTACTACCACCATATGACGTCACAGGCTACTACTACCACCATATTGGGTGCAAATGACCATGACACACTGTGAAGAGCAGGTTATGTAGGTAACTGCACTTTTGGAGACATGTACCAAAGTCACAAGAGACCTGCTTGCAGCAAACCTGTTACCAAGGTACTGATGAAAAATGCACGTCGCCTTTACAGATATTTGTATGACTTAGTAAATTATTTCTATTGCTGAAAACTTACGGCACCTGTCACAAAATTATGACATGCGACATGGATTCTTGGTTCAATTAAAGTGCTTACATCTTACATTGTGACCGAAAGTAAATGTCTTATCACAAAAGTGATATTGATGACGCCGTAGTGGTTCAGGAAAAGACTCGGACGGATCTGTTGGAGATGTAGTTGTTGGAGCTACAGGAGTAGGTAACGTCTGCTGCACTGGTGTAGAAGTAGATGCTGCTAGTGATGTAAACATCACAGTTGAAGATTGATGGCGAGAAACCATTGGCAGGCAATATCCACGCCATAACTAGCCATGGATTACCTGATGTAGAAGGGGTCAACGTCAAGGTTACCAGCACCAATATGGCGGCAGTAGTCAGTAATGCAATATGCTTCGCGACTTTTATGAATTTTTGCAATTTTTTGAAATTTTTTATGGAAAGGGGGAAATTTTTAGGGAGGGAAAAAGGGAAACTTTTATGCGTAAAAAGATATTTATTTTTTAAAAAATGGGAAATTTTTAAGGGTAAAAGGAAAATTGTTAGGGGGAAATGGCTGCTAGAGAACCGGAACTTTTAAATAATTTTTATAACTTTAAAATAATGTTTAAAATAATTTTGAAATAATTTTATAAATTATTATTAAATAGTTACAAATATAATTTTTAATTATATAAAATAATTTGTATTCATATATAATTTTTAATTATAAAAAATAATTTGTATTAATATATATATATTTTTTAATTCATTTGGATTTTTCTGACTTTTTTGGTGTAAATTTAGGGTTAAAGGTTAAAGGTTAAAGGTCAAGGGTCCTAAGTCATCCGTCCTGTTCTGGCTCGGAGTCACACATTCGGCTCTCCTAGTCACGAGTCCGCCTCTCCTGCTCTGCGAAATAAAGGAAATTTTTAGGGGAAGTTAGTTGAATTTAAGGGGAAAATGAAAATTTCGAGGAGGAGAAGGGAATAAAAGAGAAATTACTACATGGCTGCTGGTCGGCGCCTAGATCCTACGCAAGATGCTGTTGCCTTCTAAGAAACTTTCCTCTTCTACTTTTATTAATTTCTTTTATATTTTTGTAACACTTTCAGTTTCTGTATTCACTATAGTGGGCATATGCAGAGGAAGGAAATATGTGACCGGATCTGTACACACATAAGTTTATTGCCCAATGTAGTCAGATTATTTTCTGTGAATAATGTGATTGGTTGCTGTTTCTACACCTGTGATTGGTGAGTAGTTTTACCCAGTGTGTCGTAAGTGCCAAGCCAATATTGCCTTGCTTGAATAAATGAAGCAAGTATTGAACCAGAATAAGTACAGCAAGAACAAAAATTTTACTTGAAAGCAAAACATAAAATACATATCAATGCGGGGCTGAAGAGGTTAAAAAGAGTATGTGGACAAGAATGAGCACATTGATGTCACATTTACGCTCCTTCAAACTTTCAATTTTCTCTCATTGAAAGAACAAGTCAAGTAATAGGACAACAATTTTTAATTTTGCAAGCGACTGGACAAAAAAATGAACAGAAATTATATGTTAAGTATGGCACTAGAAGTAGCGGGAATATTCAAAATCAGTTAATAGTAGGTTCTATGTTAGCCAAGTTGAATTGGTCTTAAGAAATCTGCGTCCTTTATCAGGGATATTTCTATAGAGAATTCAAGCACGGATACTTATTGTGTACATTTCATTGCTCAATAATTTAAATGATATGTGCATTGACTCTGAGACGTGTTTTATATGAAGTGAACAATTATTTTTATGCTAGCGATAAAATAATAATAAGTGAATTAATGATTGACTCAGATTTTTTTTTCGATATTTTGAATTTAATATAGTCGTAAAAAATGAAGTCGACTTTGCTAAACTCAGACTCTCTTAAGATTTATTTGGTTGCACTCAAACTTTCTCATTCTGGGTCAAATCATTCCACTGCAGTGTGCGGTTGCATTTCGATAGGGAACAAACTAGTTCGTGCGCAGTGAACTCCCATATATGTCGCCCATTACTATTCATCAACGTCAACCTTGTTAATGGGTCTGGCTCGACAGTGGCGTATGTTCGTGTGAGTAATAGCAGCAGCTAAGGTCGACACACATATGTTGGAGGATACTTGCGTCTCCGGGGATTTACAACAACACTTGAGCATGTGTGCTACTATGATTCAGCATTCTCGACTCCCATTCAAAAGACAGTAGATTGCAATTAAAATTAAAAAGAAAATGTTATTGTGGATGCAACTCCATTGCTGATTTCTATTGTCACAGAAAATACTTATTATAACTAAAGACACTGAAAAATAGTGAAAAAACTTGAGTTAACATATTTTCCAAAACACCGTAGCGTTCTGATACTTTTATCTTTGGTTGATGTATTTTTGACTCGACTTTAGCATTTTGGAGAATAATAATAAAAGCTTATTCATAGAAAGTAAGATTTCTCAATGGCTCAGAGATATGGGAAATTATCTTCTGTCAGACTCATCGCCCATTAATAAAATAACATTGTATTTAATGTGCACAGCACATTGAAATCTTCTACTAAGAAATCATCGGGTCTAACAAAGCAAGAAAACGTATACTGAAAACAAACACAGAATGGCTGCAGGCAATAGATGTATTTAAACTTAACGGTAACTCCAACAACTATCATAACTGTAATAACCTTACAGAATGTCGTATTGCTAGAACTGAACACGTCTGTAATTGGGTTTGAAGGTAGCTGCAACAGAATATTCTATTATGTTGTTTTTTATTTTAGCAGGAAAGTTATGCTCTGTTATAGAGTAGCAAGAAAAAACACAATCCCAGAGAGAAATACAGTAAACAATTCTGTTGGTATCACTGTCTGGTACCTACAACTCATTACAAGGATGTCTCTGTCCCTGTTTCTGTTTTAACAATACAGATGGTTTCTAAAACAATATATTTACAGTGTTCATTTCAGTGCATAATGTTGTGTGTATGTAAATGATATGACTCAATGATTACAGAAAGTGCCTGAGTCTAAAACAGCTAATATGCGGTACTGTGAGAAAACCTGTTTACAACACGTCTAGTGTGACGTTAAGTATGTATTTATTCTTTAATACCTTTTCCTAATAATATGACATGTTATGTGTGAACTTGAAAGCAAGAATTCAAGAAATGTTCATTGCATAGATCAGGGCCTTTCTGCAATCAACAGGAATGAAGTAGAAAAAGAAAAATATTTTTAGGATAAAATGTGGATTTCCAATGCGGAAACATGTGGGCTGTGTTTAGATTTAATATTGTTTGATTATAAAAAGAAAGCTAAAATAAGCTAGAGTTTTGCATACATATTATATTATCTCTGACTAGTATGACTCACCAACAAGCAGTAGCAATATTGACTGTATGAGAAAAAATGGACACTTTGAGATTGTGTGTTAAACAAAATATCATGAAAACAAAGCATACGTATTTATGCCTAGAACAATACACAAAATATGTAACACTGTTGACCCTTGAAAGTGGAATGTACAGATAACATGTTAAATACTTTCGTCTGCTAGTACTGCATCATGATGTAGTCACTGGAGAATTTCTTCCGAGTAGAGGGGATAGTCTTCGGCATCTTCCACATACCGTGCAGATTTTATAATGTCTTCAATTTTTTTGGATTTTTATCGGTACACAATTCGCAGAATACGCAGCTTGCTAACCTGCCGTGAGTCAAGTCTGAGCATGAAATTATTACGAATTAGTTCTTGTACGTACTCTGAAGCAGCAACTACATTTTTCATATCTGCACAGTAAAAATTTCATGAAAGGATGAGATACTGGAAAGAAATTTTTGATTTCGTGGGCTTTGTTTTGATTGTGTATCCACAGATTTTTTTATAGATATTTAGCCACCACGACCTAAAATCCATATCATCGTCTGTATTTACGTCATGGGCAGTATACTTTGATCAAGAACTGTATTGCAAGATGAGTTTTGTGTATTCGTGAAGTGTGTTTACACGGTCGGTATTGAGAAGCTTTCTCTTAATAAGACCAATATCACGAACATTGTGGATTAACGAATATCCGCTCACTGGGAAATATTGTTTGATATTACTAAACCCCCCAGTGTCTGTAAGAGCTAGAAGCATTTTGATTACTGTATTGATTTTACTTTGCCCAGGGTAATTGTCACTGAAGATATGGATATGTTTAAGATCTGATGAAACATATTTATTAATGTAGGCAAGTAACAATGAGCATACCTCATGGCTGTTACTTCACGATAAATGTAAACAAACATATTTGCCGGTTCCTTCATTTTAACACAGGAGAAGTTTACTGTTATATTTCTTAAGTAAAATAGATCTTGAACAGGAAATTCGGTTCATCTCGCACGTTTTGCATGTAATCAAACGTTATGCCGAGTGCATCATCTTTAGATTTAGATCTAACGAGGGAGGATTGGAAAGAGTTATAAATTTCTTAGCCATGAGTTCCACAACTGCAACACGTTTTGCTGTGTAGTTAAGGTTGTTACTTTATATTTTAATGGAAAGTCATTGACACGTTAAATACGTGTCAACTTGTGGACGTGCAAAGGCAATATTAAACTTTTCCCGAAATACTTCATTGCAGTCCTCGTATTTGACCTGAGAAGCAGAACGCTATTTCTAAAACAAGGTGTACATTTCCTTAACTGTGAGATCAATATTCAAATATTGCAAGTCGTTGGTTGCGTAATGAACATTCTTCACTGGAAATCAGTTAATGTGTTAAGGTACCTCAACTAATGATTCTCCTGGAAGAGTTTTGTCACTTCTATTATTACACCTACAATCAGTCGGGGTTACATGGAAATACATTTCGGCAAGCTTGTATGTACTCTTGCCAAAATTACCCAGTATTATTTACCTAAAACTCTCCGTCAACAACTTTGCATCTTCCCTTCTGGGTAGGTGGCAACTAACATCAACACTCAACCTGTCCTTGTAGAAATATGCCCTGTTAATTTTTACTATTCATGTCTAACAATTTAGTCAAAACGAGAGCTATGTCAATTTCACTAATTCTGTTGAAACACTTTGCATGACATTTCCATGGGCGTCCACTACATGTTGCAGGTATAACCTTACCTGTATAATATGTACGTTCCAGTCCTTTTATATTAGATGATTTGTTTTCGTCTGCAGTCAGTATCATTCCTGATGACTCGTTTGCGCACTTTTCGTGGTTGAGTACACCGTACTGCTGTTTCCGCGCTCACTCATATTTTAAAATAGATAAGTCACACAATTACTATCGCGATCACAACAGAACCTATCACATCAGCACTAAAAGCAAGTAACTAGAGATCAACAATAACTACGAATACTACATAACAAAAGCTTGTAAAGGTGTAAACAGTGCAGCCAAATTTCTCTTATATGCATTTTTATCTTCTGCTTTCACTGGCTGTAATTAATAATTAAACGTCTGCATTTCGGATCGATAAATGTTAACGACTGACTCCCATGTGCGCGAGTAGCTCTATAATTATTAACATAGCTTATCTTGTCAAATGCAGTATTATGCAAATGCAGAAACGGCATATGTCCTGGACTCGGGCCCTTTCTCATCTCAACATAAATTTACAAGCATTTATTTACCACAATAATAGTACGAGTCTGGCTATTTCTATGCTCAAACGAAGTGTCTATCACTGCAGAGTACGAATCAACAATAAGTAGAAATGTGCCAAAAAGTGGACTCAGGGCCATTCTGTTATCATCGATTTATATATACAATATAGTTATGTGCTGTCATTATTATTTTTTAATTATTGTTTCAGGAGTGCCTATTTTACCACGGATTACCTGTCGCGAACTAAGTTCTGAGAAAGAGATAAAGATGTATAGTGACTGCAGAAGAGATAAAGATGTATAGTGACTGCAGAAGAGATAAAGATGTATAGTGACTGCAGAAGAGAGAAAGATTTATAGTGACTGCAGAAGAGATAAAGATGTATAGTGATTGCAGAAGAGATAAAGATGTATAGTGACTGCAGAAGAGATAAAGATGTATAGTGATTGCAGAAGAGATAAAGATGTATAGTGATTGCAGAAGAGATAAAGATGTATAGTGACTGCAGAAGAGATAAAGATGTATAGTGACTGCAGAAGAGATAAAGATGTATAGTGACTGCAGAAGAGATAAAGATGTATAATGACTGCAGAAGAGATAAAGATGTATAGTGACTGCAGAAGAGATAAAGATATATAGTGACTGCAGAAGAGATAAAGATGTATAGTGACTGCAGAAGCTACTTTGCTGATGCTTCAGAACCTGAAATTTTGTTGGTACCAAAAACGAGATTTTAGTATGCTTGTTCCAACATGAAGTTTTACAATTACTAAATCCATATAGTGTTGGAGCCAAAATTTTTATTGGTTTTTACCTGGTATATTTTCCAATCGCTACTAAATATATTGTGGCACATTTTATGTTACTACACAGACATTCAGCTTCAACAAGGCTTTTATTATCACTCAGGAAAAATATCACAGTCAGTTTCACAAAATCAGGTAAAGAATATTTAGCATAAAGACTAAGTTGGAACAATTAAATGCAATGCTTACGCAGCTGATGAACCAACACGATTAAATGTATGAAACAAATTTCCATAATTGCTGTATGAATGATAAATGGTTCAATCAGTTATTCCTAATAATTATCCCCAAAGCATATCTATACCAAATGCTAAAACTTATTAAAAACTATTACAAACAGGGTAACACGTGTGCAGCATACAGTGTAAACATATTCATAATAAAAAAGTGTCAATTGATTGCTGGATAAATGAAAATAGGTTCTGACAACACAAGATAAAAGGCAATAATTCCAAATAGATAGTATTCAAGTCAACAGATACCCCAATCCACAATGTCGTGTTCTGCCCCACAAAGCAACACTCATAATATTAAGGAGAAAGCCAAATCTAAAAGTCCATACCAAATATTTGCCCACGCTCGTTGGCTGGATTAAATGGTTCGTAATAACTTTTAACAAGAGAAAGTCAAATACAGCCTGTTCAATTAACTAACGGGCCCTAAAACCCTGAGTAACAAATCACTACATGCTCGTATAGCAAGGCCAAACTACTAGGCATTGGAAATAATTGAAATACAGTTATAGGTTAAGCCTCTGAAGAAATTATACACTTCACCATTTATGGAGACTCTATACTATTACGCCACATAAGGGGACAGGTGCTTTCTACTCCAGTAATGTCCCTGACGCAATAAAATCTACACTCTAAGATAATATTATGTCATTAAAATGTATGAATATGCCCTAGGTGGTGACTTGGCGTCCTATCCATAGCACCTAAGGCAATAAAATTAGCATTACAATACATTTTAAATAAATAGAATCGTGCTCCCGACACGACGAGGCACTGCAAGTAGAGGTTAAAAACCAAACCTGCCCTACCAAGGGTCGCACACACCAAAATAATAATAAACTAATCTAGAAACAGGCAAATATAACTTTAAAAGTAAATTATAATTTGAAAAGGCAGGCCGAAAGGTAATTTAGCCTGCACAAGCTGCAAAGCCACTTCAAACAACTTCAGTCCAGAACACAGTTAACCTACACAATTACATTTACTTTAAATTTTCCGTGATCCACTAAATAATTCGAGGCGTGGATACAAACTCTTGAAAACATGTTAAAACACAGGTGTGAATCATCTTGAATGAAGTACAAAATCAAGAACACATTTTTAAAATCGTCCAATGTGGCGACGAGCAGTACGCTAGCAGGCGACTTGTAAATAAACCCCTAGCGATGTCATAGTACAGTAAATAATTCCCTAGCGATGTCATAGTAGAGTAAATAAACCCCTAGCGATGTCATAGTACAGTAAATAAATCCCTAGCGATGTCATAGTACAGTAAATAAACCCCTAGCGATGTCATAGTACAGTAAATATACCCCTAGCGATGTCATAGTACAGTAAATAAATCCCTAGCGATGTCATAGTACAGTAAATATACCCCTAGCGATGTCATAGTACAGTAAATAAACCCCTAGCGATGTCATAGTACAGTAAATATACCCCTAGCGATGTCATAGTACAGTAAATATACCCCTAGCGATGTCATAGTACAGTAAATATACCCCTAGCGATGTCATAGTACAGTAAATATACCCCTAGCGATGTCATAGTACAGTAAATAAACCCCTAGCAATGTCATAGTACAGTAAATAAACCCCTAGCGATGTCATAGTACAGTAAATAAATCCCTAGAGATGTCATAGTAGAGTAAATAAACCCCTAGCGATGTCATAGTACAGTAAATAAATCCCTAGCGATGTCATAGTACAGTAAATAAATCCCTAGCGATGTCATAGTACAGTAAATATACCCCTAGCGATGTCATAGTACAGTAAATAAACCCCTAGAGATGTCATAGTACAGTAAATATACCCCTAGCGATGTCATAGTACAGTAAATATACCCCTAGCGATGTCATAGTACAGTAAATATACCCCTAGCGATGTCATAGTACAGTAAATAAACCCCTAGAGATGTCATAGTACAGTAAATATACCCCTAGCGATGTCATAGTACAGTAAATATACCCCTAGCGATGTCATAGTACAGTAAATATACCCCTAGCGATGTCATAGTGCACAGTAGTATTCGTGCCCCAGCTTAACTAAACCTAGGGTGAGGGAAGGTAAAGGAGGAAGGGTATAGAAGGGAGAGCGAAGGAGGTAAAACCTGATGTGCTAGAGCGGTGGACTCTAGTTCGAAGAGAAAGTGTAGCATAGACAGCGAGGTCATCGCAATAAGCTGACGGAAATACTGCTCACGTCTATAACGACAAAATTTTTAGCTGCGGATACAAAAATGTAACTCAAGTTGGGTACCTTGCCTCGCACTCGAGGCCGCAGAGATTAAGACACTCGCCTCCCATCCACAACATAATGCATTTCTTTTAGTTCACAATATTTAATTTTTATTGAATGACTTGTTTAACCTGTCACAAATTATGTTGTTAGTTCAACATGACCTAATCAAACCTAAACAAGTTCCCGTAAATGTTTCAGAATTTTTTAATTTTTACATAATGTCATTATGAAGGTGGTGGGATAATATAATGTGCGTTGTTACTGGGTGGGATCTCCAGTCGAAAGTTTTATGATTGGATTTTCAAAACACTAAAGAACTCCCTGGGTACCTCCAAGTAGTAGTAATTGTTGAGGGGTAGGATTTTAGTATGTTGTAATCAAGCCGGACGATACCACTGGACTCACGCTACCTTCCATTTCCCCCACAATTGCATTCTGATGTTGTTCCATTCTCACCTCACTTCACCCTCATCGGCTCACTAGCACCCGATGTTTGCCCCAAGCTCTCGTCTTTGCACTGCAGCTGTTCATCTCCTCTCCTTGCATAACATCGTGGACGAATCCAGGAGCGAAATCCTAAATTAATTAAGGATGCTTTGTATGATAATTATATGCTTCAAGTAAAATATTCCAGAAAATAAAATTTCTTTGTGGTTGGAAGTTTAGATACTGGTGTGTGCACGATGTCTTACATTTGTAGTATTTGCGCTCTCGTGTCAAGAGTAACGGCAAACATGTAGAGCTCTTAGCAACTTGATGCGACCAATGAACGTATTATATTCTTACAATACATTCGATATCATGGTCACCACAAAGGTCATTTTATGCTTCCCAATAAGCATTTCTGTGACAAAATATTTTTTTTTGGTGCAAAAAGATCTTTTCTCGTGCCCATATTGATAAAACAATATATTGGTCGCCAATGAAGCATTTTGGTTTCTACAAAACTTTGTTTTCCCTTTCACATAATTTAATCAATTTCGTTTTTCCTTGCTACAGATATAGGAATCTAAATGCATTTGTTATAGTACATACCAAGTCACAGAATATCGCCAAAATCATGATAATTCCCACATCGCGTGTAGTAAATTTCCTTTGCGAATACGTATTGTTTCCCGATCCCACGCGCTTATATCCAGACACCTCAGATCATAAACAGCACAACCAACTAGGTTTACATTCCGTCCCCTGCATTGCACTAAGCCCTTTTAATTGATGGTGAGTCGCTCTAGTTTATGTCCAGTCTCTATAGCATATTCTAAGCGTCCCCTAGCTCATCATACTGGCTGCGTTCCTACATAGGGCCACGAAACTGCACAGTAAGTAATCTAACTATACCAGTGTCTACAGCTACACCGTTTTCTAAGTAATATATTGCCATTTAGATATTCGGGACTTTATTAATCCAATTTGGACACATCCAAAGGCTACTGATAAGAAAAGTCAGCTCTGTTAGCTCTAGTTTATTAGTTTCTTCAATTTCAAGAATGACAGTGTAAAGTATCGCCAAAACACATGAACATAAACTCGACACCCTAACATATCTCATAATTACTTTCTTCCGACAAATTTCAATTCTCAATATTTACTTGATGCCGAATGATCCTTGTTCTAAACTTGTCGTAGATATTTAATATATATTATTTTAAATATCGGTTTGTAAACATTCCCCACAGTTACCTTAGTTAAGAAACACTTATTTCAACTAAACACATCGAAACATGAGGGCTTAATGCTCTAAAGCTCTTTCATTGCGATGTGATTGCTACTATTTCGACAAAATATTTTCTTGTTTCCATTTACGTTTAGACAAATATGTAAGTAGTGGCTTCTAAATAGGGTAGTAAATACGATAAGATCACTGTATACAACTTTTTCTAAAAGGTATTTCTGTTCGCCTCACTTCATTGCCGTGTCTTTCACTCATTACACTATGGGTGAAATATTCTGGTATTTCGCAAGCATGATTGTAAATAACGTTTTATTTTAAGTAACTACCGTGTCTACACTAGTATATGTGCCGGGGCAGCCCTGCAAAACCGGACCTTAATTGGATATTTTCAGAGGAGCAATAATTTTGTTTGCAATATATCACTCGTGTGTACAGTAATAGTAACTAAACAATATGATTAATGCCAATCGCCTGTTGTGTATTAGAATTCCAGCAGGAAGCCCTACCTACTGAAGACAATAACAAAACGAGTGTTTAATTTGTGCGTATAAAATGAGGATAAAAATTTTATAGCGTTAGATTAATACCAAGAATGAATAGGCCTACTTAATAAGTATGTACCTGTTTATAGTACATACATCATTAATGTTACACTCCGTAAACTTACGTATATATATTTGGGACAATAAAACATATTTAGTGATTCTCAATGATATAACAATTTATTGCGATGAACTGTGAAATACTGTAACACTGTACCAACACAAAATACCTTATAACCATGCGATTTGGATATCCTTATTTTACTAGCTCAATCGTTTCGATGCAACTCATTCAATAAGGGTCGTAGTTAAGAACAGAATCACGAGTTTGGTGCTCCGAGTTTAGCCTCGAAATGGGTATATTTTTCCCTCTCTCCCTAGTTTGGTGCTCCGAGTTTAGCCTCGAAGTGGGTATATTTTTCCCTCTCTCCCTAGTTTGGTGCTCCGAGTTTAGCCTCGAAGTGGGTATATTTTTCCCTCTCTCCCTAGTTTGGTGCTCCGAGTTTAGCCTCGAAGTGGGTATATTTTTCCCTCTCTCCCTAGTTTGGTGCTCCGAGTTTAGCCTCGAAGTGGGTATATTTTTCCCTCTCTCCCTAGTTTGGTGCTCCGAGTTTAGCCTCGAAGTGGGTATATTTTTCCCTCTCTCCCTAGTTTGGTGCTCCGAGTTTAGCCTCGAAGTGGGTATATTTTTCCCTCTCTCCCTAGTTTGGTGCTCCGAGTTTAGCCTCGAAGTGGGTATATTTTTCCCTCTCTCCCTAGTTTGGTGCTCCGAGTTTAGCCTCGAAGTGGGTATATTTTTCCCTCTCTCCCTAGTTTGGTGCTCCGAGTTTAGCCTCGAAGTGGGTATATTTTTCCCTCTCTCCCTAGTTTGGTGCTCCGAGTTTAGCCTCGAAGTGGGTATATTTTTCCCTCTCTCCCTAGTTTTGTCGCACGCAATTGCAGTCGTGTGAATGTTGTCAGAGGAAAGGCAGTTGTTAAGGGTGGTTTATGGTTGGCAGGGTTCTTTGAGGAGGGGGTGCGGGAGAGTAATGCTGGCGATGATACGGCTCGTGGCTCGGCAACCGGAAGTGGCAGGAGCCTCGCTGGAGCGAGAAACCCAGCACGGTGTTGTCTCCCTAAGAAAGGGAGGGTGGGGTGGGGGTAGGAAGGGCGTAAGTCGCGAGTCGTCTTAAGGAATTCTACCCCAGTGACTTTTAATTCCGCGACACTCGCCCGACGGTAAATCAAAGATTTGTGTGTTTCACTTTGTGGGAGAGGATTAGGGGATGAAAAGGACTTGTTGGCGGGGGAGGGGTGGGGGAGAGGAAGGAAGTCCTGATACGGGTTGTTTGGTGGTGCGACACGAGTGTCACTGCGGAACCAAGAAATCGAACCAAAACGCCGACGGAAAGTGTTCCAAGTCGCGATATAACATTCACAGTACGCACAGTAAAGAATTAGCATACACTTTAAAAACGACTCATTGGAAACTAGTTTCCTATACCAGTGCCACTCAAGTATTGTATCTTCACAACACGATGTTTCAGGAACCATTACAATTGATCTAAACACTGTATCCATGCATTTATAATAAACTATATAGCTATTGCACTTGCTTGGTAAAATGCATTGTTAGTTTCACAAAAAAACACGTACCTTTGCAAATAGTTACCAAGGAGTTTTTCTAAAAATACAACAATCTTTTACTGTGCTTTTGGCTGTAAGGCATTTTCTACTATTTTACTTGCATTGTTATTTACGTACGATGTCCGTCCGACCTCTATGCACTGAACTGGTGCACTGGCAGACTGCATTGCAAAGCAGTTTGGAAGGGGCCACCAATCTGTAACTGCACATTTTTAGTCTTTTTAGTCTCACTAATGTATAAGTGAATATATAAATAGTCTACATATGTAATAACAGGAAAAACTGTTGAGACTGAAAAATGAAAATTAATTAACTATAAAAACATTTTAAAACCAAACATTTATCTATAAATTCACTAAACAGAGAAAAAAAATTACAGTAGTTGTAGAATTTTTAGAACTTTAACATGTGGCTTAAAAGCCATAATAAACGTAGCTACAAATTATTATGTTAATATCAATTTATATTTAGTATATAAAAGCTTGGCGCGAATAGTTCTATACTGCGAATAGTTAACAGCCTTACACACGATATGTGCTTACTGATACTACACAAATGAGATATACATTCTACATTGTGAAATGTTAAGATCCTTACTCAAGGTATGTGCTTACTACGCTTACGTCAATGAGGTAAGCGTTCTATATTGCGCCAAACATTTATATATTAAATATAAATCGATATCAACATAATAATTTGTAGTAAATCTTATAATAGATTTTCAACCACGTCTTACAAGTTCTACAAATTCTTTATCTACTATAATTTTTTTTTATTTTTTGTGCAGTATTAAATAAAAGGTTGCTTTGGTGTTTTTATAGTTAATTTATTTATATTAATTCTTGAAAATGAATAAATGACTAATCATGCAAAAAATTTTCTCTGAAACAAAACAAATTCGGATATGGGTAGTTAACAAAATTTCACGAAGGCAAAATACGTCCACTTCTTAGGCATTTCGGGATCATACTTAGTGGTGAGTTAGCAAACCAGTGCCCACTGCCAGCCGAACAGCGAAACTTGTCACGGACAAAATGAAACTGTGCATGTTATTAACAAACTTTTGATATGCGAGCAACAGACGAATTCACATCTGATATCTTGGGAACTTTAACTATCACACATTGAGCCGCAAAAGGCAGTAAAGTGATGTGACCTCACTAGCAAGCAACAAATCGGAATGTAGTTCGCCATCAGCGCCTGGTAACTTGTGTATTATTGAGCCGGCCGGCCAGCGAATAGGGAACAATCCGCAGCACACAGAAGCCAGTCAGATACAAGGCTCGTTCCCAGAGCCTCAGTTAGCCAATAGAAGACTGGGAAGGCCCGCATCAAAAGAAGTGTCACGCCATTTCACCTCTGTAGTGTAACAATGCAGTGTTTCTGCGACTCTTCGAGATAAAGACAAGCTACCTAGTTGTTTGGAAGCGAATTAAAGTCCATTCACGGTTATCACCGACTTTCCTCAAGTCCTGCTAGGGTTCTACTTCCAGCATATCCTTCCGTGTCATGCAAACAAAGCTTGAATGAGTGTAGAAAATTACACCAAGCGACAGCGTACCACATTACAACGTTTGTGCGCACTCAGTGTAATAATATTTTGCAAAAGAACTATTTCTTACTACGTACTACCGATACGCCTGTTTCCTCGCTGTATTTTATTCATATTAGTCATGGATGACATATTTTAATACCTACATATAAAATATAAGTAAATATTAATTTAAGCAAAACTAAGGTTGGTATATGTTGACAGCAGTATATGACGCTTGTGATATATGGCATATTAAGGAAATAACCAAACATGTCATACATATTAAGGAAATAACAAACATGTCACACATAGTGAGATTTTAAAAGATTAGAATCAAAAAGGGTGGAGAAACCGAGAATAGTATTTATTGACTAGTGTCCCAAATGAGACGCCTTTCAAAAGTGCTCACTTTAACGTGAACAGCCTATATATGTATATATGCAAATATAAATATACATATATATATGACATGGCTCTGACAGGAAAACCAATAACACATTAAATTTAACACAATTTAAATGTGACTTAAGAGACAGAAATGTTTTACTTATATCGATGTTTACTTTCAAATGCATGATTTTACAGGCAGGAAATTTCTTTAAAGGTGAGATTCAAAATTGCTCGATATAGAACCAGCCATAATAACAGCCGCTGTTCATTTCGTGGTATGCAATTACGTGTATCAGCTTTATTACACACAATTATGTGTATAAATGAATGTGAGGTGTGTGCAAAATGATTACTAGAGACAGGGAAATTTGCGGAAATAATGTTTGAGCCAACATATTTGATCAAGTTTTCGACGCAGTTCTTTGCAGATCATCCACAAACGTTCATTTTTAGAGTATCAGAATCCCCGTTGGTCCACTTAAATGGGATAATAGCTTCATACATGCATGAGAGCCAAGAAGAAAAGAAACCAGGCAGTTTAAGTGTAAAGTATTTTGAATGCTACCAAACAGTGAACTCTCCCCACTATACACTGTTGTCTCTAATTGCGAAGTAAATAGTTTGTTTCGACAGGATGAAGATAATTTATTTTTGCATTACTAGCGGGCGAACTTCACTTTTCGCAAGCTGCCGCTTCCTAACATCCGGGTCATTAGCAGTTGTTCAAGGACTCTTACACGCCCTAACTTTATTCCTCCCTCAGCCGGCAATTACAACTGGGACTCACCTGCCTCCAGAAGAGAGAAGTGGAGAGAGAGAATCATGGAGACTTAGCGGACCGCTATACTGGCTTAAGCTGCAGCTTCCCCCCCCCCCCAAGCCGATCCTACGCTAGAACAAAGTTGCCATGCTCCCTCGCAGTTATCAACTTCAAAAGTGACGTCACGCCTACGCAGTTTTCCAAGACTCCACCTCCTCCCCCTTCTAGCACTTTTTGCTTCAAACCCATGTTTCCACGCTCACCAACTCCCTCTCTCTCCGAAACCAATTTTTGGAAATTTTCCCGGGTCTCAGTGTCTTAGCTAGCTAAGGACCATCTTCCAAAACACAGCAAAGCCTCCACTTTATTTTTTTTAATTTGCAGTTCCAATAGTTAACACTGCGCAATTTTTAATTCTTAACAATGTCCATATAGTGCTGGTGAAGCTCTGAACTGTAGCGTATAGCAGCTTGGGCTGTCACCTCCATAATATTCTGTATTTTATTTGTCAATTATAATATTAGTTGGAGAGTGCATGTTTTCCAGGTTGATTGCGTTTTTGTTTTACAATTCGAGTTTTAACATTAATGCAAACTGATTTTTAGTGTATTTGAAGTCTAAAATCAGTCTGCCTCATTTCAGCCATTGAGTACGTTCTGACATTTTGGTTAAGAACGTTGCAGCGAATGGCGAGTAAGTGGAAATAACAGAATATAAATGTCATGGTTGTAGTGAAGTGAGTTAGAATGTAATACAGTTAAATGAGAATAATTTCGGGTTTATCTTAGAGGAAATATAGGATAGAAAGTGCGTGGCTGTAGTACAATTTTGCTTCGTACATGACATCATGGAACATTATTTATGCGTTTTATAATGTAAAATATCTCTGCTGAACAATTCTTTAGCAAATTGTTTCCCCTAACACGTTTATTTTCCAATTCCAATACATTTTCTGTGACAGTACTGTATTGGAATTGTTGGAATTTTCTGTTAATTAGAGTCATGCATTCGTAAAAACTGCTTTTATACACATACTTATATATATATATTAAATCACAGTTTTTTACTCCTTTACTACGTAAAAGACTCGCATATTCAGATATAAAACAAAACACAATATTAATATTTTCATAGAGAAAGAATAATCGTAGTACAGAAACGATTATTTTAACATACCTATTTGATTTTGTAACTTTGCCACATTTGAACTTATGAAATTTGATTTTGTTAACTGATTTAGTCAAGATATCAGATATATTTTTTGCACATTTTTAAGACCTTTTCATTTATAGTCATTCATAAAATGATAACTAAAATCCATGTGCTTAGAATTCTTGCATAATTTACCGTTGTAGCCTTTTCCTTCAACTTTTAATTCGCAGCTTAATTTATCTGTATTTACATAATTAATAACAAGTTTGTCTACAAGATGTATCTTTATTCCTACACAACTTATCAAGCATTGACTATCGATGTTTTTCATTAATCTTCAATGGGGAATAATCATATCTAAATTCCTGGCTGTTATTTTACTTTACTATTTCTCCACTTCGATCCAACTATACTTCATAAACGATCTCCCAGGTTTTGTTTTCCATAAAACTATTAATCTCTGCATTCATTGCTTTTTGCCATTTTTTAGTCTCTGAACTGTTTAAACTTCTTCGTAACTAATAGATATAAACGCATCATAGAAGTTAAAATATACGACATGATCATGATATCTCCTTGGCAAACTTATTTTCCTCGATGGAATATTAATTATATTCACCGCCTTAATCTCAGTATTAGTTTCCTTCTCAGCCTTATCTTCATTCACTTCATTCACTTTGTCCCATGTGACCCATATCTGCGTTTCCAATGAGTATAATATTAACAGCTTTTGTCTCGTGTAACCCATATCTGCTTTTCCAATGAGTATAACATTAACAGCTTGTGTCTCGTGTAACCCATATCTGCGTTTCCAATGAGTATAACATTAACAGCTTTCAGATGCAGCTTGGATTTTCTACACTCTTCAGGAATTCTCACAAAAACTGTACACATATATCCTGAGATTTGGAGGAGTTGGTTTCTTATTGAAAAATCTCATATGTTTTTCTGATATTCGTTTTTGCCAGTAATATGTTCCCTAAATAAACATCAGTATATATATACATTCAGTACTGGAACACCGTACATCCAGCATTAATATCAGCTCAGGAAATGGTACATCCTAACACGGAGATAAATCGACGCGACATGTTTTCGAAGATCCTGACAACTGAATTAGGTCTAACAGACTTGTTGAGTTTAAAATTAAACTTTTGGACAGAAAACCCATATCGTTTAAGTGCACCTAAGATGGAATTATTGAAAACGCAAATTCACGAATTACTAAATAAAGGCATTATTGAGGAATCTACGGCCAGGTATGCTAGTCCCGCCTTTTTGGTCCCTAAACCCAACGGAAAACAGCGTTTAGTCTTGGAATACGGAAAGGTAAATAAGAAACATGTTACTGGTTTTTACGTTCCTTGGAATCTATACGAATCAACCCGGCTCCCTTTTGGCCTGGCAACCGAATCACAGGTTGCGACCAGACTCCTCGACAAAATTTTCCATGATGTTAAGTTTAAGAGTGTGTACAAATATTTAGAGAACTTCGTAGAATACTCAGGAAATTTTGAGGAATTTTTATAAAATTTGAAGGAAGTTTTAGGTCGTTTTGGAAAAAGTCGGTTTAACTGTCAACGTCTCCAGAGCGAATTTTGCAGTTAAGCAAATCTCCTTTCTTGGCCACATCATATATTAAAAAAGAATAGCTATCGATCTTGAAAGGACCAAATCCATAATACATTTTCCACAGCCTCATGATGCAAAAGGTATATTCAGATTTATAGGAATGGCACCATTTTTTGGCAAATGTATTCCTAATCTTGTAGAAAAAGCAGCCCCTCTGAATAGGATTCGAAAGAAAATGAAAAACGTTAGTGGGGCCGTGAACAACAACATCTGTTTGAGACACTCAAACAAGACATAATAAATCCACCAGTCTTAAGAATGACGGATTTTTCTGAGCAGGTTATTCTTCGGACAGATGAATCAGGAATTGTAATAGGCGTCGTACTTTTACATAGTGCACCCGTACCAAGAAGGTGAATTGTGAATACAAAGGCCTGCCTTTGACCTCGACGATCATGGAGCCGTTGTTGCCAGTGCCGATTCTGCGATAGTGGTGAAGATATAACTGCATGGTATGTTATCAAGGAACTAGCACCTAAAGCCTGTCTGCCAGCCTGTGTGTGATGTCTCAATGCCTTCATGAGATTGGTCAGCTGCAATCACTTGGCAACTTGGTGATTGACTGATCGGTGCCCGAACAATGTATCAATGGTGTAATACGATTGGTTCAAAGTCAATATGACGTCATAGGGCTTGCATGCACGTATATTATAAGCAGTAGTGAGGTCAGCTGAGATGCTTAGTTTGACAACGGCTTCCGTGAATGTTACATAGTCTCGGCTAGCTTCTGCAGCTCCCATCTAAGTCACATTCTGCATCTACGATGTCTTCAGGCACTCCATAGCTAATGATAATTACGACAGTACCATCTACTTCTTCGGAAATGGTACCAGCAGAGTCATCGACTTCTTCAGATGTGATGCCTACGAAGTCTTCAATGGAGCCATCGAACTTTTCGAACGAGTTACATAGAACACCATTGCCGACGTTATCTGATTCTTTAGCTCCAGCAACTACATCTCCAACAGGTCGGTCCGAGTCTTTGCCTGAACCACTACATCGTCATCAGTGTCGCTTTTGTGAAAAGATCTTCAGCAAAGCTGCCATGCTCGGCGGCATGATAGAACTGCCTGTACGAAGAGTACTCCTCGTGCGATGAACTATTACAACTATGACCACATGCAGTATATGCGACGTTATACAATAAAGGAACACATCGAGATCTGCAAGGGAGCTAGCAAGTGGTATCTGCAATACCTCCTGCTAGATAGATGGGCACTGTTTCCGCAGACCGTTATGGCGAGGCCGTTAATGCTAATGAATGAATGATTGAGTTGATATGTGTGGCATCTACACTTATAAGGCGTGCACATGAAATCGACGAACTTCAAAATGAACGGTAGTCGGTTCTAAATACTGATGATAAGTATACACCAACTGCAAAGAAAATTAAACTTGATATTGATGATGAAACAGGAAGTGAAGACGATCATTAAGACAGCATAGATCAAAATCGCTATGGTGATAGAGATAATGTTGAAGACGACGATAGTGATTTTCTTGATGCACTGACACACTCCTATAACACATTTGCTGCAATGAGCAACACGAAGAAGGCAGAAGACATCGAGAATACTGACTACCTATTTCTCGAAGACCCGAATGAACTTGTTGATAGATTCAAGATCACAGTAGAGGTGAAGCACGCGGAATTACACACAGCAAATTTGCAATGCAGAATTGAAAGGTGGAAGTGCGTTTATTGCTTACATCAGATGTTTGGAAATATTTTCCTTGTATCTCTCTGTGAACAATCTGTACAGACTGATTCCTCCTCCTCCCTCCTTCTCCTCCTCTCCTCTCCTCATCCTCCTCCTCCTCCTTCTCTCCTCCTCTCCTCTCCTCTCTCCTTCCTCTCTCCTCCTCTCCTCCTCCTCCTCCTCCTTCTCCTCTCCTCCTCTCACTCTCCTCCTCCTTCTCTCCTCCTCCTTCTCTCTCCTCCTCCTCATCCTCCTCTCCTCCTCATCCTCACTCCTCCTCCTCTCCTTCTCCCTCCTCCTCCTTCTCATCCTTCTCCTCCTCTCTCTCCTCCTCCTCATCCTCCTCCTCCTCCTCATCTCCTCCTCTCCTCCTTCTCCTCCTCCCCCTCCTTCCTCCTCTCCCCCTCCTCCTCATCCCCTCCTCCTCATCCTCCTCCTCATCCTCCTCCTCATCCTCCCCACCTCCTCATCCTCCTCCTCCTCATCCTCCTCCTCCTCATCCTCATCCTCCTCCTCCTCCTCCTCCTCCTCCTCCTCATCCTCCTCCTTCTCCTCCTCCTCATCCTCCTCCTCATCCTCCTTCTCCTTCTCCTCCTCCTCCTTCTCCTCCTCCTCCTCCTTCTCCTCCTCCTCATCCTCCTCATCCTCCTCCTCATCCTCCTCCTCCTCCCATCCCTGGGTCGTATGTACATATTTATGCATTTCGCCTCGGAAACATTTATGTGAAAGGTGTTCCCGGTCACACTACTAATTTTTTAATACGTTATCAGTCTCGCCTGCAAAGTTGAATATTTCCGGCTCTGTGTGTGTACATGGAGTTGTTTGGGTGTGCGTGTATTTGTGTGTGTTTGGATGTTGTTGTAGGTGCGTGTATGCGCATTGGTTCATGTGTTTGTGTGATCATGTGACAACTCGGTGATTGGCTGGTTGGTGTCCGCACAATGTGTTATTGGTGTAATATGATTGGTTCGATGCCTGATAGACAAAAAAACCAATGTGGCAGCCTCCAGCAATGTATAAACAAATGACAAACGAAAAAACTAATATGGTGGTATATGATGGAATGAGTATAGGTGAAGGGAGGGGGGTTGTACTGGGGAGACCTCCGGAAATGTAAGATTTTAAATAAAATATTTCAATAATAAATGTTTAATAATTTTTATTAATGTATTTTAATAATTTTATGGGATGTTATAGAATTCCTTTGATTTGTTTAGGACATTTTGGGATATTTTATTTTCAAGGTCATTTAAGGTCACGCTGTCAATTTCAAGGTAGCCTGCATACAATATGGTCGTAGTAAACTGTAACATAATATGCTTGCTGACTTCTATGCATTTATTTTCGAGTTTATGTTTTAAAGGTTATTTATGGTCATGGGGTCAAGGTCATCTGAATCTAATATGGTCGTAGTAATCTGCAACATAATGTGCTTGCTGACTTTGGGTAGTTTTTCTCGAGTTTTTGTTTTCAATGGCATTTAAGGTCATGGGGTCCAATTTGAGGTCATCTGCGCTTAATATGGTGGTAGTAGTCTGTGTTGTAACATGCTTGTTGACGTTTGCGTAATTTTTTTCGAGTTTTTGTTTTCAAGGTCTTTAAAGGTCATGGGGTCAAGGTCAAATTCTTCTACATCTAATATGGTTGCTACGATGGTTGACAGTATCAAGATGGTTGACTGGGTATAGGCGATGTGGTGGAGGTCTGCCGACTAATTTTGAAATGGAAGGGCAGAAGGGAAACCTCAGGAAATTCGATTTTTAAAATATTTTTAACAGATTTTTTTTTAATTTCGCCATTTTTTTAAATTATTTATTTAATTTTTTGCATTTTTCGTTTGGGAATTTTGGGGTTAAAGGTCAAAATTCACCGCTGAAGACTCAAGGGTCCTCAGTCCTCATTCAGCTCTCCTGGTTCGGAGTCCAAATCTGCTTCTCCTGAATCCAACTCTTCTTGCATTTTGTAGTCACTTATCCGCCTCTCCAGAGTCACGAATCCGCCTGGCTAGTTCTGGGGAAATAGAGACATTTTTAGGGAAAAAGGGAAATTTTTATGGAAAATGGAAAACTTTTGGGGAAATTTAGTTGATTTTGAGTGAAAAAAAAGGGAATTTTGAGGGGAAAAAGGGAAATTCTAACATGGCAGCTGGCCGGCGCCTAGCTCCCATGCCATATACCGATATGCCCGAACCACCATTTCTCTTCTACTCATGATACTTGTAGTGGCTCCAAATACACTTCCTGTAGAATAAATTGTGTGTGGAATAGACGAGTTCATCCACTATTTTCCTCAAACCACAGCTGACGAGATTCGTACAGAAACAACTAGAATCTTGCGCAAGGCCAGGCTGCCCCATCAAACATCAGATATGAGGGAAAAAAAGCTTTGAAAGAGCTACACAGTGACGAAAAAATTGCGATCCCAAAGGCAAACAAAAGGAATGCCACAGTCATTACACTTCACTAAGATTCTTAAAAAACTTTTACTTCAGCATAATGATATTATGGTTAGTTTTGATGTGGTGTTACTCTTCACTAAGGTGCATGTCCAAGAAGCTCCCAAAATCCTCCCGCAAGATATTGTAGATACCAATCATAGCAGATACACTGTAAGGCTGACCAAACTCTGTGTATCCTCAACTTTCTTTTCATTCATAGGACAGACATCTGGGTAAAAACAAGAGGCTGCCTTGGGTTCTCCACTTTCTCCGCTCTTTGCTTACATCTTCGTGGCTGACATCGAGGGAAAAGCAATATATATCAGTCAATAAACTCCTAAGTGCTGGTATGGATATGTTGATGAGACGTGCACCATCTAGAGCCATAGAAGTGAGAAACTCCCAGACTTTCTAGAACACCGAAAAAAACATACACCCGAATATCTAGTTCACGGTGGAACTAGAAAATAATGGATAAATTCCCTCTTTGTATATTGTAGTCACAAGGGAAGAGGACAATCTGTTGGACGACAAGGTTTTCAGAAGCCAACACACACAGGTAGGTACCTACATGGAAATTCACACCACCCGCCAACACATAAGAGAAACCTTTTTTTCTACCTTAATCAACAGATCGACGATCATCTTAGAAGAGGAAGAAATGGGACAGATTACCAATGTCCTTCAAGCTAATGGATACTCCAAAACGGAAATTAACGATTCCTTGAAGCCACTTATAGGCTAGAAGAATACCGATAAGCTGCCAACAAAGGTGTCATCCTGTACATCAAAGTGGTCTTAGACCAGCTGGCCCGACTTCTCAGGAAAAACAATATCCACACAATACTGAAACTTCTTAGCTAGATTGAACACTCTCTTGCCTCAGTAAAGGACAAAGCCCTGGAAGAAAAACTGCCTCGAGACAGCTGAGTAGCAGGATTATTTGATGTTCCACTATGCCTTCCGAAGGCGTTGCCAGACACACGGCTTACTTGAACAATTCTAATGGTCCGATTTAGGAGTCGAACCCAGATCCCTAGTGACAGACAACGCCAGGTCACAGAACAGGCAAGTACATAGAAGTGAAACGGTAAGGCGCTATACATGTCTGTCTATAGTTATATTAGGCCACAGTGTTTTGGACACACCAAAGACGACTTTTGGCCAACGACGAATCTGAAAAGAAAACAAGAACGGAATTCCATGCTATCTTCGCTGGGATTCGATTGGAGCAACAGCCAGTGAAAATATAACTGAGACTCGAGTACACAAAGTATCATGGAGTCTAACTTTTTGCCGAATTAATCTGCGTGATTTCCGGATCTTTGTTCATGTCGTTTATAGTGACAGGGAAATTTCACGTTTGAAATGCCCTGCAGGCTAGACCCTACTGTCCTACGTAATTTCGAACTACAGCTTTGTGTCACTGGCTGATGTCCCAGTGTGTAGCCAGTTCTACCTCAGACCAAGTGACACGTGACCAGACGCTTGTTTTCTTACAGGTCTGTTATTGGCTCAGAGTTCACCTGGGCGTGTCTAATAAGTAACAAACTATGATCCAACTACATAAGTAACATAAATGTACATGTTATTGCAGTCTAGCTTTTCCTAAAAATGGATTCGCAGAATTTTTCAGTCGCTATTAACTTATTATTTTCTATATTACCCTTCTGTAATATTTTCTTTAAAAAGATAATATTCATTTTATTCTGTACATGGGTGACCTCAGAGCCATGTTAGATTTTTTATTGAATTAAAATTAATTAAAATAAAATTAAAAATCGTTATTTTTAAAAACATTATTACCTAATTTGTACAGCAGAGGGCTATCCATGAACCAGCTATACGTTCTGCATTCACGTTCAGAGCTGACCACCTAGAGATTTTCTAGTACCTGGGAATTCCCTCCCCCTTTCCTCCCAGCACAGTATTTTTGTACATCTTTTTCGCTGGAGTCAGTAATACAGTAATATTGACAATGTCGTCGGCCATACATTTGACCAGACATTCATCCCAAAGCTCCGCGTTCAATACGTACAAGTTCCCGGAATGAATAACTCTAGTTTATTCAACGTTCCTCTTTCATCTCAGCGACACTGATGCAGATTTTCATTCACCTTTCAGGATCTGAAGCTTCTCTCCTGCAAACAGAACGTCTGGCGGTTGTCATTGCCGAGAACTTGTTTGCGGAGTCATTTACATGAAACGAGATAAAAACACGCTCGTTCTCAGTCTCGACAATAAGACGCAGTCAGACGTCTTTCTTCGGAGACAGACGTCTATATGTAGACAACTTCTGAAAGTAACTCTGAGCTATGATTGAAAGTTTTTGAAAAATAAGCCTTTTGAAACCTCTCTGCGCGTAGCTTCACATATTTCATCGCAAAAGTAATTGTGTATATATGTGATAACTTTACAAGCAAGTCAAGTATATTAGCTCCCCATCGTCACTGAGTATTCAACCCTTTGAGGAGTATGCACATACATACTCGTGACTACACTTACATGGAAATTAATTTTCTCTTAAAGGCAGGACTCACCTTTTTAATAGTTCTACTCTTTCTCTAAACTCAACAAAATCTAACTAAGACATTATACGGTTCGTAGCAATCAAACTGTTGCTTTCAATAATTACTCAAATGAACACAATGTATTGTAAAACCGGTTAACTCTGTCGCGAGACTTTAATTAGTATACAGACAAATCACGACGTGATTGGTCTACGCCAAGCCAATAATAATCGTTGCAGAGTACAGTAGCGAGTACGGTATAGCCAAGACCAATAGTACGATGATAAGTGGAAATACAGAGACCAACACAACTCATGTTACTACAGTGGAATCACAGTGGCTGAGCGGTTAACCCACTCGCCTCCCACCAAGGAAATCTGGGTTCAATCCCCGGCCGGGCCACTCCGGATTTTCGCATGTGGGAATCGTGCCAGGCGATGCCATTGGTCGGCGGGTTTACTCGGGGATCTCCCGTTTCTCCCGCCCTTTCATTCCGGCGCTGCTCCATACTCACCTTATTCACCCTCATCGGCTCTCAAGACCTCGATGTTAAGAGCCATCGAAATATCTTCTCCTTTGCGTTACGTCTTCTAATATAGGCAGGTTTTTTCAGATTGACTGGTCCCGAGTTTATACTGAAATTTTTGACCGAAATTTAGGCAGAAATTTCCCAAGATTTTGTGTCATATCTCCGATTATTTCCCACCAATACAATGCAATTTATTTTAAACTTAGGCCTAGACAATTCAACTTGTCAGAATCAGATAAATTGTACATTTCACTGTATTCATCCAATTCCTTAAGGAATGCAACCGGGTTTTCTCGGCTATTCGCTGAATGTGCGGGAGTTCCCTCTGAACATTGCTTTGCTGGGTGATGGACCAGAGGCGCGATCGGGTTCAAAACTGATGACAGTGAAATGTGAGCTTCAGGCGGTTTCGCATTTCTTGTGTGTGTGTGTGTGTGTGTGCACACCAGTGCTGTGGCATTGACCTAGCACATCAGCTGTTCGAACTACTTGAGCTGTGCGTTCTCAATGTCAATTTGCATTTCCGTTCGTATGACCTCTAGCCTTCAGTTGTCGTTTACGAGCTTTCCATTCATTTCTAAAATCCTCTGTTCAATACGCCCGTTCGTATGATGTTGTGCTTGTTCAGTAAGCTTCAACCTGTGTTCAAAAATGTTTTCTAGTGAAGTTAGTTGATATTAAGGCCGGATTCTTGTGTTTGAACTGCGCGTGTATCCATTTCATATTCTCTGTATTCTACTTCAGGTGATTGAATTGTGAGACAATCGCGTGTAGCGTTCGTTTAGACTCGCAGCTGCAAAAACCTGTATTATTTCTGGTAGTTAACTCAAAAATTTGAGATTCAACCTTCTTCTCGAAAACGAAATGTGTTACTTTAATATATTTATTCTGTTGAGTGTGTTCTGCAAATTTGGTTTCCATTCGGTCGACCGAAGACTTAATACTTGTATTTGTGTTGTTAAATTCCTCGCGTACTGAATGAATGTCTATTTGAACCCTTCCCATACTAAACTGACATTATCATTAGTGTTGTACAATTTCTCACTCATTGCATTGAAGTTAGCATTTGGAGTATTCAAATCTGCTTTTAGCTATTCGCGTAGTGAGTTGATGTCTGCACGTATAGCCATCAGAGATCGCAATTTCTCTACTGTGTTTTAGGTTCTGAAGACTTCAATATAATAATAATACATATATTTGTTCGTGTTTATTTTAGTTTTTTTACTATGCGCATTAGCAATTTCAAAATAAATACCATATTCAAAGAGTATGCCTCTTCAAATCAGACAATATATACAGAAGAAAACAATTCAAGTAGAACACAATAAACTCCAAGACTACTCAAATTAAATAATTAATTGTAAGTATAAATGCTTTAACTGGATATCTAAACACAAAAAAAATCCTTAGAATTGGCCGTAAAGTGTATTAAATAAATCAACTAATAGTGTACTTTAATAAAGTGAATGTATTACTGAAGTTTATGAATTAGATCAATTTCCCTTCAGATCGTTACAAACTTTTATTAAGGGAGAAAATAAAATAACAAAAATGTCTTCAGTCGCTCTATCAATATCAATAAAATTCTTAATAATCGGCCTGAGGCAAATCTTGATTATCTAGAAAAAATGTTCAAACATGGATAAAATGCTTGCTGCGCGAAATAATTAAATAAAAATGAAACGTTTCTTGAATTTAACTAAACTTGCGCGGAGAACTTAAAGCGCTTTACAAACTCCCCCCGGGTAAAATTATACCATCTTTAAATTAATACCAACATGATAAAATTCAAATGGTAATCTTGGCCATGAAGGAATTAAGGTGTTATCGACGTCAAGTAATTAAGGTGTTATCGACGTCAAGTAATCTAGAGGTGGGCTCAAGTCTCACCGTCCTCACTGCAGTAGTTCGCTAAACTAAATAATGCTACGATTACACCTGTCTTGACACTCTCGGCAACAGCAGCTTTTTGCAGACGCTTCTGCTCCTTACAATGGTCGGATCAAAAAAGACGCGAAACACCGTCTTATACATGATAAGCCATCGTTTGTGCATCACGGGAAACGCCATAAACCTTGCCATCACGAGAGATAGAACTAGCCCTAAAGACTGATCTGTACTAAGCACTCCTGCAGATTAAATGCTACATACGTTGCCTTTGAAACCAAATCAATAAACATACAAAAAATCTAGCTATACCCTAAAAAAGGATAGGTGATATTACCTTAAATTAATCATAACAAAATTTAGCTAATGAAAAACGAAAAATGAAAATTTATATTATAGTTACAGAATAAAATTCCAATACTATTTAATTTATATATAAAATAATGGAAAAACAGTAAACATGCTTAACTGTGATATTATTATATTACAACAGACAATAATCAAAATGTTTAACCACGGTGCAGTAAAACCATTTCTGCAATTATTTCTTTGCTCCTCAGAGTCTACCTGAGTAGTCGATTAATAACAAGCGCACAACCGGATCAAACAAATGAGAGGCAAACGTCAAAACGGACATCCGATATGTCGGTATGAAAACTCCGCTTAACTGGCATTTAACTCGATTACCTTGGGAACGAAACAGAAGTGATCCATGGCGTATTTTAATATTTTTTTCCTAATGGCAGTGCGAACTCGCTGTTAAATAACCTAGCTCGGTTACCGCACGGCAGCTTCAAAACGTTTCAAATGAAGCGCGAAGGAAACTATCCGAAACAGGGGAGTTTTCAGATAGCGTACAATGTTTCCAGGCGGGGAAGATATTGTTTACCACTTTCTCATCTACCTGCTGCTGCGGGCGGGGGAAAAAATATATGATCCATGCGAATTGCCCTCGGATTACCTGGAAGTCGTTCCCGCAGGAGAAGCTCGTTTTCTGGGAAGCGGGTCCAGAGAAATGCCCGGAGCCCGGAGAGAGGCCGGCTCGCTTTTCCCGGAATTGTTTGCGGGGGGAAGGCCCAGCGCCTTTGAGGGGGGGGGGGGGGGGGGAAGTGAAGAGCCAGATGAAAGAAGCCCATCTTGGAAATGTCTTTTCAGCAACATTCCACCCGTGAAGAGGGCACCTAGGGACGGGGGGGGGGGGGGGGGTCTCCTCGCTGCATGTTTCACTTCTGCCATCACGTCGTGGTTACAATTAATTAAATGGTTACAATTAATTAAAAGACTTTTATAACTTCATATTTGTTTCGTTGCCATTTGTGACTGATAACAAACATTAGTCTTTTCGCGTTGTTTTCACTCATTTTGAACTAAAGCTTTGAAAAATCACTAGTCGTATATCGTAAAGCATTTTATATGTCTGTTAAAATAAAACTAACAATTGTTATGTTTAAATTGAACTCTACTAATGGTTTGCTTATAATATTTAAAATTTCGTTTTTAATTAATAGGAACAAAAACAGGGCTAAAATACTGCTGCTGGTAGCGTCTAGTAAGGAATAGTTGTCATGCAAAATGTTATTAAGGTGAGTGCTCACGAATTCAGTTAGTTGTCCTCTTGGTGTAATAATCTAGACCTTATTAAGCTTTGTTCGCATCATTAATTGAAATATTCACAAAGATGGAAATATACATGAATGAACTATAAGCAATATTGCTACATTCAGTAACAGAGATATTTATATAAATTAAATTTGGTTCATGGAATATTAAAATCTGAAATAGATTAATAGGTTCCTAATATATTAGACTTCGGCGTATTTGGGACGGTGCCTAAACAAAATAACTTTGGTGACAAGAAGTTTCATGATTAAAACACACGTGTGTACAATAAACTCACTTCAACTCACTCGTACTCAATGATCAAAGGGGGAAATAAGCCAATTTCAAGAATAATTTATAGAAATGAAAAACCTAAGAAGACTTGGATATCACCCGTAACATAAATTAACTAATTTTTTGGAAATCTCAGCACTTTTCCGCTTAAATCACATTTGTTCTCTTTGCACTGTCACTAAAAACTTTAGTGAAATATTACGTTCATTTCGAAATCTCTATTAATCCTTATTAAAACAGTTAGTTGGGTGATTTCAGGAATATGAACATAGAATGTCATCAACCTGATGTTGTTAACTTTATTTGAAATGATATGCAAACACGAATTACTACAATGCAAGTTTTTTTACACTTTAAAGAAAATATAAAATAGAAAGAAACTGAAACAAGAATTATTACAAGGAAATCCGCTAGTCGAAAGGTATATACGTTGTTTGTGTTTGTTCTAAACATAACGTAGTTTCTCAATATTAATTACAGTATTACAATATTACAATATTAATTATATATATATAGAGAGAGAGAGACAGAGAGAGAGAGAGAGAGAGAGAGAGAGAGAGAGAGAGAGAGAGAGAGAGTCACATGATGTGAACGTTGACGTAGGTTCTAGCGGATTCTTCTAACTCGGTAAGCTGGAATTTCGCTTGAAAGAAATTACTGCAACGGATTGGAAAACATATCGCTTATGATAAATCTGCAGAACGAGCCTGGGATACATTTCCTTGGCCTCTACGGGTAAATATAATGCAGTAGAGAAGACACTGCATTGCACCAGCGAGGGTAGTTGGTATTTCTTGGAATCCACCAGCTGTGATTTTTAAGTGCTTTGGCAAAATCCAATAGTGTTAAAAATATGTTAGAAAATATAGAATTTGGCATTAACAGTACAATAGAGCGCTGTGTAAAGAGGTCTAGCAAAATATAAATTATTTATTTAAAATAGCTATCCCCCAAAAGCATATAGCTAATAATGGATATTATAAATACAAGCTACATGGTTATTAATCAAATTAAATAAATTGTTCATTACAGCGGCTAAATATTTAATATAAAAACTAGAAAAAGAAACTACTAATCTATTAAAGATTAAATGGGGTATAACTTAATATTAGTTACATATAATAAAATGGCATTACTCTGTTAGTTATTAGAGTTATTTTAACTAATTTCTTCCAGTAAAAACCGTAACATTAATGCTACTTACAGGTGTACGTATTGGGTGTAGATAGTATCAAAATTTGCTTGTAGTATTTAATACTATGTCAATATAATATCTAAATGATATATATTATTATATATAATATATATATATCTTGACAGAAACAAGTTCAAACTTATTTGTTATTAAACTTATGCTGTGTTATTCGTGTAATTTACTTGATGTTACATAGAAGTACACGACCCGCAAAACGTAGTGTAACATGTGAGTATATTTGTTGTAAAGAAAATCAAGAAAATCGTTGAATGATTTACATAGTAAATATAAAGATTATTAGCAAGATCTTTAGTTTCAAACAGGTATATTTTTTTTAATCCTCATGAAAGAAATTACGTTCAAATACTTGATTTTTGGTTAGTTAGAGATGCTGTGTAAATTGTAAGATTTTATTTGAGTACACTAGGTAGACCGCAAAAACGTTAGTGACTAACATGTGAGATAATTATGTTTGGTAAACGAAAATTAAAATCGATTTTGATTTGATATTTAAATTAAGAGGATTACACAGAGTGCTTGGTCGTAGGTTTGAGAATCCAGGTATATGGTGTTCTGTAACCTCGGAATAAACTTATAATTTTTGTCGATCGTCTTGAGGACGGAGGGTGAAATAACTCAAGTTCACTTAAGCGAGCTCTTGGAGAGAAATTAGCATGAGCGGGTAAGTAATCATTTATGTTATAATTTAGTTAGCAATTTTTGATTCTTAATCAAGTGTACAGTTGCTGACTGGCAAATTCAAATGTACGGTTATAGGAGACGAGATTTATGTTGATGCTTGAAGATTGTCTACCTGTTGCGTAATATCTACCCAAGTCACCACCTTGAGTTCTTAAGTATAAAGCAGAGCGGGTAAGATCTTTTATATGTGCTTGTTACGCGAATAATAATGGGTTCTATAAGTAGCACTCGACCTGGCTTTCATGAAGGAAGACGATAAATGTTGACTGCTTGTAAAATTGTCGTTTCTTTGAGCGTATTATGATAATGTTTCTAAGCATTTAATCGAGGTAATGTTAACACATTGTTAAATGTTGTCCTTGACTTTAAAATCACACCAATAATAATGTTCGTAGGAACACTAGTTTGAAAACGAGATAAGTTATATTTAGTGAAAATGTATTCTTCTTCGGTTTATTGTACATTCAGTTACCCGTTTTTCATTTCAAAAATAATTTGTGCTTTCTTCTTTCATATAGTTATGTTTAGGTAAATTAGCGATACTTACTAATGATATCCTAACATTAAGTCGCCATGTTGAATACATTTTTCAATAATTTTTCATTTTCTTTAAGAGCTATTATTTCTTATAGTGAAATGGTTAATTGTAAGGAAAATGAGTAAGTCCTAATTTTTTGTCATAAAAAGGCAATAATAAATGCACTTAGTTGGGGCCTGCATTAGTGTAAGTCGGCATGAACGGAAGCACTCTGAGTAACTCCACGCTAAGTGTCGTCATGCTGTTGTGCCCCTGATTCGCCTTCTGGACATCCTGCACTCTATCACCACGCCATTCGCCTTAGTAACTGGTGTATGTCCTTGAACGTGGCTGCCAACTTCATCAGATAGTTACGCACTCTGATTATCTCACATTTAAATATATCATTATATATATGCATTGCCTAAACACATTTTTGTTCGCAACTGTACTAGAATAATTATAACGCTCTGTCATATGTGAATGAGTGAGTGTGGAGATTTGGGCTGCTCTTAATAGCGAAGTACTCCGAGGCACATTTCAGTCTAGTCTCAAAGGAATGCGAACTGGCTGGAAGCTAGGGCAGAGGGCGCTTCACCCGGTGTAAAGTTACTTAAGTGTACTGCCGGCAGCTCTTACAACACAGAAACTGTTACCAGCTGATCGTAGCGAGTCGTCGAAACATTCTACTTCACTCGGTGTAAAGTTACTTAAGTGTACTGCCGGCAGCTCTTACAACACAGAAACTGTTACCAGCTGATCGTAGCGAGTCGTCGAAATATTCTACTTCACTCGGTGTAAAGTTACTTAAGTGTACTGCCGGCAGCTCTTACAACACAGAAACTGTTACCAACTGATCGTAGCGAGTCGTCGAAATATTCTACTCAGTTTACTCGACATGACGTAACCGAGAAAGGTTACTTCATAATGTTAGAGTTTTATATTTAACACAATTTTCAGGAAATTATATATATATATATATATATATATATATATATATATATATATATATATATATATATATAAACTAGCGGACCCGACAGACGCTGTCTTGTACATATGTCTTAAATCCGAAAATTTCAAACTTTTTTTAATAAGTTGTAACAATCTGGACGTCGAGTGTTTGCAACTTGATCTCTTAAATTTACATTATCCGTCGAGTGTTCTTCAACTCTTCTATTCAATCGACGATTATGGACCAATTGCGCATATTGGACCAATTGCGCATATTGGACCAATTGCGCATATTGGACCAATTGCGCATATTGGACCAATTGCGCATTTTGGGTACGTCGACCAATATTTTTTGCTCATCCGCGAAGACGTGCCATTTTTCTGTAAAAATAAAATACTGTAAAAAAATAGACAACAACTAATATGAGTAATTTCTTTAAGATAACATTTTAATTAAGTAACAGGACTGAAAGGATTTATTGTACCAAATTTTAGATAAATAATGTATAATTTTATCTCTTTTTTTTTATTTAATATTTCCGATAAGTAACAATTTAAAATAAAAACAATATTAAAAATTTGTTATGAAATCAATTAACTACACAAATAAATTTGTAGGTTAGGATGATTGTTAATCAACGCACATGTAAATTTGATAGGAATATATGTAAAATACTCACTTCAATACCGCACCGAATTTGCACAATGTATAGTTTTTATCTACACTTCAAAACCCTTCGCACACTAGTTACATCTGAATGTAATATATCAATTAGCACGCGATTTATTTTAACACAATAACAACACAAAGTTACGAAATTCTCCTGAATCTGATCGCAGCGCCACTATTGGTATAAACTGGAAGTAAAATGATATATTTTTGGATATTCGACACCGCGATCGCAGCGCTGTCTGCCGGATACAATGTAAAGCATTCCAAGATCAACAATAACTTATAAATAAAAAATTTGTTAAAAAAACATTTTATAGTGGACCGAATTGTGAATCTAAACCATTCTCGAATCCACTTGAACACACACAAAAAATTTCATCAAAATCGGTCCAGCCGTTTAGGAGGAGTTCAGTGACATACACACGCACAGAAGAATTATATATATTAATATATAACTTTTACTGTTGTAAATAATATGGATAATATATGAAATTATATATAATAAAAGTCATATATATATGCCTATAGAATTTATAATTTTTTAATAAATCAAAATAACAGTTCACAGTTTTTGGGCTTACAAAATAACGAATTTCATGAGCAAATGAGATGAAATGGGACATAGCTTCAGTTACACTAGAAACTATACCGATAATAAAACACTTAATTTGGTTGGTAGAGCAGAATAAGACTTACATTGATAACATTTGGTTTAGTTAATGATAACTTTGGTGACGTCAGCCTTGAATGTATGGCACAATTTTAACTATCGTTCTTACAACACGAAAAACTGCCTTAAATTGAAATAGGTTTAATATCGAATACCAATTCCGTTGTCCTGTATTTCTTTATCGGTCACTACAGTCTTCTATGCAAAAGAAAATATTAAAATTTCACAAAAAAAAAACATAAAACTATTACCCAGGATTACAACAGGTGCATTAGAAAACTTTTTACTGACATGAGTGAAGGTATAAAGCTAGAATGAATTTTAGCGACTTCATGTTTATAAAAAAAAAATGTATACATCTAAATAATTTCGTATTCTTCATATATTTCTATGTTGTCAGTTGCGCCTGCAAGCTGCCTCGGCTCAAGGCTGTACACGTGTCTGACCGCGACTTGTTCCCTCGCAGAGTTATATACGCTCCAAGGTCACGTGAGTGCCCAACTCCAGCGGAACGGCTCATTAATTCCACGCATTTCGCGATCAACTGATCAACTGTTGCGTGCCGCCTCGACTTGCAGCGCACAGCCTTTATGTTCCCGGTAATTACAGCCTTTGGAAAGTCCCACACGAGGAGAAACTTCATAGACTAAAGGCGAGGTGGACCTATGTGCGCGCATGCTGCCAACATTCGCGCCCGAATCTCCACACCAACTGTCAAGGTCACGTGGTCAACTTTGTCGTACGTGTTCCTTTAAATGTCATTTCTCGACAGACTCGCAATTTTTTTTTAAGGAATAAATTGTGTATTTTGACTAATTTAAATGTACTCTATTTATTTTGCAACTACGCTCGAGGAGGTACATATTTGCATAATCAGTTTTTCAAACCTCAAATAGGGGCGCAATGGTATAGTGGTTAGACTGCTCGCCTCCCACGTAGGTGAAACGGCTCGATTCCCGTGCGGGATCACTACCGGATTTTCACATGGGAGAATCGTGCCTGACGATTCCTCTGGTCGGCAGGTTTTCTCCGGGATTTGCAGTTTCCCACGCCCTTGCATTCTAACACTGTTCAGTACTCGCCTCACTTCACCCTCATCGGCTCTCAATACCTCCATGTTAAGAGCCGCCCAAATAACTTCAGTTCTCGTAACCTCGAACCATGTATATTTTGGTTTTAGGTAGTTCTAGTTGCAAGTGCAGTCCAGTGTTGGAAGACGGAGAGATATTCATGCTCACTCTACATCTTCGAGGAACGTATTCGTGGAATTACGGCGAAGAAGAGGCGTGAAGAGCTCACACAATCGATCGCCTCGAGCAATATGGCGCTGTGGTAACTCTCTCAACTCCGATTATATTCATGAAACCGCATGTTGGATCCCCGGACCGGTCGGTTTTCGAACGTTTCGATAAGTCACTCCTTACGATTGCTGGGATCATTCCTCTCTACGTGTCATGGCAGTTAAGTTTCTTCTCCCGCTCCTGATTTCCCGAGCCACTGGGTCCGTACATTATGTCGCAATTGTCGAGAAGACGTGTTATGCTACAGTCGCCGTAAAAGTTTATCAAGTATTTGAAGCAAGGCTTCTTTGCTAGTTCGAACTGTTGTGGTTCTTTATCTACGAAGATTTTTCAAGCAGAATGATATTTTATAGAATGTTACAATCTTCATCATCTGACAATGAACCCGTACGTTCATAGTAGTATCTGCAAGTGAGAGGACGAAATCACTTTATTATGCAGTCTAAATTCAAGTGTGTGTGTGTATATATATATATATATATATATGTATATATACATATATATATACATATATATATATATATATACATATATATATATATATATATATATATATATATATATATATATAATATATATATATATATATATATATATATATATATATATATATATACGCACACACTTTGTTATAAATATAGTGGTGTCCATAATTTGTGAATAGAAATGGAGTATTGAAATGATGATTACACTCTAATCCAAATCAGTGGAAACTAGTTAAAATGGCTGCATTGATAATCAGTGTCAGGTAACTGATTTATATGTGATTCCTACTGAATTTCGACAAAGTCGCCACCATAATTCACTCACTCCCAAGTCATTTCCTAGGTTCGCCAGTCGTTAGAATCACATCAACAGACTTTTAAGTGAATTTTATGTTACTGACTGATATTACTGATCCGGGCATAGAGATTAAGGAAGATGAAACTCCCATTAATAATATTTTCGCACGAAAAGGAACGGTTACACTACAGATGTAAAGATATAAACATAAACTCATTCATTATACAGAAGTTAAATGGCATTGCGGCGTGTTTAATGTGCGCGCGCATCGCCCGCGTGTGGTATTGGAGTGGGGCTTGTGTCTGACTGACTATGGCGTGCTGCTATTGGCTGGGCTGCCAGCTGGCAAGTAAGTTACCAGGCGCTGATTGGCGAACGCTGCTCGCACATGATGTTGGCCAGTGTGTGCGCCTCGTTCTTGTGAGGTATTAGAGGCAGTTCCACTTCTGTATTCTCGAGTATTCTGTGGTATAACCAGGAACCATCCTGTGGTTCTGTGGCTGCAGGTGTTCAAGCATATATATATATATATATAGTCTATTCACTGTTCCTCCATACTTTTTGAGTCAAACCTTGGTTGTTTCCGTATAATGTCACTTATCACAGGCGTTTTATACTTGTGTTGATATAAAAATATCGTATTTTTTTGTTTAATTGAACTTTTACTTATATTCTGTCTATACATTTTAATGTCATTTATAACTGACATGTGGGCTCGAATACGTTGCGTTCTCCCATTTGGTGTAATTTAGAGACATAGTTAAACTTTGCTAGCACGAGGCGGAGGAATATCTTAGAAATAAAGCTTTAGCAGGGCTTCAGAAAATTTGGAAGCAATTGTGAACGGACTATAAATAATTATTTTCAGGTGGCACTTCCCAATTGTAGTCTTTCCCACAACATAGACGAATAAATCGTCACGTAGAAATGGAATGATAGGATGAGTGAGTAAAGGACTATACCATTTTCGACATAAAAAGCTGGGGAAATGTTTCTGATCTTAATTGTTCTTTACTCGAACTATGCATTACTTTGTTTTAGTGATTTATTTAGTAAGGTTTCAGCATGGCAAAAATAACACCTGAAAGCGGGTAACAATATCCTTGAACCACTTTAAAAGGGTGTCAGAGGAAATAGTGAGTAAAATATGGTCGCACCCTCGTGGCTGTACGTATGTGCTTCATGTCTTAAGTTGCAACGTGACGAAATGTTCATTGAATCTACGATATTCTCACTAACTAATGAAAAGCCAGTATTACATCAAGTTGATGTTTCACAAGTATATTTATGCAAATTGAATGATAAATATATACACTAAGTTTCCTACTGGCAAAAATAATATTTCGCAATAAAACATTTTGTTAATGCGACATTATCTCCTTTGAAACAAATGAAGTTATTGAAATGATTTTTTGTCATTAAACTTATTTTATAGTGTATGTTCTGTAACTGTTTTTGCGGTGTTTTACAATGGTCATGAAGTTCGTGCTATAATTATAAGTCCATGTGTGTATTTGAAATATATGAATTACGATTAGTATTATAGTAAACTATGCGTTGTAGCTTTTTTATTATACTTAAAACGAAGAATAAATTAAATTTCCTACAATGCAACGATCTTTAAATAGTGTTGTTCATGTTACAAGTTTGTGCGCGTGAAATTTGGTCTGTTCATAAATATTTGTCTGGTATATATACATATAAATAAAAGAAATGCGTATACACATATAAATAAAAGAAAAACAAAATTTTTATTTCCAATAGGTAGGCGAGCCGGTAAACAGAAAAAAAAAGTACTCTTGCGAGCTCCTCCATGCTGTATTAAGTCTTATAAACAATATTCAAACTGAGGAATGCAAATCTCACTGAGACCCTGGTGTTTGTCATCTACAAGAAAATATCAGCACGTCAAACGAAGAGGGCTCATAATGGGTTGCAGATTATGTAAATACTTTCACCCTCTGTTGAAGATTTATACTACCCCTAGTCATTCGTCACTGCTGCTTGTTTGAGTCTGTTCATTTTAGGGATTAATGCAGCTTTTTAAGTCAAGTACAGGGAACAATATTTCATTTAAATAATTTAGTATACACATATCTTTATCTTCCTCAGTCTTCCGCATGCTCAGTAGAATAATAACTTGTGTAATATCTCGTAATTCAAGACAATTACGTAGACTATACGATTTTTCTCAAGGAGCAGAATGCGGCCGGGGTGGTGCAGTGGGTAGAATAATTATCTTCCACCAAGGTGAACCGTTTTCGATTCCCGGCAGTTTATCTCCCGAGTTTTCGCAGATTAGAATCATGCCAGATGATCAGCGGGGTTTCTTGGGGATCTCCCGTTTCCCTCGCCCTTGCATTTCTCCCTTCACTTCGTCAGTTCTAAATAACTTGATGTTAATAGCAGGCCATTACTCCACTCCACTCCACTTCCAGAAGATAAATAGCGACTCAGAAACTGGAGCAATATTGTTTACTGTATTTTTCTTGGCAAGTAAATAATCAAGTGATGGATAAATGCATCTTAAATCACACTGAAAAAATTATATCAAAGTTAACAATTACAATAAATACATTTCGAGCTATTTTTTACAGAAGTTTACCCTTATCGTACTATATAATGAGACGGTCTTTGTCCGTCTTTAATACTTCTAAGTCCTTTGAAACTCTATAGAAGTACTTCAAATTTTGCAGAGCGAATCCTCAGGGTCAAATACAGGTCAAGTTAGAATTTCAGCAAGATCAGTTTACGCAATTATTAACTTTTGACACTAAAACTAATGTTTTATTACTTTTTCCTATCAAAGTTTTGTATTAAGGATAGAGACTACTGCATAGAGATATGAAAGTAATGGAATTTTTCTTTTACTCTAAATGTCTCGCTTCAACGCTGAGTTAATTTCACTTCAAGTGGGGCCTTAGTGGCTCAGTGGCTAGAGCGATCCCAATTGTGGCCGCAGTGGCTTAATGGATATAAACATATCAAGTGGGGCCGCAGTGGCCCAGTGGATAGAGATATATCAAATGGGGTCTCAGTGGCAAATTGGCTAGAGAGATTCCTAGAAGGGTCTTAGTGGCTCAGTGGATAGAGCGATTACAAGCGGGGCCGCAGTGGCTTAGTGGATAGAAATATATACCATGTTGAGTTAATTTCACATCATATTTTTTAATCTTTATGTGATAACAAAAATTTCTAACATCGTAACTATTCTAGGCACGTGACAATTTTGAACACACGGTCACGGGCTAACCCCTAGTATCTAAATGCCGCTTCCAAGAACAAGAATTAAAACTGACGGGTTGAAATGATATAAATGTGCCTAATGATATCAAACTGACTCATAGCCCCGCTAATAATAATAAATAGTTTTTTCTAATAAATCATACAAAATATAATAATTTAATTCACCATTTAAATATTTGTGTCATTTACTATGAGGAACGCGTTCTAATTCAACAATTTATTCATTAAAAAAATTATATGAGTAGAATGAAATAGCCGACCTGGTGCCATCGGGACCTGCAATCTGAGCTCGGAGATGTTCATGCCCCGTCATTCCGGTCCCCAGGCGGCCATCTTGTCCACCATGTTGGGTGTCAGTGACCAAAAATATACAAAAAATTTACTTCAAAATTAATTAAAAATTATTTTAAAATGTATTATTAAAATGTATTATTATTAAATATTTGTTAAAAACTTACACATGTGGAGGTTTTCCCCACCACCAGGCCCAGCAGACGACACACCCCCTTCCTCCTCACTCACTACAATCCTTCATCACCTATACTCATTGTCTCGTATGCAGCCATCTTGGTTTTTGGTTTGTAATTGTTTTATATATTGCTGGAGGACGCCATCTTGGATATCATGTGTTTACTTTTACATCACCTAGGTGACACTAGTGTATTAATAATCGACATCGCCACCAGGTGAGTTGTCGACTTAGCCACCAGTTCGCACTACTATTCGAGTAGGCCGAAAGAAATTAAAAAAAAAAAAAAAATTATACGTGTTCATTATTATAACAGGAAAAGTGCTGTGCCATTATTTCACGCATCAAATCCGCGACATCAGCCTTTCAAAATCACGAGTCATCCTCGTTTCAAATTACTAAAACCGTTAAAAAATTAAATATAAAATCGTAACATGCAATGCAGGCAAATATGAACGTATTAATTGAAAAAATCGCTATATTGAGCACAGCGATTGGCCAGCTGCCATCCCGTGGCAACTGGGTGATTGGCTGGTCGATATCCGAACAATGTATTAATGGTGTCATGGTCACCTGTGATACCAACCAACTTGCGATACAGCCAAATCTGATCACCAATTTCAAACTTCATCTTCTTACACGAGAACACGGACGCATTACCAAATACGATAATAACAGCAGTATTATTTGCCTCCCCTTCATGAACAGGATAAGTCTTCCAACATATATCACGACGATCAATATCACAAATTGCCTTAGACGCTGGTTCCTTTTGGGTATGAGAATTCCTGAAGAAACACAACTCCAACAAACCACTACCTGCCTTAGCAGTTATTGCTTGATGACCTTGCATGATTACACCTTTGCTTATTTATCCAGGACACGGGCCATGATTGCGTTATGAGATCGCACACTGCAGAAACCCTCTCAACAGACAGTAAACAGGGAAACTGTCCTATATCGACTGCGCTAGTCGATATAGGACAGTGTAACCCGTCGACGGTGTCTCGTATCGTCGGGAACATTGAACGAAGACCACACCTGGATATGTAAGATATTTTTAATAAAATTTTTAATTTTTTTTAATAATGTATTTTTAACAATAATTTTTTCAATATTTTTCAATATTTTTCAATATTTTTGAAATAAATTTGTATTAAATTTTTGTCATTGTTTTGGGATATTTTTATATTCCCAAGGTCAAAAGTCATCGGGGTCCAAGTCAAAGGTCAAGACCAAGGTCCCAGACATCCAAAATGGCGGACAAGATGGCCGCTGTGGGACCGGAATTACAGAGCATGAACATCTCTGAGCTTCGGTCTTGGGTCCCGATGGCGCCAAGTCAGCTATTCCCTCCTACTTATGTATAAACATTTTAATTTATGTCATTATTAAATTTAAAACCAATATTTACATTATGATAAATATTATAATTTTTTTAATACAATATATGTTTTATATTAATAAATGGTATAATAAGAAGGGTAGTTTCCCATTAGGGAATGCATACGGAAATAATAATCAATTAACCTGGCTGGATCCATAGTACGTATGTTGATTTACACTGAAAATAAATGTCAAAACCGACAACTAGAAGTGTTTTTAAACTATGTTACTCAAAACTGAACAACATTACACTGTACCATAATTTCATATTAGAATATTAAATGTGTTTTGAGGAAGGGGGCAGACCAAAGTAATAAATTTATTGAAAATTAGTGTGGTAGATAAAAAAAAAAATTGCGAAACTTATTAATTCATATCACTCATAACAACTCTATTGAAACATACGTAGATATGAGTAATGAGTATTTGAAGTGAATCAAAAATAATACTGAACATTAAGACCACTGAAGACAAACGAAAAGTTGTTTAATGAAGAAATAATTTATGCACTGCGGTGTTTGCTTCCGCCAGACAAATGAACCGTAAATAAACAATAGTAAAGTGAAGTTTTAGAAAATACTACTATAAAAATTAGCTATTCGTTATACTCTGCAGTATAACTAGTCAAGCTGGCGCTACTATAGCAGTTACGCCTTCAGCTGCTAGGATAACCACAGGTGACTTTCAGGCTGGCGCTACTATAGCAGTTACGCCTTCAGCTGCTAGGATAACCACAGGTGACTTTCAGGCTGGCGCTACTATAGCAGTTATGCCTTCAGCTGCTAGGATAACAACTTATTGCTAGGTAAGCGACCTTACTCTGGAGCAGGCCAATTAGAGTGGCCCATGTGACGAACAGTCGACCGGTAAGTCTCTCTTTATTATCTTTAGAGACTGTTCCTCGACTGCTCATATATATAAAGGAGACCACGAGGGATAATTTCTGTCTGTTGAATTTGAGAAGTTACTTTTATGGAATGATATGGAATAACAGGAATGCCCGGAATGAAAACTTGCCCTTCTCACCCCCTCCCCTTATTTTTTCCAAAAGCTTATCGAATGAAGAGGAGGGCCTCGATTGCACATTTTCGCCAAGCCTTCACTTATAGCGAAGTGCTACTGCAGCGTTTTACAGTTTTTAATAGTGTCCGAAATTTGAAGAGAAGCTTGTGTGGGAACATGCCAAGAGAGTAGATGCTGTTGATGAACTCCCAGTGTAATTGACTGCATAATCCATGTTCATATCTTTGTTCACAGAATGTCGACCCCTTCTAACAACTTAAGCAACCTATGCTAACAATGTATTATACTGTTACATTGTCAACGGTGCTACATAACATCGCCTTCTCTGGCATTTTTAAATCTCTTCAAAACTACGGAATAAATATTGTATAAACTCTTTTTGTGTGAGGGCCGTGGCGGCTGAGCGGTTAGCCTGCTCGCCACACGCCAAGATGGACCGGGCTTTATCCCCGGCCATGTCACCGGAATTTGGCACGTGAAAATCATGCCAGACAATGCCGCTGGTCGGAGGGTTTTCTCGGGAGTCTCCCGTTTCCCTCGCCCATTCATTCCGGCGCTGCTACTTACTCACCTCAATCACACTCATGGGCTCTCAAGGCCTCGCTGTTAAGGGCCGCCAAAATATTTTCCCTCGCTCTTTTTGTCTGTTGAGCATTTCTTGTTGGAATGTTACTGGGATACATGAACTATTATTGTAGGGAATAAAAGCTCAGGTTTCTTGGCAAACAAAACAGAAACTCGCCATCTCGCCGTTGTTATATCAAGTGATTTTGAGTCTTTTATGTGATTTGCAAGTTAATAATCCTGATAGTTCTGTTTCCATAAAATAAATTATATGTTGCAAACACAAAGTGGTTACTTTGGAGCTGGAATGGGCACTGTATCCCAATTCACTCTTCGTCGGGAACGACCCATAAAATTATTTATTAATATATATATATAATATGATTTGAACACGTGTATATTTGCTCGAAAGGGAAAGAATAATGCGCGATGTATTTCAATGACCGCGAAATCTACTAAATTTACATTTTAATTATTGATCCTGCTCATTTCGGACAAAAAATATTTTTCTCTCAAAGGGAAACACTTTTTCTTTTTATTCGTATATTTTTCGCTTGATAAGTTTTTACAAAACTTTATTTGGAGGATATAAATATGGAAATGATGGTTCATCGAAAACATATTCGAACCTTTACAGCTAATCAGAAATTTGAATTTAGATGAACTCTGTTATCAATTTTTAGCAATTTACATGGCCAACCTTTTCAAGAAAATAGGATATAAGTTATCTTAACGTATTACTGAGTTATTGAAGAGTCTTTTAAAACATATTTTACCCCTTTTCGTACTCTAAGGGATTCAATTTCAAATAATTTTTTAACTAATTTATACCCTATAGATAGGTATCGTTTTGCAGCAAAGACAAATGCTCTTGCGTTAATTAATTATTAATGAGAACCCGAGGACATATTTTACCCCCCACCCTCCCCCTTTTTATCATCCGAGGCGTAAAATTTCGAAAAAAAATTTCTCCTTAGTAGACCTAAAGACAAGTCATTTCTTAATTTTCATGCCTTTGCGTACATTGTTTTGAGCTTTGTGTTAATGACTGATAATATCACTCGGGACACTACATACGTATAAGCTTATTATATAAACTATCAACATGTTTCTGACCTTTTACAACTACCAAATAGCACGTAGTAAATATAAGTATCAAATTGTGGATCACTCGTAAAATATTAATTTTCTGTACTCAAAAATTGAAAATAATTACTCTGAAACTGAAGTGATGACACAAAACCGAAGACTGTCTGCATAAGAGGAGTTGAGTTATTGTATAGCTCATACTGCGCTGTTGTCCAGACGTCCAACCAAGTAAAGAAACAATAATCTCTGTATGCCAAGGCAGTGAGGCGACGCTCAGCCGTTCACAAGTCGCCTGCAGGCAGAAACCCGGCGGCGGCGGCATCGCTGTACGAGATGAATGGATCCGGTGGCCATAGTAGCGCATCGCGAGCGTAGCGCCACCCCTTGTGACCCACCCCCTCACTACGGCGCCACCCCTCAAGTAATTAATGGACTGGTGCGGTGCGCAGCGCGCCTGCCGGCAGTAATTTATAACACGCGCGTGCTGTTCCAAGGGTGTAGGAGGGGTGCAAGCTGGTATACAAGGGATGGCGTCGAATACACCCCCTCCCCCTCGGCACTTTCCACACCAGCCACCCTTCACACCCTCGGTCAACCCCACCCTGCCTTGGGCACTTCCACACCACGACGAGAATTATCGTGCATGCACGAGTATTTAGGGTGTGACGTACTATAGATCATTCGTTACAGCTCAGGCGTTCTTCAATTTTGTGATTTCGATTACTTCTTTGATATGATATGCATTTTGCTGGAGCCCCGAACCCAGAAGGAATTATTTTCATGTTCACAGCCTACTTATTTTTCGCCATGCAAATTGTTACAATCTCAAATTTAGTGTACAAAAAGTTTTTCTGAAAATAGCTTTATTAATAACAAAATACTTACACATTTACAGTATTATTATAACATTTTATAATGTGTTTATAGTACAGTAAAATGAATAACATTTAATTTCACTTGCAGACCTCAGACGATAAGTTTAAGTATCTCAAGGGTCTTCGAACAACAGTTTTAGAACTGCAGATCTAGTACACTTTTGTACGGGTATTTCTGAAACCGACAATCAAAACGAAATTTAAAAAAATATGCATCTCTTATCAGCGCACACACATATGTTCGATCAAACAATTTGCATTTTCTTTGTGAGATGCAAGACAATAAAAAATACCTAACAATCCCCCCCCCCCTTTTATTTTTTCACTGGCACAATTTTTCTTCTCTGGCGTTTCTTATCTAATATTGAAGTCTGGCAGCTGCCCTGGTACCTTATCTAATATTGAAGTCTGGCAGCTGCCCTGGTACCTTATCCAGGAATCCTGATAGTAATTGTACTATCGCTACATGTTCTGCTTCTAGTGTCATTTTATTCAAGCAACCAGTAGGTATGAAGGTCCATATATTATATTAATTAAAATAGATTAATTGTGTAGGAGATATTCTGTGCCTCGTATAAGAGTGTACTCAAATGTGTACAAAACGTACATGAATGTTACTTTTGGCAGGATTGTACATTACGATGCTCAGTACCCAATGACTTCTCCAGTAGGACGGCGTAGTTCCGCGCCCCGCCATAGTGTATACCTAACTGGCAAAGTATAGAACTCATCATAAAATGTCTGATTTGCAAAACCCTAAATCTTTAACTAATGGGATCTGAAAGAGTTATAGACAATTCATAGTAAACTCTCTAAATCGTGCAGTCTTCCGCCACATTACAGTGAGCTGATCACTTTATTCATGAGTCGGTCATGTGAAACTGTGAAATTATTATAAAATAAATATTTTACCAGTTGGTACTATACTCACAGTTATATGCATTATAAAACACACAGCAAGAGAAATCACTTCACTGTTCAGAAATGTTTACCTCACATCTTTAACTGAACGCATCAGGCATAATAACCAATGAATATATTTCCGTGTGACCTCTGACCTCTGGCTCTGTGTGAAATGTATACACTGTGTTTATTATTCACATGAAGTGTTTAGGACACGGAACTATTCTCCCTCCGAAACGACGTTGCCTACTCTGCTGGCCACCAGCTTGTCTACCAGTGTAGGCGTACAGACAGTGCAATTTGTCAACGGTTGATTACAAAAGTGCTCAATAAACCGCGATCAGACTACAGGCAACTGATCAGCCGGACACTCGATGCTGGACTATCAGGAAGTCCGCGGAAGAAAATAAATTGTTTCCTGCGGGGCTCGAGGGGGCTGGGAGACGGAAAATAAATTCCTGGTTCGCGCCACGGAATTCCCCGAAGCCAAGCGGGCGTGATGATTCCCGACAGGGAGTTCTGTGCCGGCCGGGGTAATTGTTTAGGAGGCGACGATGATGGATTGTGATCCGAGGGCAGTTGATAGCTTGCCCAGGGAATACTCTAGCCCAGTCCGCTACACCATCCAACTACGAAACATGTACGTCACAGTCATTCTTACATGACACTACACGATGTCATCTTCACGATAACACCAGTTTGTAAACCGTATGTGTACCGACTCTATGCTCGTAAACTGTACTGAGGATAAGGTTTTGTTGAATAAAACCATTAATTTGTTTGGCACAAACAAATTAATGGTTTGTATATTGTTGCTGAATCCAAAATAGTTTTTGTTTTTACTTGGTTGGTGAAACTGAATACTGGTCAGCATATCTGTGCGTACATGAGAGTTTTGGTTATTATAAAAAAAGAGGTTTTAAAGCTCAAATACTGTGGCCCAAGACTACAACTTATCGACTTCAACCACAATTATTGTTAGCAAAGCAGATAGGTTTATATTTTTCTTTTCAAAAGTAAATGCATGATAATTACTTCAACTATTTGCAAGTTTTATATTTGCTTTGTTTTGAAATTGTTTTATTCGTTTTGATTGTGCCGCTATTTAATATCAATAAATGCACAAACGAACGTTGTTATTATCCTAATTTTAACAAATACGCTGAACGAATTTTCCAGCTGTAAATTTGAACGAAGGCAATCAAATACCTGATTGCCCAAAGTCAACTAAGTAGATACTGATACAGGACGAAGCTGATGTTGCAGCATTAAATTTTGTAATATTGGACACTACACATCAAATTGTTCCTGCTAACCAAATTCTTATTCGATGCAAACAAAATATTAATAAATCTCTCTCATGGTATTTATAATATTTATGGTAACCAATCTGATTAGTTGGAAGGAATTGTAAAATAGCTGTGCACCAAATTCATTTTGATGATGTCAGAATGACCCCATAAATATTTGGCCGAACAAATAATTATTTTTTATTGATTTCAATCAAGAGAAATAATGTATATGTTTGGAATGATAGCAGTTTATTTGATCGAACAAAATATTTTTCGGTGTAAACAAACATTCTTCAAGTAAATTTGTTATCTCCCAAGTATCAAACAACAAGCAGGTAATAGTTGGAACAGGTGATACGTTTCGCCCACATGACTGTTTTCTTATGTCGTACACAATAATAATTCCACGTAAATAATAGTGACTGTATTTGTTAGGGAAGTATTTTTGATGTAGGTCATTAAACACAAAATGATTGACAGAATGTAATGTATGGCCCACAAGCAAACATTAGTGAACCACCCACTGGCATTTTATAACACGTGGAAAACATGTGTATGGTGTATGCCAAAGAGTATGATTATAAGATCGTATTCGCGCATAAAGCCCTCGCGTGGTAGAATGGTTCATTTATGTTAAATGGGCATCATCATGTGGGTAATTGTGGGCCATTTAACATAAAATGACTGACGGAATTTCATATATGGTGCACAAGCAAATGTCTGTGAAACACCCACAGGCATCTTAGAGTATGTAGAGAATGTGTGGGCGATGTTTGCCAAAGAGTACATACCGTCTTTAGTGGAATGCCAACTGTTCCTTATTACTGAGGAAACATGATCAGCAAGCTTATGTTCCATTTATGGCATACCGACTATATGTTGTTGTGCAGTAGCAAATAGTATATGCGTATTCAATTGATTTTTTTATTTCATGTATATATGAAGTAAAATTATCACGTAGCATTGCTAATAATAGTAAAAAATTGTTTTAGACCAGAAACCTGCAAAGTATAACACACAAAAAATGAATTATTTTGCAATTTAAATTCTACCTGAAAGTAATCCGAAACTAAAATACTAGTCTTTTAAACAAAACACATAAATCCCAATATAGACTCTTGATACTAACATTGTCTAAATAGCAAAGCTAATAATGCATTATGTATGTGAGGTAAGTATCCAGATTTACTTATAAGGTCGTATAGGAATACATAGTAGAGAAGTTGAAAGCATACTTGAATGTAGACTAACGGAATGTGAGTTCGATTCCAGGTTTCTCTAAAGTAGATTACTAAATGTGAAATAAAGTTGAAGATAACGCATATTAATATGGTAAATACATCAGTTTTATATGGGTTAGACATAATTAATTTTCGGTTTTGAAAATGCATGGCAAGCAGCGTCTATGAGGGCCACGAGTGGCCAATAGCTGGGCCACAAGTGGCTTACCAACAGTTGGCTAAAGACACGTGATTTACTTACGACATTCCAGAAGCAGAAAGCTTGAAGTGGCCCGCTTGTAGTTAAGATACGAGGAACTCTAGTTTTGTCAGATATCAGACGACAATATCTCCAGACGTGGTCCGCTCGTAGTTAACTTACGGGAAACTCTAGCTATCCCAGACATCAGCCGACAGTTCATCCAGAAGTGGCCCGCTTGTAGTTAACTTACGGGGAACTCTAGTTTTTGCCAGACATCTGCTGACAATTAAATATCCGTATGTGGCCCACGCGTAAACACATCATACGACAGTCATCATTCATCATGTGTGCTATATGCATCTGCGGGTGCATTCCGCGTCTTGAAAGCCTGTTGATGCCGCATGTGTGCGGCCTGTTCACAATCAGATCTTCACATTAGGGCGAACTATATTTTGCTACTCGGGCTGAATCAAAATCTTTCTATCAATATGATTCACGCTGGCGAGTGCAGCCCAATTACATGTTATATAACAGTCAAGAAAGTCATAAATTGCCAACTATTGATTATGCATTAACCTTAATTATTTTCTATGGCTCGTCTTGCCGTATGAATTCTACGTCAGCATCATCTGCATGTGATATTTTAGGAAACTTGAAGTGTTATAAAATACTCAATTTTTTTCCAGGCCATATTTATCCAGTAAGCCTGCAATAGCATTAAAGATGGATGGAATTTCTGCAAAGAGTGGCGGGCATGCTACTAGCTGTTTAATGAAACTAGTATAAGATTAATTAAAAGGCGATTCTGCCAACATACTAAAGTCTGTACCTCGTCTGATCAATATATATGTTTAACAGGCTGATACCAATTTATGGAGCCACCTTTTATTAACATTAACGTATAGGTATACATATAGTATACATTATATAGCCTATATGTAAACACATATAATTGTGCTGCCGCTAGTTATAAATAATTATGATCCAGGTATCAGTGTACTATGAGAATCACCGTGAAGAAATAATGATGACCATATTATGATTATTGACTCTGCGAAATCGCTCCGACTACCCCACATCAATCTCCTCACGAATATTGTGAGGAATGTCCTGTAATAATCTTACTTTTCGTGAACATGTTCATTAAGTAGGAAAGAAATTACTCATTTCATTTACTATCCAAGTTAAATTTTTTTGAAAATTTTGATTATTAACAGGAAGAACGTTTTAAAGTCACGCTTATTTTCTGTGTCATTTTCAAGTACTTAGAGACCACAAAAATACAAACTGAACCTCGCTGTTGTGAAAAACTTTTATTAATTAATTTTATCGTATTTGTTCGCGCAAATATATTCCTTTGAAACAGTTACTCCCATTGCACTACTAACTTCGATATTTTCACGTTGAAGATAAATGCATTGATATTATCAATTCTTGCTACAGCTGTGCTGAACGAGGTATACTCTTGTAAATTATTACACTTATCAGGGTTCCTTTTTAACTTTCAAAATACAATGCGGCATAGTAAATGCTTTTAATCATTACGCGTTTTATTGATAATTTTTAATAATATTTTTCTAATTTGTCTACATCGTGTGACAAAAACATATAAGCACATTTCAGGAAATATATTACGAAATTTGCGCTAGAATGAGAACGAAATCCACTCAAAAACACATAAATTATAGATGAGTAAGAGTGAGCTTCATCTTATTGCGTATGTCACCAACACTGCCATTACAACACTTGCAAAATAACGTTTCCAAAAAGTAATACAAGCACATGTTATCATCTTCTTATTTTAAGGAAGTAGAGAAATATACAATGAGGAGTTAGGATGAGACAGGGAAGCTGGACCAAGTACAAACTACTATTTAAGTATCCACTGATGGTTATTTACCCATTCAATCCCCGCGTCCACAATCATAAACACGTTGCTCATGAGTGATACTCTTGACCAGTACTGTACACAGCCATGCACCAACCACAGTTTCGAGTACTTCCTTGTGGCCAATGTGATCTGTGGAATGTTCTACACTTCTTTGACATGAATGGTGATTGCATATATCATTGAGCACGCTGTTCGTTGTATGCTTGCCGCAATACAGGTGCTCAACATAAGTACAGTTCGTACAAAAATTACCTGATATGCAACACTTAAACTCGGAAATGAATGTATGACGTCCTGTCGCACTTTAATTTCAATCTCACGCATGTAAGTCTGACTTGGGTCTCGGTAAGTCTGGACTCTGAGGAAGGACTTACAGGATTGTGGTTGAGTGACGTGGGAAGAAACTGGAGAATATACTAACCTGAATAGAAACTTTGTCAGTCGCTGAACTCCCCCCACCCCCCTCACCACCCCAACCATGTTTTGGAGCCCTCTTCACTGTCAGGTGCTGTCATAGTTCACTGCTCATTGGCTCATGTTGGGAACTAGAGGCAGGTCTTGGTATTAGTAGGGGCTAGATGGTTTCACCCCAATTTTAATTAATAGGACTATCGATTTGATATCAAAATGTAAAATAAATTGATTGAAGGGGTTAATCCAATTTTAATCCGATCTTAATCAGATCAAAAATGGAAAGGGTTAAATTTATTGAAAGGACTAATTGTTTTCTTGTACTTCGTTCTTTCTTTTTCGTTGGAGGGAGGGGGTAGCAGGAGCCATGGTACGCCCTCATCCTTGGAGCTCTGGCAGTCGACTGACCAGAGTGCCGCAGACCCTCATATGCTACCGGAATGACACGTGTGTCGTGAGACTGGGAGCCGTCGTCGACCCTCATATGCCACCGGAATGACATGTGTGTCGTGAGACCGGGAGCCGTCGTCGACCCTCATATGCTACCGGAATGACACGTGTGTCGTGAGACCGGGAGCCGTCGTCGACCCTCTTATGCCACCGGAATGACACATGTGTCGTGAGACCGGGAGCCGTCGTCGACCCTCATATGCCACCGGAATGACACGTGTGTCGTGAGACCGGGAGCCGCAGCTTCCATGACTCACTGGGTATTTGTGAAAACAATTGCCACCCGACACTTGGACTAATCACAAGGTCCGCGGGCGGGGGCCTTGTCAGTGTAAGTCTAGGGCACCGGGCCCACATTTAGACTGTTTTTGTTTTACTGCCTATTATTATGTGATTTTACATGCTAATGTTGTCGGCGGGGGAGTGAAGCTCCCCTGCAGCCTCCCGGCTGTAGTGAGTGTAAGTGTCGTGATGTCTGTCTAACGTGTTGTCATGTTGTATACAAGTGTGCTATTTAATCTCACATGTAGTGTGTCGGTGAGTCCCTAATCGCCCTGGAGCAACCTTCGGGGTAGGTTTCATCGTTTCAGAGTGTTGTGACATAGGAATGAAATCCAGTATTAGCAACAGAAACAGTAGGAGGGGCCCTTGGGACCAGAGTCTGCCAGGCTTTGCCAGAGTCTGCCAGGCTCTAGTCAAAGCAGAGCCCCCTTGTCCTCTCTTCCACAAGGATCGTCTTCTTCCCGACCTGAAACAGACTATCAGATCGGTGCGTTATTGTAAGTAAATAATGGTGTTTGTAACATATAAAACACTATATGTTTTAATTATTTAATTATTTTATTTAAGTGTTTTTGTATTTTGTGATTTTTTTATATTTTTTTATTTTTAATTTTGTTTATACATATATACATATAGTTTTTAGTATTAAATTTTACTATATTTTTTATTCAATTAATTTTAATATATTATGATATTAGTAAAAGCTTAAGCTAGAATAAATAGTTTAAGCTAGTCTAAATCAGCTATGTCATATTGCATTAGCCCCCCCCCCCCCGACTCCTACCTCGACAGACATGTGTGTCACTTGACCTTGAAGACTAGTGGTGGGTGGGGCTATTTCCCACCTTTCCCGAGTTCCCACATAACCAGCCTGGGCAGAGCGCCCTAAATATTTATACCTGTGTGTTTAGTACGACAGTGTCAGTTTGGGGTGATTTGATAGTTTAATCCTCAACTATTGTTTGTTTAGTGTGGTAAAGTGGCGAGTGTTGTGAGCAGCAACATTGGCTTCTCTTTGCCTGTGTAATGATGGACCTAAAGTGGTCCAAAAGTGTTTTGAAATGTGTTTCTCGCAGAAAGACGGTCAGTTCTTGCAATCCTAAGAGCATGGTCGCATTTTCTGTTGTGTTGGTGTCCCTTCTCTCGTGTAATATGATCTTAAATTCTTCCGAAGGAATATACAGAAACGAGTGTGATTCTCCTTCCTGACGATTACCCTCAGAAATTGGTTTTTAGTTACTGAGAATTTTATGAAAAATTCTTCACTAAAATGGCTAATCAACCATTTAACTATACTGCTATTAAATATGTAAACCGGTGGAGCAAGTGGTGTTTTACATACGTGCTGTTGTGATAATACTGTGCTTGTACTACTATTTTGACTATCGTCTAATGGGTTTACTTCTCCCAAAGGAGAAAACGAATTTTCAGTTGAAACTGATTTACTAATCTGTACCTTTATAACTATTTTTGCTGTATGTTTTTTGCTTGGTTTGTGATAGTCTGTATGATGTTTGCTTTGTTGTAATGTGACCGAGTTAACAGAGGAAGAAGCAGGCGATGATATCTTACGGCAAAAAAAAAAAACTCTCAATATGATTTAAACCATACACAATCACATACCTGAAATATTAAAATTAATCCGTTCGAATTATGAATGCGTAGAACTTGTATCGAGCTGTGAGTAGATATGTGTAGCGCGTCCAATAGGCAAATGTATTTAAATTATGGTAAATGTTTATTAAATTCACTGCACTTGTTAACACAAACAGTATTTCCGTAGACCGAACACAGAAATCAATTACTTATCACAAACGCAGTATATTGATCCGAAAAGAAAAATTAAGTAAACACAAAAAATTTATATTTTCCTGATAAAACACTTTTATATTAAATCGTGGTTATCACTAGAGATGGTCCGTAGTTGAGCTAACCCGCGTTTGTAAGCTCATCGGTCACCAAGTGTCTAGAGGTGTGGTGTTTATAAAGGAGCTGACGAGTAGCATGTCTGTCTTCCACAAGCGTTGAAGAACGACTTAATATGGCGCCGACTGGGATAGCTGAGGTCACTTCCCTCCCTGTGCCCCCTCTCCAGCCCCTTGCCCCAGTGCGACCCTGGGCTGCCCGCGGTCGTCAAGTGTTTTCGATAATTTCTCAAGATGGCATCATCTGATTAGTTGCATGCACATCCCAACCAACCATCCTACCCTGCACCTCTCAGAGCTGGTCCGACTCCACCCTCAGAACCGGCCCTTGTCCAGAGGAACGTGTCCCCTACCACCCCTACTCGCGAAGCTGGCTTTTCTGAAGACCTCCGCTATCGATCGACCCTGGTGTTCGCAAAACCAGGTTTACGCATCCCAGCATTAGCCCTGAGAATGCTTTTTCGTATGTTTTCGTTAGTTGGCATCCATGCAGTACCTGTTTCAAGACAAAGCACCATCCTCGCTATAGTATTCAGAACATGTTTTTCTACTGTTGGCTCCCGTACTTCACGTCGCCAACCCTCTGAATGCGTACCCCGAGAGATTTCGCCTGTCGTTTCAACCTTATGCAACAGGTATACCATATGAGCATTGAAAAAAATTTTTACAGGTCCCTGAAAGCAAGTTCCCAATATAATACCCAGATTTAAAATTCAAACAACAACAAATGTATATTTTACTCAAGCAAACTATGATTTATAAAATCACACAGAAACACAAGACTTATTTTATTTACTTGTTAAAACAGAACAATTTTTTCAAGTATTCAAACAAGATATATTTTATTCACTCATTAAGAAATGTTTTCTACAAGTATTCACTCGTTAAGAAATGTTTTTACTATCTATTCGACGTATAGGAGAGAAAAAATATATTAGGATAGATTTAGACGACTCTTAACATCGATGTCTTGAGAGCCGATGAGGGTGAACGAGGGGAGAAGCACCGAGTCGCGCGCTCGTGAGACTAAGGGAAACGAGAGACATCTCCTATTTAAAAAAAAATTTACAAGCAGCATCACCCGACCAACATCTAACAGGACATCCAAGCATTGTGGGGAAAAAATTGGTTTTATGCTGTAACCCGTCCAGGGAGGCGAGCGTGCTAACTAATATGTTCCCTTTCTTTACGTCTAACCAAAAACTTTCCAACAGCATGAATGTATTCCATGTAAAATAAAATGTATATAATTGAATTTATTTAGTATTTTAACAGGTTCCGACATAAGTTTAACGAAACATTGTGAATACAGCCTGAAAACATATTTTTCGGAGTTGGAAAATAGCGATTTCAACGTTATTCGTACTTTTTCAATAAAAGGTCCAAATTCTTGTAAATTTACTGGAAAATGGCGGCCATTTTTAAACCTTATAGTATATAAGGAGGGATAAATTTATTTTTTTCTCATTTTTAACTCGGCACCTGCCAAGGTCACTTCGTGTGCGTGCGTGTGCATTGAATTACAATAGATAATGACACGAGGCGTCTACTACAGGCGTCCGGGAAGCATCGTCATCAAGTGCAAGCATTGATAATGTGAACGATGCCAGGCGTCCACTACAACAACAGATGCTCACTGTAGAACCTGACGTCCATCACGATTACTACAGATCCAAGCGTCCACTACAACACCAGACGTTCATCATATATCTACTACAGCTCCAGGTGTTCACTACAACCCCAGACGTCTACCACTTCATCTAGAACCTCATCAACGCAGAATCTACAGGAGATCGCATCAGGTATAATGCATCAAGGTCACTGCTGTGGCAATTGCGACTCTGAATGTGTTGAAATGTTCAGTGCTATTTTAGCTTTTGGGAAGGCGAAAACCTTATTAAGTCTAGAGTGTTCCCAACTGCAAGTGATACCGAAAGAATTCATAATTTGTTTTGCGGGCCACAAAATAAAATTAGTGTATCCATTCCTGCCTGAACATTTAAAAGCCGATGAGGATATCTTATCATATTTACCTTGTGAAGACTGTCCATACGGCATGCCTGCCTTTTCTAATGATGAGAACTTACAGCATACGAGGAGGGATTGTATGTCGCGCAGGCTGGAACAGCTACTTGAAGCTAGAATCATTCCAGATATAGTAATGGGCGATTCCGGAGCCGATGAAGTAGATTCCAAGGCGAGCACTGTCATCTTATAAAAAAATTTTTATATATGAGAGAAACTTTTTTGGAAATAGTGTATAGAAAGAAATAATGTAAAGAAATGATGTTGCTATGCTCAGAGTTTCGAAAACTACCAAGACAACGCCTTTGTAATTATGGAGCTTGCTATTTCTTTTGGAACCAACGCCAATGACTCTAAAGTATTATGCTTTAAATATCCCAGACTTTGATACAATTTAAAACATGTTATAATGATATGTCGGAAACAGACTTACGAGATACATAACCTGAAATGGGACTCTGGTGACATAGCTTACGAAAAACGTTTTCAATATGTAAATGATGTGTTACTCGAAGACTATCCTATATATGTGCTTGAACGAGACAAAAGGAAATTTTAAAAACTTTAACTAATGCAGAAGTAATAAATATCAGAAGATACCACGACTGTTCGAGTATTAATTCAATAGTCAAACGATATAATACAAACCACTCTGAGGAAAAAATCATTCTGCTCCCAATGTAAAAACGAAGCGTTGAGGGAATATTTGTACCAACACCCTACCTATGTCTAGAGATATTAATTTTAAAAAATATATTATTTGTTCTAGGTAGCGTAAGATTTCGAAAGGTGGATAAATTCGATCCAGAGAAAATGTACTCTACTATTTTTCGAGGACACAAGAAAGTATGGTTCTAGTCCCTAAGCAACATATAAATTCAAACACAGATGTGTAATAGAAATGAACATTGGAATTTCACAGAAAGTTTCGGAGAAAGCCTGTACACAGAACGAGTGCTGTGTGATGAAGAAGAAGACTGTCTTGTTTTTAATATGAGACCCGACCGAGAAAACCGCTGTCCTTCTTGGGACCTATGTTTTAAAAATCGCAGTACATAAATAACCGAAGAACCATGTTTTCATCAGATCAAATATGAATTGTTTAAGGAATTCACGACACCACCACAACCTTATGGACTGAGACATGTAATAATAAGGCACACATCACACAAATACAAGGCTGTATCTGTCTTTTAAGAGCACCATGCGGAATGTGGGACTGTGGAGTTTGGAACAGTATTGTTTGTGTGTGTAAATTTGATCTAAAATAGTTATCGACTAATTTTAACTGGAAGAATATCTGTCTATATATGAAAAGAGAGAGAGAATCGTACAGCAGAGATTCAGTTACGATGGAGAGGTTCGACTCATCACTTCAGTATGCCAGTGTTACTCCAGGTTTTTTGTACACTGGTGCTGCCATTTTCGACCTTTCAAAATTAACACTCTATGAATTCCATTATCAGTACATGTGTACAAAATTTCTTCCACCGGCTTTGCACCTTCTGTATTTTGACACCGATTCCGTGGTATACTCTACTGCTTGTGATAATGTATATAAAGTATTAACCCCAGATTTAAAGGCAGAGTTTGATACATAAATTATGCGCTCGATAACCCACAAGAATTCCCTCCCAGGAACAAAGGCAGTACCGTGGAGATGAAAGATGAATGTGCTGGGCGCATAATCACACACTTTGTGGATTTATGTCATAAGCTTTATGCATACGTTGTTGCGAATGAGCAATGTATTCGTAAGGCGAAGGGTGTAAAACCCAACGTGTTGCAATCACTCAGGTATGAGGATTATCGAGAGTGCCTCGAAAATTGTACAAGGGTAATGGGGACCCAATATCGGTTCTGTTCGCGTGCTCATCAAGTTTACACCGAACGTGTAACAAAGGTAGTGTTGTCAGGTATGGATGAGAAGCGTTACATTGAGGCAGATGGAATATCAACCTTACCTTGGGGGCACTATCGAATACCTGAATACATTTTTTCCCCTCCATATAACAGTTTCAACGCCACAATAAATTTATAGACCTCCCAGCACCCCACAACAAGGACACCCATATGCCGACACCACATGCACCTCCTGTTTCACAGTCATCGCAGCTGGCTACAATAATCATCGTAGCTGGCTACAATCATCATTGCAGCTGGCTACAGCAACAACAAATATTTACAACACCTGTTGAATCATCATCAATGCTTTTGCTCCCTGTTTGCATACCTGTATGGCATTACATAACTTCAATAACAACTCTCTTGGTACAAGTGTATTCGATCCAATTTACCTCTTCAAAAAAGAAAATCAAATTTCCAATGTAAACTGCATGAGTGTGAGTTTTTCTCCTCAGTCACTTGGCGTGTGTGGGTGAGAATTACCTGGTTGCGACAAATGAACGCCCCTATGTGCGTGTCTATGAATACACCTCCCGAATGTATCATAAGAAAAATGGTAAATAATTAGGAAAAGAAACCACAAATGTATTAATTTTGTAAATATTTTGGTAATCTTTTTTGTAAATATTTTTTAAATCTTGTAATATATGTCAAACACTTTTGTAACAGTAGTAGTTGTAGTAACAGTAGTGTAGCAATAATAATAGTAGTTTTAGTAACAGTAGTGTAGCAATAATAATAGTAGTTTTAGTAACAGTAGTAGTAGCACCAGTAGTAGTAACAGTAGTTGTAGTAACAGTAGTGTAGCAATAGTATTAGTAGTTTTAGTAACAGTAGTAGTACTAGCAGTAGTAGTAGTATTAACAGTAGTTGCAGTAACAGTAGTGTAGCAATAGTAATAGTAGTTTTAGTAACAGTAGTAGTAGCAGCAGTAGTAGTAACAGTAGTTGTAGTAACAGTAGTGTATCAATAGTAATAGTAGTTTTAGTAACAGTAGTAGCAGTAGTAGTTGTTGTAGTAACAGTAGTGTAGCAATAGTAATAGTAGTTTTAGTAACAGTAGTAGTAGCAGTAGTAGTAGTAACAGTAGTTGTAGTAACAGTAGTGTAGCAATAGTAACAGTAGTAGTAGAAGTAGTAGTAGTAACAGTAGTTGTAGTAACAGTAGTGTAGCAATAGTAATAGTAGTTTTAGTAACAGTAGTGGTAGTGCTCAGTTCCAGATGGAAAAAAAAGTATAATAAAATGGTATTGATGAACTGTCTTTTAGTTTGTAAGTTGATAGTTGTTACAATGTTATTGAAGAAATATCTTGTTTTTTTGTAAAAATGTCTTGTTTTTGTAATTTAGTTGTAAGCTTAATAATCTTAAAGTATGTGCAAATTTTTTTTGTATATATGTGTATAAAAATTGTGAATGAACGATGATACTGCAAATGTTTGGTGTAAATTCCATCTTTTTTGTGTGATATTGTAAATATTAGCTTTAGGGATTATTTTGAGAATTTTTTATAGTAAAATGTTAAAAATGAATAGTGTGCATATTTTTATTTATTTTTTAATACCTTATGTCACTAACTTTTTTCAAGAATATTTTATGTAAAATGAGTGATGGTTTAATAGCAGTGAAGATAAATGAGTAGGTGTCTATCAGTCATGGTGAGCTGGGGATTTGTATTTCGAAATTCAGGATAACTTTTTGCTTGCTTTCTTGACTTTTTTTAAAAAAAGTACAATCATTTAAATTAAAACTTGATTAAAAAACTAGCTTACTTTGAAGGGCTCGCGGAAAATTACAAAAAAAAAAAAATGGAGAAAATCAAACGCAGCTGAATGAATGAATGAAGTTGGAGTAGGACACACCGGTCTGCTGGTCAAATTTAGTGACACCCCAAGGAAATATATTGAAAGCAACCACCGCATACCTTCACAGAGCCAGGTAGAGAAGACCTCTGTCCCTCCTTGCAGCAATCTACGTTTACACCGAACACAGTCTAGCAAACATTTTTAAAAATTATTTTATGTTACATATACACCATTACGAGCTTTCCTGTTCAAGATACAACACGATGATATCTGGAGAAGAAGACAAACATAATATATGAAAACTAGTTTTTAAACAAAATAAAATTCGACTCAAGTTATGTAAAAGTACCCGTATATTTCCTCTTAAATTTACAAGAGTTTGACATACCTTCATCTCTAGTGATAGCCACGACTTAATATAAAAGTATTTTATCTGGAAAATATACATTTTCTCGTGTTAGCTTATTTTTTTCTTTTCGGATCGATATACTGCGTTTGTGAGAAGTAATTGATTTCTGGGTTCGGTCTACGAAAAAAAATCCGTTTTCATTAACAAGTGTGTTCTATTAATGGAAATTGGTAGTATGTCTCTGTAGAGTGTTGCACGATTACGCTTTGTGGGCTTAAGTACTTCTTCACGTCATCCGAGTGTCCCTATGCTGCGACGGAAATAATTTGTGTTAAAAGTGAATTATTCTGAAAATAGTGAAACTTTAGTTAAACAAATATTTTGTTTCGTTGTCTGTTGTAGGACGAATGCAGAGTTTTGCTCTGAAATTTCAACTCAGTTGTCTATCGGCTTCGCTACACATATATAATCAGGCTCTCTCTCCACAAACACACACACACACACACAGCTTATAAGACGACTTAATTGCTATGCTGGACATTTTAATACATCAGACTCCACAAAAAACAGATGTGTTTTAAAATATACTCAAGGTATGAGCGAGGGGTTATAAGTAGTGTATGTGTATATATATTATGCTATTGTGTCTGTTTAAAATTTAAAAGCAAGTTTGGAAATATTTATTTATTCATACTGGCTAGCTGGATTTCGCTTACTGAGTTTGCACTTGGCGACATCAGATGTTATTCACATAGTTAAAATTCTCCCTCTTGTAAATTATATTTATCAGCTCGAGACACATATTACGTTTAAGATTGACGTAATACCACTTATTATTCACGTAGTCGTTTGAAATTTCCGATTTGATGCATAAAATTTATTCATATGTAGAACACTTTGAAATTCTCTAACGTTTAATTATATTCCGAAAACAAATCTTTCAAAGTCGCCCATCTATGAACAATATCACACAAAGAAAAATTACACTTAGGCCACTCTTAGAAATTGTTTAAACACTCTGAATTTCTCTCGTGTGTTAAATATATTCGTTCTACTATCTACCACCAGCATCCCTACAAACACCCCATAATTAGACGAATTAGAAAATCTTGCCTTGACACACTCTTACACTCATCTCTGCGCCTATATAAGACATTTCAATCCACCACTCTGGTCAGTCGACTGCCAAAGCTCCTGCTACCACCTCTCCCCCGCCCAAAAAGAAAGAAATAAAGAAAATGAAGAAAAAATCGATCCGATTAAAAATTAATCCTTTTTACTAACCATTTTTATTAACTGTTCCAATTTAATTGAACCATTTCAATCCATTTAACCCTTTCAATAAATTTAACTATTTTTGATTAACCCTTTCAATCAGATTAGTTGATCTTTGATATCAATTTAACACTTTCAACTAATCAAAAGTGGCCTAGGACCATCACGCCCGTACTACTCGGGCACTAGGAATACAGAAGTCTTCGTAAAGCGTATTTGTGTATACGGGAAACACGTTTCTTCGTGAAAGAACAGCGAGGTCTTGAGAGCCGATGATAATTGAAGTGAGTATGGATCGGCACCGGAATGAAGGGGCGCGGGAAACCGGAGATCCCCGAGAAAACCCAACGATCAACGGCATCGTCCGGCACAAGTCCAACTTGCGAAAATTCGGGGATTGAAACTGGTGGGAGGCGAGCGTGTTAATCGCTCAGTCACCGTTATGACATGTTTCTTCGTGATTCGAAAAATTACTGACTTTGTTATTGGTTAACCTCAAGGACTGGATATCCCTTTCTATTATTTATAAATATGGCTTGTAGTCTCTTCACTTGTGTTCTGTGTTACGTGAATTTCACGAGAGTGTGTGCACTACGGGACTAGTTCGCATATGTCAGATGCGTTGAAACTTCGTCAGCGATGGGGTGATTACATTTCATAGTACGTGTTTGATATAAACAGTGAGCTGACCGTAGTCTAAGTCACGAGGTTTTGAAGGCTGTAAGAAGAGTGTTGTGTGTCAGAAACACCGCAGCTGACGTACGCAGACTAACCGACACTACCTTGGGCGTAAATACAACCCCGAACCCCTTCATGCATAGCGCCGGAATACAAGTGTAAGTCACACATGTCACTACATCGTGGCACATGCGAGAAGTGTGCTGCTCTAAACTCTTCAATCAGCACAATAAGCCGTTGACATTAGGAAAAAGTCACTTTCCACACAATTACATATGCGCTACAGTAAACACTGACATGCCACATCTCAGTTAAATTGGCAACGAAATAATATCTAAGAGTGGCGTACTCCCAATATAGCCTAATGTTACTTGGGAGTGCACTGATGTTTTAATTACTGCCATTGATGTTACTTTAATTATTTTTATACATATAAATAATTCCGCAGTTCCACTTGGATATCTCACTAACTAAGTGGTGTCGCTCACGTTAGTGCTAATGCTAAGGCAGTGAGATGAACATCACCACAACCGTTTCCAAGGCCATAACCATTGCCATAATAAATATCCCGCTCTAGAATTTACACAATAAAGCCGGATGTTTTCGTTTGTTGGCCTATAGATTTCGCTGCCAGCTGAACAGTTTTAAAAACAGATATTTGAATTGTCACTCGTTGATGTTAGCCAAAATGTATATTTTCAACTGGTTTTTGTACATAGGCCTAGGCATCTCGTTAGTAATCAGTCGTGATGGGAGCAGAAGAATTATTTTGGTTGTTGCAGTTCTTATTTTCACAGACCGTGTGTCAAAGAAGCAAACACTCGACATTATTGTAGTCATATATGTGCCTAGAATCGTGACAGACAATGTACGGTTGTGAAAGTGAATTCAACGTATGTACGAACAAGAGTGTATTTCTGATTGGCTACGCGTAGATTCTCGCTATGCTATGCAGCTGTACGTTGGGAACGGTTAGTGGTATCTTTATGCATGCTTGTAGAAAGCAACATTGTACAGAAGGTATTCAGCGTATCCTGTTATTGTTTGCGTAAATTGTAGCATGGCCTTACATATGACGGAATTATATAAAATTAGTATAAAAATATGTGAAGCAGGGCTTTCAGAAATACTTAGTTAACCTATATATTAAATAGAATCGAGATGTCACATTAGAGATCATAGTGGAAACATTAATTTCTGAGTTGAAATGTTGCAGTCACTTAATCTTTTGGTATGTGCTTCACTTGTGTTCAAAACTTGTGTTGCAGTCAGTGAACAAGGTGCTGCGTACTGCATGACATTGACGTTTACCACTCATGTCCAACAGAAGTAGCAACTTCTTCAAACAAATCAGATCAGCTACACGGAAATACTGGGCACTGGTTGGTACCTGTCATGTACAGTACCAGTCATAAGTCCCCTTCAAGTGCAACGTGCACATTATTATAGACGCGGTGACTATACAGGTTAAACCTCACTGGACGGTCTTATTTTGATTACGCGTCATCGTAAAAATGTTCACCTCCTTCTTCCTTGAGTAATAGGTTAGTTTGGTCTACATTCTGAATTCGAATTGAAATACAACTACACGAATCAGTGGAAATGGCTCCACCTACAATCGGCGGAAAGCCGTTGGTTATTCCGGTGAAACATTTTCAGTGATTAAATAAGTGATAACCAACTGCATGAAATGTTCTCAATATGGTTTTTGTTTAACTTCGCCAAATGAATACGACAAATAAACATATTTCCGATAGTCACTGTTTATGTTGTCCAATTTAACGTAATTTTAAATAATAAAAAAGTCAATGATGCCCGGAATATGCTCTCAGGCTGTAATTGAGCTACGAAACCAAATTGGCCGTGACGTGTAAACATATGTAACTTTTCATCTTATGCATTTCCTTTCGTTTTCAGTTCAAATGTTAACATTAGTATTGTTAATTCAACTTGTGTGTATGAATGACATTACTTCACATTTGATGCAGTTCAACGTCCAAAAAGAGCGTTATGATGATTATGTGAAAACGAAACGAAGACGTAAAAATAAAATGAAATAGGCGGATATTCTTGCTACGTCGTAAAATGTTGAAACCCTTATTTTAAAAAGTATATTTTATGGGTTGTATTATTCTACTTATTATTTCATTGTTTTTTAATTAATCCGTCTGTCAAAAAACAAAACACCTAAAAATAGCGAATGAAATGGTTGATTAATCAGTGGAAAATGTCACTGAAACAATAAGTGAAGGAAAACTGGCATTTCTTTCACTTATTCACCAGTTCAATTGACTGAAGTGAATGTTGAATAAGTCTGGTGCTAGTGAAATTCTCACTGCTTCAGGTTTAGTATGTAGCTTTTTTCCTTAGAAGATGTTGACAAACTGTATCCTACTTATATTCTTTCTCAGAGATATTAGACATGTTGTGTATCAGTAGCCATTCATCAAACTATTTTAATAAATTGATATTCTTGCTTGACAAAATTAATTTTTTCCATTAAATGATATATTTGTAGGCCCTATATTAACTAAATAATGAGCCAAAAGTGAATTTTCATTTGAAAACAGCACTTGCATCTATGAACTTTCCAGATTTGAACCTGAAACAATGCATCTTATGCTTCAAGATTAACAGCAATGGCATAGGTATGATTGCTTTATTTTGTTATTTTAAAGCGACACGGTACACTTAAACTACCAAAGCAATGTGAAACCACGTGATAAGAACTTGCCCTTATTGTTGCTGAATTTTTCACGGTTCGTTTTTGTGAACTAACAGTGCATAACTTAGCGCAGAATCTATCTGCTGGTACAGTGCATAACTTAGCGCAGAATCTATCTGCTGGTACAGTGCATAACTTAGCGCAGAATCTATCTGCTGGTACAGTCGTTCCCGAAACTCATTTCTGTTAGCAGAATCTCGTGAGGTTACATGCGCAGGAATGGCAGCTTGGTCCGTTCAGTTTAAAAGTGAGGGAAAGTGAAAACACACGGGCGTTTCACTTTTCTCAGAGACTCGTGATGAATGCGAGATGAATTACTCCCAGTGGCGCCATGTTGCGTCCCAGGAGTATAATCCGTTATAGAAAGAAGAGAGCTATTCGGAGGATTCGCGATGTAGCTGTGGCAAGAAATAGCGTATAATGAGCGGAAAAGTCGCAAATGAAGAGGCACTGGGAAGGTAGAAAGAAAACGAGACATAATAAAGATGAAACAGGAGAAAATAATACTAGATAGATTTCGTGTTGGGAAAATGCAAAATACTGTATTTGATAACCTATGACCGAGGGAAGGAAAGAGTGAAAACTTTGGGAATAATGAGAATTCAGAATATGTTGAATCTTAGAACGAAGGAAAATATGGTGTACTTTTCTTGAAGATACAGAGACGTTTATTCATATCTGCACTTAACCAACATGTAATAGAAGTGTAAAATACAGTTTTCTTTTTTCGTCATCACTGGCTGTTATGTAATTCCTCCGATTCCTATTTAACATCGCTAGAAATACAATGACACAAAAATTGATCCTCTCGATAACGGCCAAGAAGAACGGAAAGACGACTTCTTCTGTTGGCCAATATCGAAAGTCTCCAACTCGCAGTCGAGAAGTCATGTGTGCGATACCAGTCGACTATCAAGCAGCTCTCCAGCTACACTCTACGTAAATGTACACATGGACACAGCCCAAATAAATAGAAAATAATAACCTGGTAATAAGGCTCTCGGTGAAATGTAAAATACCCATGGTAAATTAGATTATCGCTTCGCACTTTGATGTCATTTAATAAGTGTGCACGAACATACGTATTATTGGTTAGCATTACTTTTCTCTACATTTACAAGCATTTGTCAATGTTAGTAGCAAAAGTAGATTGCTGCCCAAGTTATTTCGAATATAGCTCATTTCGTTCGATTTGGCGGTGGGTCTCATTTAAGCGTTACATTTCTCTATACTCTTTTCGATTTAAAAAAAAAAAAATAACTTATTGTTTACTGTTTATTTATTATAAGTATCTGGCAGATAAAACCGCGAAAGCAATTTCATTAAACAGTATGACGAGCCTAAGTTCCACACATTTCTTCACGAAAATATTCTACGACTGTTTTTACTCAGAAGCACTTTAGTTGAGATCCCCTGCCGTGATTGGATTTCACGTGTCCAATATGTCTGCCTGCGAATCACAGTCGTTCATTGCCTGAGTTACTTAACTCAGATTGTCCCAGTCAAGTAGGAGAAGGTCTTCTCACAAAGACAAGAGGCTAACGATCAGGTCATTGCTGAACTTCCGTAGCAAGATCACGGAAATCATTCTTGTTACATTACTGAAAATAAATTTATCAGAACAGTATGATATTTTCTCATATGCAGATGATGCACTGATCCAGCGTCGACCAGACGAGAGTTAGTGTTTCTAACAGAAGAGATCGTGAAGAAAGTTGGATAGTTGTACCGCCTCAAATGCGACACTACTTTATACATGCTTTTTTAATCACGGCATTAAGAAACCATGTCCCTACAATTTTTTTATGCGACTATATTAATGTTTTAATTATGTCTCCAAATTTTCTGTCTCTTGAGTATGCCTCTATGATTTTTTGCAATATGTGTCTCTATCAATTTTTTATGTATCTTTTTTGAAACCATAATTTTAAATATTTCGGTCAGTTACTACATTACTGAGGATTATCATAGTCTCTCGATATGATATTTAACATAATTTTAAATATTGTCGGTATTCAAGTTAATTGCCTATATTCTGAGTTTTTTAATCATATGTCTCGTTACTTTTATTACCTTTATTATGATGGCAAATAATAATTTATTCTCATTTTGATATATATATATATATATATATATATATATATATATATATATATATATATAATTGAGTTGTCTGATTACCAAGTAAAGATTATTTCCTATATATTTATATATCTCCATTTTCATTTTCGTCAAGTAACTTATATACTTTTAACATTTGTTTGTCTGGCGATATAAATCGATTAATTTTCTTATCTCTATCTACTTCATACGAGTTTATTAATATTTTAACATTTAAAGCTTTTTTTTTTAAGTTCCATTTTAATACAGTTCGAGTCGTATTTTCAAGGCTTTCTTTTCAGTCTTGTTAGCGGCATCCAGAACTGCATTTCTTGTCCTTTTTCACCGGACGTGCTGTGAAACTTAGCCCATTCCTTCTGTTGCGACAGCCTTCGTTATCCCCTCCCAGGCTTCATGTTGGCGTGTCCGCGGGTGAACATGCATCCAGTGTGTGACTTTGCATAAGAAACGTCTTTCGTTCATGTGCTCACTTGGCAGTCTTCCAGATCTCTCTCATGTTCAAGTCCCTTTTGAACAGTCTGCGACATCTAGCGGCCAGTCCCGGAACTATTTGTACCTGGGTTTCCCGCAGTGGCGTCCCCTGGTGGTCGTCTTTGGTACCGACATTTTGTTCCTAGGCACGCTGCCGTCATGACATGTTGACGACATGCGGCGGCCATGAGGCGGTTTGTGCCTCATTGAAGTTTTATAAAAAAAAAATGTTGCGTATCTCGTAGCGGAGCCTAGTAGTAGTTTTTTTTTGTGGTGATGTGAATTTTAAATTGTTTTTGTGTTGGTGCGTCTCTGCTTGATTTCGGCATCCTTCTGGATAATGTAGTAATTCTCGTCTCTGCCCTCATGGTGAGTACTTCTTCAATTTGTTTAGCCTCTTTCGTGTCCCTAATTAATGCTTTACTCGCTATTTTCATACAATTGTATTGTATTTTGTAGTGAGGGTTCCCCTGGTTTCAACTTTCTACCTGCTTGGCGTCCACGAGGTTTCCTGTTTGGCTCGTGTGTTTCGTCTCGTATCCAAGTCTCTTCATGATCAAGTATACACTACTTTTCTTGGATATTTAACATTTCGCCTTCTACAGCTTTCAAGTGATGTTGGTTCTACTACTTTGGACAGCTAAGTTGACTAACCATTGGAATTAGTTTATTTATCAGTTTCACGCCCAAGTAATTTACATTCGGTGTAGTTACCACATTATCTGTGTGGTTTAATCTCTTTATAACTTTGGTAATAATGTTTACTTTATCCAATCTGTAACTGTATTTTTTTTTACTTTGTTCGTGGTATTGTTACGCACATTAACGTAATTTAATTGGCATTCATATTAAAAATACTACATGTTTATATATATAAATTTTATAACATAATGTGCGGGGATCCCCTTTGAATTGATAAAATGTCGGCCATGAATCCTTTTATATATTTATATCATTGAAGTTTAGCATTTTTATGATACGGTTAAGTTTTCTTATATTAGCCCTATATTCAAGAAGCTCAGGTGCGTCATGTTCTGAGAGTTAAGTTTTATAACGCTTTTATAAACGCAATAGTATACCTTCAAATTACTGCAAATATTTCAATGTACTCTATCATTATCATAGTCTTATATTTAATACTCATCTTAATACTTGTTGATTTATTTATGTACACCAGGGTGCTAATTTGTTTCGTTGTTTATATATGTTTTATATTGATCACAAAAGAAAATAATAAATTTGAAAAAAAAAAAATTTAGAGCACACCACCACAATTAACGTGATTTTATTCATAATCTAGTTGATTTACCTCTGGACCTAAGATTGTTTACCATTTGACAAGCAAGTATTAAGTATTTGCTATTTTGTAGGATATTTTCATCCTTTTGTGCCATGTACGATTCCCAGCATTTATGACTAATGTATTTCTTATGTATATGTTATTTCTCAGTCCTTTTATTATGTTACTGTAGCCACTTTTATGCAATGTTATGTGGTGATTCTATTTCTGAGGGCTGAGTTTTTTCTTTTGAGGAAGACCTGCTACTTATTTTTTCCCCCCTATTATCGTACATCGGCACAGAATGGGGAACAGAAGTGAAACTGTGTTTTTCAGTGGAGAAGACAAAGGCAATGTTTATGAATGGTAGCCTGTAGAGATCCCCAGTTGTAATGTTCAAATTAAAGCCTGTTATAGTAATACAGAAAGTAAAATACTCCCTCCACCAAGACGATACAGGTTCGTCTCGCGACGGTTTCAAACCCGGGTTTTAGCAAGTGGGCAATGTGACGGACGTTGTCGTTACGCGATGTGTTTCCTAGGGGTGCTCCCGTTTACCAGAGCAGTGCATTCCACCGCAGATACATCCAGGGCAGAGATGACAACCTCGCGTGCAGTGGGTGGCGTGTGGTGAATGACTCATATGTGTGCGGCCACAAGGAAGCAATTGGATTGTGGTCCGCGTACACAGGGTTTGTACATTAAACGTGATTCTGGTGCGTAATGTAGCTGTCATTCGTGAACAACACATCGTGGAAACAGTCCGATGACTTAAATAATTATATTTGCGAACATATTTTCCCACTATTACTATGTAGAGAGCTCACGGAATAACATTTAAAATGTGTTGAGAGTTGTTTCGCGGTAGGAAATGTCACCAGATTGTGAACATTTGGTAGCCAATGAGAGACGTCATACTTTTATCAGCAGTACATACAAGCACACACACATTTATGTTTGTACGTCTACATATTTTTAATTCTATAATTGAATAGTGTCTGTATTTGCAAGTGTTATCTTTGTATGTATTATGTTTGTACAACTTCATGTGTGTAAGTTTAAAATATAATGATATTTTGCCCACTTTTGGTGGTCTGTTTGGCTCTCTTGATTACATTTTACAATTACATTTTACAATTACATACAAGTTTGAGTTTGACACCCCTGATCTAGGGCTTCCAAAAACATACTTCCCTTCAAGGATGTTGAGTGAGACCCTGCTGGTCGCATCTCAGAAGCCCATTACTCATTGGCGGGCGTTAAGCCTCAGGTATGTCTCTGCAAGCGATTTATTACCAACATTATTATTTTTCACATCATGAGTTAAATACTCTTTCATTCTGCGTCATCGTTCAGTAGCGAAGTAGACGGCATACAAGTGTATGTTAGTGTGACGTGTGGCATTGGATCTCCGCTCATCCAACCCGCCCTCCACGACTCGCCTCGCAACCAATAGTGTGTCATTACAAAGAGAGATGGCGGGGTCTCTAATAATGTTGTATTCCTCGTAATGTCCGAGAACTACTATTGTGCCCCCGGCGTAGTTCTACCCCTTGTCATCCATGCTGACCCTTGTTGCAGGAACAGCGCGTTGTTTACACACAACATACGTGCCCGCTATCTGCCGTCCCCCGGCTGCCATTCCACTGCATACTTGCATTGTCACTTCTTCGTCGTAAATTGTCGTGACGGATGACAGTGTCGTAGGAGCACGCGAAGCGACTCTCACGACAGCAGCGCCAGACTAATCATGGAAATTACACTTTATCTTCGACATCGGCCGCGCATCGCGGACCTCTGCGTGTTTGACCGCGGCGCGGTGGTGCGAGGAAACTACAGCGGGCTCGTGAACCATCGTGCGGCACGGCACGACTTTCACTCCAAGAGGGTCGCTTCTCCACAGTAGTTCTCCATGCTCAACTCCACGCTCATTCTCGTGCAATTAAGATAACTGTCCAAATCAGCGAATTTATTCTGGTCGTTTTATTGAAGTTATGCACTGAATAAACGTCGATATTCAACAAAACCTAAGAGCGCCCCCCCCCCCCCGGCTCTGCAGTAGGTAACAACTGATGAACTGTGGATTCAGTACAATGATTTGTTACTGAAGGGAAACATTGAGTCAGATATACACCGTAACCCAATGTAGAGCTGTAGCTGTGACGTCACAGAAAACCAGACCACGACATCAAAACATACACCGCAGCAATCTAAGATCTGTTGTAGGCAACACGTATTGTACAATTAGCACAACATCCCAAAAGGAATTTAATCAAACATTTAACAAGCAAAATTAGACAAAAAAAGTGAACAGTCAACCAAATAAACGATCAATGTAGGAAACATTGAAAATGTTAACGCCATAGAAAAACAGAACACAGACTGACATCGCGGTTAAGATGTAATTATTTGCACAAAATTGAACGACACAAGAATGGCCACACTAAAGTATACAGTTAGTTTTTTCAGACGAACTACTTATAGTGTTTCGTGAACTGATATTCGTCCCCGCCCTCAGGTAAACCGATAACGTAAACAGAAAAACAGGTGATTCATACTGTCTAGAAAATCTATTATTCCAATTTCTCCTTTCAGTCCGCCTAGAGACTGTCTTCAGACTGGGACAGAATTAACTTCCCGCCAAATCGCCAGTAGTTCGTCTAAGTAATCTGACTGTGGGCCCATCCTTTGTTCCGTCATCTTGTTCTATGGAAAAGGTTTGTCTTAGTAACAGCGTTAGTCTGTGTCGTCGCGTTATATTGTTCCTGGTGTTTGGGAAAATAATCTGTTATTTTGTTCCTGGTGTTTGGGAAAATAATCTGTTATTTTCTTCTGACTTCGTTGTTGGTTCGTTTGGGTTATCGTTCTTATTTTTGTTTCGTTTCGTTTAGTACATTTTTGGCTAAATACTTTGTGAGATTTTCTTTAATACTTATAATGTCTGTTGAATATATACAGCTAACCTCGGCTCGTCTTTAGCATATGTTGAATTCGTTGTATGGAATATGTGTGACAACATAGCTCTGAAAGGGCGTATGTCCACAACATTGCGTTTTTATTTTATTACTTGCCCCCTTAGCAAAAAAAATTCAAAGAACAAACAAAATGCTGTGCATTCTCTTGAGATTACCGTCTACCTAGGCAGCAAGGCTTCGGTGAAAACGTTTATAATTTTGAGGGTTGGAGCGGGGGAGGGGTATTAACATACACGTGGCATTTTACACTTTCGAATCCTCTGTTTAATACATTACGGCCCAATAATTAACTTCATTAAAGCTGCAGATCGTGTAATATTAAGTTGCTAACGTTCTCAAAGAATGTAAATGGAAAAATGTAATGGTAATTGAATGTCACTCTGTCGAATTCAGTGGATGTTATGTTACGTAACCAGTAATTGTCACCGAGTTAACCAGAAATTAGCATTCCGCTGCGAACGTTGCAGGCAGTAAAACTGTTAGCGAAAAGTTACCACAGTTGTGTGTACATGTTCAAGTTTCTAAATTTCCCCAAAAAAAAATATTTTTAGTGTGGAAAAGGCATAGATATTCCAGTAGAGAATATTCAAAATAGTAGAGGGATATGGAGCACAATTAAATCTTGATCCAGTGATTTCAGACTCTATCTCTTATGTCAGGGAATATTCTGCAAACCTTTGTCATTATTATGAAGCCATGCAGTGATGGAGTCAGCACTTAAACAAATGAGGCGAGACGAGATAATGACTGCCAGACTTTGAAGAGTGTACCTAATGTCACCCTTAACTTCTAGTATTCGGACACGTAAACTACCCCCAGCTATAGGCTATTTCCGGTAAAGTGAGCACTTTTTAAACCCCTCTTATTTCGAATAATAGTCAATAAATATATTTTATTTAGACTTAGACGTTAACTTCCGAGTGCAGTGGAATAAACGCTGTGCTTATTACGTACATGGCAATATTTTTTATAAAATGGTGGTTAAAGCATTAAAAAAAATGGCTTAAAGTAAAAAGTAACTAAGGCCTCAAAAGTGCTCGTTTTACAGTGAACAGCCAATAGACATGTAACAAACTATGACATTTAGCAGCAAATAAAGATGAGTGAGTGAGTGATTAGGCTTGGGCGGCTCTTAAAAGCGAGATCTTGAGAGCCGATAGCGAATATATATATATATGTTTGTTTAGGAAGAGACGTCAATAATTGTAGTATCGAGAGTTTGTATCCAACACATGCACGTGTTCAGGGAAGGCCAATGACGCTCGACTGGAGTCGTGGTTGGAATCCACTTTGGAAGTAACATTGGTCACGTGGGAGTGTGGGGACGAGAACTGCGAGTACAGCGTAGATAAGGCATGAGTATTCACCAGAATAACGTATCTGCGGCAGGTGTGGCCTTCGATCTCCGCCTCATCTGTCACAGCGACGTGGCAATCATTATACGAAACTGGAAGGACAGAGGAACGGCATTAGCACACCCGCGTGTCTTTACACCGTGGGCGCGCGCCGCGCTGTTGCCACGTCTACTTCCTGCTCCAGCCGCCCTCCCTTTACTTTACAGACCACTGTTGCCAGTTGACCTATTTTGTACCTAAATCGATCTTTTTCATTAAAGAAATTGCCAAGGAAAGATTATTTTATCCATTAGCCACATTTTCAGCCTAAGAATTATTACTTTAGCGGTTTTCAATTTTTTTTTATTTACTTCCATGCAGCACTATTCTGGCTGTGCGGTTGGCCTCCGGCTGAATGACTACACGAGACAAATTATTATTATTATTATTACATTACTCGCTTTCAATTGTTTGTACTCGAATATCGGAGAAGGAAACGAGTTATTCTGCGAAGATGTACGACACAAGGCATGTATGTAGAGAACACTCGTGCTTACATAACTGAGTTAGATGCTTGCAGTGAGTTCACAATACGCGCAAGGAGATGTGGCAAATGCGTAAAATTATACAGGAATTGATGTACCTATTAACTGATAGGGTTTTAGAATATATTTTCAACAGTGTAGAATGTTTCTGATAGGGTTTTAGAATATATTTTCAACAGTGTAGAATGTTTCTGATAGGGTTTTAGAATATATTTTCAACAGTGTAGAATGTTTCTGATAGGGTTTTAGAATATATTTTCAACAGTGTAGAATGTTTCTGATAGGGTTTTAGAATATATTTTCAACAGTGTAGAATGTTTCTGATAGGGTTTTAGAATATATTTTCAACAGTGTAGAATGTTTCTGGGCACGAAGTATACTAAGCATATCTGAAGGAATAGGCAAAAATGGAACTAAAAATACATGAGTATTACTGTAAATATGAACACCCCACAAAACTATTTAACTTAAAACAAAAAAAAAAAATGTTAGGTGTGATAGAACATTTTGTTTAATAAATAGGCTTTGTATTCTTGGATATATTATATTATAGTATATTAGCTTATGAACTGGCAACACTGTAATCCAGCCCCTACTCCTCACACTCGATCGTAGAAGGGACGCTCGCTTGTGCTGCAGCTGCGGCATCAAGCGGATTCGTTTTTCAAACTTGCGACGGCGGGAATATGTTTGGGCCAATCTTTCTTCCAATAGCCGCCCCGTCAACCCCCACACACAGTAAGCGACCCTCGGAACACACCGACCACTCTTTCCTCCCCCCCCCCCCCCCCCTCCCTTACCAACCCCCCCCCCCCCCCCCCCCCCCTTCACAGGTGACGTTTGACGAATTTATAGGCACTCAGCAGCAGAACCGAACCACGGGAAGGCACAGAAATACTCTGGGAGGGGGGAGCACTGAGCTCCAATAAAATCCACCGACGTATTAACAACGTATATTTATTTGCGGGCCCACTTTGTCACAAGGAGGGGAACAACAAATATTTCTTTCCTTTCCCGCCCCAAATAATAACTGCCAAGATGTGAACCAGGAGGATTGAGGTACGTATGCGTGAATTACAACACACGCGATATGTGATGATTGCCTTGTGATCTAGATGCCTGCTTGCCTCTTGTGGAACATAACAGAAAAGGCAAGTATAGAGAATTGATATTACGTGGGCGTAAAACATTCGCTGATTGGCTGTGTCTGCGTGGCTACAACGTGTTGCCTACTGGCTGAGGGGTCGGCTGGCCAGTGAGTAACCTAGCACTGACTGGTGATTGGTGCTACAACATGCTGCTCGCTGGCGGCACGGCTCGGGTTCGAGTATAAGCCGTGGTTTCGCCTCCGTATTCTTATGTGTTCTGTGACGCGGTAGACAGGCTGCGCACCTACAAGTATTAGTCACTAAAGTCTGTTCACGTTAAAGTGAGTACTATTGCAATTAACTTTTGAAAAATGTCACTGCCACTATCCACATTTTAACAGACACTGGCTGAAAAGCGGTCAGCAAAGTTGGTAACGACGGAAATAAGTTAGTTCCATGTCCTTGCGTCGAATTAAAAGTGTTAGCTAAACATTTATGAATGCTTAAACTATTGCATTTGTTTTAGGGATTTTTAAAATGAGTATAACTATAAGAATTAGAGAATTCGTAAAACTTTTACTTCTCTCATGATTGCACAGGTTCACCTGACCGACACGTGAATATAGTACTGAGGCGCTTGGCAATGTTAATTTTACACATGGTGGAAGAATACACAATGTGCATGCAAGTAGAACTTTGCAAAGTGCTCAGATTATCGTAAACAGCCTATAGCAGTTCCTCCTTACTAACTTCGTCTTCCAGGACGGCTACATTAATGCATCTATCGAGTTGTCTCTCTCTCACCTTCTTCCGTTCACGTTATAATGTTATTTCCGCATCGAAGACACGTTTCATCGCTCGCCCAGTATAAAACAAATTTTTTGGTCGAAAATTTAAGAGACTGAATTGGTAGACAAAGAGAGATTATTCTTCTAGAGGCCTACTACGATTACAGCAGTGTCCCTAGAAATATCATTTCAAGAATTACTGAAGAGAGACATGTAAGATTAAAGTATAATATACATGGAAAAAAATAATTTTTTGCCATAAGAAATACAACTAATACATATGTAAAATTTACCAGAACCTATTTATCACTATCTGATTTAAATGATAAGTAAATAATTTGTGTTGCCATAGAATTTATGGTCATGAATTTCGGACGTCATATTGTTAGCTACGAGAGTTTACTGTGTTTATTTTCACCAGCAGTGAAAACTAAACATGTGGTTGTGAAACACAGTAAATCAGTGAAAAACCTTCAATTATGACGGCAGATAAGTGAAATCCATTTCGATGGAATTATGGGAATTCTTGTTATTTATTTCTATTAATGATTCTCATAGGAAGTTCTACTTCTACAAAGTGATTTAAAATTTACCAGGCACTGTTTCCCAGGGCAATCCAGTCATTTATCAGCAAGTAGCAGTTTACTATAATCTGCTTGCAGGCAACCGAACATCCTCCTCCCCCCAGACTCTACTGTTATCGCGTCATATGTGATAATATCACCTATGTAATGTAATTAAACATAATGATATAATAATCAATATATATAAACATAATAATAACATAAATTCAACGTAACCTTGGATCCACTGACTTTTGTAACTGTGACGTAATTTGGAACGAAAATATGTAACAAATGCGCTAACACCAGTATCTGCGCACAAATAATAGAAAATAAATAAAATAAATACAGTGTTCACAAATTTGCGTGTCACGCTTTAAATAAAGGAACTACTGTACCTATATCGGCTTCAATATACCTGGAACTTGATAGTCAGCATATCATTTATATAATATAAAATCGTCACCAGTAATTTATTTATTTATTTACTTAATTTTTTTCATAATTTCTTTTCCGGTGTGCTTTTTGAACCGCGAGGGAGCTGTGACTGGATTTTTGGCTAGTTGCATTTTAGTGGTATAAATCACCGAATATGAACCAGAGTGCTCTCACCAATAAGGCGTCACTATCTCTTGTAGTGAAAAGTGCAACAAGGGGCTACCAATGACAATTTTCCAAAGACGAAACACACGGAGAATAAAATACAGCCATTAGTTGACGCGGGGTTATTACCAGTGTAGTTTACTAGCGGAGCTTCTTTACGATGAGTAAGGACCAAGAAGAAACTACCAAGTTCAATACTGGTATACATTATTGGTTTACAAGTTATAAGGAAGAGAACTTAAGCAAAGTAGTTCTGCTGGATCTAATAACAGTACAGCGGCTTAGCAAAAAAAACCTTCCACATTTTAACATAAGAATGAAAATTGGCATAGTTGCACATTTTATCATGGACATTCAAAGTACATATAGGGGCAAATTGGAAAATCGCCTGACTAGCAGCCATATCGCAAAATATGCAAAAATTCTGTTACTTTTAATTGAAGGAAAAATATACACCTACACAAAATTAAAGGGCATGAAATTCTCTACAAAAATATACATACAAATTATTTTGTAAACCCAGCCATTTGTATGATATTTATGTCTTTAATTATAAATTCATATCAATTGTATCAACAATGCTTGATACCAACGCTATGATACAACCTCGCACCTTTTGTAATGGAACGGAATAGTTTTCATGTTATGTTTCATAATAGAATAGTATGGACAACCAAGCCAGGAAGTTGCAGAGTGTTCAGGTGTAATAATGTTTGCTGCTAAAATTGTGCATATATTTCTTTCAAATACAACGACAACATTTTAAGACTACTATGATAACGAATTTACAGGACACATAAAAACTATTTGTCTACTACAATTTCAACGATATGGCTTAGTATTTAAGAACTATATTCCGACCGAGCAAGGTGGTGCAGTGTTAACTCACTGGACTCACATTCGGGAGTACACGGTTCGATTCTCGGTCCTGCCATCTTGATTTCGGTTTTCCATGGTTTTCTGAAATCACACCAGGGGATGGGTCCCTAACAAAGGCCATGGCCGATTCCTTCCCAATCCTTCCCCAACCTCCCTTCCCTGTGCAAGTTTCACCGTCTAATGAACTCGCTGTCAACGAGACATTAAGTCTAATTACCTACCAACTATATTCCGAACAGTTTATGGAACCACAAAATAATGCAAAGAGGTTCTGGAATACATCTCAAAGTTCTTACATTGTCCCCAATTCCAAGAGACTTGAGTAATTTTCGTAGGAATGATGACAACAAGCAACAACTCTTCAGTATGATGATAACAAGCAGTATTTATTTAGTATGCTCGCTCACAGATTGGTTTACTTGTTAGGTGCGCCCCCGGGAAAATTAATTATTTAAACAGAAGTTTCTAGAACGATCACAAACAGTGTTAGTGACCATGCAGTTCAGCTTCACTGTTCCCATAATCCATAATGAAACTGGCACAAAACTAATTCTTGAAGCTACTGAAGCTCACAATATTGATCACTGATGATATCTACGTAGTTGTATTAGCAATTTTATATATTATACACACACACACTTACAATATAATTGCAATTTAAATTGGCAGTAAAACATTATCACTGCCATTTTTCCACAACTATACTGGTTGTGTTAATGTGTAATTTTTCATGTTGTGTGGCAAATCTAAAGTTAGGGATGCGTGGAAATCCTACCCTGAGGGTATGCCAGTTTTTTCGGAGTTATCTCAGCCTTATCTGAGGTATCCCAGGAGCAGTTCTAATCAGTACAGTAGTTATTCATAGTTATGTATGACCAGACGTGTGAGGAAGAAGATGTGAACAGTGCCAGGAAAGAAGTTGTTGCAAAAATATTAGGTCATGTAAATAATTCCACCAGCCTCAAATACTTTACTGAAGCATGTCAAATATGCCACCTTCCAAGCAGGCGCTGCGGTGGCTGAGCGGTTAGCCTGCTCGCCCCCACCCCCTTGCGAACCAGGTTCGATCCCCAGATTTTCGCATGTAAGAATCGTGCAAGACGATGCCTCTGGTCGGCGGGTTTTCTCGAAATCTTCGTTTCCCCCGCCCTTTCATTCCAGCGCTGCTCCATGCTCACCTCAGTCACTCTCATCAGCTCTAAAGTCCTCGCTGTTGAGAGCCGCCCAAATCTCTTCACTCACTCATTTACCTTTAAGGAATGCAATCTGCAGGGAATTACTTAGCTTCCAATCCCATCGTTGCGTGACCCGAGCAACTGGAGATGCTAAGAAGATTACAACTCAAATTGGAGATCATTCTAGACAACACTTTCACTTGCAACAAAAACCTGTATTGAAGTGATTGAATGTGGTTGGTTGCGACAGTAGCTGTAATAGTAACAAGAAATGCAAGTGCACAACTTTTACTGATGTTGCAATAACTTTTTGCTTAAATTAGAATCAAACTAGCCTTCTATTGAGCTGAATAGATCTTTAAGAGGGGGTTTTTAATATTAAGACAGTATAGTTGTATTTCTAACGAAATTTTTGTCATGTCAACAACATTAAGATATTTCCAACTATTCAAATCCAACTAAAATATATTTTCATTTATGATTTCTATCATACTTTTAGAGTACTTAGCGGTGTTTCAAAGTGCCCATTAATAATAGTTTAGAATTTGCAAATATATTGTTCACTAGAATATGTGTAACCAAAAATATTCTGTTAGCATGACTTATACTACATATGATTGATATAAATATCTGATGATATTATAAAGGATAAATAAATAACAGTTCATCTGAAAACTGAGGAGTATTCAAATACGTTTGAAAAAATGTTGAGGCCCAAAATGCTATTCTTTAGGTAGCTGGTATTGATGTTCTGAAGATCAATTTGCCTCCTTTACAGCGACTGCTACTGGCAGTGTTTGTGAATGTCCTGTGAGAACTGCACTTAATGACTAATGTATATATAATTGTGCCGATTAAGGCATGCCGCTCCCAAAGGAATCCACGCTGGTTAAACAGACGGCAGGGAAACACGTGCAAGATTTCGAATATATCCATCATGCAATGTCACGTGGCGTGCGGTGAGAAGGGAGTTTGAGTTGGGGGGTGGAGGGGGGTATTCCTGGGCCAAGGGTGAATCAATATGCACGTGAAAGAGGAGGGAGAGGTTTAGGAAGGAGGGGGAGATAAGATCTCTAATTTTGGGTGAATGTGGCATCGGACCATGAATGCCTACGTGAATAAGTAATGGCGCGGGAACGGAAGGGGCTTTTAGGTGCTGGTAAGTGCGTGTGGGTGGGGCAAGACAGGATGGGAAGCGTTGGTTAGGAAAGCAGGGAGTGGTTAGGGGGGGGGTAACGAGGAACCAAGGGGCAGCCTAGCCCATTACCCCATGTATCTCTGAGAAGCGGTGTGGCGACGCCCTAAGGCGATAGTACTCCTACCATCAAGGACTTACTTTTGTTTCATTGTAGCTTGCATTCTTGATAAAATATTAGAAAAAGAGGGCTGCTAGGGTATATTTTAAGTCCCTAATATTTTGCCAGTGGTTTTGTTGCATCTAAGGCTGCAATAAAGGTTAACTCATTATACATTATTTTCCAGTCACACGTCATAAAAGAAAGACTCAAATCAGTCCATTTTGGCTTCAGAAATTCCCTAAAATAGTACTTTAAGAAATTATAAAGTTTAGATAGCATTAAATAGGAAAATAAAGTTTTTATGTTGTATCTACGGACCAATAAATCTATTTCCACCAAATTCATCAAAGAGGTAACACTACGGCAGGTTTTATAAACTTAACTTGTTCTAAGTGGCTCAGACACTTATTTTCAAAACTATGGCTCTGTAAGTATTTTAAGCTAGTAAACCTTAGCATTCTATACATTAGACTGGTTACACCCAAATTTGATCCTCTGAATTCGAGCTCCGTATTACA